>CM031602.1:83556085-83655205 GCA_018398815.1 Conus ventricosus | reverse complement strand
GTAATCTCAAAACTTCCGACATAAATGCTAAGTGAGAGAGGGGGGGGGGGTGAGGAGGGAGAGTACCTGCTTGGGGTGTCTTTGCGTGCTGATGTGGAGGGGAGAGTGAGGGTGGGGGGAGGGGGGAGGGGGGGGGGGGGGAGGACGAGAGGAGAGAGAGAGCATTTCCACAGCGATCAGCGTGATATAACCCCTCGTATACACGCACGCGCACCACACACACACACACACACACACACACACCAACACACACACACGCAGATGCACACTCGCTCACAGCACCGCCCCCTCCCCTGCCCACCAATTTTTCCTCCCCTCCCCCTCCCCCCCCCCCCCCTCCCGTTGCCCAGTAATTCTCAAGAAACTTCCGAAATGGGAAATGAAGGTTCTTATAGTGGAGGAGGAGGGGGGGGGGGGAGGGAGGGAGGCGATCAATCAACATGATTGAAAATTGGGGGGTGAGTAGTTTGATGTAACAAGTCCAGTCACGCTTCCCCACCCTCTCCCCCAGCGCCTCCCACCCCACTCGTTATTGCAATCCTCTTGAAAGCACTGCCGAGACGTGACCGGCCTGCTTCAGGGCCCACAACAAATCACACAGGCACACAGCTCACATGTGCGCACGAACGCACGCGCACACACGTGCACACACAAACTCGCTCTCTCTCTCTCTCTCTCTCTCTCTCACACACACACACACACACACACACACACACACACACACACACACACACACACACACACACACACAAACACACACTCAAACTCTCTCTCGCGCGCGCGCGCGCGCACACCACACACGCGCACACAACTGGAACATTGTTGAAGCCTGAGCAATGGAGCTGAACGTCGCTCGAGATAATTTTCATCGGGAGGGAATATCGTAGACTGGGGGATCAAGTGATAGTGCTTTCTCTCCCTCCCTCCCCCCCCCCCCCCCCCCCCCCCGGCCTCTCACTCCCCTGCCCCCCCCCCCCCCCCCCCCCCCCCCCCCCCTCCCCCGTATTTTTCAGTTCCACTTTCTGTGTTGATGTGATCGATTGGAGAGATGGATATGTCTCACCTTCCTTTTACTGCAAGTACTTCTAATACTTCTGCTGCCCCCCTCCCCCCTCTTCCCTGCCTCCATCTCTGTCTGTCAAACACATACATGCACGCGCACGCACACACACACACACACACACACACACACACACACACACACACACACACACACAACACACACACACACACACAGAGAGAGAGAGGAGCGATGGTGTGCGCGCACGCATGCGCACACAAAACACAACAACAACCACACACACACACACACACACACATACACACACGCGCACGCGCGCGCATAATGGGAGGTTCTACATTTTGCACATTAATTCTGTCTCCCCTGTACTATTAGATTTTCATAATGTGTTCATAAAAGCTGTCAGGCAGGAGGGGGGGGGTGGTGGTGGCTTGACATTTTGTTGACCTTGCTTCTCTGTTTACTTTAAAACGTGTTGAAAGACCTTACCTAGCTTAAATGCTTCTTATTTACCCATGAATATTCTCAGGTGAGCGTTTGATTTACTGATAAGAGTTATTCTTGTTGACTCTCTCTCTCTCTCTCTCTCTGTCTCTCTCTCTCTCTCTCTCTCTCTCTCTCTCTCTCTCTCTCTCTCTCTCTCTCTCTGTGGCTCTGGCACCCAGAAGGAAGCGGCACTGACTAAGGAATGCCACATGATTCACCTGCATGACTGGACACCCACACCAACACCACCGCATCATCCATCCCCCGCCCCTGGACCACGCTGCACACACCAGTGACCACCCGCCATTCTCTGCTCACTGGCTCGGGTGGCTTGGCTTATCTCCTCTTCTGCCAACGGGGATTCCCCCCCCCCCCCCCCCCCCCCCCTCACTGGTGTTTGCTGCGGGGAGTGTCTCACGGGGTTTGTATTTGCCCTGCGATTGCACTCCGCTGACCATCGTTCTCTCCAGGGAGTGGTGACGTCACACGTGTTCTGGCTCCAAGACGTTGTGTAGTAGTAGTAGTAGTAGGCTAGAGGGGGGGAAGAGCGATGTTTGTTCGGAGCATACGTCTTTCCGGATGGATTTCAGCTTGCCATGGGAGCGTTTTTGTTTCTTGTTGTTGTTGTCGTACCCTGGCTAAAAGACTCCAGGGATCATCCAAACAGCCGAAGTACTTGAACACTATGGTACAAATGCATCAGCTGGGGATGAGAACATTACGTGTGTGACCGTTTTTGATTACCCCGCCACATGGGCAGCCACACTCCGACTTCGGGGGATTTTAGAGACTGATAATGTTATGCTAGGAGCTTGTCACAACTGAAGACAATCCCCGCATAACTATGCAGAGCATAACAACATTTTGATGTAGCCTTGGTGTTCTAGCCTATGTCAATTAGCCTGACACAGCCTTAAGCCAAGGCAGAGTTTTTGTTTCTTCATGTCTGTGGCTTTTAATGAATGAAGCTGGAGTGCTGAATTCCTCGTGTTGGCGTGGAAACCCGAGCACTCCTGAGACACCTTGCCTTGTGTATAAGTTCTCGTCATCAGGCTTGAAAATGCTGTGAACGGTAGTTCTGTTATTGGTGGGTTTTTTTTTTTTTTTTTTTTTTTTTTAATCGCGGAATGTCACATGGCGGAATGATGCCTAGTAGTGAGAACTGGTGGCTGTTGTGGACACAGCGATCCGTGTGAGAGTGGACGAAGGGAGGGAGGGAGGGGGACGATGTTCGACACCTTCGTGTGCCAGTGCAGCAGTGTGTGGTCTGTGCTTGCTCGTTGTCGGTCGGTCAAGTAAGTCGGAGTTATCATCTTTGTATTTTTTAGTATTACTACTGCTGCTGCTACTACTACTGCTCTACTGCTGTTGCTACTACTACTATACTGCTGCTGCTACTTCTACTACTACTATACTGCTGCTGCTACTACTACTACTACTACTACTGTTACTTCTGCTATTTCTACTACTACTACTACTACTATTCTACTACTGCTACTACTATTGCTGCTGCTACTAGTGATGCTGCTACTGCGACTACTGCTGCTGCTACTACTACTGCTGCTACTACACGCATCCCTCCGTGGTGTTTGGTGAAGTCCTCTAAACGTTAAGAGACGGATCAGATCTCTTGTTTAAACAGTATTTTATTTCAACATTGTCACAAATGTTACAAGAGTAAATGAGACAGGGCAACAAGAAATACTTATATAAAGCCCTATCTTAAGTGAGTGAATGTACACAATGAATTTGCGACGGACGTCTAAACAGCAAAGCATTTTGATATAGCAATGTAAAGTTTCAAACAGGAAAAACGAAACCAAGTATAAATAAACAAACAGAACCCGACAACAGGAGTGAAAAATAAATGATGAAGAAGTAATAGAAAAGTATGTAAGTGTGACGAAAGTGGAGGTGTATGCCAAGCCATACAGAAAAGAGGGCAACCAGTTTCTATGAATGAATATCAGCTCGCGGGACAGTCAGTTTATGAGTCTTGTCAATAACAGTTCAGGACACAACTCTAAATGTTAACTAGGCTCCAGTAAGAATGCAGACTAGTGACGTTGGGAAAAGAGATCAGATCTCTCGTTTTGCTGCAGGTTCTTTCTCCGTCGAATCAGATTGAGTTGTTGACCCCATCACCTGTTCAGCCGTAAAACACAGAGTACAGAGTATCGCAACTACAGTGTACAGTGGGTTGTTTTTTTTTTTTCTTTATCCGTCTATAACTTTGGCCTGCTTGGGTCCTAAGTGTTGTGCAGACCTTCCTATGCAGACCTTCCGTGAGTTGAAAGTCCCCAAGCAACTACACTTCTCGAGTCCGAACTGACCAGCTATTCGGCAGAGTGGTTGATGCTGTTAGCAAATTATGATTTTGATTAATTCATTAATGCAGCAGTTTTCTTGTTGCTTGCTAAACAGGTAGGGATGCAGAGAAGAAAACACGTGGAAAGAATTACGATAGAGAGTCGTTTTATCTATCCGTCTGTCTGTCTGCCTGTCTGTGTTAAAGTACCCAGATTTCTTCAGTTTGAATGTGTACTGAGTGCAAGGAGGGGGGGGGGGGAGCATTATCTTTTGGCAAGTGTGTGTGGGTGGGTGGGTGGGGGGGGGGGGTGGGGGGGGGGTAAGAGTTGATCGTAAATAGGAAATAGCAAACTTGACGTTGCTTTTGACGTCTGGGCTCTCTGTCCCTGTCTGTCTGTCTGTCTGTCTGTCTGTCTGTCTCTATCTCTCTCTCTCTCTCTCTCTCTCTCTCTCTCTCTCTCTCTCTCTCTCTCTCATATACATCCTTTCCCCACCTCGTCGTTCGCACCATCCCTGGCTTCCGCCGATTACCAGTGCGTCTGTGCCCCAAAGGTCAGGGATGGCGTGGCGTCTGGATCGTTTGCAGATTACCTCCCCCTGTCTGTCGTTTGAGTGCTTTTTCTTTTCCTCCCCCACCCCCACCCCGCCCCTCATTTCCCCACTGCACCCACACCCCCTAATGCTGGAACGTCAGGAAGTCGCGCCATGCGCCAGGCAGCGGCGACAGTCAAGGGGAGCCCTGAGAATGAACTGCGAATAGAACACAGCTCTATCAGGAGAGAGAGAGGGGGGGGGGGGGGGGGGGGGAGGGAGGAGAGAGAAAAAGAGAGAGAGGGAGGGAGGGAGGAATGAGCTAACCAATAATGTTAAACTCGCCTTGAGAGCGAGACGGTCTTGGTTCCGTGGCTTGGGACTAGCATAGGGCGCAGTCTGGGTTCCCGCACCCCCCACCCCCACCCCACCCGTTACAACTCTATTTCGCTGTCATCATCTCTGTCTTTCATTCTGTCTGTCTGTCTGTAGCCCCCCGGCCTTTAAGCAGTGTGGAGGTACGAGTGCTAGTCCTTCAGATGAGAAGACAAACCGACAGACACTCGGTTCGCTGGCTAGACAATTCAGTAGAGAGAAAAAAATCCTCGTTGGTAGTAGGTAAACAACTGCAGACGCAAGAAGGGAGGAGAGAGGAGGTGGGAGAGAGAGGGAGGAGAGAGGGAAGGAAAGAGGGAGGGAGGGAGAGAGAGAGAGGGATGGAGAAAGAGAGGGAGAGAGAGTCGCCGTCCTGTGACACGTTCTCCCTGGTGTAGAGAGCAGCCCGAGTTGCCTGTAGAGTTCAGTAGTTACAGATGCCGCCTTCTCCAGTACCAGCAAGTGCAGCACCACGCAGCCAGCCAGCAGGGCAGGGTTTGGTGTGTATGAACTGTCTCCGTCCTACAGGTAACCGGACTATAAGTCCTGTCCTGTTGCATGAGAAACAAACCACGCAGGCCAACTACATACGGATTACTACTACACGCACACACCAAGTGATAGCGTTATACGACTGACATCCACCCGCCAGGCGGATTAATTAATACACCTGGCTGAGCTCGGGGCACATTCCGTAACTCTGCACAGCAAACAGCACTGAGGAATGGGCAGTTAGTGCGCATGTCTGAGGTGTGGCATTCCAGCTGCATCGTCACCGAACAACAACAACAACAACAAGCGGCAACTAAGGAGGCTTGCGTGTGACGGATCTTCGTCCGATTATCAGAGGTGTTTTGTAGGATCATGGTCGACAAAGGTTTGGAGATCTCTGGGTGCCAAAATGATTGACTGTAACAAAATGGATAGATGAGTGAATAAATAAATATCAGCGGTAAAAGAAAGGAAAATAAGCTCATCGTCACTCAGCGTTTACCCGGAGTGGATGATGGTGGGAATGTAACATGCGCACAGCTGGTGTCTAAAGTGCAGGGGGACGTCATTTTTTTTCCCTTTGTGTAGGGAATGGTATAAGCTTGGTATATCATGGTTTATTTCCATTGTTTCGAATCTCATTTTAATTTTGATTCATTTGATTTATTTCGGTATCCCCCCCCCCCCCCCCCACCCCACCCATATGCTTGGGCGAAGGTTCCCACAGCACGGACATTGTGTTGTGTCTGCGGTTCTACTGTCATTTGGAGAGGAGGAGAAAGGGGAATTTAAAAAAAAAAAGAAAGAAGTACTCAAAGAGCAGAGCCAAAGGTACACGAAGTCCCTTTAAGCTTCCGTTCTTCTTAGACGAAGAAAGCAGCATTAAGACCTGATGTTTCATTGTTTGTACGGGAAACGTTGAACTGAACGTCACCTTTGACTTTTGTGAACCCACCCCAAACCACATTTCTCCTCCCTTCCCCTCTTCACTTTCCCCACCCCCATCAACTCCCCCCCCCCCCCCCCGCCCCCACACACACATATCCCCACATCCCACCCCCGTCTACATTGTCGTTCACACCTACCATGGCTTCCGCCAGAGTATTAGTGTGTCGGTGCCAAGAGACATGAACGGCGGCAGTCTGTAGACACCGTCCGTGCTCTGTGTCTGGCATGTGTTTTTGTTCCTTTTCCAATTATCTTTTTTGCTGTTGTTGTTGTTGTTGTTGTCGTGGTTGTTTGTTTACGTCATTCCCAAACCCTAGCGTTTCTCTCTCGGTGGAGCGCCAGGAAGTGGCGCCAGGCAGTGGCGACCAGGGAAGCCTGAAAATGAGTGCAGCTATGGAGGCAGGAACAGAGGAGTCGGAACGTTATTGTGTCTGTAATGAGTCTCTCTCTCTCTCTCTCTCTCCTCTCTCTCTCTCTCTCTCTCTCTTCTCTCTCTCTCTCTCTCTCTCTCTCTCTTTCTTTCGTTCTTTTTTTCTCCTCCCCTCTCTCCCTTCCTCTCTTTCTTTTTTTTCTCCTCTCCTCCCTCTCTCTCTCTCTCTCTCTCTCTCTCTCTCTCTCTCTCTCTCTCTCTCTCTCTCTGTTTTTCTTTTTTTTCTCCTCCCCTCTCTCTCCCTCTTTCTCTCTCTTTTTCTCTCTCTCTCTCTCTTCCCCCCTCTCCCCTCCCTCTCTCTCGCTCTGTCTCTCTTGAGTGTGCTCTTTGTGTGAGTGGGGGGGAGGGGAGGGGAGAGGCGTGTGGGTGCGTCCGTATCCCTGTGGTGGAGGGTGGGGTGGAAAAAAAGCACCTGGGTGGTATGAAGACTAACCACCCCCCCCCCCCCCCCTTCCCCTTCTCATACACCCCTGATCAGATCCAACAATTTCAGCAGTCAGCACTTGAGTGGAGGAGAGGTTTGGAGGGTGGGGAGAGACAGGGAGACGCCTGAAGTCTGGCTCCACGGACCGACAGACACATTGTCTCTCAGCAGCCTGCAGTAAACCGGAGCCAGCCACCGGGGGTTCATAGGTGGAGGGGAGGAGGACGTAGTTTGCCGAAATGTACTTTGTGTGTGTGGGTGTGTGTTTTGTGTGTGTGTGTGTGTGTGTGTGTGTGAGGAGAGGAGAGAGAGAGAGAGAGAGAGAGTAGAATGGAAACAAAAGGGTTTTTACTGTGTCCACGTAGAGACGCAAAATGTGTCGGTCAGTCTGGCCCCCACTAAGGGGGAGGGGAGTGGGGAGAGAGAGGGGGGGGGGGGGAAGAGAGAATGTTGTATCACCGTTAAAGATGTATTGTTTGGCATCACCCCGTCTAGACCCATCCTGAAAAGACGGAGGGAAAAAAATATTGTATATATACATGTGTGTGTTCCGCCCCCCTTTATGTGTTTTGTGTGTGTGTGTGTGTGTGTGTGTGTGTGTGTGTGTGTGCACTGGTGTCTGTGGGTACGTGTATGTGCCCCGTGAAAAAAGAAGGAACTAAATTTACTGTATCCTCTTGAATTTGGTTTCATGTGACATTTTGTTACTTCATACATGAAGGCGGCGCGGGGGGGGGGGGGGGGGGGGGGGGGGCGAGGATGAAATTTCCCTATGTTATTTCATCCCTTTAAACTGATCTTGTGTTGCATTTGTCACTTTGTACAAGACGGGGGGGGGGGGGGGGGGGGGGGGGGGGGGGGACAGGCAGAAAGAGCCCAGACGGAGAAGAAATTCCGATTTTTTTATCTGTCTTGACAAAATTGTGTAGCTTCGTTATTTTCTGCAAAAGCCCACAGACGACAGACAGACAGAAAAGCCGCGGCTTGATATTTATTCCTCTTGAAGTGGTATCGGTGGTATTTGTTCTAAAACGAAGGCAAGAGACAGGAGAGGGGGAAGGAGGGAAGTGACCCTGTCGATTTTATTGTATCCTGTTGAAGATGTGTCCCATTTAAACACAAAGACATGGGGATAACAGAAATAAGAGGAGATTTAAAAATAAAAAAAAAGAAATCCCGATTGTAAGTTTTATCCTTCTTAAAAAGTCGTATTGTGTAGCATTGTCAGTTTCCAAAACGGAGAGAGGAGAGACAGACAGACAGACAGACAGACAGACAGACAGACTAACGTTTGGGTGTGTGTTTCCTTCTTGAAGTCGTTTTACGTGGCATTATCTGTTTCCGAACGGAGAGAGAGAGAGGACTACCGATTGTGGTGTTTCCTTGTTGAGGTTGTATTACGTGGCATTGTCCTTTTCCCCAACCCTAAGGAGGAGAGAGAGGGAGGAAGCACTGAGTAGTGTGTGTGTGGCGGGGGGGGGGGGGGGGGGGGGGGGGGGGGCATTCGTCACTTTTACTTTGCGCACCAAGCAAGCGTGACGGGAAAGAGCGAGGAGAGAAAGTTGACACAAAGTGAAAGCGGCAGTGTTGTGTGCATTGTGTCGGAACCCCCGTGTGCCTGCCTTTTGCTAAGACATCGCGCGTCTGTTCTCAATCTTTTGACCGTTCTGATCTGACACTTGGGAGACATTTAACTAAAGGCTGTTTTGTATTCCAGAATGAACTAAGAAATTTTCAGTTTCCAGTATTGCTTAAAATCTCTTTTCTCTCTCTCTCTCTCTCTCTCTCTCTTTTCTCCTCTCTCTTCTCTCTCTCTTTTCTCTTCGTTCGCTCAACCCCCCCCCCCCTTTCTCCTCCTTCCCCGTCCCTTCCCTGTTTCTGTTTTTAGTGTAACCCATCTGACTGCATTTTGTGTGCGGTTTTCACAGGATTTTTTTTCTCTCCCATTCCCAACTGTTTGTTCAGAGAGAGGGGGGGAGGAGCTATGATGCACGTTCTTACGTCATTGTGTTTACTTACCTAGATTGGATGGAAGGGGCAGTACGTAAGGCGTAACCCTCACATACAGTAAGTTTGTGACATATGTGGCTTTGATTCGGTGTAAGGAAATTCATGATGAACTTTGGTACATCGAAATTATACGTAAACACACCACACACACACACACACACACCACACACCACACCCCAAACACACTCTCTCTCTCTCTCTCTCTCTCTCTCTCTCTCTCTCTCTCTCTCACTCACTCCCCCACTCACTCACTCACTCATCACTAAATAAACTCACTCCTCACTCACTCACTCACGCATGCATGCGCACACACACATACACACACGAACACACCCCACAGATAAAAGACACGCCACACCACACACACCACACACACACACACAGTTTCCCTCAGCTCCCTCCTTCAAGATGATGGGCAGTGTTTTTGCCACAGAGAGGGGCGGTTCAGCCGGTCTCTTCCCGTCTTTGCGGAGCAGACGACAGGTGCGGGGAGAGAGAGCAAATGGCATCCATTATTCAGGCTGCAGCCCCCCTTAGGCCCGGCTGCAGGAAAAAGTGGGGAGGAAAATTGAGGAGAGAGCCTTCCACCCTGGCAGGGGCCGGGGGCGGGTGCTTGCCGGGCTTAAAAGGAGCGTGTGATTTGAATGTTGGGGGCGATGCACCAGAAAATGTGGCACTTCGGTTCACGCGACTCTTTGGGGTCTGGTCAGGCCCAGGAGCCGCGCCAGGCTGTTTGAGCGGTGTGGAAGATGTGCCAGTTGAATAAGGTGTGGTTCAGTGTGTTTCGGTTTGTGACTAATGGTATATCGTGCACAGAATAGTTGTGCTCAGTTCTACGATTTTTCTTTGCGGCCCCCCCCCCCCCCCCCCCCCCCCCCCCCCCCCCCCCCCCCCCCCCCCCCCCCCCCCCCCCCCCCCCCCCCCCCCCCCCCCCCCCCCCCCCCCCCAACCCCAAACCCCCCCCCCCCCAAAAAGGGGGTTTTTTTTTATTTTTCTTTTTCTTTAAAAACGTGCAGTGGGGGGGATTTTTTTAGGAAACAGTTAGAAATGTTACATGTCTGTGTTGCGATACTTGGTGATGGATTTGACCCCTTTTTTTTATTGCTCCCAATACATCTGCAGAGTTTGTAAAAAAAAAGTATTGGGAAATCGAACAATAGTTTTCATTTGTCATGTCTTTTGATGTGAGCTTACAGCATCGTTGAGTACAGATTTTTAAAGTGCACATAACCCCCTATGGACAAGGTTACAGAGAAACCTCTGCTGTTACTGCTGCATCTGAGTTTGTTTCATGGATGTAGTGTTTAATATGTGGAGCCTGGAACTTTTACGGAGCAAAAAGTGTTAGTATTGGAGGAACGTAAGCTGTGACTGTGTTTGTATGGGACTGCAGCAAAATGACCAATCAGAGAAGAGAAACAATGGGGGAAAAGTAAGTTTTGGCATATGGGTACACACACACACACACACACACACACACACACACACACAACCATCACTCACTCACATTGATGAATTTTTCATTTTTAGTGTATATTTATTGGTCTGGAATGTTTTTCACTGCAGTTTAAAATACTTTTTTTTTAATTTGATAGTATTACCGTACCTCTCTTTAGACTGACCTTTTGAGTTTAGTTTAGTTTTCAGTAGGATTGGGAGAAGTCGAGGGAAATGCATTCCACTTACTCTTAGTTTTATGGAGTGTAGTCCAGCACTTCTAAACCATGTTCATTTTCCTTAGTACCATTGTCGCATTTAGAAACCGGTCCTTAGGATGCAGTGAGGGCCTCCTCAGAGCTCCTACAGGCCGGTTTTAGCTCCTCTTGTGCAGTAGGGCTATCAGCATGTCACCACCCTCCAGTCACTCCAAGGACCCATTGACATGGACAGTGCGCTTTTGTGGTCTGCTCAGCTTCTGCACAGCAGCAGGGGGAATGACATTAGGTGGAAGCCCTTTTTTCACTTGACAGCTGTTCCAGAGGAGCAACTCTCTCTCTCTCTCTCTCTCTCTCTCTCTCTCTCTCTTCTCTCTCTCTCTTCTTGGAGTCTCTCTCTCTCTCTCTCCTCTCTCTCTCTCTCTCTCTCTCGGAGTCTCTCTCTTTTCTCTCTTCTCTCTCTCTCTCTCTCTCTCTCTCTCTCTCTTGGAGTCCCCTTCTTGGGTCTCTCTCTCTTTGAATCTCTCTGTCTTTCTCTGTCTGTCTTTCTCTCTCTTCTCTCTTCTCTCTATCTCCTCTCTCTCTCTCTTCTCTCTTCTTTTTAATCTTTCTTTCTCTCTCTCAGACTGTGACCCGGAAATCAGGCAGTTTTTAATCCTAATAAGGGATTTGTAATGTCAGTTGTGTCCTGTCTGCATAAGCCCCCCAGTAGCCTTCGTTGTTCGCAGTCTAAAAAATGGGTGAAAAAAACTTTTGTGGGCAGGTACCTGGTACACAACACCTATGCCAGCCTCCAGAACAGCAACGGGCCACCTCCACCACCACCACAACCCTCACCACGCCACCCACACGTTCACCAACGGAGCGCGCATGGAGGAGGTGGGGGGAGATGAGTTCCGCTCCCACAACCACGCTGAGGCGCCTGATGCGCAAGATGGAGACCTGCGCGTCCAAGCGGCAGCTGTGCGACGTGGTGCTCATCGCCGGCCCCAAGCGGCTGCCCGCCCACCGCCGGGGTCCTGTCGGCCGCCTCCGACTACTTCGCCGCCATGTTCATGAACAACGTGCGCGAGGCCACCATGGAGGAGGTGGAGCTGAAGGACGTGGACCCGAGGCCCTGGCTGCCCTCGTCCAGTACACCTACCACAGGTGAGGATGGAGAGGGAGAAGGTGTGAAGAAGGCGGGGGGGGGGGGGGGGGGGGGAATGTACACGCACATTGTCTAGTGAATGCGTGATGCATTCTCTCTACACGGGCTTAAAACTGAAATGCGCTTGAATATGTATGCGCCAGGCACATGCATGGATTCATGTAGAAACACAGACGCTCATATGATTTTGCTGTATTTGGTACACATGTTTGGAGAAAAAAAAGGATACATTGAACTTTTATAAAAAAAAATTGTAAAAGGGGGGGGGGGGGGGGGACATTTGGAGACAAATTCTTAGTGGTAATTGAATCTGCTCTGTGTATCCATGGGAGAGACTTTGCCCAAAAGAGTGACATAAATTTTGCTTCAGCATACAAAGTCACGTTAGGCAGTGTCCTTTTTTTAAAGTTGCTTTTTTTCTTGCTTGTTTTCGACAACATGCCCTGAAACATTGAAAAAAATTGGTGAGAGAGACGATGAGCTTGTGCCAAAAGTATGCTGATGAATTGGGTTTGAAAGTAACTTGTATGAGAAAGAACCTATTTTACTGTTGTTAATACAGTATCATTGTGATGGCAGGTTAAAAATGAAACGAATGCTCCCCCCCCCCCCCCCCCCCCCCACCACTGGTTGATTAAAGAGACCAAGTACAGAGAAGAGAATTAGGTGCTTAGTTGTACTGGGTCGGTTTTGAAAGTTGGGGATGAAACCTGACGGTGGATCTCGCTCCCGATTTGAGGAGAGAAGTTATTGTTCTTTGTTTTGATTGTCTTGAATGCTGTTTGTCTTTGCCAGACGAAAGACCAAACAGGTCGAAACGCATCGCGTTTTGTGTTGTAACTTGTTTGTCTTTTCATTCGGCAGAACAGTAAATCTTTTTAGTTTGTTTATAGAAGGGAGTGGGAAAAAAGTCAAAAGCCCCGCATTCATAACTTCTTAAGCTTGCACGCAAATGTATACCATTCCACCATCACCACCACTCCACACCCTCTCCACTCCACCCCACCCACCCATGCCACATTGTTGTGCTCAGGAGAAGAAAAAACAAAGAAGAGGGGCGAGTTACTGGTGAAGGCAGGGCCGGCTGATCTGGGCGTGCAGACTGAGTTAGGGGAAGCCACTGACTGGGATCAGGGAGAGTTGGTATGGAGATGAGGACGGCAGTCAGGGCCAGCATGTGCTCATGATTAGTTCATAACTCCTAATCACTGTCAACAGTTCTGCCCCCCCCCCCCCCCCCCCCCCCCCCCCCCCCCCCCCCCCCCCCCCCCCCCCCCCCCCCTCCCCGTGAGGTGAGTCACTGGAATGCCCGCTCTGTCGTTTGGCTTTAGACCTTGCCCGCATTCTTCCTTCTTCTCACTTCCCTGCTAGCTCCCGTAGCTCTGCTGTAGTGCCTGTTCATCTTGTTTTGCATCAGAATGAGGGGTGTGGTTATCGGGGACAGGGCTGGAGCGGGAGGGGGGAGGGAGGAGAGGGGCTGACAGGGAGACAAGGATCAGTTTGCTACGACCTCATTCAAAAGGTTTTTTTTTTAAATTTTTTATTTCAACAGAACAGGAAAGTCTCTGTCATCCTCCTGTCATCCTCCTGTTTTGCCTGAACAAAAGTTCTTGACAGTGATTCAGATAGAAGAGGAACGACACAATGCACATACACATGCGTACAGATACTCCATCACCCACCCATAACTGACTGATTTTGCCGTTTATTTACCACTGTGTTAGTGTTTGAGGTGATTTGTTTCTTTTCAGGGAATAGCATAACCACTTGGCTAGTATTTGATGTCACTCGGTTCATTTAAGGGAATAACAATGATAATGTGTGCATCGGCAATCGGGGGAGGGGGGGGGGGGGGCGACAGTTCAGCATCCAAAACACACGTTGTTGCTAAGCGACAACCAGTGCCAAGTGGTTAGCGGAAAGTCTCGCACTGGAGAGAAAAACGTTATCAGTGTAATGATCATCGGCAGGATTTCAGGTGGCACGTGCCCCCTCCCCCTCCCCCATGCCTTTGCTGCGCCAGATAATCACAGTCTATTTCATCGCCTTTGTGTCATTGTGACTGGGCAGCGTCAGAGACGTGCTTTAATGACGCAACAAGGAAAAAAAAAGAACAAACCAACTAGGGGCCGAGGTAATTGGGGAAAGGAAAGGGGGTCTTTGGTGGAAGTTGGCCAAGAGAATTGCTGGGTTGAGGGAGGGTGTTGAAGGGGGGGACGGGAGGGGGGTGGGGTGGAGGCCTGTCACTTGTCATCCTGGGGGAGCTGTTGTGATGGGAGATGATGGGTGTTTCTGATGCACGTGGCTCGAATCAGGCAGTAATTACGCTGGGTGTTCACTGCCTGTGGATTTTCACTTGGGGGGGGGGGGGGGGGGGGGGGGGGGGGGGGGGGATGTTGAATGGAGGCTAACGAGGTCAGGAGGCAGTGAGAGTTTTTGTCCCTGAAGTTTAACGATTTAGCTGTCATCATTTTGGTATTTCAGTGCATCTTATCTTTTTTTTTGACACTCTTTTCTTCAGCATGTATTAGTACACATGTGCGTGCGCATGCATGCACACACACACACACACACACACACACACACACACACACACACGCACCCACCACATACACTCGCACACATAATTAAAATTATATGCAGCTGCTCATGTGCCTGCGCACACAGAAACAAACATGCAATGCATACTTGCTTTGTTATTCTCACTCTCTATTATGTGCTTGCGCATATACGCATTTTCACTTGTACACATTCACAAATATGTACAGTTTTTGTTTCCTTATTAAATGATTATGTATGCTCTGTGTGTGTGTGTGTGTGTGCGTGCGCGTGCGTGTATGTGTGTGTGTTGTTTCTCTGTTTTCAATTTAAACCAGCCCACATGATGGCCTTAATGATCAGCTTGGTGATAAAGACAAACAGTGACAGGAAGGCTGCAGATCTGTTCCCAATTTGTGGATGAAACAATTGATCAGTATGGACATGGAGACAATTTCTTAGGGCTTTTATGAACTGGCAGTGATGGGAGTTTTTGGCCAGCATGAACTACCTGTAACTACATTATCCATGACAGATTGATGACGGTGATGATTACACTCCTGGGGGAAGATGACAAAAGAAGGAACAAAAAACTGTGGATACTGTCTAACAGCATAACAAGCCCAGGATCTGGTGATGACAACATGGTTCATCTCCCCCCACCCCACCCATTCCCAGCCCTGCCAGTCCACCTCCACACAGACATGAAAAGATGCTGGTCACCAGCTGCCATGGTGCAGCGGTCAGCATTGTTGGCTTGTGGGATGGGAGTTCTTAGGTTCGAATCCCAGCAGAGGCACTCGTTTGTGCTTTCTCCTTGCCTTAGGCTGGCTCCTATTCACATTGGAGTCTGCTGTGGGAGAGAGAGGGTGACCTGGGGACCACACAGACCTGTTCTGTGCACTTTACTGGAGGCGTCTGTGAGAGGCTTGGTCTTCACTTCGTGACCAGCCCTGCAGGTGTCTGTCTGGTCTTCACTTTATGACCAGCCCTGCAGGTGTCTGTCTGGTCATCACTTTATGACCAGCTCTGCAGGTGTCTGTCTGTCTGGTCTTTACTTTATGACCAGGTCTGCAAGGTGTCTGTCTTGTCTCCACTTTGTGACCAGCTCTGCAGGTGTCTGTCTGTCTGGTCTTCACTTTATGACCAGCTCTGCAGGTGTCTGTCTGGTCTTTACTTTATGACCAGTTGTGCAGGTGTCTGTTTGGTCTTAATTTTATGACCAGCTCTGCAGGTGTCTGTCTGTCTGGTCTTCACTTTATGACCAGCAGTGCAGGTGTCTGTCTGTCTGGTCTTCACTTTATGACCAGCTCTGCAGGTGTCTGTCTGTCTGGTCTTCACTTTATGACCAGCAGTGCAGGTGTCTGTCTGTCTGGTCTTGACTTTATGACCAGCTGTGCAGGTGTCTGTCTGTCTGGTCTTGACTTTATGACCAGCTGTGCAGGTGTCTGTCTGGTCTTCACTTTGTGACCAGCTGTGCAGGTGTCTGTCTGTCTGGTCTTAATTTTATGACCATCTCTGCAGGTGTCTGTCTGTCTGGTCTTCACTTTATGACCAGCAGTGCAGGTGTCTGTCTGTCTGGTCTTCACTTTATGACCAGCAGTGCAGGTGTCTGTCTGGTCTTCACTTTGTGACCAGCTCTGCAGGTGTCTGTTTGGTCTTCACTTTATGACCAGCTCTGCAGGTGTCTGTCTGTCTGTTTGGTCTTCACTTTATGACCAGCTCTGCAGGTGTCTGTCTGCCTGGTCTGGTTGATGCTGAGATATATTAAGGAAGGATAGCGGAAAGATAAAAGGAGGAAAGGGAGGGGGAGGCATTGGAATAATGCCATTGACTGAGCATGGAAAACCAGATTGCTAAAATAATGAGAAAAATTGAAAATATTGATCAGGTCATTGAAAAAGAAAGAAAACTAACTGGAAAGGGAGAGGGGAAAGAGGGGAGGTTGGAGTAGAAAAATCTACCATTTCTAGAAATGGACATTTTAAAGCTTCCCAGTCAAACTTTATATTCACAATTATTTTTATTCTTGAGCCAATGTTTCTGGCTCTGATAGATGTGTATCGGAGAGTTAGGTTGCAGACGAGGTATGCATCACTGCTAAAACTAGTTATTCCTCGGTTAAGCAACAGACCCAATCCAGATAAGCAAAACAGGCATTTGATGTACTTTGATGACAAACACCGAGACACCCAGAGCTAAACTTACATTCGTGTGGAGATCTCTTATGTACAGAATGAAAAAATTATAATAATAATAATGAAAAAGCAGGTGCCTTGTTGGCTTTGTGGTAGAGCTCTGTGTTCCCTGTGAAAGAAACCGAGAGTTTTTAAATCAAAGATGGCCAGCATAAGAATTTTCACTGGCAACCTTTAAACTGTTGTCATTCTGGCGGTGCCGTGTGATGTTGAATAGGTCCACCTGTCCCACTCTTCTGAAATGGTTATCCCTGTCTGCTTTTTTTTTTTTTTTTTTAACTTGAGGTGGATGTGTTAGTTGTTTATGAATTAAATAATGTCGGAAAGAACAGTGAGGGGGAGTGGTGATGTGTGTGATGACCTGCTCCACAGCGAGAAGAAGCAGGTCACGGGAGTGTGGGCCACCAGTGGACAGAGTGCTTGGGTCCTTCAGGGGTCACTGAGGGGGGCAGGGGGCAAGAGGAGTCATGGGGCACAGCAAGGCCAGGAAATAATGAGCGGGACGGGAGAATGGCTCCTTTCATTCAGGAAGGGCAGGACTCCTGACTGGCCTGACCTGGTTTTTCTCTGCCTTTGTGCTCTCTCACTGTCCTTGGCTTTGGTTCATTATGTGTTTTCTGCACTCATACGACTGTGCTTGCATGCACACACACACGCACACGCACACACACACACACAACACACACACACACACACACACACACGCACACACACACACACGCAACATATACATACTGGTTTCCACCTTGTTCTAAGCCTTTTACACACAGCAGTCTATGTTCTTTCTTCTTCCTTCCTCTGTACTTCTCCCGGAAGCTGTCAGCGCAGTTTTCCCAATCAGCAGGTGAAGGGAAGGATTTGGGGTAGAGTAACCCGGCCACATTTTTAATCAGATCACAGCTGCTGAATTATAAGGTCAGCAACAAGAGGTCTGTTTCTAATTGGAATCGCAGTTGCTCTGCAGTGATCTTTTTCTTCCCCCCCCCCCCCCCCCCCCCCCCCCCCCCCCCCCCACCACCCCCCCCCACTTTTTTTTTTCCCTCCATCTCCACCTCATAGATTTTTTGTACAGCGCTTTCTCCTCCTTTCTGCCTCGCTTGCTTCCACTAATTAGTCTTAACTGCTCCCAATTTACAGTGCTTTTATTTTTCTTTTGCGTTTCTTTATCTGAACAGACCAGTCTACCCTATGATTTTTTTAGCGCATTTTACTAAATTTGACTGGAAATTACATTAATGTGCCGAGTACGACAAAAACACGAAAATCAGCAACATTATCTACACACACACACACACACAAAATCAAGATGCAAAGCATATAAATGTACTCACAATTTATCTTGAATACGTGGGGGGTGGGGGGCGGGGAGGCTGAAAAAGTCCAATCAAACATGCATCATAATGTCTTGCGTCACTGCGATATTCCATAAAGAAGAAAAAACGTTTTGTGCCGTTATACCGTTAGTAACGGCTATTCTGGTAAAATAAAACATCGGGCATCATCAGTGACCCATAATGAAAATACCTACAAATTTTCAGAAAGATCGGCCCAGAAGTTTTGTCTGGAGCGAGTGGAACACATTTTGACCAGACAGACACACAGACAGCATTTCTTCGTTTACAGTATTTTGTAAAGTACTCCTTGTTCTATTAGAAGTGTAGGGAACACTTATGTGCTTAGTCCCAAGCTCAAAAAAGGTCCAACTTTTGTGTGGTGCACTTTGTGCAAAACGGGTTTTAGTTGTGAGATTGGAGAGAACAACAACTGGATAAAGCATGTTTCGTCAAAACCGCATAAAAAAAAACTATCAGAAGTGTTGAAAGGAACACCTTCAATTGTACAAGCATTGAAAAGAGCCGAGGCGAAGTGTAGAAGGGAATCAGCAGGTGACAAATGCCGAGATGATGATCATGATGTGTAGGCTGGTGACTGATGCGAATCTGTCCCTGTCAACGGGGGCCGGAATAGCTCAGTTGGTAGAGCGCCGGACTCGTGATCCTGGGTTGCGAGTTTGAATTTTGGTACGGGGGGATTTTTCCCTCGGAGTTAACATTGGTTCTGACTCCATTCCCCATACAGTCCGTCGAATGAGACTATAAAGCGAGGTTCCGTGTGTGAGCGCACACACAACATCTTGCACACACGTAAAATCCATCATCAACTTTTGGAAGAGAAGGCCAGTTTGACGGTTGGTATGGATGACACGTTACACATAGCATGCACCTTCCCGAAGATGGAGTATGGCTGCCTTAACGGCGGGATGAAAAACGGTCATACACACAAAACTCCACTGCCTGTCTATACAGGCAGTGTCCGCAGGAGTATCAGCCTGCGTATGCAGAAAGAAAGAAAGAAAAGAAATGTCCCTGTCAACAACCGATCGTCTTGTTCCCTATTCAGGAAGATGTTTCCTGACACTAGTGACAGCAAAATTGCTCAAGGTGTGTCACTTTAACTGGGGGGGTGGGTGGGGGGGGGGGGGGGGGGGGGGGGGTGGCGTAGCAATACAAAGAGAAGAAAAAGATGGAAGATGAACAGTGTATGAAGGGTATGCATGTATCTGTCACTCTGCGTGTGTGGGGGTGGGGGGCAGGGGGGGGGAGGTGAAAGGGAGGAGGGCATTATGATAGGGTTTTTTGTTAAGGAGATGGTCAACTAGATAAGTGCAGTGTGTGTGTGTGTGTAGTGCACTTGTGCTAGTTGGTGTGAGTGTTTGAGTGCGAGTACAGCGCAGTGAGTTGGCTGAGAGAATTACGCGATGTAAGATCCATATGAAAGTTCAGTGTAAGAAAAATATTCTTCTTTTGTCATGGAATACTAAAATTTACTCCATGGAATACTAATGGTTCAATTTTTGAGGTAGACAGGTCTGTCTTAAGGAATACAAAAATGTCTATGCCAAACAAGGTTGTCTCTTTCTTTCTTAGCGTGTTTGTGGGTACAGGTGTGCACAGGCATAGCGGACAGATGGAGCATGAATGTCATTTTCATGTATGATGTGAATTTGTTTGAGTTATGCTGTACATTGGATCTCTTTTGTTAGATGCCTCGTATTTGTGTGTGTACTCACACACACATGTGTGTGTGTGTGTTTGTCATGTGTGACATCAGTCATTTATTACTTGAGTAAGGCATATCTTGAGACAGTGTTAGATTTCGTTCCTTTTTAACCTCCCTTAGAGGCATCGGAATTGGGATGAGGGTGTTTACACTGTAGCTCTGGGCCCGTCTTATCGTCTCTGACTCAGCCACTGTGCATACTAGTTCTGCATCAGCTGTGTGTGAAGTGGTTCCGCCCGGGCCCACACACAGTCCTCAGTGACCAGTGAAGTTTGTTCAGCCTGGCAGTACCCTCAGCAGAAAGCAGGGGTCTTGGTAATGGTAGCAGTCCTGGGGGAATGGGGCAGCTTCTAATGGCATTAGGCCTGTCTGCTGTCTGGTTTAGGAGACACTAAGATCCTGCCCCCACCTCCTCTGGAACCACTGTGCATAGTGGCTGGTAATGGTGTTAGAAACATGTCCACTGTTCTCTGGGGTCATGGATGAATAAGATGGTGATGTGCTCCCCAGCCGTTTGTATCAAGGAGACTAGAGGCTGTTTGTATCAAGGAGACTAGAGGCTGTTTGTACCAAGGAGACTAGAGGCTGTTTGTATCAAGGAGACTAGAGGCTGTTTGTATCAAGGAGACTGGAGGCCGTTTGTATCAAGGAGACTAGAGGCTGTTTGTATCAAGGAAACTGGAGGCCGTTTGTATCAAGGAGACTGGAGGCTGTTTGTATCAAGGAGACTGGAGGCTGTTTGTATCAAGGAGACTGGAGGCTGTTTGTATCAAGGAGACTAGAGGCTGTTTGTATCAAGGAGACTGGAGGCTGTTTGTATCAAGGAGACTGGAGGCTGTTTGTATCAAGGAGACTGGAGGCTGTTTGTATCAAGGAGACTGGAGGCTGTTTGTATCAAGGAGACTGGAGGCTGTTTGTATCAAGGAGACTGGAGGCCGTTTGTATCAAGGAGACTAGAGGCCGTTTGTATCAAGGAGACTGGAGGCTGTTTGTATCAAGGAGACTGGAGGCTGTTTGTATCAAGGAGACTGGAGGCTGTTTGTATCAAGGAGACTGGAGGCTGTTTGTATCAAGGAGACTAGAGGCTGTTTGTATCAAGGAGGCTGTTTGTATCAAGGAGACTGGAGGCTGTTTGTATCAAGGAGACTGGAGGCTGTTTGTATCAAAAAGACTGGAGGCTGTTTGTATCAAGGAGACTAGAGGCTGTTTGTATCAAGGAGACTGGAGGCTGTTTGTATCAAGGAGACTAGAGGCGATGAAGAGGAGCGAGGGGAACAGAAGAGAAATTCAGAAAGACTTCAAAGAGGCAGAGAGGGCCAAGTGGAATATTTGGGTGCAGGGTGCTCAAACATTTCATATGCAGATGGAATCTTCGTTGTTGATATTCCTCAGGGAAAAAGTGTTTACTTATCTCTGAACTGGAAACGGTACGTGTTTGTTTGAATTTGTTACTTTTAGTGTTCTGTACAAATGATTTTCAGGTGAAGCTTAAGAAGCAGGGAATCAATTGGTTTGACTGAAAAGTTCTAGTCTCTTTCAGTCATATAGAGCTGAAGGAGACATCAGTATCACATAGTTATGAACTGTGTGCAGGTCGTATAGAGCTGAAGGAGACATCAGTATTCTACAGTTGTGAACTGTGTGCAGGTCATATAGAGCTGAAGGAGACATCAGTATTATACAGTTATGAACTGTGTGCAGGTCGTATAGAGCTGAAGGAGGAGACGGTGGAGTGCCTGCTGTCCACGGCCTGTTTGCTCCAGCTGTCGGAGGTGGTGGAGGCCTGCTGCTCCTTCCTCATGAAACAGCTCCACCCCTCCAACTGTATCGGCATTCGCCAGTTTGCCGATGCCCAGGGCTGCACGGATCTGTACAAAGTGGCCAACAATTACGTCATGGTCAGTACAGAATGAAGGATGACCTGGTCTGGTGATGAGTGTTGGACTGCTGATGCTGTCAGTTGAGTTATGCAATGTTCAGGGTTAAGTTTGATCACTGAAAGTTGGTAAACAGATGTTCAGTGTGAACTGTTGGCAAATGCTTTCTCAGAATTAAGGTTGGCAAGTTCTGTTCAAAACGGTAAATTAAAGATGTGTATTATTAACACATTGACTTCGTAGAGGTAAATTAAAGTTGAAGGGGAGGGAGCAAAGGAGGGAGTAAATCTAGAATCTGATCGGCAGAAAATATACCAAACTCGCCACATATTTTGTCTTTGTAAAATCTCAAGATTATTTTTAACTTGTGACTGAGTATTGTGCTGACTGGGAATGTTGGGGTCTCCATAAGCATGAATTGCATTCTTAGTGGAAAGTCTGTGCAAGAAATTTCTCCTTTTCTGTGACTCTCTTTCACTCTTCTGTTTTATCTTCCTTTGCTGGCTTGTGTCTTTTTCTGTCTTTGTGGTCTGTTCCCCTTGTCTTTGCTCTGGGAAGTCGTTAGTCTTTCTTTTCTACTGTTACATTTCATGATATGTGACTTTGCTTTAGTAATCTGGTGACTTAATGTGAGATTTTACACCCTCTAGAGGGCGCTGGCTTGTCCATTCTGTTGTATTTTGGCTGTATGATTTTTTTGTTTTTTTATATATGTATATATATTCTAATGGCACCAACATGTTTTTAAGTTTATATAAAAAGAGCAGAATGGCAAACATACATGGCACAGCTTAATCTCATATGCCCTAATGATGTCAATAATTTGTGCGAACTGCATGTATTGTTTATATGCATATAAACATTTAATTCAATGCAGAAAAAAAAGGGTTTTGGAAAGTCATCTGTGTGAGCTCCACTGGTTTGCAGTATCCAAGATTTTGCAGCATTAGATTCATGGTCAACAGATACAGAAAGCTTTTGCATGGGACTTGCAGTGTCTGCAATTACAAAACATTTACAGTGAGGTGTATCAACCGTAGATGGATGCCTCTCAACGTCAAACCTCAGGTGTTTGTCCCTGTGTGTCTGGCAGGAAATGTTTGTGGAGGTGATGCACAACTCAGAGTTCCTGATGCTGCCCTGTGAGGAGGTGGGCAAGCTGCTGGCCAGCGACGACCTCAACGTGCCCAATGAGGAGACCATCTTTGAGGCCTTGGTCAAGTGGGCCAAGCACGACCTAAACACACGCCGTAAGAACCTCTCCAAACTCCTGGCCCACATCAAGCTGCCCCTCATGGCTCCTCAGGTAAAACACCCTTGGACACTTGCTTGTTTTGTGTGGGTTGGTTGGTTTGATTGTTTGCGTGGTTGATTGCTTGGTTTGGTTAGTTGGTTGCTTACTTGGTCAGTTCTTTGGCCTACAATCACAATCTTCATTCCAGAAATGGCATCTTAAAGTCACATCTCCACTCAGGAAATGACATCCTAAATCACATTCTTCATTCAGGAAATGACATCTTAAAATCACAATCATTCAGGAAATGACATCTTAAAATCACAACATTTCCATTCAGGAAATGGCATCCTAAATCACAATCTTCATTCCGGAAATGACGTCTTGCAATCACATCTTCATTCAGGAAATAACAGTCTGTCATCACAGTTTGCATGCAGGAAAGACAGCATGCAAATAATACATTCATCCATGCCTCATAAAAGATATAGATGTATATATATAGATATAGATATATATATATATATATATATATAATATATATATATATATATATGTATATATATATATATATGTATACATATATATCATCTGTATAGCTGTAAAATGCTTGCATTAGATGTGTGGACTCCACCAGTTGTGTATTCAGCTTCAAGGCCACACACTAATCATCTATATACAGCCAACAAGTTCCATGGACTGGTGGTGACCGTGGTCATTAAGTTAATGTGGTAGGGAGGGCCTCAGAGGCAAGGAGAGGGGGTTTGGTGTTAATCCAGTGTTGAGGATGCTGGAGATGTTCCAGATGTCCCAGGGGACATGGGGTAGCCAGGGGCATGGTGGGACAAAGAAATGGGGAGATAACCTTGTGAAGGGAGGGCACTGGGAGGGTAGAGAGGAGGTCAGTTACATAGGGGTTCAGCATCCACACCCACCTGCCATGATGGGGAGGAGTGGGGGGGGGGGGGGGAGCAGGAGACCGGGATCTAGATGTATGAGGTGAACACTAAAGTGTGTGTACATGTGTGTGTGTGTTTTAACCCAGTGTTTGTTCTTTTGGAGTTTAACTTTACATTTCTTGTTACATTTTGTAAGGTTCAGAGAATTGCAGATGACTGGTCAGGATTTTCTTTTAATGAATTAGTTTTATCAGTTGGTCAGTCAAACAGTTCATGAATCAGTCAATTTGTGCTTTTCAAGGAATGGAGAGAGATGAGAAAATACTGATATGGATTAAGAAGTTTTTGTTCTCTACGCACAGAAATTATGTAAAAGCGATGGGGTTAAACAGATGTTTGAAAGGTTTTTTTTAAAAAAAGCATTCTTATTCTGTATGGAGTGATATGTCATTGTTGTGTGTGTGTGTGTGCAGCAATTTTTGTTCCAAGTACCTGGTCTGATTTTAACTTGTTAAAGAAGATTGTTTTTCTGTTTTCCTGATTTCAACATACCTGGTCACAAACTTTGTTTTAGATCAGTCTCTGAATTGACGGCATCATTCACTTTAGAATTTTGGTCTTGGTATTATAATTTGTACATCATTGTGTTTCTAACCTGTTTCCCTGGGCTTTGGTCGTCTAGTCAGTAAACAACATGACTTGTGGCAATTAGCAGTGGTGATGAAAGCCAGCCTTTGTAACCTACCACAATTTTCTGGAGATGATAACCACACCACCAGTTTTGCCTCGAGAACGAAGTACCAGCAGTACACAAAGGTCTTCCTTTACCCTGGGAATTGGCCCTGACTAATATCCCGTGGGAAGACTGGTTCCCCTCTGTCTGGCAGTGGGGCGACTCGGGGGACACATCAGACAGTGGTCTGTAGACGTCAGGCAGGGAGGGGTGACACACCTCTCCATTTCCTCCTCCATGAGAATGGGGTCTCTGGGGTGGGGGTGGTGGAGAGGAGAAGCAGTCTGAAGTGGAGTGATATGAGAGCTGAAAGATGGGAAGGAAATAGGGGGGGGGGGGGGGGGGTGAGGGTTGAGAAGCAGATAGAATGAATCATGACAGGAGAGGATGTTCTCTGTTTGTTCTCATGTTTAGTGAAAGACGACCTTTTGTGCATCATTGCTGACACTTGAGGGGCATTTCAGAGTGTGTCTCGTTTGTATGCAGGTTGTAGGCTACAGAGGAGATGGGGAAATATGCTGACATGCTTTGCCTTGAGAACAGTTGATCAGGTCCCCAGCCTAGCATTATGTGACTTGTCTAGAAGAGTATGTCGAGGATGAAGAGAATTGATCAAAGAAGAGAGTGAACTCGGTGAAGATATGCCAGATTCACGTTATCAGTTGGACAGAAAACATTCTGTGTTATTACAGTAGTTTAAGTTGAATTCTTTCCAGCGTTGACTGAAGTCAGTGGATCACAGACACCGGTGGGCTTTTTGCCTTAGTTTAAAATTTAGATTGAAATTGGGTAGGTAATATATTGATCCAGAGAATCAAAAATGAATTGTGCGCAGTTGGATATATTACCAAGTAGACATGTCTGCGCTTGAGTTTGGAAGTTATTCCATGCCAGTGATGGGAACCCAGCTTTTCTCACCCATCTGTTTAGTTAGTACACACCTCTAGGTTTCTTGCCTATGCTTATTTGGGAACAGGTTTTATTACCTTTCTTGTTCTTTACTTTATACACGCAGCATCCAAAGACACAGTAGTACACATGAGGCATGTTGGTAGGTGCGCACACACACACACACACACACACACACACACACACAGAGTACCACACACACATGCATACTGTAGACTGTAGTGTGTCAGTGACGGTGCCCCTGGCTGTGTGCAGTACATAGCTGACCATGTGGAGACCAACTCTTTGTTCCGGGACGACCGGGAGTGCCAGCAGCTCATCATGGAGGCCCTCAAGTACCACCTGCTGCCCGAGCGACGCTCCTCCTTCCAGAGCCCCCGCACCAAGCCCCGCAAGTCCACCGTCGGGGTCCTGTATGCTGTGGGCGGCATGGACTGCACGAAAGGTGGGTTTCAGCTCGGGACAGGCTCAAACAGAAATGTCAGTTGCAACTAGGCTTGTAGAATTCCGGCCATTTCAGCGTTTTTGTACTCCCAGTTCTTATAGAACAGGGAGTACTTTAGAATGGGAACGAAGAAATGCTGTCTATGTGTTGTGTGGTCCATGGTCAAAATGTGTTCCACTCGCTCCAGACAAAACTACTGGGCCAATCTTTCTGAAAATTTGTAGGTATGTTCATTATGGGTCAAGGATGATGCCCGACGTTTTAGTTTACCGTTACACCCGTTACTAACGGCTGTAACAGCCTGTAACGCTTTTTCTTCTTTATGGAATATCTCCGAAAGTACTTGGCCGATCTTTGTGAAAATTAGCAGGTATGTTCATTATGGGTCACGGATGATGCCCGATGATTTAGTTTACCCCGTTACAGCTGTTACTAATGGCTGTAACAGCCTGTAACGGTTTGTCTTCTTTTTAGAAAATATTTAAAAAGTACTTGGCGGATCTTCCTGAAAATTTGTAGAAATGTTCACTATGGGTCACAGATGATGCCCGATGTTTTAGTTTACCGTTACAGCCGTTAGTAACGGCTGTAACAGCCTGTAACGCTTTTTCTTCTTTATGGAATATCTCAGAAAGTACTTGGCCGATCTCTGTGAAAATTAGCAGGTATGTTCATTATGGGTCTCGGATGATGCCCGATAATTTAGTTTATCCCGTTATAGCCGTTACTAACATCTGTAACAGCCCGTAACGGTTTTCCTTCTTTATAGAATATCTCAAAAAGTACTTGGCCGATCTTTCAGAAAATTTGTAGGCATGTTCATTGTGGGTCACAAATAATGCCTGATGTTTTAGTTTACCGTTATATCCGTTACTAACGGCTGTAACGGCCTGTAACGCTTTTTGTTCTTTATAGAATATCTCAGAAAGCACTTGGCCGATCTTTCTGAAAATTTGTAGGTATGTTCATCATAGGTCACACATGATACCCGATGTTTTAGTTTACCGTTGCAGCCATTACTAACGGCTGTAACGGCCTGTAACGCTTTTTCTTCTTTGTGGAATATCTCGGAAAGTACTTGGCTGATCTTAGTGAAAATTAGCAGGTATGTTCATTATGGGTCACAAATGATGCCCGATGTTTTAGTTTACCCCGTTATAGCCGTAACAGCCCTGATGTGGCCCTTCGCGGTCGGCTGGGCTATAAGCAACATTATCTTTTCTTATAGCCGTTACTAACGGCTGTAACGGCCTGTAACAGTTTTTCTTCTTTATAGAATATCTCGGAAAGCACTTGGCCGATCTTTCTGAAAATTTGTACGTATGTTCATTATGGGTCACAAATAATGTCCGATGTTTTAGTTTACCGTTATACTGTTACTAACGACTGTAACGGCCTGTAACGCCTTTTCTTCTTCATGGAATATCTCAAAAAGTATGTGGCCGATATTTCTGAAAATTTGTAGATATGTTCATTATGGGTCACGGATGATGCCCGATGTTTAAGTTTACCGTTAGAGCCGTTACTAACAGCCCATAATGGTTTTCTTCTTTATGGAAAATCTCAGAAAGTTCTTGGCCGATCTTTCTGAAAATTTGTAAGTATGTTCATTTTAGGTCACAGACGATAGCCGAAGTTTACCAGAATAGCCATTACTAACGGTTACACCAGGCCAAGACGGTTTTTCCTCTTTATGGAATATCTCACGCGTATTCAGGATAAACTGGGAGTACGTTTATATGCTTTGCATCTTGTTCTTCTTTGATATAAATCATTGAGCCATTTTCAAAATTTCTAATTTTGAAAAATAATGGCCATAGGTTAAAGAAAAGGTCTGTTTCATTTCTAAATGTCTTAAAGTAAGGATTGTGGGATGTGACTTTCCAGTGAAGCTGATGAAGGGACGTTGTCCAGGCAGAGATGAGAGATACTCTTGACGGGAGACATCCCCTTTCAATGGTAAACCATGAACAACAAGCTGGTAATTCTGTGTGAAATGTTTGGCATAGAAACTCAGTTTAGTGATGGATGGAAACTACATTTCATCCACTGTGAAATTTTCAAATATGTATTAGTATGGTGTGTCTGTTAATAAATCACCTCAGTGTGACGAGTCGGCAGCAGCGCTGAGTTGAATGGTGGCGTGTGATTGTGTGACCCCAGGAGCCACGAGCATTGAAAAATACGAACTGCGCACCAACACGTGGACCCAGGTGGCCAACATGAGCGGCCGGCGCCTGCAGTTTGGGGTGGCGGTGCTGGAGGACCGGCTGTACGTGGTTGGGGGCAGGGACGGGCTGAAGACGCTCAACACCGTGGAGTGCTACGACCCCAAGAAGAAAACCTGGACGCTGATGCCTCCAATGTCCACTCACAGACATGGCCTGGGTAGGTGGACCTCCTGAGAAAGTGGAGAGAGTAGGAGTAGGGAAGGCATGGACTCTGTCACTTTCTCTCTCTCTTTATCCTGAAATTGTTTTGGGGGTGGCTGAACTAGAACTTCTTTTCTTTTGGTTTCTCTCCCATTCTTTCTGTCATTGTCTCCTAACAACTGTCACCGTTCTTTTCCAGTCAGTTACAGAGTGGTAACGTTTTATTGTCGGTGGCCTTTTTCTAATTTTGAGCAGCCAATATTTTTGTTTTAGTGAAAGTGATTTAACAATAAGCAATTTGTCATGCACATAAAGATTTTGTTTTAATTCATTTTGAACTTGTAACTGAAATGGAAAGAGGGAAATAGGGGTGAAGGAACAGAAAGGACAAGTACTATTAGAGTTAGTGTTTTGAGTCGGTGCTTGTATTGCGTAACAGTGTTAGCTTTTTGTCCGTAGAATATTCTTCAAATTAAGAAGCATGGTAGCTGTTCATGGTTCACAAAAGTTGTGTGAATAAACCATATAGAGAAGGGGATGCAAAGTAGGGGAAGGATGCAGGGTTGACTTTGTATATTGGGGAAACGAAGAATAAAAGAGGGATTTGGGGGAACTTAAAATGGCAAAAGATGATAAAAGTGAAAGAGTTCAGGGAGGGTGCATAATGAACTTTTCCACCAATACATATTTGATTAATGTTGTTTCACAATTGCACAAGAAAATCACGCTGAATATGTATTCCATGATACCAAAATATACACCTGACAAAAATGTTTTGCAGTGTTTTGTACTTTAAAAAAAAACTTTCTTTTTTCCTTTTTCATGTTGTTGTTTTGATGATGATTAGTCCATCTTTAAGCATTACAATTGGGAATCAAGAATACTGTCTGCTGTTGAAAGTTTGGCATCATCTTCCATTTGCTTACTGGTGAGTTGATTTTAACGTGGTGACAGCCCTGATGTGGCCCTTTGCGGTCGGCTGGGCTATAAGCAACATTATCTTATCTTATCTTATCTTCCATTTGCTTTTGAAAGTTTGTAATTGTTATCCATTAACAATTGAGAAAAAAAAAAAATTGTCTGCTGTAGAAGAAAAAGAAGAAAATTGTTTGTTGAGAAAGGTCTCTTGTATAGAAAGGTAATTTTCCAGGTGTCTGTTGAGAGTTCAGACTGTAGTTAAGTTGGCCTGTATAAAAATGACCCAGAGAAATCTCATTGAGAAGCAGAACAGATTAGTGCAGCAGTGTTGCCTTATGTGGTTGAGCAAGACTTGGCGTTGCTGTTACAACATTGGCATTATGATGTGCGACAGGTGTGGGTGTGCTGGAAGGGCCGATGTACGCAGTGGGCGGCCATGACGGATGGTCCTACCTCAACACTGTGGAACGCTGGGACCCCCAGGCCCGGCAGTGGAGTTACGTCGCTCCCATGTCCACCGCCCGCAGCACCGTGGGAGTGGCCTCCCTTCATGGAAAGTGCGTCAGCAGGCTTTGTTTTTTGTTTGTTGGTTTTTTTTTTCAGATAGTAATAAAAGTCATTGTTATTGAAGGTGTATCATAAATATTGAACCAGCTTTTGTGTGTAGGATTAGTGCGGAGTGGCCTGGAATAGACCTGGTGTGTGCACATGGCCAGCAAGGGGTCTGAGTGTCAGATGTCTTTTTTCCATGCAGTGCATGTGTCACAGGATCTTGAGTACATGATACAGAACAGTCGTAGATCCAAGGCTCAGACAGACGCCTTTTGAGTGAAGTGGAGACTGACCTTACAAGACTCAAAACAGGGGAGGGAAGGAAAAGAGAGTAGTCATGGGCTGTCCCTCAGGTCTACAGTCCCACCCTTCTTCTTTGTTATCTGCCCGCCTTCATCAAGTTGAAGATTCTGGCATCAACAAGGGGGGTTCCAGTTTGCTGTGGGAGTTCGGGTCAATTTATGCAGCCAGTGCTCACTACCTAACTGCATGGACAGTGGGCAGGGGAAGTGGGGGCCACCACACTCACTATTTCAGGCCTCTAACCATACTTTGGTAGGCCCTACTTTGGAGTGGGTGGGAAGGGTTTGTGCTCTAGGCATGGGGTGGGAGGGGATGGGTCGGGGAGATGGGGGCGGGGAGTGTGTGTGTGTGTGGGGGGGGGGGGGGGGGGGGGGGGGGGGGGGGGGGGGGGGGGCAAATCAGAGGTAGGACTGAAAGTCCACCACCGAGGCTGATTGAATTGCCTCAGGAGGGAGCCTATTAAACTCGCTGGTGGGTGTGGGAAAGGAGTGTTTTCTATAGTTCTGCTGTTGGACTCCAAGGCATACTGGTGCTCATGAAAGTGTTGAGTGGCGTATACAGTTTTCAAGAGTCTTGGCGCATAATTGGTCTCGACTGTGATGTCACCATGGTGGTATTTGTACAGTGTTGTCAGGCGGATTCTTCTTCGCCGATCTTCAGTGATGTCCATTTCAGTTGATCAAGCATTTCCCCTGGTATACAACCATGTGTGGACTACAGGTTTCTTTCCACCCTCTTGGCGGAAAGCCCTCATTATTCCCATCCCCAAACCTGGAAAAGATCTTTCTAATCCATCAAACTACCGTCCCATAGCTTTGACCAGCTGTGTTTGTAAATTGATGGAGAAAATGGTCAGTGCTAGGCTCATGTGGAAACTCGAAACGATGGCCTTTTGGCGAAAGAACAGTGTGGTTTCCGCAAACATCGGACTACCGTTGACCATTTGATTCGTTTGGAATCTTCACTTCGGAACGCTTTTTTGAACAGACAGCATGCAGTGGCAATTTTTTTTTACTTGGAGAAGGCCTACGATACCACCTGGAAGTCGGGGATACTTCATGATCTCCATGATCTGGGTTTTTGAGGTCATCTTCCGCTTTTCGTTCAAAATTTTTTGGCAGAACGACAGTTTTCAGGTCCGGGTTGGCACCACTCTCTCTGATGTCCATGAGCAGGAGTTGGGTGTTCCACAGGGGAGCATACTGTCTCCTGCCCTCTTTAGTATTAAGATCAACAACATTGTTCAATCAGTTCAGCAGGGTTCAGACTGCTCATTGTTTGTGGATGATTTTGCTGTCTACGCAACTGGAAGCCTGTACCCGAGTGTCCAGCGCAGGCTCCAGCTTTGCGTAGATAAAATCCATCGGTGGGCGGATGAAAACGGTTTCACCTTTCTCCAACAAAGACGCAGTGTATTCACTTTCATAATTTCCGTCAGTTTTTTCCAGACCCTGAACTTCATGTAGGGAAATCTCCCATTCCAGCTGTTAAAGAGGCCAAATTGACCAAAAACTTAACTTTCTCAGCCATGTTAAAAGCCTCAAAACTGCTTGCCAGAAAGCACTGAATATTCTGCGGGTCGTTAGCGCACACCGACTGGGGCGCTGATAAGAAAACTTTGTTGCACCTCTACAGAGCCCTGGTCCATTCCAAACTGGACTACGGTTGTGCTGTGTACGGCTCCGCAAGATCATCTTACCTCAAACTCTTGGACCCTATCCACCATCAAGGGCTTCGTCCTGTCTTGGAGCGTTCCGCACCACCCTGTGTACAGCCTGTACGCAGAGGCGGGTGAACCTCACTGTCCCGCCTGATGTGATCCTTGAGTTTTTGAAGAGATTAAATTTTTCATTGATTTAAGATTTTAGGAAGAAAGATTTTTAATGCAATTTCTGGTGCGTTTGTAGACGATGTCATTTAATGAGATGTGTGAATTTTTTTTTTTTTTTTTTTTTTTAATGACTGGTGAGTTGATTTTAACGTGACAGCCCTGATGTGGCCCTTTGCGGTCGGCTGGGCTATAAGCAACATTATCTTATCTTACCTAAGCATTTCTCCCACGCTCGATGTTTGGCGGTAGCGGTTTACTACCCAGCGGGCAGCCCTCCTCTGGATCTTATCGAGGGACTGTATATTATTGTCAGTGTGCGGATCCCAAACTTCGCACGCATATTCCAGCTGGGGGCGCACCATGGCCTTGTATGCTTGGTCTTTGGTGGAGATGGAGCCGACCTTTAAGTTTCGTCGCAGGAAGCCAAGGGTCTTGCTGGCTTTCGTGGCGACGTTGTTTGTGTGTTTCTTCCAGCTGAGATCGGTGGAGATGGTGACACCGAGGTACTTGGCATCGCTGGAGGACTTCAGTGGGTGGTCTCTCAGATGGTATGTATTTTGCCATCGCTTGCCAAAGTGTAGCGCATCACACTTGTCCGGGTGAAAGGACATCAGCCACTTTTCTTCCCAGTCGGCAAGTTTGTCCAGGTCTCTCTGCAGATCGTGCTGGTCGGCGGCTCTGGTGATTGTCTTGTGACAGGCCGTGTCATCTGCAAAGAGCCGTACAGTGGAGGTCAGGCCCTTGGGGAGATCATTAATATAAAGCAGGAAGAGGCATGGGCCGAGGACAGAGCCCTGGGGGACTCCTGACTCTACAGACACGAAGGTGGAGGTGACGCCATCAACAACAACTGCTTGCCTCCTGTCACTTAGGAAGCTCTGGATCCAGTTGTTGATGTTGCCGGTGATTTCATAGTGCTGTAGCTTGTGGGTCAGGAGTGAGTGGGACACCTTGTCAAAGGCCTTCGCAAACTCCATGACTAGCATGTCTGTTTGCTTGCCTTTCTCCCTGCAGTAGGTGATCTCATCCACAAGGCCTAACAGCTGGCTGGCACAGGACCGCTGCTTTCTAAAGCCATGCTGTTCCCTGCAGAGGATGTTATTGCTCTCTGCGAAGTCCATGATGTTGTGGACAATGATATGCTCCAGCACCTTTCCAGGTACGCTGGTCAGAGAGATGGGGCGGTAGTTTGCTGGTCTGTACCGTTCGCCTTTCTTGAAGATGGGCAAGACATGGGCGGTCCTCCAGTCCAACGGAACAGTGCCAGAGTTGATGGAGGACTGGAACAGCAGCGTGAGGGCGGGTGCGAGTTCGCTGGCGAGCTTCTTCAGGATTCTGGGGGTGATGCCGTCGGGGCCGGGGGCCTTCCTGGACTTCAGGTTCCTCAGCAGCTTCTTGACGCCCTCTTCCCCGACAGTGATGGTGCTGCACGTTGGTCCGTTGGTATTTGGGCTGAGCCCTGTCCTGGCTTCAAAGTCTTCAGGAGTGCAGGGTGTCCTCTTGCTGAATGCCGACTGAAATTGGCAATTTAGGATCTCAGCCTGACCTTGGGCGTCCGTTACAAGGCGGCCATCAACTTTCAGGGGAGAGACGTTTGAAGATTCCGTCTTCTTGGCTTTCACGTAGCCCCAGAACGCCTTGGAGACTCTGCCACCATCTTTTGTGCTGTCCTCAATGAGACGAGCTGTATGGATCCAATAATTTCTGCGAAGTTGGCGCTGGACTTGACGCTTCAGCTGTTTAAGTTCCTGAAGGTGTCCTGGGTCGCCAGACTTCTTCAACCTCTTGTAGGCTCTGTCTCTCTTACGGATGAGTGCTTTTGTCTTGTAGTCCACCCAGGGCTTCCCGTACTTGGCCTTTGGAGTAATGTGCGGGATATGGGAGTGGACGATCTGGTGCAGCCCATCCCTAAATGCAGTCCAGATCTCTTCAGTGTCACTGCTGGTGTCGAAGGAGGCAAGGATGGAGTCGGCGAGTTTTACAGCAGCAGCGCGTAGTGCAGGCCAGTTTGCAAAATTGTTGCAAAATTATTGTTGCAAATGACATGCCTGCTCAGTTTCTACCGGACTAGTAGTTTCCTCTCCCCTGCCCTGAGGCAAGTGCCTGCCATTCTTTGGTAGTGGTCTGTATGATGTGGCAGCTGCTGATGCACTGGTAGGATCAGCGTTTGCTGTGGCACTGGTGTACCGGTCACACTCGAGGTTACACTGGTTCTCGTTGGGATGCCGGTGCCACTGTCATTACGGATTTTCTCCTTCTGAAGAAAATGCTATGCATGTCATTTCCTCTCGGGCTTCACCTGCTCACTATGACCAGTTTGCCTGCTCCGTCAGTCTGTTTTTCATGGTTACGACAGTACAAAGACCCAAAGCGTGTTGTGTCGTCATTTGTTGACTAGTCGGTGAAAACGTAAACACTTTTCAAAGTGGACACTAACAGCTAATATCCTGCCATGTGTATTTGTCCATATGGCTTTTTTCGCTCTCCTTTTTTTTTTCTTTTTTCTTTTTCTTTTTTTGTACATTAAATGTAATTTTTTAAGAATTAAATTTTTTTTTTTTAACCCCGCATTTTTATTCATATCTTGCATGAAAAAGAAAGCAGAATGGTGATCCCTTGGCAGGGTCTGGAGTCATCCACCTTCAAGATGTCATATTCAGCTGTCACTTTACGTATAGTTTGTAGATAACTCTGCTCTGTGTGTGTGTTGTGCGTGTCTTTTCCTGGCCTGTTCTCTCTCTCTCCTTAGCGACAGCCATGAAAAGGGTGTGTGTAATGGGCTTCTCTGTTGTGACAGCGACGCTGTGTTATACTTACTGTGTACAGGATTTGTGTATATGGATGCCACTGTATAGTGCACATGTAGCTGTAAAGTCACTGTGCTTTGTGGTGAATGTTCATCATTGCGCATGTGGTGTCGTTGACATGCAGTACTCACTGTTGACCTCCCTCGGCCTGCAGGTTGTATGCTGTGGGCGGGAGGGATGGCAGTTCTGCCTCAAGTCGGTGGAATGCTTTGACCCACACACCAACAAGTGGACACACTGCACCCCCATGGCCAAGCGAAGGGGCGGGGTGGGCGTGGCCACCTGCAATGGCTTCCTGTACGCTGTCGGAGGACACGAGGCCCCTGCCACCAACCCAACATGTAGTCGCTATGACAGCGCCGAACGGTATGAATGCAACTCTTATTTAGGTGTTTAGATATGGGCATTATTTGTTTGGGGAAATTGTGCTCTCAATAAAGCAGGACATGGGAAAATTGTGCTCTCAATAAAGCATCACAAAGTTACACTGAAAGGTAATCATTGAAAGATTCACAGCCATAAATTACATCCGAATACAGCATTTGTATATTATCTGTGTCAAGATTCATGAGTAATAACACTAAATTGAAGCTTTTAGTACATATGTTGGTTGGCATTTTCCTTTGGAAGTTTAGGAAAAAGGAAACTAATAAACCAGATTGAAAGCATTGTGTACATTCTGTGTACAGCGTTGTCCCTCACTGAATGATTTGTGTCTGGGGTGCCTGTTGGTTTTTAAAAGTCTGATGTCCGAGTTATGGTGTTTTGTTCTGGACAGCTATGACCCCAAGACAGACCAGTGGACCAACATCTCCCCCATCAGCTCTCCCCGCGACGCTGTGGGGTTGTGTCCCTTGGGCGACAAACTGCTGGCCGTGGCGGCTACGATGGACAGCAGTATCTGAACGATGTGGAGTGCTACGACCCCATCACCAATGAGTGGGTCAAGGTCAGTCAGTGTGCGCAGCACCCTCATTCTGGTTCATACTGCAACATACCACCTTATCCACCATTAAGAAGTCGCTATAGTATAATGTAAAATATATTTTGGAACCTGTTCTTCAGAGGCGTGACTGGGTTGTTGTTTTTTGCGAAGTGCTGTACGTTATGAAATCCTCACAAAAAGTCACTGCAGTATAATGATTTGTTTATCCTACAAATTCATTTTCAAGGCAAGAAGTTGTCATAATGGAATGGTAGTATTTTGGGGGGGGGAAATGCAGATATAACTGTGGGATTACATGGTCATTTACATAAACTTGGCTGTGGAACAGTAAGTAAATTGAACCATGCGTTTACTTTGTGTGTCATACATTGGTGTCGGCCAGTACTCGTTTTGACTACTTTCAAGCATTGGTGTAAAATTACTATTTTCATCTCTGTTTCACTAATTTTGTAAATGAAAAAAATGAACACAAAACAAAGAGAACTAAAGAAAGGCAGTTAGTCCACGGGGGAAATTTCATCTGATCATTCCTGATTGATACATCTTATAATCTTTATATATTCCCTGTGAATTTCCATGTGACCTTTTCCCCCAGTTTGAGCATACTGCATTTGCTTACAACCACCACTGTGATCTCTGAGAAATGCTCTTCCTCTAGGAAAACAGCTTTCACTCCTGAAACTTTGGCAGCTAGAGTCATGGATTTCAGTAGGATTTTGCATTCGTTTTCTTTACCAGTTTCGAGAATTTTCTGAACTAGATCATGGTAATTTTAGTTAATGAATATCAGCCAGTCAACATTGAAGAACATTACAATCTATCTTTTTGAAGATTAAAAAGGAATCTAAACTCCCCCCCCCCCCCCCCCCCCCCAACTATTTCCTGGCATTTGTTTCAAATAAAACAACCATTTTTAATGTAAAAAAAAATGAGGAACTGGGTTCATGAATAACAAAAGTGATGGTCATTGTGACTGCATATATCCCAGATTTTCATGCTTGTCCACCAATGATGTGTCCCCTGTCATTTAACCTCTTTCCTGCTTGCCCCATGTCTATTGCGGGTTTGTTTTCACGATCTTGTACGCCCATAACCATGTCTACTACGGGGTACTTGTTACTTGATTATATTTATTTTTTATCATACTAATGACCAGCAAAATAAAATTATTATGATACCACATCATAGCACAGGGTATAAGAAAAAAACTTGCAAACAATCTAAGAGATACCTCGATAAATAAACGAGTAGTGAACAGATGAGTGAACCTACTGCAGTTTGGCCCCAGCACTCGGCAGTACAGATAAGCTCTTATACTGTGGCAGGGAAAGGGTTAAAGGTGCTGCATTTGGGGCGTTTTTAGATGAGCCGATGTGCTTTCATGCATTTGGATCATTTTTAGATGGGCTGATGTGATTGCACAAGTCTTCTTTATGTGCTGTTGTGCCTAGAAAATACCATGAATAGGTAGTTTTTTTCTTTCCATGTTGTTGATGTGAACTGCATGTTGAACCCTGTGCGGTGCGTGTGCAGGTGGCGTCGCTGTGCACAGGAAGAGCTGGGGCATGCGTGGTGCACGTGCCCAACAGCTGACTACATGCCGAGGGATCGCTGGCACTGTTGAGGAAATGGCCGTCAGGACTCCTGGCTCTCCACCGAGCCAAAGCCATCGTGGAGTCATGGATGTGAACTCAAGGATGTGAACAGGACCACTTGGACCCAAGGGTCCCAGCATTTTGTTTCGTTTCTGTGGACAACATACATTTCTTTTCAGTTCAAATCTCAGTTTGGCATGATGCTGCCAGAGACTTTTTTTTTTCTTTTGTGGTTTTTTGTTGTGTATGAAATACCTTGCCTTTCTGTTTGGGGAGCGTGCCCATCAGAAAGCCAATCCAGGCGTGACATTCCCAGTCCCTAGAGGCTGCACTTCATCCTCTGTCAGGTCTCGGGGAGACTGGTACGGAACGACATCTCCACTCATCCTCGGTTCACATCCATCGATCCTCATCAGTCTAGCTGCATCAGCTGCCAGATGATCCCTCATTCACTGCGACTCGCTCTACACCCTTCAGCGGAAACAGGACTTGGGTTTTCTCTGTGGTGGCGGGTAGCCTGAACGATGGACTGCTGCACCACCTCCTGGAGTGGGTGGAGGGAGGAGGTGGTGCTGCCCCTACACAGAGCAGAGCTGTCTTGGTCCCACACACCTGCTGGACAACGGGGCATGTTGTACTCGGTCTTTTCAGTCCTAGTCATCCTCATTTTCTTTCAACATCGATTAATGGTTTTTCTCTTCGTTTTTTTTTTTTCATGTAATAGTGTGTGTTGAAGAGTCTGTGCATTGGACTTGTCAGTACCTTTTGTTTAAAAAAACACAAATCCTAGAACAAAAACAGGTAAGTTTGATTTCATGTGTAGATGTTATGTGTGAAAGTTTGTCACATGGACATTGTATAACAAAATGCACAATTTTGACCGGTCACTACATTTTTTAGTCTCTTGTCATCCCATCTGTTAAGTCTCTCTCATCCCATCTTTTAGTTTCATTTCAGATAACATTCTGTTAGATGGCAGAGGAAACAGGAGAAGTACCCTGATCTGAAATGCCAGCCAAGATTCTCTATTGCTTCAGTCAACTGCAGAAATTGAACTGACATAGCTGTAGAAAGTCATGTAAGCAAACAGGACTAGCCGGCTTGATTCTGTCTGCTCCTGTTGGGTATTGTTGCTCAAACTCTGTGCTGAAGATTGACCCATTTCCTTTCTGCCATGAGAACCCAAGCACCTGCCTGGGAACTGGACTGGCTGCTGGCGTTGTGCTTGTGGTCTCCATGCTGGTGCTATTGGAACCCCCCCCCCCCCCCCCAAACTACTGCTGCTGTGCCTTCCACTCAGAATGAGAGTATCATATTGCTGCTGCGGCTTATTTTCTGACTTCAATTTTGTGACTTTCTTCCTCATTCTGTTGCCATGGACATGAGAAGGAGTAGATGATCAGCTTGGTGGAAAACTGTGTGGGATATACAGTGTGCATATCCATGTTTTGCACAGAATTTTTAAATTGAAAGAGATTGGGGACACAGATTTATGTTTTTGGAACAACGAACCTGTATTTTACAGCATGAAGAAGAATGTCAAGTGAATGTTGCAGTATTAACCTTGTACATCTGTAAAGCCAGAACAACACTGATTTGTCCATCAAGGTTTAGATTATTTGAAGACATGTAATAGAGAGAAGCTGCTTATTGTAGAAGTTTGATAATGGTCATGCCTTGTTTGCTCACCAGTCCTGTCAGGCGGCGTGTGCATGTTGCAGACATGTGCCGCCCATTTCGTTTCGAAGGATGGTTTCATATAAGGTGTGTTCACTGTTCATACTGCAGTAACGCACGTCAAAAACGGAACATGTGATACAAAGCTCTGGAATTAGATATGGGTCAGTATACTGTAGAAGGTTGTAATCTGTCAAAAAAAACATGATACAAAGCTCAGCAGTTCAACATAGGTCAGTGCAGTATACTGTAGGTTGTAATCTGTCAAAAAAACATGATGCAAAGCTCAGCAGTTACACATGGGTCAGTATACCGTAGAAGGTTGTAGTCTTGTCCCAAAAAAAGTGATGCAAAGCTCAGCAGTTACACATGGGTCAGTGTACTGTAGAAGGTTGTAATCTGTCAAAAAAAACATGATGCAAAGCTCAGCAGTTACACATGAGTCGGTGTACCGTAGAAGGTTGTAATCTGTCAAAAAAAAACATGATGCAAAGCTCAGCAGTTACACATGGGTCAGTATACCGTAGAAGGTTGTAATCTGTCAAAAAAACATGATGCAAAGCTCAGCAGTTACACATGGGTCAGTATACCGTAGAAGGTTGTAATCTGTCAAAAAAAACATGATGCAAAGCTCAGCAGTTACACATGGGTCAGTGTACCGTAGAAGGTTGTCTTGTCCAAAAAAAAGTGATGCAAAGCTCTGTTACACATGGGTCAGTGTACCGTAGAAGGTTGTAATCTCCAGGTGCAAGTTTCTGTGAGGAGTGAATAAAGCCACAGACACAGTGAGCATTGGAAGTAATTGCCAGGGGTGGGAGACCTTCCCTATTGATACGGAATTCCGTATAGCAAACCCCCCCCCCCCCCAAAGTTCCGTGTTGATTCAGGTTTTCGCGCTACTCATATTTGAAATTGGCCATCTGTTTTCAATGTGTGGAGACTATATCATCGTGCTTATATTTGTCAAAAATGGAGCTGTTTAACGATGAAGCAGAGGCATGGAAGATCGACAATGACCTGAAGAATAACAAGTGGAGAAATGGATGAGATGGACGAATTGAATCGTCCATTCCGAAAATGGCTGCAGAAAAGAAGTGAAGTGGGCACTGCTTGGTGTATACTGTGCAGTCGGAAACTGGTATACAACTTTTACAAGCCAAATGGAAAAAAGTCAATCAAAACGCATTGCCAGGAGACGAATTGAACGCGCTGAAACGTACATCAACTCTTCCTGCTGCTGCTCCAGTAATGGCTCTGGTGTCCAAGTTGATTCCCTGCTGGATGCCAAGATTCGGACTTGTGCATTTTTAGCAGAACACTGTTTGTTTCTGTCACTAGTGCCCGATTTTGATTTTACTCGGTGTATGTTTCAATCCAGTGCTAGTGCAGACATTGACTCTGCTGAATTTAAGCCATGTGATGACATGACTAAAACAAAAACAGGATTCCTCATTCTTGAACTTATATACTTGGCGCCATTAAAAACGCACGGGTCAGAAGAACAAAATAACTCGACAGAGGTAAATCAGTTAGGGGTATGAAAACTTTAATGTTGAATGACAAAGTCATGAACAGAAAAGAAGTGCGCAATGGACAACATGTGCTGAACATTTGGCGTTCAGTAATCGCAAACACAACTGGCGTCAAAAAAGCAAAGTCACCATTCAATACCGGGTGTGTCCCCCTCTGGCTGCCAAACAAGCCGTGCAGTGACGACGCATGGATCGCACCAGTATCATGAGCCTGTGTTGCGGGATCCGATTCCACTCGTCCTGCACAGCCTGAATCAGTTCCTGGTTGTTACGTGGGGCAGGTTGGCGGCGTGCCACGGCCGTCTTCAGCTGGTCCCCCAAGTGTTCGATGGGCGAAAGGTCCGGTGAATAAGCTGGCCACCCCATGACGTTAACGTTGTTTTGCCGCAAGAAGTCCTGCGTTAAACGTGCAGCGTGAGGACGTGCGTTGTCTTGCTGGAACGTTGTGACGTCAGCGTTTAACTGCAGAAATGGAAGCAGCACAGGGCGTAGGATGTTGTCCACGTAACGCTGAGCCGTAATGTTACCGTCAACAATGACAAGGGGTGTGCGTCGACGTGATGTGATACCTCCCCACACCATAACACTAGCGCCACCCCAGCGATTGCCTTCCCGTACACACGTGTCCGCAAAACGCTCTCCACGTCGGCGCCACACCCGTTGACGTCTGTCTGGGTGATCAATGCAGATGCGTGTCTCGTCGGAGAACAATACAGTGTTCCATTCATTGAGACGCCACCGTACGTGCAGTTGAGCCCAGCGCATGCGATTTCGGCGTGCAGCAGGTGTAAGGATGGGCCCTCGGTAGGGAATGCGCGCATGCAACTGTCGCTCTCGAAGACGGCGTCGTATTGTGTTGGCGCTCACCCTCGGCCCTCTAGTTCCAATCGTCTCCCGAGCCGTCCGTGTTGCGAGGCGGAATCGGTCACGGAGGTGCTGTTGTACGATGTGCCTATCTGTCAATGGTGTTGTGACTCTCGGTTGACCGGAGCGCGGTCGGTCAGCAACAGTGCCTGTTTCACGCACTCTGACACTCAGGCGACTGATGGTGGTGTGATGACATTCCAGACGACGCGCCACTTCGCAGATACCGAGACCTGCCTGTAACATGCCAATGGCACGTTCCCTTTCTTGCGTCGTCAGTTGTGGCATGTTCAACCAGTCTGTAAGTTTTCCGCTGTTTCGTCGTTCCCGTCATGTTGATTATTGCTCACACGTCAGATCGGGACTGACGTGCGAACCGAAACACTACCGAACACTCGGTGTCCGTGTTCCATGTGCTTGTCGCAACGCTCATGCCCAGCGTGTCTGGCCACACCCGGTATTGAATGGTGACTTTGCTTTTTTGACGCCAGTTCTGTTTGCGATTACTGAACGCCAAATGTTCAGCACATGTTGTCCATTGCGCACTTCTTTTCTGTTCATGACTTTGTCATTCAACATTAAAGTTTTCATACCCCTAACTGATTTACCTCTGTCGAGTTATTTTGTTCTTCGGACCCGTGCGTTTTTAATGGCGCTAAGTATAAATTAAGTGATTGAAATATGGCCACTATCTCACTGGTGAGTAATATTTATACATTGCATCCTATTTTGTATCGATGGTTTACTGAATTTAAGATGTATTGTAAGTACTTGGCATAACATTTTCAGTTTGATATTTAAGACTTAAGACGCAAGTCATATGTCATATTTGGAGTCTTTTTGTATAGCAGTTAGGACAGGCCACAAAAGTGTCTTGGCAACACAAATTTTCTTCAGCGTCTGGGGGGCAACGCCCCCCAGCAGGGCGTTGCCCCTGCACCCTTCCTGGGGCTTAAAGTGGCCCCCTGGACCTCTGGCCTTTTCAGTATAGCCATGATTTTCTGCTCCCACCCCTGAATTGCAGCAACATGGGTTAGCACACTGTGCAAGTCCAATTTATGCAGTCTACTACAAGAGAACTGCTCTGGTATTTGCGGAGGATGCAGACTGTAGGCATGTTAATGTCTTCAGATTGTATGAAAAAATGTTTTCTTATCAGGAAAACAAGTGTCGGTGAGATACATTTTAGGCTGCAACTCGCACTTGATGTGTTTTGTGTGCATTGTTGTTCACAGTATGCTCGGCTGTATGCGGCCATACTTTTTTTTTCTTTCAGGGACAACATGCATATATATATAGTGCATATCGTTAGTGATCACATTGAGATAGCCGAGTAGAAAATTTTGCTAAAGGGTTGTTTTTTTTTCTCTCTCTCTCTCGGGATATTGAGTCAGTTGACATTGAAATAACTGGGCAGAAAATTGTAATGAAGGTATTGGTCCCCCCCCCCCCCCCCCTTTTTTTTTTGTCTTTTAAGGATACCAAGATAGCAGAGGAGAAAACTTTACAAAAGGTATTGTTCCCACCCCTCCTTTTTTTTTCCTTTCTTTCTTTCTTTCTATAGTCTTTTCTTTCTGCGTACGCAGGCTGATACTCCTGCGGACACTCCCTGTATAGCCAGGCAGTGGAGTTTTGTGTGTATGACCCTTTTTTTTATCCCGCCATTAAGGCAGCCATACTCCATCTTCGGGGAAGGTGCATGCTATGTGTCGCGTGTCATCCATACCAACGGCCAAACTGGCCTTCTCTTCCGAAAGTTGGTCATGGGATTTTACGTGTGTGCAAGATGTTATGCATGCGTTCACACACGGAACCTCGGTTTATAGTCTCATTCGAAGGACTATATGGGGAATGGAGTCAGAACCAATGTTAACTCCGAGGGAAAAATCCCCCTATACCGAAATTCAAACCCGCAACCCCAGGATCACGAGTCCGGCGCCTCTACCAACTGAGCTATCTGGCCCCCTCTTTCTATAGTGAGATAGCTTAACAGAGGACTGTACCAAAGGTATTGCTTTTTTGGAAAGTTCTGTTGACGGCATTAGTTTTTCCTTACCTTTTAGCATGTTCATAGAACGGTGGCTCGACAATAGCAAGGTATGCTGGATCCCTGTGTAAATAGTTTGAAGTGCCTTATCCTGTAAACTGTACATAAAGAGATTCACTATTGAAATATGGATGACTAGAAGATGTGCAGCATATGAGAAATTGCCAGTCAAACCCCAACCTTAGCACTGATGTCATAGTTGTTTTTTTCTGATGTGACCTTGATCATGCTGCCTAAATGGAACTTAAGGATGTGGACATTTGTTTCACTTTTCAGTCAAATTTAAGGCATTCCAAATTAATTACTTACCTCAAGACTTCTGTTCAACATAACCAGTAATGTTAGATCATACTTGGCAAAACCAGTTTATAACTAATCTATTCAATCTCAACTCCAATTGAGAGCCATGGAAAATGGCTGAAGCGACTTGGAAATTGGTTTCCAAGCTGCATCTTGCTAATGGTTGCCTGTAGTTCTTGCCCCCCAAATCCCCTTTTCAGTGTTTGTTTCGATGTATTGGTCAAATTTCAGGATTTTTCATTTTCAATCCATTATTGTAGCCATTGACTCCTTTTCTTTTTTTTTTTTTGTCTGGCTATAAGTATTTGTTGAATTTTTGTCATACAGGTGTTTTTGAATGTACAGGCATTGAATACAGGATTTGATTTCCCATGTCACTTATGTGAACAAGAGGGGTGGGGGGGGGGAGGGGGTGGCAGCCTGCTGAGAAGAAAAGGTCCATCTCTGACGAGACCTTTACCCCAGATTCAAGTTGGGACTGCTCTTCACAAAGATGATGGAGCACAAGGAACATAGTGAAGGCCCTCCAACAGGATACTAGTTCCCTCAGAAGATGGTCATTTCCCTCTGTTAACCCTGTTTTCTGGGTTGAGGAGAATCCCCGAGAAGGCTTTAGGCGGTGGTTATACTGGCCCGTCTACTAGACGCAGTCAATTAGATGGCCGTCAACTGAACGGCCGGTTTCAGCAAATCCTTCTCTGGGCTTACTGGAGACAGGTGAACGTGGTTATACTGAGCCGTCTTGGACCCGTCAGTTTTCCACCGTCGATCAGACAGTCGTGCAAACCGTCCGTCTGACGGGTGAAGGGACAAAACTCGTGATAGATTTTTGGGATGAATAACGTCCCTTCGGGTCCTTTCCTGTCCAACATGGCCCATTACCTTAAAGTTACAACAAGGCGATGTTCTGGTGAGATGGCTTGGCAGGCGTTTGTTGATTGCTCCTGCAGATCTTCGGCGACAAGGCCAAGCAGACAACAGAACGCGTCTGGTTTCATTCTAAAATATGCCACAAACTTATCCTCGTCATTCCACAGCTGAGGCATAAGGTTATGATAAGCACCATGCATGTGTCGCAGTTTGTTTATGGGATGCACAGAAAATCGACGATTTTTGTCTGTTTCTTCACCACAGCTTTGTTGACAGTGCCATTTTCTCCTGTGTAGCAGCTGGCTTTGGCACGTGTGCGGCGTGTCGGTATAACCACATTTCCGTTCAGCTGACGGCCGTCTAATTGACAGCGTCTAGTAGACGGGTCAATATAACCACCGCCTTATCCAGCTTCCATTCTGTTGGGACGGAACGGTCATTGTCCAAGGAAACTCCCAGGTGCCATGTCTAGCTTGCGTGTCCCAGTCTTTGTGCAGGTCACCAACCATTTCCCAGCACCACAGTCGCTGCAGGCACCATGGTCACTGTTGTCCATCAAAGTGGGCTGGGCCGGGCTGTCCATTCAAGTAATACCACGTCCAGACCTGGACATCTTCAGGGGTGGGAGACCTTCCGTATAGTAGATCTTTCCTTCCCCGTGTGGCTGCGGAAAACAAATGAAGTGGGCGCTGCTTGGTGTTTCCTGTGCAGTGTGAAGCTTGTATGCAAGTCAAATGGGGAAAAAAGTTGATCGAAGTGCATTCCCAGGAGACAAACATGTGGAAAGATTGAGTGCGCTAAAGCGTACATCAACTCTTCCTGCTGCTGCTCCAGTAATGGCTCCTGTGTCTTAAGTTGATTGCCTGCTTGATGCTAGGATTCGGACTTGTTCATTTTTTAGCGGAACACTGCTTGCTTCTGTCCCCGGCGCCTGATTTAATCACCTTCAGTAAAAAAACTTGCCAAAGATACTCAAAACATGTTACAGCTTGACATTGAGTTGCAGCAGCCTTTAGGGAAGATTCATTTTACAAACTGCATAGAGGCGAGATATTTGTAAATACATTGCATCCTATTTTGTTTTAATAACTGAATTTAAGATGTATTCTTAGTACTTGGCGTAACATTTTTGAAAACATGAAATTGTCCAACGCTGCACAGTATTTCGGCCACCGGGGAGACATCTCCCTGATGAAGGCCATGTGACCGAAATATTGCAAGTGTGTTGGGCAATTCCATGTTTTCAATAACGTGCTGGGGTTTGATGTTTAAGCTCAAGTCATATTTGGAGTCTTTGTATAGAAGCAAGACATTTTCTTAAGTGTTGCCCCTGCATCCCACAGCAGCCCCGGGCCTCTTCAGTATAGCTGTGATTTTCTGCTCCCACCCCTGCAGCTTTATCACCACCAATGTCTCATGATGCACAGCAGAAGGAAAAAAATCGGCTTTTGTGTTTTAATCGCAACAAAAGTTCTGTGGACTGGGCAATGTTAATTATACTGGGGTAATCACTTGGGGGGTGTGCATGTGTGGTCAAGAATGAAAAATATTTTCACCAGTGTAGTTGCATATTCAATGACATCATTAGCACTTGCATTTTTACGAATAAATTTGCAATGACACTTGGTGCAAGTGCATGGATTGCGTTGATTTGGAGATTCAGAGTTTGCACCCTGTAGTAAACACCAAATTTTCCCGAAAAAAAATTTGGGGGGGGGGGATGGAATGCACCATCTCCAAGTTGGAGATTCAGAGGTTCCACCCAGTGGTACAAGCCAATTTTCCACAGATTGGCACATGCCTACTACACAAGAGAAACATTCAGAAAGCACATGTGAAAAGAAAAACGCAAAAAAAAACCTTTCAAATTATATCAAAAGTTCAGATGCAGGATAAACAAATACAAGTTCACAGACTAGTGGAAAGAGGTACAGATTTTCAGCAATATAAATTTTAGAAAAAAAAAAAATGCTGTTTAGGAAACAAAAACATGTCACTAGTCTGAACCAAGTTGGCAAATATGTGCAATCAGCCACCCAGTGGGTCCATCACCAACATCGGTTGTCCCTCATGCTGGCCGACAACAGCTCTCAATACCCATGTCCAGGCCATCTGTGCCGCCACTGGACATGCTGTCTACTCCACAACAGTCTCCAGTTTAGGGGGGTGGGGTGGTGGCCGAGCAGGGGTGTGGGGTTGGACCAGCAGGTTGGGGCGTGTCTGGATGTTGATGGCGTGCTGGTAGTCCTTGATGGCCTCCTCCCGACGACCCAGTTTGCCCAGGACGTCTGCCCGACGCTTCAAGGTTAAGGGGTCGTCAGGTTGCAGGGTCAACGCTTTAAAGAGGGAAAAAAAAAGCATAAATTAGGTCATGTTATACATCCTGTTACTTATTATCTCACATTATAACGCTCGAGTATAGCAAACAGTACCAAGTTCTTTACTGAAGTACAGGGGAAACTAAACCAGAAGTATCACAGGAAGTAATTATGTAGAGAATATTTCTCTATCAGTTCCCACTTTGCTGGCAATAAAAGGACAACCGTGATGTGGGAGGGGAATGGCGTGTGACAAAACTGCTATCTACTGACACCGTCGCACAAAAATTCTATGGGTGACAAAACTGCTATCTACCGATACAGAAAAATTCATAAACTCGACACAAATCGTTTAATACTTCTAACATCTGTTACTGAGGGAATTGGAAAAACAAGTAAGTGGTCTGCTGTACCTTTGGTATAGTCCTTTTCAGCCTTGTCGTACTGGCCCGTGGCGGAGTACAGGTTGGCCCGATTGAAGTACATGTGGGCAGAGTGTGGACTCAGTTTGATGGCCATGCGGAAATCCTCTAAAGCGGATTTACTGTCTCTCAACAACACCTGTACCCACAAATACAGAACAACTGTGACAAGTGTGTGCGTGTATGTATGTGTCCCAAGTTTTATTTACCGACCATTATAACCAAATTAGTATCAGTAAAGTGCACACTACTAGCACATGCCTGAACAGCTTAACTAAGAAATGAGATTGTAGGTAGCGAAGATGGTACTAGTCGCAGTGATCAGTGAAGCTGGCAGAGACATCAGATCCTGTTGGAGGCATTTTGTTCAGCCCCTGTCAACTCGTATCCAGAAATAAGGGTGCCTTGGCTCAAACGGAAGGGCCTAGAATCACACAATTGAACTTCACAACTTTCATCACTTTCAAACCCTAAAAATATTATCTATAAGCAACACGAATTGAACTTAAACCCCATATTTGACTAGAGATGCAACTTTGTTCATGTTTGTGAGCTGCAGGCAAATGGGCTAGATTTTCAGAGTCAAATCCACACATATTTTCTTTTCAAAGAAATTTGTCATGTTTTGTATTAAAAACAAAAACATACTCCAGCTATAGGAAAGCTGAAGAAAAGGGGTTTGAGGTCATGACCGATTTATCTACCCTTGTGTGTAAAATGTACACTGCATGGAAATGTGTATCCAGGTCTTTGGGCCCATGCACACAAATGCCTGTAGAAATCGATATGGATAAATCAACCCTCTCCAAGTGTTGCTAAAATTTGTGGACCCAGCACTGCTGGTGCATGCATCTCGTACGCCTCGCTGGTGCCAGAATACAGTATTAACTTTGGATATCTATGCCCGTCATGTAGTCTCGGGCATGAACGCAACTCCATAACACAAGCTTCATCCACATTAATCATAAATTCTTAATAGACACATGCAGTTTCAGACCTGAATTTAACTCCTTACATGACCTTCATTCACACGGACTATAAATTCTGTGGCCCTTCTCTCTCTCTCCTGTTTAGCTGCCCTTTGCTCCTATTCCCCTTCCATGTCCTGAGCTATAATAAGGTCGTGTCCTCAATGTGTCAGATCACGTGAACTGTTTACAGCATGGACATCACAGGTATCTCATAATGGCTTAGCGTCTAAGCAGTTACTATCATCCAGCACTGTCGCTGGAATTTTGTCATAGAAAGTCTGGATGTAGCTGTGTTTGGGAGAGCCAGAATGAGCAGCAATATATGAGTTTTGTTCCTGACTGGAAATACAGGACACACACACGCATACATGATCAGAATATACACATACAGGAACACACACACCCTCTACCCCTACTCAACAATTAGCGATGCGTGCAAACACTCGCATTATACAATGTAAAAAGGCCTTCAGATGTTGGTATATGCATACACATGTACCAAGCAATAAACATTACGACGACTGGACATAACTATAAAAAGCTTTTTCTATTTCTTTGTGCACACTCGCTCAAGTAGAAAAGAATATCACTAACCGTATGATGTATCATTAATAAGAAGAAGCAACAATTTCCATGGCACTCGTCCAAACAATGCAAGCAACAGGGCGCTTGTCAAATCTCGACAAACACATGGGTGTGCCTGTGCACAATCATATTTTACACATTTCAAATAGACTCGCCCAAAATGACCACATCTACTCATGATTTAAAAGCTTATCATGACAACTTGTAAAATGCCTAGAGTTTCACGCTACATGTAAAATCTTTTTCTGAATTTCTTTTTTTTTTAACTGTTCACTAAATTCTAGAAAAGAACAAGTACATGAGGTACATCATAGCATGTTTCTATTATCCATCAGCAAATGCATTCAGATTTTTTTTTTGCCTCCAGACTTCATCATTTGCACACGTTCAATGTCAATTTCTTTTTTTATCACAAATCTGACCATCTCTCAAAAGAACTGCCTTAATTCCTCCATGATGCATGGGGGAAAGGGCAACCTCTGACCAATCTCAATACAACACACAGAAATGAGTTTTCTGTCTACGCCACGGGAAACAACTGCGTATAAATAAATACGGGAAACAACTGCCTATAGATAAATAGTCTAGGTCATGGCCCGTGTTGTTTCCCTTGTATTGGAGCTGGCACTGCAAAGAAAGTTTAACTATGCCTTACATCTTGTCTCCATAGAATTAATAACTGGTGTCATTTTCACGTCATCAGACTTTTTACAAGGTCATCTGCTTGACCTTTCACAAAATGGGAATGGCAGGAGAAAGACTGAACAGATGGTGTCTCTTCCAGACATTACAAGGGAAGATACTGTCTGTGATCTCTATGGTGCAATAGCCTGTCCAGACTTGTCGCAAAGTGGGAGCAATAATAACAGCCTGAAGTGTAAGGTCCAGTGTAGAACTGAACACAGAAACCCCTGAAACTGAACTGGGTTGCTTTGTTGTTGTCAGTGTTTTTTGTGAAAACAAAAAACTTTTAGAAATAAAAGTTTTAAACAAACTTATTTATTCCTGTCCATAGCAACTACACTTCGGCAGAGTGTAGCATAATACACATCACGCTTCAGATTTCTTTTTCTGCTCATCTTCAAATGCAAACAGCATGTTGAACTGCGACATAACATTTTTGAATCATTAAAAAAAAAATTTAAGTGTTAAATCTTATTTCAGAGCTTGTGTGAACTTGCTGCTGGTAGAACATTCAAGGCTTATCTTCCAAGTAGGAGATCTGGATATTCTGCATTTGGAATTTGGCATTCAGAATTTCTGATAACTGTCCATCTTGCAGAGGGTTCCATAGCGTTGCGTTAGACTTGACCTGCTGAGCAGAATGGAGCTGACAGACCTTGTATGCAGCGTGCAGACAATGCCACCGACAGCACTGACCTTGGTGATGGCTCGGTTCAACAGCGCTGACTCGTCCTTGGGATTGTGGTCGATGGCTTTGTTGTAGTAGGTCAAAGCCTGCACATCATGAAGCCATAGCCTACAGTAACATCAACATCAGGTTCTACTCTGATAAAACTGCTCCCACATCAACAACGGCTTTAGTGCGATAGGTCAAAGCCTGCACATCAAAATGCCTCTTCGTTTAACAGTGCCAACACTACTGTGCTAACAACATCTGCAGTCACATTCAAACTGTTCTCTCATCTTCAGATACACTTGATAAATGAGAAACAAGTTTTCATCATAATTTGATATGGGGTTACATTGAAAGGAAGGGGAGAAGGAAACGTCTTTCATTACATCTGCAGACTGATTCTGAAATTTCATTTCAGATTTTAATTCTCAATTTTAGACAAATGCTAGTATGTTAATGCTTATTACTAAGAGTGGACATGAATATCTGCAAGTGTTCATATGTTTTCTTGATGGAATTAGCCCCCATCTCTTATTTTCTGTGTGCATCCATCCGTCCAAGTGTGGGTGACAAAAGAATAATTCTATTTTTCATGAAGAGGCACTCAGCTATTTGTGCATCCAAATTCAATATTCATTACACACACAAGCTTGAATGCAAGCACACACATGCACACACACACATGCACTTGCATGTGTGAGCATATGCACACACAAACACAAACTATGCATCTCCCTCAAATGCTCACTGTTATCACACCAGCTCCCATCAAACACTGACCTGCTTGAAATGTCTCGTGTGGAAGTAGACATTGGCGGCGTTGAAATAGGCCAAGGAGTACTTGGGATCCATCAGAATGGCTCGCTGGTAGTCGCGCATGGCGTTGACGCGGTCGTTCATGAACTGGTTGATCACGCCGCGGTTGGTGAGCAGCTCGGCTGTGGGGGCGATGTGGATGGAGGAGCAGATGTCCTGGAAGGCGGCGAAGGTGTTGCTCATCTGCAGATTGATGATGGCCCGACCCTCCAGAGCTGGCTTGAAGGCTGGAACACAGGTCATGCTGTATATAGCCCAGCCAACCACGGGGGCCGCAGAGTTGTGCCATGTTATAAGCTGCATACTACACAAATCCAAAGCTAAACCAAACCCATGTGAATGCCTGAACCTAAAAACATCAGTCTAGAACACAACGTTGGATGCATGCACCCCCAATCTGTTTCTGAACACAACATTGGATGCATGTACCAATCTGTTTCTGAACACAACATTGGATGCATGCACCAATCTGTTTCTTTTCAAAATGATGAAAATCACATCAGGAAGAATGTGCAGACTTTCGCCAACACCAGTCTAACATCCATACTTCCTATCCAATAACCCGTACACAGTCATGAAACAGGAGATGTCGCAAAGCAAAGACAAGGACACTGAGACAAGAAGGGAATCGGCTGGACCGAGGCAAGAAAGACAACAATGAGCCGAGTCCACTGGAGAGCTGTCATGAGTGGCTTGATCTCCCTTGGAGTTGAAGGTCCCAGGTCAGTAAGGAAAATGTCAACACACAGCCTCCATGGCGCCTGCAATAAAATGCTTGTGCCTGATACTGCAACCCAATCCCAACACTTCACAAGGTGATGAGCTTTTTTTGTCTTTTTTTGTTTATTTGCTGTCCCAACCTCTGCGCCACCTCAAAGGCAGTGCACCCACGCTGCTCATTCCGACACCCGTTCCTGGTCAGTCCCGCCACAGCCCCGGCACCGGCAATCCACAGGGGGTAGTTAATGTCAAGTCATCAAGAGGCAACCCACCGGAGGAGACACTGCACTGCTGCCGAGTCACTTCGGTGGTATTCAGTGGCGCCTGTTATGATCGAACATACGCAGGACACCACCTACTAAGCCCCCTACTGACAACAATAACTGCTTAGTCGTGGAGTCGGCATGAGTGAGCTCTCCCTCAGGAGGGCGCCATCACATCTGTCCCAACGACAGCCCCCATGGACTCGCCGATACCGGTGACCCCAACGGAACCAAACCAAGGCCACAGATGTGGAGAGGACATCGAAACTGAGGTCAACATGAGAGCAGGGCATTAAGGGCCACAGAATTTGAGACCTTTTTTTTTTTTTCAAATGCTGATTGATGAGAATGGGGATGATTAAGATGATGCTACGGATTTCCATTTTGGTCTGAGACTGCATGACAGGGCAGTACTCTATGCTTCCTTTCATAATATATCCTGCCGTCAACCAGGCCCGAGAGATACAGGCACCTGCACTGTTGGTCAGGAAATTTGAGCAACACTCTCAGACACACATCCATTAAGTGGATGAAACTCAACTGTGTGGTCCCAGTCTTCCCAACCGAATCCACAGCAAACTCAACTCTGGGTAGGAGCCGGTCGGGCAGAAAAATCCCACACCTCTGATGGGAATTGAACCCGTGACCTCCCAGGCAGGAGTCCACGATGCTAACCACTTAGCCACGAAGACTGGTCAGAAGGTGATGTTGCACAGCACGAGGCGTGCACCAGATGAGATCACAAAGTGTTGTATCATGAAGTTTCTCCGAACCGTTAAATGAATGATCTCTCCTTGGTACCTAACTCACCGTTCCTCAGTGACCCCATTTTGCACACAGAATTGTCTGGACGTCTTCCTACAGTAAGCTGATCCTCCCTGCAGACACAACACAGCCCGGCAACGTGCTCACAGCAGCTCACTGAAAACTCGGTGGTTTCTCTTATTCAAACACATACAAAGACAGTGAGAGCTGGCACATATTCCACTGGCATTTTGACACCTGTCTTTTCCATTCACACACACATACACACACACTCTTTCCCAACCACCCACCCCAAATATCCTCAAGAACCCCTTCCACCTCTATTCTGCAGTCTACCCCCTGCTCTTCCTCACCTTCCCTTCCCTCCCCCCCAATGTGACCTTTCCCACCCCTTCCACCCAAAACATGCACACGTCTTCCCTCCTCCCCTTCCCTACCCCCCCCCCCCCCCCCCCCCCCTCCCCCTGTACTCACTGGACTTGATGGTGATGGCGATGGTGAAGTTTCTCCAGGCCTGCATCAGTTTGCCGCACACCTGCAGGGTGTAGGCCAGGTTGACCCGCGCTGTCAGGCAGCTGGGGTCGAGGCGCAGGGCCCGCTGGTAGTCCCGCCGCGCCTGCATGATGCCCGCCTCGTGCCCATAGTCCATGAAGACGTTGCCGCGGGCGATGAGGCCGTCCAGGAAGAAGGGTTTGAGGTGCAGGCACTGGCTGAAGGTGGTCACCGCCTCCTGAAGGCGCCCAAGCCTGGCAGGGATGGAAGACTTTCAGTGCACTGACATACCTACGTGGGGATGGAAGACTTTCAGTGCATTGACATACCTATGTGGGGATGGAAGAGTTTCAGTGCACTGACATACCTATGTGGGGATGGAAGACTTCCAGTGCATTGACATACCTATGTGGGGATGGAAGACTTTCAGTGTTTTACATACCTATGTGGGGATGGAAGACTTTCAGTGCGTTTTACATGCCTATGTGGGGATGGAAGACTTTCAGTGTGTTTTACATGCCTATGTGGGGATGGAAGACTTTCAGTGTGTTTTACATGCCTATGTGGGGATGGAAGACTTTCAGTGCATTGACATGTGGGGATGGAAGACTTTCAGTGTGTTTTACATACCTATGTGGGGGTGGAAGACTTTCAGTATGTTTTACATACCTATGTGGGGGTGGAAGACTTTCAGTGTGTTTTACATACCTACCTGGGGATGGAAGACTTTCAGTGTGTTTTACATACCTATGTGGGGATGGAAGACTTTCAGTGTGTTTTACGTACCTATGTGGGGATGGAAGACTTTCAGTGCATTGACATACCTACGTGGGGATGGAAGACTTTCAGTGTTTTACATAATATGTATGTGGGGATGGAAGACTTTCAGTGTGTTTTACATACGTATGTGGGGATGGAAGACTTTCAGTGTTTTACATACCTATGTGGGGGTGGAAGACTTTCAGTGTTTTACATACCTATGTGGGGATGGAAGACTTTCAGTGTTTTACATACCCATGTGGGGATGCAAGACTTTGTGTGTTTTACATACCTATGTGGGGATGGAAGACTTTCAGTGTGTTATTCACATACTTGTTTGTTCACTCAACATATTCCTAGACTAGTTATAGTCAAACTGAAACAAACATTTGTGGCGGCCTCTCCTATATTTCCAAGTACAGACTACCCATATTGATCAATAAAAGCAGCCTTCACTCATCATAATGGTCGCGTCCAGTTTTCCACGTGTCCCCAGAAAACTAAGAAAAAGTTCCAGCTGTCAGTCTTTGTAACCACGATGAAAACTGAATTTATCTGCAGCAATTTAAAATCTTTCATTTTCTTTTTTAAGGGACAACATAAAATTTACAAAGTTTTACGAAACCCGAAACAGTTTTTACAGACTTTTAATGCCTTTTAAAAATGCACCTCAGTTTTTCATTTTTTCCCCAAAAAACTTTAAGGACCAAAAGAACCCTTCTCATTGTCTAAAGCCTTTTCAAATGGAATCTCAAATCAGGCCCAAAGGAAAAGAAAAAAGAAACAAAAACCACCAATGATCTCAAAGGACTGGCATTTCTTAGTAGACGGTTCCCTTCGATTTAGAAAGTGCACACCATTTTTTTTTTTTAATAAACTACCTTGTGTTCCATGCTGTCCGGGTGCCACTGCTCCAAAGTTCCATTCTGTGGCTCCCATAAACACAGCCACACCCCAGTATGTTTTTGTGTGGTCCCAACACCAGGAGTCCGCTGGGAGTTATCAATGTCATGCTGTCATGGGACAACCCGACGCAGGAGACATTGTACTGCTGTCGAGTCTCTCTGGTGATCTGTGGTACCTGGTCCAATCCCGAATACTGCACTGCTGTCGAGTCTCTCTGGTGATCTGTGGTACCTGGTCCGATCCAGAATACTGCACTGCTGTCAAGTCTCTCTGGTGATCTGTGGTACCTGGTCCGATCCCGAATACTGCACTGCTGTCGAGTCTCTCTGGTGATCTGTGGTACCTGGTCCGATCCAGAATACTGCACTGCTGTCAAGTCTCTCTGGTGATCTGTGGTACCTGGTCCGATCCCGAATACTGCACTGCTGTCGAGTCTCTCTGGTGATCTGTGGTACCTGGTCTGATCCAGAATACTGCACTGCTGTCAAGTCTCTCTGGTGATCTGTGGTACCTGGTCCGATCCAGAATACTGCCAGGTTTTGCTCAGAATAATCTGTTGCTTTTGATCAGGCAGCTTGAGTGACCATCCCCCTTCCAGGGGTATCACCCCATCCCTCCAACAACGTTCTCCGTGAACTCACCCACACTAAAGACTTTGACACACACTTCTCAGAAGCATGGTTGTGGAGAAGATCCTGAAGCTCAGGTCACTAGGAGAGCTGAGCATGACAGGCCACAAATGCCGAGCATGGTTTTCTATGATGATCAGCGATGATGAGGAAGAAAATGTGGTTCCTTCTTCACTTTCTGACCCCACAGCACACCCACCAACCCTGGGAGGGGGCCAGGTACAATCCCACAGCACACCCACCAACCCTGGGAGGGGCCAGGTACAATCCCACAGCACACCCACCAACCCTGGAAGGGGGGCAGGTACAATCCCACAGCACACCCACCAACCCTGGAAGGGGGGCAGGTACAATCCCACAGCACACCCACCAACCCTGGAAGGGGGGTAGGTACAATCCAACAGCACACTCACCAACCCTGGGAGGGGGACAGATACAATCCCACAGCACACCCACCAACCCTGGAAGGGGGCCAGGTACAATCCCACAGCACACCCAACCCTGGAAGGGGGCCAGGTACAATCCCACAGCACACCCACCAACCCTGGAAGGGGGCCAGGTACAATCCCACAGCACACTCACCAACGCTGGGAGGGGGCCAGGTACAATCCCACAACACACCCACCAACCCTGGAAGGGGGCCAGGTACAATCCCACAGCACACCCACCAACCCTGGGAGGGGGCCAGGTACAATCCCACAGCTCACCCACCAACCCTGGAAGGGGGCCAGGTACAATCCCACAGCACAACCACCAACCCTGGGAGGGGGCCAGGTACAATCCCACAGCTCACCCACCAACCCTGGAAGGGGGCCAGGTACAATCCCACAGCACACCCAGCAACCCTGGGGGGGGGCCAGGTACAATCCCACAGCTCACCCACCAACCCTGGAAGAGGGCCAGGTACAATCCCACAGCACACCCACCAACCCTGAGAGGGGCCAGGTACAATCCCACAGCACACCCACCAACCCTGGGAGGGGGCCAGGTACAATCCCACAGCACACCTACCAACACTGGGAGGGGGCAGTACAATCCCACAGCACACCCACCAACCCTGGAGGGGGCCAGGTACAATCCCACAGGTCACCCACCAACCCTGGGAGGGGGCCAGGTACAATCCCACAGCTCACCCACCAACCCTGGGAGGGGGCCAGGTACAATCCCACAGCGCACCTACCAACCCTGGGAGGGGCCAGGTACAATCCCACAGCTCACCCACCAACCTTGGGAGGGGGCCAGGTACAATCCCACAGCGCACCTACCAACCCTGGGAGGGGGCCAGGTATAATCCCACAGCTCACCCACCAACCCTGGAAGGGGGCCAGGTACAATCCCACAGCACACCCACCAACCCTGGGAGGGGGGCGGTACAATCCCACAGCCCACACACCAACCTTGAGAGGGGCCAGGTACAATCCCACAGCACACCCACCAACCCTGGAAGGGGGCCAGGTACAATCCCACACCACACCCACCAACCCTGGGAGGGGCCAGGTACAATCCCACAGCACACCTACCAACCCTGGGAGGGGGCAGGTACAATCCCACAGCACACCCACCAACCCTGGGAGGGGACAGTACAATCAAACAGCACACCCACCAACCATGGGAGGGGGCAGGTACAATCCCACAGCACACCCACCAACCCTGGGAGGGGGCCAGGTACAATCCCACAGCACACCCACCAACCCTGGGAGGGGCCAGGTACAATCCCACAGCACACCCACCAACCCTGGGAGGGGCCAGGTACAATCCCAGAGCACACCCACCAACCCTGGGAGGGGCCAGGTACAATCCCACAGCACACCCACCAACCCTGGGAGGGGCCAGGTACAACCCCACAGCTCACCCACCAACCCTGGGAGGGGCCAGGTACAATCCCACAGCACACCCACAGCACACCCACCAACCCTGGAAGGGGGCCAGGTACAATCCCACAGCACACCCACCAACACTGGGAGGGGCCAGGTACAATCCCACAGCTCACCCACCAACCCTGGGAGGGGGCAGGTACAATCCCACAGCACAGCCACTAACCTGGGAGGGAGCCAGGTACAATCCCACAGCACACCCACCAACCCTGGGAGGGGGCCAGGTACAATCCCACAGCACACCCACCAACCCTGGGAGGGGGGCAGTACAATCCCACAGCTCACCCACCAACCCCGGGAGGGGGCAGTACAATCCCACAGCACACCCACCAACCCTGGGAGGGGGCCAGGTTACAATCCCACAGCTCACCCACCAACCCTGGAAGGGGGCCAGGTACAATCCACACAGCACACCTACCAACCCTGGGAGGGGGCCAGGTACAATCCCACAGCACACCCACCAACCCTGGAAGGGGGCCAGGTACAATCCCACAGCACACCCACCAACCCTGGGAGGGGGCAGGTACAATCCCACAGCACACCCACCAACCCTGGGAGGGGGCAGTACAATCCCACAGCACACCCACCAACCCTGGGAGGGGGCAGGTACAATCCCACAACACACCCACCAACCCTCTGAGGGGGGCAGGTACAATCCCACAGCACACCCACCAACCCTGGGAGGGGGCCAGGTACAATCCCACAGCACACCCACCAACCCTGGGAGGGGGCCAGGTACAATCCCACAGCACACCCACCAACCCTGGGAGGAGCCAGGTACAATCCCACAGCTCACCCACCAACCCTTGGAGGGGGGCAGGTACAATCCACAGCTCACCCACCAACCCTGGAAGGGGCGGTACAATCCCACAGCACACCCACCAATCCTGGGAGGGGGGCAGTACAATCCCACAGCACACCCACCAACCCTGGGAGGGAGCCAGGCACAATCCCATAGCACACCCACCAACCCTGGGAGGGGGGCAGTACAATCCCAAAGCACACCCACCAACCCTGGGAGGGGGGCAGGTATAATCCACAGCTCACCCACCAACCCTGGGAGGGGTGCAGGTATAATCCACAGCTCACCCACCAACCCTGGGAGGGGGGCGGTACAATCCCACAGCACACCCACCAACCCTGGGAGGGGTGCAGGTACAATCCCAAAGCTCACCCGCCAACCCTGGGAGGGGGCGGTACAATCCCACAGCACACCCACCAACCCTGGGAGGGGCAGGTACAATCCCACAGCACACCACCAACCCTGGAGGGGCCAGGTACAAACCCACAGCTCGCCCACCAACCCTGGGAGGGGCCAGGTACAATCCCACAGCACACCCACCAACCCTGGGAGGGGCCAGGTACAATCCCACAGCACACCCACCAACCCTGGAAGGGGGCAGGAACAATCCCACAGCTCACCCACCAACCCTGGGGGGGGCCAGGTACAATCCCACAGCACACCCACCAACCCCGGGAGGGGCCAGGTACAATCCCACAGCTCACACACCAACCCTGGGAGGGGGCCAGGTACAGTCCCACAGCACACCCACCAACCCTGGGAGGGGCCAGGTACAATCCCACAGCACACCCACTAACCTGGGATGGGGCAGTACAATCCCACAGCACACCCACCAACCCTGGGAGGGGGGCAGGTACAATCCCACAGCACACCCACTAACCCTGGGAGGGGGGCAGGTACAATCCCACAGCTCACCCCCCAACCTAGGAGGGGGCCAGGTACAATCCCAAGCACACCCACCAACCCTGGGAGGGGGCCAGGTACAATCCCACAGCACACCCACCAACCCTGGGAGGGGGCCAGGTACAATCCCACAGCACACCCACCAACCCTGGAAGGGGGCCAGGTACAATCCCACAGCACACCGACCAACCCTGGAAGGGGCCAGGTACAATCGCACAGCACACCCAACCAACCCCGGGAGGGCCAGGTACAATCCCACAGCTCACGCACCAACCCTGGGGGGGGCCAGGTACAATCCACAGCACACCCACCCAACCCTGGGAGGGGCCAGATACAATCCCACAGCACACCCACCAACCCTGGGAGGGGGCCAGGTACAATCCCACAGCACACCCACCAACCCTGGGAGGGGCCCGGTACAATCCCACAGCACACGCACCAAACCCCGGGAGGGGGCAGGTACAATCCCACAGCACACCACCAACCCTGGAAAGGGGCCAGATACAATCCCACAGCACACCCACCAACCCTGGAAGGGGGCCAGGTACAATCCCACAGCACACCCACCAACCCTGGGAGGGGCAGGTACAATCCCACAGCACACCCACCAACCCTGGGAGGGGCCAGGTACAATCCCACAGCTCACCCACCAACCCTGGGAGGGGGGCCAGGTACAATCCCACAGCACACCCACCAACCCTGGGAGGGCCAGGTACAATCCCACAGCACACCCACTAACCCTGGGAGGGGGCAGTACAATCCCACAGCACACCCACCAACCCTGGGAGGGGGCAGGTACAATCCCACAGCACACCCACCAACCCCGGGAGGGGGGCAGGTACAATCCCACAGCTCACCCACCAACCCTAGGAGGGGGCCAGGTACAATCCCACAGCACACCCACCAACACTCGGAGGGGGCCAGGTACAATCCCACAGCACAAACCCCCCAACCCTGGGAGGGGGCCCGGTACAATCCCCCAGCCCCACCCACCAACCCTGGAAGGGGGCCAGGTACAATCCCACAGCACACCCACCAACCCTGGAAGGGGCCTGGTACAATCCCACAGCACACCCATAAACCCCGGGAGGGGCCCGGTACAATCCCACAGCTCACGCACCAACCATGAAAGGGGGCAGGTACAATCCCACAGCACACCACCAACCCTGGAAGGGGGCAGGAACAATCCCACAGCTCACCCACCAACCCTGGAGGGGCCAGGTACAATCCCACAGACACACCCACCAACCCTGGGAGGGGCCAGGTACAATCCCACAGCTCACACACACCACCCTGGGAGGGGGCCAGGTACAGTCCCACAGCAACCCACCCAACCCTGGGAGGGGCCAGGTACAATCCCACAGCACACCCACTAACCCTGGATGGGGCAGTACATCCCACAGCACACCCACCAACCCTGGAGGGGGGCAGGTACAATCCCACAGCACACCCACTAACCCTGGGGTGGGGGCAGGTACAATCCCACAGCTCACCCACCAACCCTAGGAGGGGCCAGGTACAATCCCACAGCACACCCACCAACCCTGGGAGGGGCCAGGTACAATCCCACAGCACACCCACCAACCCTGGGAGGGGGCCAGGTACAATCCCACAGCACACCCACCAACCCTGGAAGGGGCCAGGTACAATCCCACAGCACACCGACCAACCCTGGAAGGGGCCAGGTACAATCGCACAGCACACCCACCAACCCTGGAGGGGCCAGGTACAATCCCACAGCTCACGCAACCAACCCTGGGAGGGGGCCAGGTACAATCCCACAGCACACCCACCAACCCTGGGAGGGGCCAGATACAATCCCACAGCACACCCACCAACCCTGGGAGGGGGCCCAGGTACAATCCCACAGCACACCCACCAACCCTGGGAGGGGCCCGGTACAATCCACAGCACACGCACCAACCCTGGAGGGGGCAGGTACAATCCCACAGCACACCCACCAAACCCTGGAAAGGGGCCAGATACAATCCCACAGCACACCCACCAACCCTGGAAGGGGGCCAGGTACAATCCCACAGCACACCCACCAACCCTGGGAGGGGCCAGGTACAATCCCACAGCACACCCCCCAAACCCCTGGGAGGGCCAGGTACAATCCCACAGCTCACCCACCAACCCTGGGAGGGGGCCAGGTACATCCCACAGCACACCCACCAACCCTGGGAGGGGCCAGGTACAATTCCCACAGCACACCCACTAACCCTGGGAGGGGGCATACAATCCCACAGCACACCCACCAACCCTGGGGAGGGGGCAGGTACAATCCCACAGCACACCCACCAACCCTGGGGGGGGCAGGTACAATCCCACAGCTCACCCACCAACCCTAGGAGGGGGCCAGGTACAATCCCACAGCACACCCACCAACACTCGGAGGGGGCCAGGTACAATCCCACAGCACACCCACCAACCCTGGAGGGGGCCAGGTACAATCCCAGCACCCCACCAACCGAAGGCCATACATCCACACACCCACCACCTGGAAGGGGCCTGTACACCCACAGCCACCCATAACCTGAGGGCAGTACAATCCACAGCTCACGCACCAACCATGAAAGGGGCAGTACAATCCCACAGCACACCACCAACCCTGGGAGGGGGGGCAGGTACAATCCCACAGCACACCCACCAACCCTGGAAGGGGGCCAGGTACAATCCCACAGCACACCCACCAAACCCTGGGAGGGGCCAGATACAATCCCACAGCTCACCCACCAACCCTGGGAGGGGGGCAGGTACAATCCCACAGCTCACCCACCAACCCTGGGAGGAGCCAGGTACAATCCCACAGCACACCCACCAATCCTGCGAGGGGACCAGGTACAATCCCACAGCACACCCACCAATCCTGGGAGGGGGGCAGGTACAATCCCACAGCACACCCACCAACCCTGGGAGGGGCCAGGTACAATCCCACAGCAAACACACCAACCCTGGAAGGGGGCCAGGTACAATCCCACAGCACACCCACCAACCCTGGGAGGGGCCAGGTACAATCCCACAGCTCACCCACCAACCCTGGGAGGGGGCAGGTACAATCCCACAGCTCACCCACCAACCCTGGGAGGGAGCCAGGTACAATCCCACAGCACACCCACGAACCCTGGGAGGGGGGCAGGTACAATCCCACAGCACACCCATCAACCCTTGGAGGGGGCCAGGTACAATCCCACAGCTCACCCACCAACCCTGGGAGGGGCAGTACAATCCCACAGCACACCCACCAACCCTGGGAGGGGGCCAGGTACAATCCCACAGCTCACCCACCAACCTGGAAGGGGGCCAGGTACAATCGCACAGCACACCCAACCCTGGGAGGGGGCCAGGTACAATCCCACAGCACACCCACCAACCCTGGAAGGGGGCCAGGTACAATCCCACAGCACACCCACCAACCGTGGGAGGGGGCAGGTACAATCCCACAACACACCACCAACCCTGGGAGGGGGCAGTACAATCCCACAGCACACCCACCAACCCTGGGAGGGGGCAGGTACAATCCCACAACACACCCACCAACCCTCTGAGGGGGCAGGTACAATCCCACAGCACACCCACCAACCCTGGAGGGGGCAGTTACAATCCCACAACACACCCACCAACCCTGGGAGGGGGCCAGGTACAATCCCACAGCACACCCACCAACCCTGAGAGGGGGCAGGTACAATCCCACAACACACCCACCAACCCTGGGAGGGGGCCAGGTACAATCCCACAGCACACCCACCAACCCTGAGAGGGGGCCAGGTACAATCCCAAAGCTCACCCACCAACCCTGGGAGGGGCCAGGTACAATCCCACAGCACACCCACCAACCCTGGGAGGGGCCAGGTACAATCCCACAGCTCACCCACCAGCCCTGGGACGGGGGCAGGTACAATCCCACAGCTCACCCACCAACCCTGGGAGGGGCCAGGTACAATCCCACCGCACACCTACCAACCCTGGGAGGGGGCCAGGTACAATCCCACAGCACACCCACCAACCCTGGGAGGGGGCAGGTACAATCCCACAGCACACCCACCAACCCTGAGAGGGGCCAGGTACAATCCCACAGCTCACCCACCAACCCTGGGAGGGGGCCAGGTACAATCCCACAGCACACCCACCAACCCTGGGAGGGGGCCAGGTACAATCCCACAGCACACCCACCAACCCTGGAAGGAGCAGTGCACACCCACCAACCCTGGGAGGGGGCAGTACAATCCCACAGCACACCCACCAACCCTGGGAGGGGGCCAGGTACAATCCCACAGCACGCCCTCCAACCCTGGGAGGGGGCAGGTACAATCCCACAGCACACCCACTAACCCTGGGAGGGGGGCAGGTACAATCCCACAGCACACCCACCAACCCTGGGAGGGGGCAGGTAGAATCCCACAGCACACCCACCAACCCTGGGAGGGGGGCAGGTACAATCCCACAGCACACCCACCAACCCTGGGAGGGGGCCAGGTACAATCCCACAGCACACCCACCAACCATGGGAGGGGGCAGGTACAATCCCACAGCACACCCAACCCTGGGAGGGGCCAGGTACAATCCCACAGCACACCCACCAACCCTGGGAGGGGGCCAGGTACAATCCCACAGCACACCCACCAACCCTGGAAGGGGGCCAGGTACAATCCCACAGCACACCCACCAACCCTGGAAGGGGGCCAGGTACAATCCCACAGCACACCCATCAACTCTGGGAGGGGCCAGGTACAATCCCACAGCTCACGCACCAACCCTGGGAGGGGGCAGGTACAATCCCACAGCACACCCACCAACCATGGGAGGGGGCAGTACAATCCCACAGCACACCCATCAACCCTGGGAGGGGGGCAGGTACAATCCCACAGCACACCCACCAACTCTGGGAGGGGGCCAGGTACAATCCCACAGCACACCCACGAACCCTGGGAGGGGCCAGGTACAATCCCACAGCACACCCACCAACCCTGGGAGGGGGCAGGTACAATCCCACAGCTCACCCACCAACCCTGGGAGGGGGGCAGGTAGAATCCCACAGCTCACCCACCAACCCTGGGAGGGGGGCAGGTACAATCCCACAGCACACCCACCAATCCTGGGAGGGGACCAGGTACAATCCCACAGCACACCCACCAACCCTGGGAGGGGGGCAGGTACAATCCCACAGCACACCCACCAACCCTGGGAGGGGCCAGGTACAATCCCACAGCACACACACCAACCCTGGAAGGGGGCCAGGTACAATCCCACAGCACACCCACCAACCCTGGGAGGGGCCAGGTACAATCCCACAGCTCACCCAGCAACCCTGGGAGGGGGCAGGTACAATCCCACAGCACACCCACCAACCCTGGGAGGGAGCCAGGTACAATCCCACAGCACACCCACGAACCCTGGGAGGGGGCAGGTACAATCCCACAGCTCACCCACCAACCCTGGGAGGGGGCCAGGTACAATCCCACAGCACACCCACCAACCCTGGGATGGGGCCAGGTACAATCCCACAGCACACCCACCAACCCTGGAAGGAGGCAGTACAATCCCACAGCTCACCCACCAACCCTGGGAGGGGGCAGTACAATCCCACAGCACACCCACCAACCCTGGGAGGGGCAGGTACAATCCCACAGCACACCCACCAACCCTGGGAGGGGGGCAGGTACAATCCCACAGCACACCCACCAACCCTGGGAGGGGGCCAGGTAGAATCCCACAGCACACCCACCAACCCTGGGAGGGGGCAGGTACAATCCCACAGCTCACCCACCAACCCTGGGAGGGGGGCAGCTAGGGTGGTACAATCCCACAGCACACCCACCAACCCTGGGAGGGGGGCAGCTAGGGTGGTACAATCTCACAGCACACCCACCAACCTGGGAGGGGGGCAGCTAGGGTGGTACAATCCCACAGCACACACCCACCAACCCTGGGAGGGGGGCAGCTAGGGTGGTACAATCCCACAGCTCACCCACCCACCCTGGGAGGGGGGCAGCTAGGGTGGTACAATCCCACAGCACACCCACCAACCCTGGGAGGGGGGCAGGTACAATCCCACACCACACCCACCAACCCTGGAAGGGGGCAGCTAGGGTGGTACAATCCCACGAATACAGGCCTTCGACGGAATTCACACTCATGACCTCCCAGTTTTCTTCCTTGATGCTAAACACTGAAGTGTGGCAGCTGGTAAATCATCAGTCTTTGTTCCGATTTTTGGATCACAGATTCTGTTCTCCTGCTCTCTTGTAAACTTTTCACATGAGCATGTAAGAGTTGTCACCTTCAAATGCTCCTGCTTTCACACCCTGAATTTAAAAAAAAAAAAAAAAGAAAAAAAAAAAAAAGAAAAAAAAAAACAGAGACCTGGACTATGAATGCTCTCACTTCATATTCCTAGGGCAAATAAGGTAACTCTTTTCCCACAGCCAGAGTTGTCTCTAGTTTCAATGAGACTACCTCCCCCTGACAATCAACACTTGTGTAAAGAGCTATTTTGTCACAATATTTCCTTGCTATTAACAAACAACAGGCGACAATGTCAAACTGGTAAAATAAGAAAAAACAACAACCAGGTTTTATTCCCATGCAAAGCACACAGCCAATCTGACTTTAATTTTCCAAAGCTGGCACCTACTTGTGGAAGCACAGTCCCAGTGTGTGGTGAATGCGGTGGTCACCGGCCGACAGCTTGGACGCGTTCTGGAAGTCATAGAGAGGCGTTGATGTAGTCGCCTTGCTCGAAGTAGAGCAGTCCACGGTTGATGAGAACTTTCAGACTCAGCTGATCACCCAGCAGCAGTACAATGCCGTAGTCTGTCAGCGCCTGGAGACACACACACACATATACACACACGCATGCATGCGTGCACACACAAACACACACACTCGCTCACGCACACACACACACATACACACATTTGATGACTCACATATCAGGCTGAAAAAACAGTCTCAAAGGGAGGTGACTGTAGGAAGAAATTAAAACAAACTTAAAAGAAGAATTCCTGCACAGCTGAACGTAAGAGACAAACAAATTATCAGACAAAAACCTGACGCGTATCAACCTTTTTGGTCTGCTTCAGGCAAGATAAACAACGTTCATCCCTCATTTTCATTGTCTTCATGTCGTTTGTCTTGCCTGAAGCAGATTAAAGAGGTCCTTTTTACTGTTCTACATGACAAGCCTATGTTGACCGAATGCTGGTCCTTTTTACTGTTCTACAAGACAAGCCCTATGTTGACCGAATGCTGGTCCTTTTTACTGTTCTACATGACAAGCCCTATGTTGACTGAATGCTGGTCCTTTTTACTGTTCTACAAGACAAGCCCTATGTTGACCGAATGCTGGTCGTTCTTACTGTTCTACAAGACAAGCCCTATGTTGACCGAATGCTGGTCCTTTTTACTGTTCTACAAGACAAGCCCCATGTTGACTGAATGCTGGTCCTTTTACTGTTCTACAAGACAAGCCCTATGTTGACTGAATGCTGGTCCTTTTTACTGTTCTACATGACAAGCCCTATGTTGACTGAATGCTGGTCCTTTTTACTGTTCTACATGACAAGCCCTATGTTGACTGAATGCTGGCCGTTTTTACTATTCTACATGACAAGCAAGGAAGCCTACCCTGGAGTACTGCTTGTTCTCCTGGTAGCAGACGGCGCGGTTGAAGTAGGGCAGAGGGCAGGTGTTGTCGATGGAGGCGGCCTTGGTCAGGTCACGGATGGCCAGGTCAAAGGCCTTAATATGGTATTTCAACGCTCCCCTGAAAGGTAGATCAACAGACGGATCTTTTGCTGTATTGCAAGAAGCCATTCAGTGTTTTTCTTTAACAATCCTTTCAAATGTGGATGTACACACAGCCATTTCATGTGATCACATGGATGGACATCACCATTTACTGATGCCCTACAATGTGGATCGACAATCTGCTCACCGACGAAGAAAACTAAACTCCAGTTTCTCTCCTTCTTTTGTATTTCCATTTCAGGTCTATCATTTTCATCTTTTTCCACCCATGCAAGGATTTCCTGTTAGGTGATGGTGGCATTCACACAACTCTGGAATGTGATATTTTTTTCTGATGTTTCTGAATCAAATTTTGAATTAACAGTATGCAAAACCAAATGCAGACGCAAGTGTCAGGGACCAGGGGGCAGATGCTGTAGCTGTTTGTGTGCGTTTGTTTCTGTACCTCAAATGTATTGAGCATGTATTCTGTACTGTGATTATGTTTATCATTCTCATTATGAGGAGAGGATTCAGTCTGTCTAGAAAAATACCTGAAAACCTTTGAATTTGATTATGTAAATGAAACGACATTACCGGAAGTTGAATTGATTTTTTTTCTAAAACGTTCAACATTTTGATAGAGTATTTATGACAAACACCTTTCACACTGATTAGATTCCACTTCCTCCAACTGGAGGAACAACACCTCCTATGAGAAGAAGGAAAAGTCAAGTTGAGAGAAACATTTTCTCAGCATAGCCCTTATTTCAATCTAAGGGAAATGTCAAGTTCAGAGAAACATTTTCTCAGCATAACCTTTATTTCAATCTGTTGTACTTAATGATATATAGGCACAGATATGTGCCACACACACACACACACAAACACACACAGTTCCCACCTGTAGAGGTAGGCCCGCAGACTGTTGGGCTGCAGTCGGATGGCTTCGTTACAGTTCAGGATGGCTTTGGTGTACACTCCCTTCAGGCCATAGTAGCAGGCACGACTCAGGTACGCCTGCATAGGTGTGTCACAGTGAAATTACCACAATTCATTTTACGAACATGTGTTCTATTATTAATGCTGGAAGCCCCAGGGTCAAGCTTCTTCAGTGGCAGACACAAAGTGGACCCTGCTGTCTACATCAGAACGTTAGCAGACATTTGATAGACATTGCCTGAAGCAACTATATAATCCTTCAACAAAAATCTTCATTCTTCTTAACATGTCCTCTGAAGTTGAAATGCAGCTTCCTACAAAACCAGGTGACTTAAAAAGGGGTCATGTTTGAAATGTTCTCACCTTAAAATATACACTTAATGACCTTGCATTCTGCCGAACAGGGAGCATGTTCTAGATGACAGTAAGTCCACAGAAGGAAACCTTTCCACAGCAGGGCCAATTTCTGGCACAAAACTCAACCTCACTGTTTGTGTTGAAATCTACCACGGTAACAAACCAACCATGCCACCTGAAACAGTCACCCATGTGATTTCTAGCAGAACAATGTTTAGCACACCAACGACGGGCTCCACAAAGAAAACTGACTCAATCAGCAGTGTTACTGACAAGAGGTTCTCCTGCTGGCGGTGACCTGGGGAGTAGTGTTGTGTGCATTTTCCCCGTGTGTTGTCTGTGAAGTCTGAAGACGATACAGCTGTCTAAAAGTCAGTTGTCTGACCTGTGCTGTGTATCAAGTCAGCACTACTCTGCACTCTGTTTTGTGCGTTTAATGGTATTTGGCCAAAGGCTTCAACAGGATACGGTTCATGTCAACCTTTGAAATGTGCTCGAGTTTACACACCCAAGACAACCACAGTGAACGTAACAGAACATGCGCCATCAGCGTTAATGGCAGGTCACTCAGCGTACTTCTCAAGGCCAGAGGATCTAATGGCAGGTCACTCAGCGTACTTCTCAAGGCCAGAGGATCTAATGGCAGGTCACTCAGCGTACTTCTCAAGGCCAGAGGATCTAATGGCAGGTCACTCAGCGTACTTCTCAAGGCCAGAGGATCTAATGGCAGGTCCTCAGCGTACTTCTCAAGGCCACAGGATCTAATGGCAGGTCACTCAGCATACTTCTCAAGGCCAGAGGATCTAATGGCAGGTCACTCAGCGTACTTCTCAAGGCCAGAGGATCTAATGGCAGGTCACTCAGCGTACTTCTCAAGGCCAGAGGATCTAATGGCAGGTCACTCAGCGTACTTCTCAAGGCCAGAGGATCTAATGGCAGGTCACTCAGCGTACTTCTCAAGGCCAGAGGATCTAATGGCAGGTCACTCAGCGTACTTCTCAAGGCCAGAGGATCTAATGGCAGGTCACTCGGCGTACTTCTCAAGGCCAGAGGATCTAATGGCAGGTCACTCAGCGTACTTCTCAAGGCCAGAGGATCTAATGGCAGGTCACTCAGCATACTTCTCAAGGCCAGAGGATCTAATGGCAGGTCACTCAGCGTACTTCTCAAGGCCAGAGGATCTAATGGCAGGTCACTCAGCGTACTTCTCAAGGCCAGAGGATCTAATGGCAGGTCACTCAGCGTACTTCTCAAGGCCAGAGGATCTAATGGCAGGTCACTCAGAACACTTCTCAAGGCCAGAGGATCTAATGGCAGGTCACTCAGAACACTTCTCAAGGCCAGAGGATCTAATGGCAGGTCACTCAGAACACTTCTCAAGGCCAGAGGATCTAATGGCAGGTCACTCAGAACACTTCTCAAGGCCAGAGGATGTATCCTGCCCGACTGCTTCGTATGACCTTGTAAGACTGGCCATCACACTGTCTTCACAGACTTCTTTCCTTTTCAGGAGTAATAATGACTGTAACCAGAGCTTACTCTAGCCGACACCAATCCCACACCAGTAATTCTACATCATGAAGTTGCCCACATTCCCGTGCAACGATACATCATGTGACAGAAGTCTGATGCAGGCCTCAGAATAAAAGTTTACCACATTCCCATACAACACTTCACCATGTAACTGCAGTTTGATGTGGGCCACAGGATGACGTTTAAGACAAACTATATATACAGATTTAGGATTTAAGATTTACAGGATTAATTCAACACAGAAGCTTGCAAATTATTTTGTTCACCTTTAAATGAAAGGATTAAAACAAAAAGCTCATGCAATCCTCATTTATACCCACAACCTCATAAATAGCATATGATTCCATCGTTTCTCCGAACTAATTTGATCTCATGACGAAGCAACAATGCAACCAAAAATAACGCAGCGCTGCAGTGTGTGCTGAGTGTGTTTATCTTTAAGATGTTGGAGGTACAGTGTGTGCTGAGTGTGTTTATCTGTAAGATGTTGGGGTACAGTGTGTGCTGAGTGCGTTTACCTGGAAGATGTTGGGGTTACAGTGTGTGCCAAGTGTGTTTACCTGAAAGATGTTGGGGTTACAGTGTGTGCCAAGTGTGTTTACCTGGAAGATGTTGGGGTTGCAGTGTGTACTGAGTGTGTTTACCTGGAAGATGTTGGGGTTGCAGTGTGTGCCAAGTGTGTTTACCTGGAAGATGTTGGGGTTGCAGTGTGTGCCGAGTGTGTTTACCTGGAAGATGTTGGGGTTGCGGTGTGTGCCAAGTGTTTACCTGGAAGATGTTGGGGTTGCGGTGTGTGACAAATGTGTTTACCTGGAAGATGTTGGGGTTGATGGCCAGAGCTCTGTTGAAGTCCTGGATGCCTTTAGACTGCTTCAGCTTCATGCGTGCCAGTCCTCGCTGGTAGTACGCCTGTCAGCACACACGCCAGGAGAGGTTTCTATTGGATTAAAGCTTCAAGGCCTACAACCATGACGACAGCAGGGCAGTAAACTGTTCCGAGGTTCATCAGGTCTACGGCATGCACGGCATTACGGAAGACACAGCCTGACCCCATCTTTCTGCCACTCTAACCCTCCCTGAACCGAATCAAGTAACCATTTTATTTTGTTGGAAGGACAGAGTTTTGAAGCCATAAAGTCCATCCTTCACATTATCATTATTATTACTATCATTACTGTTATTAAGAGTACTTACATGGTGCCTCTCTTCAGACAGAAACCAAGCTCTAAGCGCTTTACAAGCAGCCCATTGTGTAAACAAGAGTGCAGACTGTAAAGCACTTACAGCAGCTTATTTCCATCAGCCTCCAATACAAAAAAGCTGACTGACAGTTAAGACGTTCCTTCACTTCTTTCAAATGACAACTACAGACTGGTGGGCAGCCATGCACATACCCCGAGTCAAATACACACATGATGGAATAACTAAGTTGTTTTTTTCCCATGGAGTTAACACTGGTTCCGACTCCACATCCTTATCAAAAAGTCCTTCACATGAGAATGTAAAAGAAGGTATGACATATTAAAACATGCTGTTACACAGTAAAACTTTCATCACCAACTTTCAGAACAGAAAACCAGTTTGGCTGTTGGTATGGACATGTATTTATGTAGCATGCATCATCTTGAAAAATCGAGAAAACGGGTGGAAAATTAAGGGAGTATTTTTTTTTAACCTAATGACACAAGAAGCCAAAGACTAGTGCCAGTAGGCAGCTTTCAGCTGGCTCTGCCCTGGCAGGCAGCCCATTGTGTAAAGCAGTGCATGGATTGTAAAGAATTTAGAGCTTGGTCTTTAACCAAAGGTACGCAATATACAAGAACTCTTAGTAATAACAGTTTGTTCTTTCGCTCGACAGCAAATTGATTTCCTTTTTTTGAAATGATATCTATTCAGGAGAGCTTTAAACAATACTATGCAGACACAAACACACCTGTAAGAGCATGTGTACAAATGTGTGCATATATACATTCTCTCTCTCTCTCTCTCTCTCTCTCTCTTTCTCTCACAGTCACTTACTGACTGGAATCTCCCGTCTACTTGCACAATGGGAAGCCAGATAGGTCACACATACAGGCTTATTCCCACATACTCGAACACAAATTCATTCTTATGTGCACGCGTGTTCATACACACGCATACACACACTTACGTATACATAATCTTTATCATCAAACTCGGCCACCTACCACAACCCCAAACCAAAACATTTTCCTTTCCTCGCGCGTCATCTCAATAGCACATAACAGACAGAAACATACACCCCGCCATCAATTCCCTTCCCATCCCCCAATCTTTCACCACAGACCCCCCCACCTCTCATCCTACTCCCCCCCCTTTACCTGAGCATAGTTGCCATCTTGGTTGATGGCGTTGTTGAAGGCATTCAGTGCAGGGAGGTAATTCCTCATTTCCATGTGGCACATGCCCGACAGGAAGTGAGCCTCGGCTGCCTCGGCTGGCCAAGGGTCGCGTTGTCTCCAGGGTCGCTGCATCAACACAAAAGTACATTCAGGGACACGGCACATTTGTGGACACAAGACAGAGAGCCCAACATATATTGGGATTATTTAGAGATGTCACATGTTGAAAAGTATGTTAGAAATGAACAAAGGTAAAGTACATTAATACTATTCAGCCGAGAGCGGCACGGACGGCACGATTCCCTGCTGCGTGCAGCTCGTGCATAGCACTCATTCCCTGCCGACGCACATATTTGGCCACTTTTTAATTTATTTTTATGGTAGCTAGACAACAACTGACAGTCTTGTGTTAGATGTCACAGGAAAGAACAAACAACTAATCGAACACAGTAATTTCAAATAATTTACTTTCAATGTGTACACACGACTGTGCGTTGAAAAACATGTCTGAAAAGTAGAAAAAATGCTTTGTTTGCATTCTGTTCCGTTCTTTTACAACACCAAATCAGAAGATGAAGGGATGGCTGCATCTTCAAACAATTCACTTTCCTATTCTCTTTCAAAGTTTTCTCTCTCTCTATCACTCCCCTCATCACCAGATCCACTTTGTAATATGATTTCAAGCGCTTCATTGAGCGAGAAATCGCTACCACCCCTTCGCCTAACCGAATTTTTCTGGCACAGGAAATACATGCCGCACGCCGCGCGCCAGTGCCGCCAGTTTCTTTGTTTCAAAACTCCTGGGGTCAGCCAAGTTCACAATAGGCCACTGAAAGTATGGTCTACAACTCGCTACAACATCCCCAAGACTAGTTACAGAGCTCATTTCCCTTGGATCACTTTATGGAAAGTGTAGGAATTTTTTATGTTCCCGTCATCTGATAGTGGATGACACGGCAGAGTGTACTGTCTGTCCGTCATCCAGACTTGGATGACTCGGCTTGAGGGAAAGAAATCCTGTCCACTATTGGATGACTCGGCTGGTAAAGGTTAAAGCCTGCACTCCAAATCACATATCTGCAGTTCATGTTTCACAGGGGCGGACGTAAACCTAAAACACATGCACGTAAGTAAGTCTTTGAATTTATGATCGACCTGACCCAAAACTTCAAGCATTACAGATGAGAAGAAGACAGCTAGTTAAACAGGAAGGTTTCAAAAATCACAAATAAGTTAAAGGTGTCAAAGGGATAATCATAGCTTTTTTTTTTCATTGGGTAAAACGCTTTTTTACATACAATCAATGGGACACATTTTTTGTAGTTTGTGGGGAGGAGGCCGGGTTATCTTTTTTTCCTTTTTTTGGGGGGGGGAGGTGGAGGGTGGAGAGATCATATGCCCTCTTCATGGGCCAAAGCAAAAAAAACTCAAAACAATTCAAAGCTTTCATTTTCTTTTCATTCTTTTTCCTTTGTTTTCTCCTACATTCTCTCACTCGCTTGACCGACACCTCCACTGCTTTCCCTCTCTGTGTACGTCTATTTCTTTTTGTCTTAAAAAAAAAAAACCAACTCATACATTGTAACTTTTCAGACTTTTAAGCTTCCCTGTGCCAGCGTTTTTACGTTGCTCTATTATCTATGTAGTTCTTTAGTACTTGCTAGAGCTTACAGATGTCCGAGCTTTAGGATGGCCTGTTTGGCACTCTTGTTTACAACTGTCTGGGTTTCTGATGTCCTACCTGATGCAAAGCACACACTTTACATCAAGACTTATGAATGAATTAAAACAAAGCAAAACAAATGGAAAAAGACATCTATTTACGAAGACTAAACTCCAGTCCCTTCAAATCAGACACGAGATAGCGGACATAAAGTTGTCTCTAGATTGGCAAAAAATTGTTTGATATTGTTGGTGTAACTACAGTATAGGTTCATTTTGTGAAAAAGTTTGCCATACGAATTCTTGCTGATCTGTACAAACCAAGCACTGTTGACAGAAAACTATGACATCACTTGAACATCTGCCTGCATTCTTCTAACATTAAAGAAATAATAACATTTCAATTAAAGATAGAAATATGATCACTGCTCAATGGGTCACCAAGGTCATTCCAGTCACGGAGGATTGCAAGTGACTGAAGTTAGACCTACTAAGCTTGCCTTTTGTCTGGAATAGTCAAGAACGCGTGTTGCTGAAAATAGGAGAAGACACCATGAAAAACATAACATGTGCATTACGTAGGGAAGTCTTCCCAAATCCACAGAGATGACAACAGAATACACCTTTGTCTTTAAAAAAAATCTTATCAGCACTACTCGAAGGTTTCTGGTGTTGATGTGTGTACTTAGTGATCAATGCAAGATGTTGTGGTGAGCTACATCAAGTATCCGATCTGATTCACAGCAAGCTGCCAGCTAGTTCAATTCATAGCTCCCACCCACCCACCCCTCCCCCCCTCTCCTACTGATAGGGTATTCAAGAGGCGTTAAGCAATGCCAAGATCTGGCGGATCAATTCCTTCATCCTTTGTTACAGGGTCGTAATGCCCACTTTGATGAATTATTCTGGCTTGACCGGAAACTATTCCAGTTTTCATTTTTACTATTTGTCAAACCCTTGATATTTTATCCTATACAGCTGACAAATTTTTGCCAATCTCAAGAAAGGACTTTTAACCCTTTCTTGCCAATCTCATGAGTAGACCTTTCACCCTTTATTGCCAATCTCAAGAGTAGACTTTCACCCTTTATTGCCCATTTCAAGAGCAGACCTTTCACCCTTTATTGCCAATCTCATGAGTAGACCTTTAACCCTTTCTTGCCAATCTCAAGAGTAGACCTTTCACCCTTTACTGCCAATCTCATGAGTAGACCTTTCACCCTTTATTGCCAATCTCAAGAGTAGACTTTCACCCTTTATTGCCAATCTCAGGAGTAGACCTTTAACCCTTTCTCGCCAATCTCAAGAGTAGACCCTTCACCCTTTATTGCCAATCTTAAAGAGTAGACCTTTCACCCTTTATTGCCAATCTCAAGAGTAGACCTTTAACCCTTTATTACGCCTTGGTTTAAGGCTGTGTCAGACCAATTGACATAGGCTAGAACACCAAGGCTACATCAAAATGTTGTTATGCTCAGCTTATGTGAGGACTGTCTTCAGTCGTGACAAGCTCCTAGCATAACATTATCAGTCTCCAAAATTCCTCAAAGTTGGAGTGTGGCTGCCCACGTGGCAGGGTAATCAAAAACAGTCACACACGTAATGTTCTCATCCCCAGCTGATAATAATAATAATAATAATAATGAATACTTGTTGTTGTTGTTGTTGTTGTCGTACCCTGGCTAAAAGACTCCAGGGATCATCCGAACAGCCGAAGTATTTGAACACTATGGCACAAATGCATCAGCTGGGGATGAGAACATTACGTGTGTGACCGTTTTTGATTACCCCGCCACATGGGCAGCCACACTCCGACTTCGGGGATTTGGAGACTGATAATGTTATGCTAGGAGCTTGTCACGACTGAAGACAATCCCCACATAACTATGCAGAGCATAACAACATTTTGATGTAGCCTTGGTGTTCTGGCCTATGTCAATTGGTCTGACACAGCCTTAAGCCAAGGCGTAAATGAATACTTATATAGCGCCTATTCTCGGCTAGAGGCCAAGCTCTAAGCGCTTTACAATCAACACTCGTTTACACAACGGGCTGCCTACCTGGGTACTGCCGACTGAAGAGCTGCCAGCTGGCACTTCATTCAGTCGTTTCCCGTGTCATTTAGTCAGTATCGTTCAATATCGATCACTCATTTTCCTTACTTCCCTCGTTCTTTCCATTTCTCACGCAGGGTGCATGCTATGTGTAACGTGTCATCCATACCAACGGCCAAACTGGCCTACTCTTCCGAAAGTTGGTGATGGGATTTTACATGTGCGCAAGATGTTATGCATGCGTTCACACACGGAACCTCGGTTTATAGTCTCATTCGAAGGACTGTATGGGAAATGGAGTCAGAACCAATGTTAACTCCGAGGGAAAAATCCCCCTGTACCGAAACGCCCCGGCGGAGGTTCGAACCCGCAACCCCAGGATCACCAAGATTACGAGTCAGGCGCTCTACCAACTGAGCTATTCCGGCTCCGGCTGATGCATTTGTACCATAGTGTTCAAGTGCTTTGGCTGTTCGGATGATCCCTGGAGTCTTTTAGCCTGGGTACGACAACAACAACATCCCTTTATTGCCAATATCAAGAGTAGACCTTTCATTCTTGGTTTCACATTGACTTTTTCATCAGCATAAGCTGTTTGTAATAGCATGTTCCTACTCTAGTGCTAGTCGTGTACTAGTTGTGTAAAGTGGACACTGCAGCATTTATTCCAGTACCACAATGCCCACATACTGGAACATCATCATCTCATGTATGCTGGAAAAAACACCGACACTTCACTTCTCAACACATGTAACAAGCAAACGCTAGTATCTGTGACAACACACAAACAGACACACTCTCTCTCTCTCTCTCTCCTGATAACAGAAAAAGATATAAGCTGATTAAGAGAGTGATGATTGAAGAAAATCATTTTACAAGTCATGCATCTTGCACTATTGTACAAAAGATATTTCTGTTCATGCTTAAGACGCTGTACATTCATAAAAAAAGAGATTACATGTAAACAAGAACACTGGAGATATAAAACCAAAGACAGTTTCAAAGAAAGAAAAGATTGTCTTTGAAAACAGATTCAACACATTGATGCTACTATGACAGGGAGAGACAAGCTGGAAGATATATGGACAAACAAAAGTTTGGGCACACACACACACTTACACACACACGCATGCATGCACACATGCATGCACGCATGCACACACACACACACACACACACACACACACACACACACACACACACTTTACACACACACACTTTACCAACACAGTTTGAAAAGTTGAAATACAAGACTGCCTCTTACATGTGGAGTTTCATGGCAACAGCTTTCAAAAGGAACGTTGTGGTTTTTTTTTTTTAATCCACAATAAAGATAAATTAGTACACTGAAAGCATGAAGAGAGAAACTGACAAATCAATAATGGAAAGAGAGAGAGAGCGAGCTTCAGAGTACAAGAGAGGAGAGGAGAGATGGGAGAGGAGGGGGAGAGAGAAAGAGAAGGTGGGAAAGGGGAAGGGGGGGGAGAAAGAAAGAGAGTGAGTGTGTGTGTGTGGGGAGGGAGAGAGAGGAGAGAGAGAGAGAGAGAGAGAGAGAGAGAGAGAGAGAGAGAGAGAGAGAGAGAGAGGCTAACAGACCTCTATACTTGGAGCAGTGCCATCCCAACCTACAGTCAGACTCAAATGTACAGCTACAGAACTCACACACTTTCTGCCCACAATGCTGCGTTACAAATGCAAATACAAAAATGTTGACTGAATGTTCACATGTAGCAGAACAGCTAGAGATCAGACATGTTTGACTGATAAGCCATGAATGAACATATGCAGATCAAATGATCAGTCACAGTCTTCACCACTATCTGTTGCTCTGCATCGCACGTAAACCTAAACAGCCTACCACAGTGTGGATTATGAGCAGTACTTTGCTGGCCGCCTTTTTTTGTAAAGCCACAACAAAGAACGGTAAAATCATAACCAGCTAAAACAAATCCAGCTTCATTTTTCATCTCCCTAGGAGTTCAACAGGCTGTAAAACAGTATCATCGGCGACAATCTGAACATGTCTTGTCACTCTAAACGTAGGTCACCTCTGGGTCTAAGTTTCTTATAAACAATGACTCGGTCAACATCAGAAATGACTGCAGCCCTGCCGCTCTCTCTTCTGGTTGTTGTTACTGAACAATAATAAACCATTCTGATATTTTTACCCCTTCTTCCATCTTTCTCCAGTTTCTACCACTCCCTCCTCTACCCCAGCCACCTCCTTCCCCTTCTGCCCTCTCTACTCAGTCCATCCCCATTGTCATTTTCTTTTTTTGATTTAATATCGTCTTTTTTCCACTGTGAACAGAAAATAGGGGTCCATGGTTTCCATTAGTTACATCATTCCAGAAGCCCATGTCTATGGGCGTTTCTACATAAATGGATGTCATCTGGATCTGGATCTGGCTGCATATGTCGCTGAACCAAACTTGATTATACTGCGACGGAAATATGTCATAATGTTTACATTACCAGTTCATTCATTTTGTGAACATATTCACATTTACGGTCACATAAGATAATTCATTTGTCCTTCATCAATACAAAATGCATGGTGTGATGGTACAGATAAATCACTGTGTAAGACACTTAACATTGTGATCTTTCCTCTCACTCTCTTCAATAGTTACATGCACAGAAGATGATCACATACGCACCATTAGGTTGTATCACACATCCATATAAAATACACACACTGATGAGAAACTGTTGACTTCCAACACCAGGGATTGAAATATTCAAACTAAAAGTATTCACACACACACACACACACACACACACACACACACACACACACACACACTCACAGGCACACACACACAGAGAAATGCACATGTATGCACACGCACGCAAACACACAGCCAGTAACTTCCAATACAGCAACACCACTGATGTAAACAATGTAAACCCTTGTGTGAAGAAAGAATAGACAGATAAGTAAAGTGATAAATATCACAAACTGTACAGACAATGATTCACAAGTTCATTCCTTTTGTGAATCTATTCACATTCACTGTGACTGTATCATACATCAGCCTGTCTGACTCTCAACCTTACCATCTTGTCAAACAACTTGAACAAACTTAACAAACATGAGAACCTCAGACAGCGTGTTTATGAAGAGAATGCTGGCCATAAATAGACAGGGATATTTGATAGCAGCATGCACGAGTAATACACATGACCTCCCTACCTTTGGGTCTTCTTTCATTGACTTCGACTGAGCAAAATTCAAAGAGCAGTAAATATTTCTAAACATATGAAAAACCTGGACAAATCATAAACTGGAGACCACAAACTGAACTGTATATGATCAGACACAAAACCCAGATACTGAATAACTAGGTTCATGTCAATGCAAGAAGCTTTACAGCAGACCTGACTTGAATTACTGTGCTAAAAAAAACCAACCCACCTTGCTTTGTTAATATCTTGATATCTTACTGAAGTACAACTGTCAGGTTAATGAAATGAAGTAAAGCAAACACACATACCAGTGAAATTTAGATTTCTGATAAATGTTAATGAAATGCACAGACAATGTTAATGTTAAAACAAAATATTTACAAAAAAAAAATTTTTAAAGTACAATTCAGCAATAAAAAATGTCCTAGATATACTTTGTACAAGTCAGAGACATGTCCTCAACAGAATAACAATTTGAAATGGTATGATTTTCCATATCTGTAGGAAAAAGGTCTGTAACCAGTAGTACACATGTGCTATATGGTTCACTTTCATAAAGCAACTCAAGTACAGAAAGAAATCTGAGGACACACACAGATCAGTATTTTCACACACACACACACACACACACACACACACACACACACACCATGCACACCACACACACACTCACCCCACTACACACACACAATACATACCACACACACAAACACACTCACACCACACACACAGCGACACTATACAGCCACACAAGCTGACCATCAGGTCCAGTGCCTTCTCAAAGCTGGCGGCGGCCTCCTTGAACTGCTTGGCCTTCATCTGCGTCTTGCCCAGCAGCATGAACAGCGGCATCACCGGCTTTAACCCGCTCGCCTGCACCAGCGCGTCGATGGCCTGCCACACACAACCAACGCAGCTGTTCAGTTAACAAAGAGCACGTTGTGTCAGGCATTGTGATTCAGTTTAACAGTGGAACGTTCTGATGGTGGTATCCAGATACCCTCATCTCTTTGCATTCTGTCCCTTGATACTCGATCATCGATGATCAAATTTTTGTATGAATCATCACATCTAAAAACATTTTTTTGTTATTAATGGAACTGTTCATTTAACCCGTTTCCCTGCCTGGAACGTGTAACGCACGTTCAGAAAGCCGCAGAAAACAGAAAACTGCTAAGCCCCGAACGAGAGTGTCTCGTCGTAACTTCGTAACAGAAAGCAGAAAAATCTACTTGGGAGACGACCCTCTAAAATGTTCTCACCTCTTCCACTGGTGTCAAGGAACAGCCCCTTTCCCTTCTCGCGAGCAGCCAGCTGACCACATGTCATGCAAATTGCGAGTTGAGAGGTCACCAGCTGATAAGCATAGTCAAGATGGCAGCTCAACCTAGCACTTCGTCGACGCGTCCCGTTTCCAAGCGTCACACTGCCTTGATATTTTAGATGACGTTATAAAGTATCAAGAGAGTGATGAAGAAGACCTTTGAGGATCGGATCCTGATACTAGCGATGAGGAGGAGACGGATGGGAATCAGCACTATCCACTTTTATCGGAGATACATGCTGGTGATGACGTGGCTTCACTGTTCTGTACACAACACATCAGCAAAGAAAGAGCCGTCAGGTGGGCGACGAAGCGGAAATTGCCGAACGCGTGCCGTGAACGAGCACTGCACCCCCTCCTTTCTTGACAAACGGGTGGTGGACATGGTACGGGTTCAGAACGACGGTGAAGGTCCCGTGGAAGCGGCCGGGAGCGTGGCATGGGGCGTGGTCAGCAAGAATGGCGAGAAAGAGGTGCACAGCCCTTCAACCTTGCAGTTGTTTTTGACTGGGAATTCTGGTCTGCAAGTCAACTGTGCCAATTTTCAGCTGTACAAAGTTCCAGTCTTCAGTTCCTTCATGACCAGAAACTGGTTTCAGGCAAGTAGCTCTATTTTTCTTTTGTGGTTTGTTTTGTTTTGTTTTTGTTTTTACTACATGATTCTTCATTCCTTGACTATTTATTTTCTGTATTTCTCTTCTTTGCCCCATTTCCTACTGAAACTACAATTATGGCAAACAATGACTGTATGATAGGTGGGACTGTGTGTGTGTGAGTGTGTGTTTTGTGTGTGTGTGTGTGTGTGGTGTGTGTGTGTGTGTGTGTGTGAGAGTGTGTGTGTGTGTGTGTGAGTATGTGTGTGTGTTGTGTGTGTGTGGGGTGTGTGTGTGTGTGGTGCACGTGCGCACGCATGCGCCTAAGCATTATTTATTTCTGTATGCAAGTTTTCCATATAAGTTTGTTCATTTTGTATAACACAGAAGCACTCATCCACAGCAGTTATTTTGTTTTGTATCATTGTGGTGTTTTTACATTCATGGTGTGTGTGTGATACTGTTAGTGTGTGTTTGTGCATATGTGTAATGTGTGTGTGTGTGTGTGTGTGTGTGTGTGTGTGTGTGGAAGCTGTTTGTGTGTATGCATGTGTTTGTGTGTGTGTGTGTGTGTGGTGTGTGTGTGTGCTCAACTGTGGGTCTGCTTACTGGGGTGTGTGTGTGTGTGTGTGTGTGTGTGTGTGTGTGTGTGTGTGTGCGTGCGTGCGTGCGTGCGTGCGTGCGTGGAAACTGTTTGTATGTATGCTGTGGTGTGTGTGGTGTGTGTGTGTGTGTGTGTGTGTGTGTTTTGTTCTATCACATGTTATTAGTGTGAACCATCATCATAACAAACAAAACCAATATAGAATGATGTGAAATTGTAGACAAGAGTATAAGTAAGTAATCCCAAAAAAATCGAACAAATAACTCAACAAATGGGTGAATAATGTACATGTTAGTGAACATTCCGTGAAAAGCATGATTATGCCCCTTCTTACCCAACAAATAGTACCCCCAATTATGAGCAGATTGTCATCAAGAACAACATTCCTTGGGATTTTATATGACTGTCATGTGTTAGTGCTGATGTTGAACAATTAGTCACATCACTTTTTCATTGTTTACACTGATTTTATATGGTGCAATTTGTTTATGTATACCTGAAAACTGTTCTTTTTGTAAAACCACCAATATATGTATCCTGTCCATCCCCCAATGGCTCACAAAACTACATTATTGTTATATAGCATCAAAGTTTGTAGTATAAGGAAAGAGAAGCCATAAAATCTAAGTCATATGTAAAGAAATACATTAAGCAGTAATTGAGGTACTGAGCCTACCCCAAATAGTAAAATTATGCCCCTTTCAGGAGAATTTGGGTACCCCCCATACCCCCAGTAACAGACAGATTGTTACACAGAGGGAGATTTATTGACAATATGAATCCCAGGTGTTTGTTAATGTTGTTGAGCTAACACCAAAAGGTATTTTTGTTGTGTTTAGTGGGTTTTTATATGCTCAATTATTCTAAAACTCTCACATTGAAAACAAAACAAAAACTGTTCTATCACATGTTATTAGTGTGAACCATCATCATAACCAACAAAACCAATATTGAATGATGTGAAATTGTAGACAAGGGTATAAGTAAATAATCCACAAAAAATCTAACAAATAACTCAACAAATAAAAGAGTAATGTACATGTTAGTGAACATACCGCGAAAAGCATGATTATGCCCTTTTTACCTAAAAAATACCCCCAATTATGAGCAGATTATCATCAAGAACAACATTCCTTGGGATTTATATGACTTTCATGTGTTAGTGCTGATATTCAATAAGTAGTAAGACCACTTTTTCAGTGTTTTGACTCATTCTGTTCGGCGCAATGTGTTTGTGTACACTCGAAAACTGTTATTTTTGGTAAAATTTTTATAATTATGTCAATTCTGCTATACTAATTGTCAACATAATCAAGCCATTTTGATAGAACATTGTAGACAAATGCATAACAACAAAACATGCAAAAATCAAAGAGATCTGTCAAGAAATAAGTGAGCAGCAACCATTTCATTGAACCTACCCCAAAAAGCTCATTTTACCACGGCAGACAGATTTTCAAATGTGCTATTATACTGTGGCAGTGAAGGGGTTAAAAACAAACCTGAACAAAGGCAATTTACCAAGAATAGTTGAGACATCTTAGTATTGCTGCACAGTTACTGCTCAAAAAATGCAAAAACTCAAAAAAATCTGTTGTGTTAATAATTGGATCTGAAATGAGATGTCTTAATTGGAAGTAAATGTACATAGTGCAGACAGTGAGAAAATATTTGAAGGAAAAAACATTTAAAAGAAGGGAATCTTAATACAGATGTAAATGTCTTTAGTATATAGTCAGAGAGGAAAAAATTCCAGAACATTTTTTTTAAAGGACTTATTTTTGTATGTAAATGTACATATTACAGGCAAAGAAAAATGTTCCTGATAAAAGTTTTTCATGGGGGGGGGGGGGAGTGCTTACTGGGAAGTCAATGTACATGGTATGGATAGGGGAAATGTTCCACTTAGGGCAAAATCTTTAAGGAACTATTTTGATGGTTTTGCTTAAATTCTGCCAGCCAATGACCCTTGATGTAATATAAAATTTGGCGCACACAACACACTTAGGTGTGAATGGGGGGGGGGGGGGGGGGGGGGGGGGGGGGGATAACACAAGTACATACTAAAAATATAAATACTGAAAATGTCATGAAGTACAGGTCAAGGTCTACAACAGGGCAAACAAGAAATGTCACACACTTGAACAAATACCAACACATTTGGCAAACAACAGTAATGCTGAGAATGCTAAAGTCCCGTTTCATCAATACTGCCTTGGTAAACATCAGCACTGCTGGATACCTTTCCAGTGCTGACTGGATTGCAGAGAGCTCTCCACAAAACAACACACAGCTGTTGGAATGTTGTTTGCCATCCCTGTGACCCGGCACACAGCAGCGCCCACACAGCCAGGGACTGACCTTGTCGTAGTTTTTGAGGAAGGACTGGACAGCGGCCTGCTGGGTGGGACGGTCACCAAAGGCGCTGCTGCTGCCCTGACCCCCGATCTCTGAGGCGTGGCTGTGGACACAGACCATCACACGGTTCACTGGATTAGCATGCCGACAGCGAGGGGCTGACAGACAGCGTCATGACTGAAAACATTCCCCGATCTAGAATGACGGTATAAACAGAGCAAGGCAGCTACCTGTTGCTCCCATAGTGAACCAATCAAAAGTTAAACACCAGCCAGCTCCCACCCAGAGTTCAGTGTGCAACAGGCTAAAATGGGAAAACGCCCGAGCTTCATCCACACGGATGCTTTTATGGTAAGTGTTGCTTAAATTTCTTGACCAACACTGCAGGTGTCTGTATCTTCTGGACCTGGTTAATGGCAGGATATGTTATGAAAGCATGTGCACGCACGCACGCACACACACACGCACTCACTCACATATGCACACATTATGCACATGAGCACACACCCGCATACATACACACATACACACTCAGACCCTTTCTCTCAGGTCTTCTTTGTGTGGCAGCGTTTTCTTGATCATTTACTTTTATTTCATACAGCCACATGACTGCTTTTGTGTGCATACGAGTGTGTCCAGGTGTCTGTGCATATGCGAGTGTGTGTGCGCATCTCTTTAAATGCATCTGCGCATAGAAGAGTGCGAGTGTGTGTGTGTGTGTGTGTGTGTGTGTGTGTGTGTGTGTGTGTGTGTGTGTGTGTGGTGTGTGTGTGTTTGTGCGTGTCTTTATGCATGGTTGAATTAAAGTGTGCATTTGCCTGTACACTTAAAAACTGTGGCTGACCACATATGTATGTTTCTAAGCATGCATGTATATGTGGCTGCATAATCAAAGATACTACAAACACAACAAAATGGTGGATGCAAGGTTTTTTTTGTAACAAGAAACTTAAATTTTCAAAACAGCATCTCCATATTTCCCACTGCTAACTTTCATCCCAGAAAATATTTTTCCATACATAATGTGTTTCATAAATCTGTAAGTCTGGCATTGAAAAAAAAAAAAAAGGCCGAGGAGTTTGTGGACAAATGAACGACTTACCGGACACAAAATGCAGCCAGTTCCAAATTCCCCAGCTCTAGAACCAACTGACCTGAAATCACACAGGCTGCATATGTATGAAACATCTCTCTCTCACATGCAGGCACATGAACATGCATGCACACATACATGTATGCAACCACACACACACACACACACACACACACACACACACACACACACGCACACACACACACACACACACACACATACACACACACACACACACACACTCAGCCATGCACACACTCAAAGGCATACAACCAAAGCTCAACACAAACAAGAAATTCCAGCAAAGAATCGGCCAGGTACAGATGGAGGACTCACTCTGAACATGTAGTAATGATGGACGTCAGGTCGCAGGTGGATGGCACGAGTGAAGTCCTTCAGTGCTAACCTCAACTGAAGAAAATCATCATGGTAAGACAGCAGTGTCCTCTATCATTAATCATGACTAAAGTCGAGTCGTCAACAGCATAACAAAATCAATAAGCAGGTGAAATGTTACACATTAAACCATATACTAGCTAAAAATTGATAGTGAAATGTATGTCAGGTAAAATGCTTCTCTCGCTCCCTCTCACCCGCACACACACACACACACACACACACACACACACACACACACAGAACAATCATTCATTCATATATATTTAACCTGGGGTAGAAATCTGGATGATTTAAACTCCTAAAGACTTGGGTTTTCAAGTAAAAACAAAAAAGCACGAGACCTCAAATTAAACAATGGCATTCTTTCAATCATACATCACATTACTCACATCCAGCACTGCATACATACCTCATGAATTTTATGGTAGGCCTCTCCCCGGCAGACGTAAGCCCTGACATAGGTGGGGTCCACTTTGATGGCAGAGGTAAACTTCTTGATAGCTCTACACACACATTTGACCCACAACTTCAGGCCAGGTGTCTAGTTCTAAACCATGGTGTTGAAAAACTGATCTTTTTTTTTTTAATGATTGTTCTTATTTTTGTTCCTATTTTTGCCCTTGAGCAAAAGGATTTGTGAATCGTACATTTTTTTGCTGTACTGACAAATGCTGGGAAACCAGTACCACACCTTGCTGTTATGGAACACTACAAGCATGCCTGGTGCCAGAATATTTCTCTTCCAACTTCATGACCATCTTCCAGGGTACTCTACAGGATGGATATTCTCGAGGCAGACCCAAGTCAACATGAATGGAGACTATTATGGACTGGACTAGTTACTGCACAGTAACAACAAAGACCTGTGCAGATAACCAATATCCATCAGCCCCCACCCCCTCCCTCCCCCAAAAAACAACTTTCCCACCACTGTAGATGATGGTAAATAACACTGTCTACCTGTGATAGTTCTGGTGCCCCCCCAAAACAACTTTCCCACCACTACAGATAATGGTAAATAACACGTCTACCTGTGATAGTTCTGGTGCCCCCCCAAAACAACTTTCCCACCACTACAGACAACGGTAAATAACACTGTCTACCTGTGATAGTTCTGGTGCCCCCCCAAAACAACTTTCCCACCACTGTAGATGATGGTAAATAACACTGTCTACCTGTGATAGTTCTGGTGCCCCCACAAAACAACTTTCCCACCACTGTAGATGATGGTAAATAACACCGTCTACCTGTGATAGTTCTGGTGCCCCCAAACAACAACTTTTCCACCACTGTAGATCATGGTAAATAACACTGTCTACCTGTGAAATAACACCGTCTACCTGTGATAGTTCTGGTGCTTGGTCATGAAGATCAGGCCCAGGTTGACGTGGGCACAGGCAATGTCCTTGTTCAACTTCAGCACAGCCTCAAAGTCAGGAATGGCATCTTCCGGTCTGGAATATAATCACCACTTCTCAGACACCGACTGACTGATTCTACAGATGTGCAGACATTTATACTTTACATAACGACTTTACATAGAAGGTAGAAAGTATAATGACACAATAAGTATGAAATATGAAAATGCATTTACACAAAACAGGCCTGCGTATACACAGACCCAAAAGGTCACCATCGCTTATCCCATGCGAAGATTCAAACCACAAACCTCTCGTGGACCGCCAGGCATGAAGTCTAGCAGGAGTTACAGGAGATGAAATGTTCAGGAGCTAAAGTGCATAGCTTACTATGTATTCTTTGTGAAGAGATTTCCACCTCCCCTTCACATTTCTTTTTTCTTCTCGTGGTTATACCACGCTTATTTATTTATTCATAAACTGATGACTTTGGTTACTTGCTCTTATGCAATCAGTCTATGAGACTGTACTCACTGTAATCTGGTCAAGAGAGGCGAAAAAACCCCACAGTTCTTTCTTTCTTTTCTTTCTGCGTACGCAGGCTGATACTCCTGCGGACACTCCCTGTATAGCCAGGCAGTGGAGTTTTGTGTGTATGACCCTTTTTTATCCCGCCATTAAGGCAGCCATACTCCATCTTCGGGGAAGGTGCATGCTATGTGTCACGTGTCATCCATACCAACGGCCAAACTGGCCTTCTCTTCCGTAAGTTGGTGATGGGATTTTACGTGTGTGCAAGATGTTATGCGTGCGTTCACACACGGAACCTCGGTTTATAGTCTCATTCGAAGGACTATATGGGGAATGGAGTCAGAACCAATGTTAACTCCGAGGGAAAAATCCCCCTATACCGAAATTCGAACCCGCAACCCCAGGATCACGAGTCCGGCGCTCTACCAACTGAGCTATCCAGCCCCGTAACCCCACAGTGAACACAAGGGTGTCACACACAGGAACGTCTTTCCTGTGCATTGTGGGCAACGCCATGGTGAAAGTAGGACACGATGTTGTAAACTGATATCAAAATGCTTCGTTGAAGGCGCTGGTTCAAAAGTGGAGAGAAAAAAAGAAAAGAAAACGGTAAGACCCAAGCTCAAGTATGCTGTGCTAGTCTGTGACCCACAAACACGAAGGCACAAACATCACTAGGAGATGGTACAACAACGTGCAGAACAGCATACCAGGAATATGCAGGGGTACACATCCAGTGTGACCGACATAATCATCTCCTGATGGAAATCATTAAACTGAAAAAAAAGAAAAAGAAAAGATGCCTGCCTCATCCGATACATACAATTTCCTACAACCTTGTAGCAGCACCCAAAGGAGGTGGCTGAAAGGCAGTCACGTAACACCCATCAACTCAATTACTACATTCTGTCCTACACAGCAGACAACAGGAAAGAATCCTTAGTCCAAAAGACCACCAGTGAGCAGAACTTGCAGCTAGATTGCACTGCATCACTCAGTGCCTTCAAGGCTAAGGAACTGAAAGCTAAGAATTGCCCCAAACTTTAATCTTTAATCTTTTTTTTTCCAACTCTCTTGTTTTGTTTTTGTTTGTTTCTTTTCCCTAGTGTACCCACCACACAGCACAATAATCCACTGCTGACTGTGGCCATTCATGGGCAGAAGTAGAATAGCACACAATGAAGAAGGAACTTAAATCTCCTGACCTGGGCATTCCAGTTGATGCTGCAGTGAAGGTAAGGTATGCTGTTGTAAAACTGACCATCTCACTGCTTCAGTGAAGGAGATATATCAGCTCTGGACAGTGTGGAAACTGGTGAAGTGAAGGCAGGAAGACGCTAAGGAAACAACACATCTAAATGCTTTAGCGAACACGCATATGAAGGAACTGACCTGCCCTGGGCGTTGTACAGGATGCCGCGGTGAAGGTAGGACATGATGTTGTCCTCCCCGTCATTGATGAGCAGCGACACGCTGTAGTCCTGCAAAGCCCTCTTGGGGTGAGCCCTGTAAAATCATAGACAGTGGAACTTGTCTGTAAGGACGCCCAAAAATCTTCGTACATGGGGTCATCAACAGGATGAAGTCTTACGTGGGAGATGAATCTGGTATGGTGGAGAGAAAAAGGTTCCAGCAAGACATGTCCATAAGGGTTGGCAGACTTTACTGTGTAACTGCGTGTAATTCCAGGCAGGATCTGATGTATAGATATGTTTGGTCATCATTTCAGTATGTCCTGGTGGTAAGAATACAGAATTTCAAGGAATTTCACAGCATGGTTTCTTTCATTTTTTGTTGGTAAATAACTTTTTGCCAAAAGAAAAACTGTCCATAAGTGAAAGTGAAAAAATCCCCAAACAGAACAGTCTTTAATCATCTTTCTTTTATTTTATTTCATGAGATCAATTCATTCTGAACCTGAGAAACTAATATTCAAAATGAAGCACATATTCTCACCCAAGATTGAACTTTAGATTCACCAGGTAATTATCCATATTCCTGATTTCAAGCCAAAGCACAATGTTCTAGCAAAACTGAAAAAGAACAAGTTATCAGATGAAAACATTCTGTGGTAAAGAGAATATCTGTAGCATGAAGCACTGCTAAAATTATTCAAAATATCAGCACACTCTACTTTAATTTGATAAAAACACCAATGAAATATTGTCACCGATAATTAAAAACCCAATCTTCCTGTTGCCGCAGAAGTGACATTGCCTCAAAATTTCACCACCCCAAATTTCAAACACACCCTAACACTAAACAGATTACTCCCTAGCACACATATCTCTTCTGCAGAAATCACATACGGCATCATGCTCAGTCAACCATGAAGTCATGGATATCTGCTCTGTGAACACAGCAGAAATCAACTCACTTGCGCAGGACGCAGGCTCTCTGATAGAAGGCCTGCCAGTTTTGTGGGTCGAGATGGATGGCGCCGGACAGATCCTCCACGGCTGGAGTCCACTGATTCAGTTTGGCGTAGGCACGCCCCCGGTACAGACGGCCGACAGAATTGAGGGGGTCCACACGTAGCAGCTCTGTGAAGTCGTTGATGGCGCTGGTCCAGTTTCTGCAGAATACAGTGACTACTAGATTCAAATACACATTACATAGGAGGCTGGTCTTAAAAATGCACATTGCGTTATGTGGCTTTTAAAAGAAAATTTTATGACATCTGGATTCTCTGTAACATGTGAGTGTACAATAATGTGTGAGCGTGCGTGTGTGCATGTGTGTGTGTGTGTGGTGTGTGTACGAGTGTGTGTGTGCGTGTACGAGTGTGTGTGTGCGTGTACGAGTGTGTGTGCGTGTACGAGTCTCTGTGTGTGTGTGTGTGTGTGTGTGTGTGTGTGTGTGTGTGTGTGTGTGTGTGTGTGTGTGTGTGTGTGTGTGCATGCCCGTGTAAGCATGTGTGTGTGTGTGTGTGCATACATGTGGGGGATGGGGGCTCTTTTCTTACAAGCACCCTAAAGGAACCTTTAAGTAAAGTTGCCATTTTGAGGTCAACATTGTGTGTGTGTGTGTGTGTGTGTGTGTGTGTGTGCGTGTGTGTGTGTGTGTGTAAGTGTGTGTGTGTGTGTGTGTGTGTGTGTGTGTGTGTGTGTGTGTGCGTGTGTGTGTGCGTGTGTGTGTGTGTGTGTAAGTATGTGTGTGTGTGTAAGTATGTGTGTGTGTGTGTGTGTGTGTGTAAGTATGTGTGTGTATGTGTGTGTGTGTGTGTAAGTGTGTGTGCAAGTGTGTGTGTGTGTGTGTGTGTGTGTGTGTGTGGTGTGTGTGTGTGTGTAAGTGTGTGTGTGTGTGTGTGTGTGTGTGTGTGGGGGGGGGGGGGGGGTCCTTACGTTCTTTCACTGGTGTTACTCAGAAAGAAAAGTCCAGCATGACCATCTTTATTTCAAGCATGCTTACAGAGTCCTATTCACTCTTAATCCGACATTATTTTTATACTGTTTCACTGAAGTTAAAAATCTAATCACCTGTATTAAATTTACATCCATTTTATCAATAAAGAAAACTAAATATGAAGAAGGAGTGAAACACAGAGAACAAAGATAGAATAAGAGCAGACAAAAGACTGGCAGACAAGAAAGAGAGAGACAGCGAAGGTCAAAGACAGTGAGGGGGAGGGAGGGAAGTAGACTGGGCACGAGAGAAAGACAGAGAGAGTGAGAGAGATATAGAGAGACAGACAGACAGACACACTGACAGACAGACCACCAGACAGACACAGGCCTGCCAAGGCCACAAAAGCACAAAGTGTAGCATTTTGACATTTTAAGAGCAGCATTTCAAATTTAAGCACAACGCTGATACGCAATTTGGAAAGGCGGACTCCCTGTCCCTTTCAGCTGCACTTCATTCCACACAAGACATCAAGGCAGAGTAAGAAGCTGGAAATCTCACTTCATTCCACACAAGACATCAAGTCAGAGTAAGAAGCTGGAAATCTCACTGGTTATCGCAGGGTTTTAACTTGACCTACAAAACAAACAAACAAAAAACAAACCAAAACAAAACGAACAAACAAATATGGCCCCCAAAAAATCATGACCAACTTTGGCAATTTTGCTCCTGCCTTTTCTTCCTCTCCTTGCTGAACATGGCTGTCTTTTAACAAAATAAGTCTACAGCTTACAACAGCCCTGATGTGGCCCTTTGCGGTCGGCTGGGCTGTAAGCAACATTATCTTATCTACAGCTTACAGATCTACGTTGTCTCAGCTCTGTTTAAACTACTGAAAGTCCATGAAATATTTCTGTTTTTCCTATCTTTAATCTTTCTTTTCCTGGTAGCATTTTGTCATAAAGTGTACAGTATAAGACAGTCAAGGAAATCATAGCATGCTAGGCAATAAAAAAAAAAAAAAGCACTTGGCAGCTCCGCAAACAGACAGGCAGACACAGAGATTAAGGAAGGGAAAGAGGGAGGGAGGAGATGGGACAGAGACTGACAGAAACAGATCAAGTTAGGATGCAATACATAAAGTGGTTGAGGGATAAATATTGAGAGAAATAGACAGACAGACAGTCACAGAGACAGACGGGAAGGGTCAGAGAGACAAGAGACAGGAAGGCAGTAAACTGTGAATTCAACACAAAAGCCAGTGACAGACAACGTGGTTCTACTGTGAAGATGACCGACTCATTCTGGAAGTAGTACAGTCCATGCTTCATGATGGCATCTGTGCGGGTGGGCATCAGCTTCATGCAGTTGGAGTAATCTTCCAGTGCCAGCAGCTTCTCTCCCCTCTAAACAACAACAGAATACCGATATTTCTACAAACAGTCACAAAACATGACAAGTATGTACATGATACCACACACTATTTAAATCTAAGACCAAAAAAAGTCCTGTAAAATTAATCATACAATTTCTAATCACTTAAGGGAGAGAAAAAAGTACCGATCATGAACATTCTGTGAACACTTCCTGTGCAGATATCACAGTTTTTAATCAATCTTATTTCAACTTTTTCCCCTTCTAGAAAAAAAAAGAAGAAATTCCTCTCTGCAGCAAAAATGTTTCAGAAAGCAAAGGTTTAAAATACCAAGTATTCAGAAAAAGAAAAAAAAATGTATCCACACTAACAGGTCAGTGGAGATAGGATTATGAAAACTGCGCGCACTCTGACCTGTTCGTACATCTCGGCACGCTGAAAGTAGGCATCATGGTCTGTGGGGTTGATCTTGATGGCTTGGGTGTAGTTCACTATGGCCATCGTGATGTCTCCCTGACGACGATAGATCTCTGCCCTGTTCACAGACACACACAGATGCGTGCAATGCATTTTCTAACAACTTACGTGCTACAGTCTGTCACGTATGACAATGGCAATTCTCTCACCCACAGCTACACACGTCTACAGAAAGATCTTTTTGTTCAGAAATTACTATAGGACTGAAAAATATTCCCTCTCATATAATGTTGTATGATTAGTGATATGTCACAATCAGATGCTGCAGAGGAATCATCACTACCACCGGCAGGGCAATTTATGAGACTCTTTTAATTATCTCTTCATGGCCTTTGCACCTGGCTTGTCTTTACAGAACATGAATCAATGAGACTTTGTCATGAGTTGAAATGCAGATACTTGCACATGACAATATTCAGATTGATGCTTTCACTTTTTCTCTCCCTTTCTCCGCTCCCCTTTCCCCTCCCGTTCTGATTCCCCCCATCCTACATTCTTCCCCCCCCCCCCCCCCAGATTCTTGTAAAGACAGGTTGTACACTTGCATATGCTCTTCTCTACTATTTTTGCCATTCAATGTTCTTCTTATAAACACTATAGATCATTTTCACGAGAGCTGACTCATTTCTTTCTTGACAAACGATCAGAAACAAAACGACTGATTGGCCTGCAGTGAAAAGGACTGACATGGATCTATAGGCGCCGGCATGGACTTGTTGTTCTTCATGATGAAGTTGAGGTCATCCAGGGCGGCCACCTTCTTGTCCTGCAGCACGTACAGCAGGTGACGGTGCCAGTAGGCATCAAGCAGCATCGGCTCCATCTTGATTGCTCTGGGAGAACAAACACGATCCCTGCAGTGACAATTGTTTCCCTGCTGTGTTGTAGCATTTACCTCCCCTGCTGTCTCATGGGTGAGTAAACACCAAGTCCTTTCTTTGTTACAAGCTTGCCTTCTTGTATGTATGATCTGACTGACTTTCTCTTCCTAGGTCAAGCAGCAATTTGCCATTTTAAGGTATGAAACAAGACCACATATGTTAATGTTTCCTTAAATAAGTTGACTTCCAAGACCACAAAAGATCAAAGTATCATTGAGACAGCAGCCATGAGCCTCAGCAATGTTTCTCATAAAACTGAGGACTGCACAGGTTCCTTTGTTTAAAAAAAAATCAAAATCTGGCAAAGTCAAATGATCAGTAGTAAACTTAAAATAACTTATATCATATAAACATATCTTTGAACACAGGATTTGTCTTCTTCCTGGCAATAAAGTGAATGGAACTGTTACTTCATTCTAGAATTTGTCATTGTTCAATCTGAATAAAGTTATCTTTCAACCAGTACTAGTGCACACCCTGCTTAGAAAAAAACTATTTCTGTTACCATCAATTGTACTTTTTAGCTCAACTGAGCCATGGCAAAAAGAGGCCACAATTCTCCCTTGGGTCACACAGGATTTGCCAACGTACAAACTACAATTTCAACAAATGTGCTGATATAAAATGAAATCAGAAGATAGAAAAAAAATATAAATATTAAACTTTATCTTGCACGACGGCAGTACAGTTCATAGTTTTCTTGATATGTAATTCAAAAATGGTATCGTTGTTGAAAGAATGCATCTAATATGCTCTCAACAGCAAGCAGAGTTGTTGTCTAAATACTGGCTAACAATTTCAGTGGATGGAGTCCAAGATATCAACCACTCAGCTTTCATGCCAGGCAACAGTATATGCACCCTGTCCTGTGGTCAGTTTGAATGAAACAACCGTATCTCACAGGATAACCCACGACTTTAACATTCAAAAAACACTCCTTTGATAAAGCTTGAAAACACTACATCATATTTCATGTAGCCGGGTGCTAAGAGTGTTTATTTCTTGGGCACCCGTCTCAGACGAGATATTTTGTTCATGAGTTATCTTCCCCTTACCTCCCTTGATCGATTGATCTCATATTATTGTGTAAATTCTTTAAATCATGAATACCTCAGAACCTACATAGTTGTGTATACGTTGCTGAAGTCACAAAAATTAATGTAGTCTATTCATTACAATCGTGTTGGACTGAGAAGCCCATATTTTCCCTAACTGGTATTTCGACCGAATTAATCTTGGCGCCATTTTGAATTGTCTGACGAACAAACCGTGAATAATTCTTGATTTCATAAAAAGTATGAGAGAATCCAAAGAATCCATGAATGCACATTGAAAGTAAAGTCCATAAGCTTTCATTTCGTATATCGCATGCCTATGATCTTTTCTGTACAAGCTTGCGACTATACGAAATGACCGACGGCGCCGGTCCCTTTAGCGAGTCGCCTTCTTTGTTTACTGTCGGAGTTTTGATCTAAATTGTCATTTCATGAAATTCGGACTTCCCAATCGAAATATTCTTAATAACTCCATTTCTATGATAGAAGCAACCGAAATTATATAAAAATTATCATCCGATGGACCATTTCAACGGAATAACATTTTATCGAAGATCGTGTTCGAAGCACGTGGCGACGGCCATGTGGTGATAAGGCAAGTTGCGTTTTCTATCAAATTTTAAACACAAAGTTCTCCGCTTGGACGGCATCATGGATAATGAAATTTATATGCATAGAAAGAGCGAAATTCAAGCTTTTTATTCATTACAAAATTATTTCACGCTGTTCAGTATTTTTCATCGAAATAAAGGAAAATATGACGTCAGCTTGTTAAAAGTGGGTTCATTCTCGGACTTTAATCGCCAATAACTTTACACAGCCACAAAATTGTCAAATATAACTTATTGCGTTTTATTCCTTGGGTTCTGAGGTTTTCATCGATATGAAATATGTTTGGATACTTTGAACGGACGGCGAGCTAGACAATGCAGAAGCCGCAACAGATAGCACAGATTTTGTCATTCGCCGTCCCGCAAGGCTCATTTTGAGTGTGACGCTGCGTTGCCTTCTTTGCGGTCCGGTCAAGGTATATATATTTGGGCCGCGGCGTGAGTGTTCCCGATGAGTGTTGCCGAGAGTGTATGCAGAGAGAGCGCTCGGTGCGCCGAGTGCTGAGAGAGAGAGCGAGAGAGTTCCCAGGCAGTGTTCCTGGTCTGAGCTCCTTGCCATGGAAGAGAAATAAAGAAGAGAAAAACTCTGCTTTGTCCTGTGTGTCTTCTTGACACGGCTGCTGTCCCTTGGTTCCTGCACATATCACCATCTGCCAGTCTTCACCTGCGCACCCCTTACCCCTCCGCACCATCACATTCATAAATTCAATGGACATGTAAAATCATTTTATTACTCGTTTCATAACATCAAAAGATGTGTGTAAGATTTAATTTTTCTTGGAAAACAAACACATGCATGTAAAAGACATGCAAGTTCATATGACAAACACACACTCAGACATCCCCATCACACACACACACAAGCACGCATGCACACGCGCGCACACACACTTAAGGTTACCTGTTCAAATCTTCTGCCGCTCTATGCAACATGCCCAACTGTGAAAAAACAAATCAAAGAAAAGTGGTTACACAAAGTGTATCAAAATAATTTGAATCTCAGCATCATGCGCATTAAATGTTATATGTAAAGTAGAAAGCAAAGCAGGAAATGTGGAATAAAAAGTATTTCTGCATGCACAAACATGTGTTGATAAATAATGTACACAAAAATATGAAAAATGTTCATTATATATGTGAGCAATCACCCATACATACATGTGGGGTGTATATGCAGGAGTGTATACGCAAGCACCTCTAATGAGCATATGTTTGGTGTACATGCGAATGTATGTTTGTGCATGTGTATTTTTGCTTGAAAGAGCAAGCACTAACAGCAAATGCATCTGCATGTTCGTTATACAAAAGGCTGCAGCCATGCTTGCTTGTATATATTTCAGACCAACCTTTCTGTATAAAGCTCCTCGGCGGGCCAGGTCAAAGGCCATGGGTGGCGTCATGCTCTCAATCAACTGTGTCAGTTTCTCCACTTCCTGCCTCAGAATCTGCACCACAAAGAGGAGGAAACAAAGAAACGCAAATGAATTAGAAATGAGGGACACTGCTTGCCAGTCTGTTTTACAGAAGTTACTTTTCTTTCAAATCTATGACAGACAGACAGACAAAATGACTGGGCGAGAGTAACATGATGGTGGATTTGGTACAGCATTTACAGAAATCATATGAATTTAAACAAAAGTTTCTCCTTCTCCTGCACGAATACAGCACAAAATTCGAATGAACAACACATTCCTAAACAGATCAGAAAAACAACTGACATATTTGTGCCCTCAGTGTGCAATGCTCAGTCTGGATTTCTCACTAATTGTTGTGGTCAAAAGAGGGCAGCACAGGTGACGATAGCTGGCTAGGCTGGATCAGAACAGCTACCACCCAACACTACTGCAGGGACCTAGTGGCGGTGCAGTGCCTCCTCCAGTGGGTTCCCTTATGACAATCCCACACTGATCACTTCCTGTGGATTGTGTCAGGGTGAGTATACATGTTCCTGAACACGGGACAGCAGAAATGAATGCTGAGAGGTCATGGAAGATGAGACAGTGAGCTCCCCTGCCCCTCCAAAAGCACTCCCCACAAAACATAAGATCACCACTCTACACAAATCTTGTGTTTAGATTTTACTGCACAAGCAGCAAAAAAGTCTTTACTTAAGCAAAAAAAAGTCTGTGAATAGAACTTTTTTTCTTTTAAACTCCACAATAAAGATATACAACAAAATTCTTTAAAATACAGTCGAAGCTAAAGTTTTTCTTTGCGGTTCACAAAATTTCAGTACCTACCACTTAAGTACGAACCGTTGGTCTTGAAAGCTGAATGATCAGAACAGTTCTCCATGAATTAAATGTGTGCCTGTTTATCAATATGTACTGCATATTATGTTGAATGAATGGCATCAATTCTGACAAAATTGACCACAAGTTCATGAAGGGGTCAAAAGTCCTCACCATCAGGACGTCAGCATTCTCCTCATTATCCACCAGTGGTTCGATGGTGTCAATCTCCTCATTCAGAATTTCTGGTCCACTGTCTTTGCTCCTGCAACACAGTTCTACACAGTCACTTCTCTCCCCGACAGATGACAACAGTAACTATGTCCACAGATGCAATGCCTCACAGCCGCCACACTCTTTGTTACTATCATCCGTGATCTAGTTGACATGCTCATTTCAAACACCTGTGATCTAGTTGACATGCTCATTTCAAACACCTGGGATCTAGTTGACACGCTCATTTCAAACACCTGGGATCTAGTTGACACGCTCATTTCAAACATCTGTGATCTAGTTGACAAGCTCATTTCAAACACCTGTGATCTAGTTGACACGCTCATTTCAAACACCTGTGATCTAGTTGACACGCTCATTTCAAACATCTGTGATCTAGTTGACACGCTCATTTCAAACACCTGTGATCTAGTTGACACGCTCATTTCAAACATCTGTGATCTAGTTGACATGCTCGTTTCAAACATCTGCACAGATATGAACACGTGTCAAGTCAGCGCGGTCCATTTCCAGTGAAGGAACACTGATGGTGGGGACACTGGCATCTCTCTGGACATGAGTCCAATATAACAAGATGAATACTTATACCTATGTGTGTGAGTGACTCAAGACATCTTGCTCATATTGGGCCTTAGCCCATCACGAAGGCGGATGTGAACATGCAACTGTATGAAGGCATAACATATTCAAACTATAAAACTAACAGTACTATGTGTGTGAGAGAGCATGTGGGCGTGATTACATTTGCAGCCGCATGCATGTCTTGTCTAATTGAAGTTAAGAGCCAAGCGTTCCTAGCGGTCTAATTCATGTCTTGGTGAAAACGTTTCATTAGTATGTCGCCAGTTTTGTACCTAGACATATCAGCATGTAATCATCAGAAGACACTGATTCTACAAATGACTTGTGACTGTGGATGAAGATCTTTCATGCTGTTTTCTAAATATCTTGGGCACAGGCACATACATACACACATGCACGCGCACACTGAGAACACCTGTCAGTTACAGCTTCCTCTCTGATAGGAGGATATGAGAAAAGAAAATCCAGACACAGACACAGACTGACAGTATGTAGGAAGAAAAAGAGAAATCAAAAGAGAGAAAACCAAAATCAGGACATCATGATAACCTACAACGCAAGACAGAACGCCTGCAGCCAAAACGTACCCTTTCTTCCGGTCCTCTCTGACATGTGTGTCAGTGCTGATCACCGTGTACGCATCAGTCTGCGTGGCATCGTCCTCAAAGTCGTCATCAGATTCATCAGGCGTCGGGGGGTAGACTTCATCAAACCACCTGTTCCAGATATCCCTCACCCACTCTCTCTCCTCGGTTTCTTTCCTGAATAAAACCACAACACGACCAGTCACTGCGAAGGACAGTCATCTGACAGAAGAGTGGTAAAAAAAAACAACAACAACAATGGAGGTTAAATTATTTTGCCGTAGCACCTACCAGTACTTTATACTACATGTTTGACCGACCACAGTACAACCAGATGAGATATCAAAAAAGAACTCGGTTACGTTGATTTTCTTCCAAGTTAACCCTTTTGCATTTCATCCCACCACAGCCCACTGACTGGAAATTCCTGGCATGTGTTTACACACGACACAGCCAGCTGCCTGTCACTTAGGTCCCCTGGTGATTTTCCATCACACATCAACATTTGGCCTGCGCACACCCACTACAACTGAAGCTTCCTACTCAGGCCAAGGTTAAACCAATCAAAGAATGGTGCTGCTTGTGCTTAAACAGTACTGAAATACTAGGAAAATTTTCCCAGTAATGTTTTCAAATGCTAGAGGGTAACATTTCCAACAAGTTACAGAAAACAATAATAAAGTCCCACTGTCTCCACCTGGAAGTATTTCTGCCATACTATCGAACACATCGATGC
>CM031602.1:83476085-83553585 GCA_018398815.1 Conus ventricosus | reverse complement strand
ACTGAGACACAAACTGACAAGGACAGACAGACAAAGACAGACAGACAGATAGAGAGTGAGACAGCTCAGAATTACCTTTCTTTGGTGTACGAGAAATCCTAAGGATATCCACTTTTTTAGGTGGTTCTTCTTTTACCTGCTTCTAAAAAAGAAATGAACACAAAAAAAAAAACAACTGATGATTATCGCTAACAAATGAAAGAAAAATGGAGAGAAAAGAGAGAAATTCAAAGTCAGATAAATACAAACACGTTTTATCTAGAACAACTTGGATAGCAACATATGCCTTCCTACAGTCTGATGTCGTTACGTCACAAATGTTGCTTAACCCCTTCGCTGCTATCATATTTTGCTAAGTCCCATGCTAAGAATTTTTTTTAGAAAACACAAAAATCACGCCTATGCTTTTCATTTGCTTATAATTCAGAAGATATGAAGATAGCTACATAAAAGTATATATCAAATGAAAGGAAATTGAATGAAGAATCTGTTTGTAACATAACAAAATGGAATGATATGCTTGAGTGACACATGAACTCCTTGAAATGCAATACAAAAAAATGAAAAAAATCAATCATGATGTTATTAGGTGATGCTGGAGCTCACAGCAGTTCATAGCACATTTTGTATTGAAGATTTACAGTGTACAATGATCCGGGAAGCAGTGTCCAGTCACAACATAGCACAGTCTAGCCACACAAAGAATGAAAGGTGTTTATCTCCCAGTTTCTGTCGCCTGTAGAATTCCGAAAAACACAAAAATCATGCCTATGACTTTCATTTGCTTATAGTTCAGAAGATATTGAAGATAGCAACATAAAAGTTATATGAAAGGAAAATGAATGAAAAATCTGTTTGCAACAAAAATATAATGAAATGGTATGCCAGAATGGCACATGAACTCCTTGAAACGTAATATAAAGAAATGAAGACGTCAATCATGATCTAATCAGATGATGCTGACCTCATAGCAGTTTATAGCACACTTTGTGTTGGAGTTATACAGTGTACAAAGACCCATGAAGCAGTGTCCAGCCACACCACACCACAGCCTAGCCACACAAAGAACGAAAGGTGTGTAGATCTCGCAGTTTTCTATCGCCAGTAGAAACACTGAGTGTGATAGTTCCGGAAGCAGTCTTCCAAACACAATCCTGGTTTGCTGGGGCAGTCTGGGCAGTAATACCTGGTGTTTTTCCTCTGCCCTTCTTCCAGCAGACACGGCACCTCTTTGATGGCCGTGCTTTATGTTGGGTAGGGGCAGCACACCGATGAAGTGTCGAGCACACAACCTGACAGCATGGTCGGCCTCAGCATTAGCTGGATCTTTGTCGCCCAAAATCATCTCATTCATGACTTCTTTCGGGAAGTCAAGAAAGGAGCTGCTGTGACCATCCTTCCTGAACAAAATGTGTGTATTCTGCATCCAGCACCAGCAGGGCCAGCAACAGGCCCAGCACCAGCAGGTCCAGGCTGAACATCATCTCCATGCTACATCAGCCTAGCTGTAACACATTGAAAGCAAGAGTCCAATTTTCCACAGAAATATTTCATGAAATAAAAAGAAAATGTACCACTCGCGCACACACACACACACACGAACACACACACACACACACACACACGCACACGCACACGCACACACAGTGTAAACAAGCCACACCCCCTTCTGTTAGTCCAATAAAACTCAAATAAACAGCACACAAAATCACTTCAAAATGATAACATTTTTTGTATCTACTCCTGCTTTCAGTTTATGAAAAATTTCACAAACACATACACACTATAAGCGAACAAACATACACAAACTGAAATTGGGTCATTAGCATGCCCCGCCCCCTTTCATTTTCATCAAGCAAACACTGCAAACAATCCAATGAGTTATGCTTCTGAACAAGTAACTTCACTGCAACATTGTTTAGATCAGTGTTATTTATCACTGTGTGCTTTCTGTTTTCTTGAAAAAGTATCATCAACACACACACACACACACACACACACACACACACACACACACACACACTCACACACACACACATTTCCCCCTACTCCCACCCTGCCCCTCACAACGAACACACACAGGGATTAGTGGAAGAGTTGTAAGAAACACTTGTAAACCACAAGCAAACCAAACACACGCAGCGTGACTGAGAGCGAGCGAGCGAGCGACCGACACTGATACACGAGCCCAACGCCTTGGAAGTCGGTCAAGCACACTGGTCATTGATGACCGGCTCGCTCGCTGACGCGGCCCCGATCAGCAGTACAGGCATACAATACACATACTTGGTTGTTCTGTTCACAATTATACTGAAAAGAAAAGCAATACCATTATGTTATAAAATTGAACGAATCTCTCAAATACACTCACCTGCGTCTTGAATGATTGGATCGCCATGCTCCGAGTCTGACTCAGACGACGAGTCATTCAACAAAGCTTCTTCCACTTCCAGATCAAACTCTGGGTCGTTAGCTTCAACTTCATGAAGTTCGATGCCAGCTGGATCAAAATCTTCATCTCTACTATCTTCATCTCGGTAAATTTCGTCAATAACCTCTGCAACTGTATACCTTCGTCGTGGGGCAGCCATGGCTTTGAATACTGAAAGTAGGACTTCACAGTACCTTGCTGATCGATCGTCATAAATTATGTAAATGAACCAATTATCTTGAACAAATGGTACACCAAAAGCAAAGAGTGGTCAAGGGAGCTTATCAAATCATAAATAGAGGGATTTTCGGCAATGCTGGATGAAACGGAAAGAGTGTTGAATCATGACGGACAATGTTCGTCAACAGCGCATTGCAGACGGCACTTTTCATGACGGACACTGTACGTCAACAGCGCAGTGAAGAGGTTAAATCTAAGTATCTGATTTGTGCTTGAGGCTGGCTTTCGAATAGCGACACTAGCAAAATCATTGCACACTATCAACATGTGCTTGAAAACAAAAACTCACTGTACCAAATCACAAGGAAAGACAGGCATACACTCATGTGCCTGCAGCACAGTTTGCATGCCTGACATGCGCCTGTGGAGGGAGAGGAAGGTAGGAAGGCACAGAGAGAAAGAAGGAGTGAGATAGTGGGGACAAAGAGATTCCGGTTATGAGACCCACTCAACTATTTTGAAAAGGGCATGAATTGTGCAAATTTGTACACACACACACGCACACACACACACGCACTCACATACGTGCAAATGCAGACACACATACACACGCACGCAGACACACACGCACGCAGACACACAAACACAAAAATACACACACACACACACACCTGCTTAGACAGCCATTCTTTGGCACCTACAGATCCACAGTCCTACCTGGTTCGCTTCCTCCATAGTGGCCAGTTCATCTTCCGCATCTTGCAGGCGTCGCTGCCGCTTGGCTCTGTCAATCAGCTGACGCTGCTCTCGTATCTGAACACAGCAAACACCACACACTGTGAAAGCACTCAGACGTGCCCTCGCATCCATGACTGAACTCAACCGGGTTTTTCTCCCTTCCCCTTGAGTGTGTGAAACGCAGCTCCATGGGTAAATCAGAACAGCATCCTCTAGGAGACAGTGCCCGGCAGAGGTGGAGGAGGCTGATTAAGAGTGCGAGGGAAGGACAACATGAAGGAGTGGACAGGTGGAAATACATTGTCAGAAAGTCATCAGCAGTGTCTCAAAAACCCATACCCAGGGTTATGTGACACATGAGATGAAAGCCGTAAAGCCGTCTGTTCATGGCTTGGCAAGTTAATAACACCCTCCGTCCTATTCTGTTGTCGTTTTTGACCGTTTGTTTGACATTCCTGATTCTGGTAGTTGGTGGAGAGTCAAGGCTGTAAGGCTGCGGCAATTGTCTCTCCATCTTAGGGTTTCAACAAAGAGAGAGAGAGAGAGAGAGAGAGAGAGAGAGAGAGAGGGTGAGAGAGGTAGAGAGACAGGGAGAGAAAGAGAGGGGAGACAGAGAGGGATAGAGAGAGATGGAGGGAGGGAGGGAGAGGGAGAGAGGTGGGAGAGAGGGGGAGAGGAGAGGAGAGGGAGGGAGGGAGAGAGAATGGGAGAGAGAGAGGACGAGGGAGAGACAGAGAGGGAGGCGGGGGAACAAGAGAGAGCTGAAGTCTGTATGGCCTGCACATTAAATCATAATTGACCTGTCAGCAACAAAATCTCCATTAAGGCCAACATGAATGGTTGGACCTTCGTAAGTGTTTCAGCAAAAACTGCGCAAGTACAGACATGTAATTATTCCAGGTAATGAAACGTCAGCAAGAATGTTTCTAAATTAACCAGAAAATAGATTTTTTTTAAATATCATTAAATCTACTCAAAACTGTATGCAACATAATCAAAACAAAAAAACAACACTGTTGTCCACTTGCAAAAAAGCATTTAATGATGCTGCAATTCATTTTATCAAAATAGGTGCGTTCACATCTCTGATAAAAATAGAAAATTATGAAGTTTGGTGAATTTCAGGCTGAAACTTTGCTTTCAGTAACATCGAAATGAGTCAGACAGACAGAGACAAGGTGAAGACAGAGAGAAGGCAAAGACAGAGAGGGAGAGACAGGAAAAGACAGGAAAGACAAAGAAATGTCACACAGAGGACAGACTAAAGGCCAACCTCTTCCATTGCAGCGTTGAAGTCAAGAGGCACCATGAGAGTGTCATCCAGGTCTGCTAACAGCCGTGGCAAGGATTGACTACGTCTGAAATGAACAGCGCATATTGAACAGGTGTACTAATGTATGTGTGTGTGCATGCACAATTGAATAAGAGTGTGTGTAAGTGGGTATGCATGTGCGCGTGTGTGTGTGAGAGAGAGAGAGAGAGAGAGAGAGTGTGTGTGTGTGTGTGTGTGTGTGTGTGTGTGTGTGTGTGTGTGTGTGCGTGCGTGCGTGCGTGCGTGCGTGCGTGCGTGCGTGCGTGCGAGAGAGAGAGAGAGAGAGAGAGAGAGAGAGAGAGAGAGAGAGAGAGAGAGAGAGAGAGAGAGAGAGTGTGTGTGTGCGTGCGTGCGTGCGTGCGTGTGTGCGTGCGTGCGTGCGTGCGCACGCGTCTGTAAGTGTGAGTGAGAGAGAGAGAGAGAGAGAGAGAGAGAGAGTGAGTGTGTGTGTGATAGAGTATGTGTACATGTATGTATGCACACATGTGTATCTCTGTGTGTGTGTGTGTGTGTGTGTGTGTGTGTGTGTGTGTGTGTGTGTGTGCATGCACGTATGCGTTTGTATGACAGAATTCTGTTTGTATATATTTTCCTGAAAATATGCATCGTTTATAGAACATATGATCACATCAGAAAGTTCTTTCACAATACATAACCACACTTACATACATTCTTTAACTATACAGAATGCAAACAATAGCAAACAATTGTGTACGGGGTTTATTTCTGAATGAAATGCTCAGCCATGAACAATTCACTTCTTTGTGTAATAAAAACTAAACATCATGGCTCTCTAAAAAACTTCAAAGTCAGATGCCTAATTTTGATCTCAATCCTTTTTTTTCATATTACATGTAATGCCTCTGTACAGTACGAATTACCTCTCTGCCACTCTTAATCTGTCTCCTGCCTTGTCAACGTCTCTTTCATCTGACCCACTAACAACCAGTCTTTTGCTACGACGACATGATTTGAATCTTTTCTTTCTTTCTTTCTGCGTAGGCAGGCTGATACTTCTGCGGACACTGCCTGTATAGACAGGCAGTGGAGTTTTGTGTGTATGACTGTTTTTTATCCCGCCATTAAGGCAGCCATACTCCATCTTCAGGGAAGGTGCATGCTATGTGTAACATGTCATCCATACCAACGGCCAAATTGGCCTTCTCTTCCGAAAGTTGGTGATGGGATTTTTACGTGTGTGCAAGATGTTGTGTGTGCGTTCACACACGGAACCTCGGTTTATAGTCTCATTCGAAGGACTGTATGGGGAATGGAGTCAGAACCAATATTAACTCCGAAGGAAAAATCCCCTTGTACCGAAATTCGAGCCTGCAACCCCAGGATCACAAGTCCGGCACTCTACCAACTGAGCTATTCCGCACCCCCCCCCCCCTCCCCCCTGATTTGAATCAAATCTCTGTTACTTCTGGTTGTGACTCACTTACGTCCATTTTGTTTGTCAGGAGGATTACCTAACAGTTGAACTGGTTTTAACTAAACTTTGTGGACAGGTGCAATGTGCTCTAGTGACAAACCAATTTCACTGCCATTCTGGATCTACGGCTGGGTCCACCAGGCATGGTTAGGAGGCGAGGGATGAAATCCACACTACAATTTCATCAAAGTTAAGAGAACTATTCCACCCTGATAGAGGTCTGTGCTCTCCCTAGTTTAGTTATCTCATCATACTAGTTATCTATCACATGGTCATGATGGACTTACCTTGGGGGAGGGAAGTAGACAGGACTGAAGAGAGAGTCGTCGTAAGGGCCCAGAATCTTGGGCTTCGCTTCCCCTTCCTTCCCCTCCTCTTCCTCGTCTTCTGGCCCCGAGGGCTTCTCTCGACTTGGCGCCCTTGCTCCCTCTTTGCCAGTCTTCGCTGCCTCCTTCGACGCCTTGGGGTCCGCTTTGCCCGCTGCCTTTGGGTCTGGCTTGCCCGTCCGTGGGTCGATTTTCAGTTTTGGATCTACAGAGAACAACATGATGCTGTTTACAAATGAGTACTGAATCATAATTCGTATATACTGAATGCATGTAATTTCCTCACCATAATGTTAGTATTCATTAGGTTTAAGTCTAGAAGAGGGGCTATATGGAAAGGCATCTAATTGTATTCTATTTTGTCCTTCTACATAAATATGAAAACTACTGTATATTCATGTAAAAGTATGCATGTGTGCACACACACACACACACACACACAAACCCTCTCACCCCCATTTTCTCCCCTTCCGTTTGCCCCTCCCCGCCTTGATCCTTCTCCCCACTCCCCCACCTCTCACCCTCCTCCCCGGTCATCCATCCACTCACCTGGCTCCTCCTCAGGTGTGGGAGGGGGAGTGATGAATGGGCGGTAGGTGTGGGCATCCAGCAGGTTGTCCTGGATCATCTCCTCCCTGCAGATCTCCATCTTCATCAGCTGGGTCAAGTCCTCACACGACTGGTGCTCCCTGCTCAGGATCCTGCACAGGTCGGCAACACACATCCCTCAGCATCAACACACCACCCAGTGACCCAGGACTGGGCCCAGAGAAGAGAACAAGGGTGAGGCTGGGGGGGGGGGGGGGGGGGGGGGGGGGGGGGAGGGGGGAGATGGGGGCCAACTGAATGTCCTCAGGGCTGTATAGGGCTGTCCTAGAGTCCATCATTTGGGCTGTTCTAGAGTCCATCATTTGGGCTGTTCTAAAGTCCATCATTTGAGCTGTTCTAGAGTCCATAATTTGGACTGTTCTAGAGTCCATCATTCAGGCTGTTCTAAAGTCCATCATTTGGAGTGTTCTAGAGTCCATCATTCAGACTGTTCTAGAGTCCATCATTCGGACTGTTCTAGAGTCCATCATTTGGGCTGTTCGAGAGTCCATCATTTGGGCTGTTCCAGAGTCCATCATTTGGACTGTTCTAAAGTCCATCATTTGGACTGTTCTAGAGTCCATTGTTTGGGCTGTTATAAAGTCCATCATTTGGGCTGTTATAAAGTCCATCGTTTGGGCTGTTATAAAGTCCATCATTTGGGCTGTTCCAGAGTCCATCATTTGGGCTGTTATAAAGTCCATCATTTGGACTGTTCTAGAGTCCATCGTTTGGGCTGTTCCAGTGTCCATCGTTTGGACTGTTTTAAAGTCCATCAGTTGGGCTGTTATAAAGTCCATCATTTGGGCTGTTCTAGAGTCCATCGTTTGGGCTGTTATAAAGTCCATCGTTTGGGCTGTTATAAAGTCCATCGTTTGGGCTGTTATAAAGTCCATCATTTGGGCTGTTCAAGATTCATCATTTGGACTGTTCTAGAGTCCATCATTTGGACTGTTCTCGTGTCCATTTAGGCTGCTCTAAAGTCCATCATCTGGCCATTCTAGCATCCACCATTTCCGCTGTTCTAGCATGCACACAAACACACACTCAAGAACTTCTATGATTTCGCATTTAGCAATTTTTCTCAAACTAACCTGTCATATGATTTAATTCTGTGTGTATGTTCAGGTCGGAAAACATTTGAGAATAAACCTACAAGAAAATAAATTGTAGGTAACATTTCCACAAGACAACACACACGCACGCACATACTCACACACACACACACACTGTATAGATAGATAGATAAACAGACAGAGACAGACACAGACACACAGAATAGACAGACAGTCTCACACAGACACACACTCTCTCTCTCTCTCTCTCTCTCTCTCTTACACACACCCACGTGCACACACACAGACACACACACACACACTCACGTAAGTGATAACTTCAAGAAATTTTGCACAGGATGAGACAAGACTGTTGAAAGTAATATGAGCAAACAGAAACCAAGCATACACTTTCAAACTGATTGATGTACATTACAAAAGAAACAACAGGACTTTAAACGCACTGTAATAAAACATGTCACTGATCACATACACATGATTCGTCAGCATTTGTCCTTTTCCCCTTAACATGGCATGTCATGTTGCAGCACACTATACTGTATCTAGTATTGCACTGCACTACATTATTACAATGCACTGCATCGCACTGCACATTGCACAGCAAGCCACTGCATGAATTGCAATACATCACACTGCATTTTGCACTGCACTGCATTGCATCGCACTGCACATTGCACGCCTGTATTGTTCTGCATTGCATTACCACACAGCATCTCACCTCTCCATCTGCATCCTCCTGCCAATCTCCTCTGGGCTCTCCTCTTCCTCCTCTTCCTCACTCTCACTCTCCGGCTCCTCCGGGGCCGTCAGCACCAGACGCCCAAACTCATCCACCTCCCCGGACTGGTAGAGGGGGAACAGCATCTGACGCACCTTGGCCGGGGCCACCTCCAGCTTGGGGGGCGCCGGAGCCCAGTAGACGCGGGATTCATCCGTGCCTGGCTCGATCCTCTGACCCATGATGGTGACACCTGTGTGAGACAGCTGCAAACAGTGGTGAGAGACTGTGTGAGTGCTGGTGACCCGACACTCAGAGTTCTGCACACCCTGGGTGTGGTCTGAAGATAAATGAGTATCAGCAAACAAGTATGGCTGAAAATAATTGTTAGGTAGGTTACTCAAGGTCTGACCAGCGTGCTGGGCTAATGTGTAGGTCAGACGTCTGCTGAGTCATAGCCACAAGACCATCAGCTCCAGCACCAAACCAACTGACTTTGGGTCCGTGTGAGTATATACCAGACACTTTAAAACATAATCCTGACATTTCAAATGGAGAGAACTGGACACAGCTCTGCCAACTGCATATGTTTTGGACCAGCTGGACTGGCAATTGAAGCTGGAGTTCAGGGTTGCAGCACTAGACTCTAACCACTAGGATTTAGCCCTGGTTTTGAGGTTCTGTCCCACCTTGTTCTGTCCCAGCTGCAGACAAGTTCTTTCTTGTCATGGTTCTTTAACAAACGCAAAAAAACCCCCGCAAACTGCACTCTGCGTCTAAAATATTGTCTCCCCGGGGGGCCGGAATAGCTCAGTTGGTAGAGCGCCGGACTCGTAATCCAAGGGTTGCGGGTTCAAATCTCCGCTGGGCCGTTTCGGAACAAGGGGATCTTTCCCTCGGAGTTAACATTAGTTCTGACTCCATTTCCCATACAGTCCTTCGAATGAGACTATAAACCGAGGTTCCATGTGTGAACACACACATATCTTGCACACACGTAAAATCCCATCACCAACTTTCGGAAGAGAAGGCCAGTTTGGTCGTTGGTATGGATGACACGTTACACATAGCATGCACCTTCCCCGAAGATGGAGTATGGCTGCCTTAATGGCGGGATAAAAAACAGTCATACACACAAAACTCCACTCCCTTGTTGGCAGTGTCCGCAAGAATATCAGCCTGCATACGCAGAAGAAGAATTGTCTCCCCTGAAAACTCTCTATTCAAGGTACACCAAAGGAGAGGGAGAAAGGTTTCAGGCCTGGTGTGGACCAAATCCGTCATCCCCAGACACGACTATAAGCATTAGTCATTCAAATGTCTGTCATATATCAAAATCATGAAAGTCCATACATATCATATGTCGCAACATTTTTTTCACACATACTCAACCAAACGTTGACCATCACAAAATGGTATATTCATTACAAACTGACAAAAACAGCACAAATGAAGCACAGTGTGATCAACAGTCATCTCATGAATGAATCTCATGGCTGACTCACAGCTTTCTCAGCCTTTGCCTTCCAGTTTTCCAGGGAGCTGCTGCTGTGGGGTCCATGCGGTTAGCGTCATCCACAATGCGCTGAGCAGCGGCAGCCACAGGGTCCCCAATTTTTTCAGCAACCTCTTTGGCTCTCTTCTCTTCATCTGCCTCTTCCAGAAGACGAAGATTTTCTTCTTGGAACTGGACATTTGGAAAACAGAACTGTTCATAGTGTTTGCTTTGCTTTTGTGTGTCACACAAAAATCAACTGCATCACAACTGCTCTCAATAGGGTCAAAATGTCATCGCCAGGGGGTAAGGGGCACTCATTTTACACTCTACCGCTCCAAATGACCAAGGAAAGGCTAACAAAAATATTGTACCTTTCAAAAATCATTTTAGCTTTATCTAGCAAGATTTGATCTGCCCTTTCCAACCCCCCCCCCCCCCCCCCCCCACTTTCCTTCCATACCACACATTTCTAACATTCTGTGTTCTGTTCTGAAATGATTTCTTAATTGGCAATTCTTAAAAAAAAAAAAAGTTTCTTTTAGGAAAACGGATTGCTGGCTGACTTAATGTAACTGAACAATTCATGTGTGCTGCTTGGAAAGACTAAAATTCTTCTTGTCTTTTGTTGTTTTATCTATTGTCTATTACATACTTTAAATAAAGTATCTAAGATATGAAATCCCATGAATGATTAAACAGACTACCATCTTGTAAAAACTGCTCCAAAATTAATGTTTATCATTTTGTGTTAAATATGGACAATTCTTTTACATAATTTCATATACATTTCACAGAAAACATGTACAAAATCAAAACCACAAATTAAGCATATACCGCACTGCAACAGAGAAATGCATAAACCAAGAAATAAAATTTTGTCCCATCAGATCCACACTGTAATTTCTTTAAACTCAGTACCTTCATGTGCGAGCATGGTATGTTCTCCGTGTCATTATCATGACACAATATTTATCAAGTATGCATAAAGAAATAATGTCTTTAAAGCACTTCAGCCTCTAATTCAGTAGTGATTTTGTTCCCATGTTATGGCCAGACCTCGGTACTTGTGAAATTGTGAAGGGAGAGAATTTGTCACCAGGGTCCATGGGGCTTTGTGGGCCTTGGTAGGGCTCAGGGGCCGAGCCTCTCATGGAAGTTTGGAATCCCCCCGCCCTCCCCAAAGGCTGGAGCATTTTTATGTCAAACTGACATTGAAGCCCTGTATTTAACGGGGACCGAGTTACAGAGCCCAAGTAGCACTACCCAGAGTCTGTGCTTGCATCACATGACTGGATTCTTGACGCTTAGTAATGAGGAATCACAGTTTGAATCTCATGGTACTCAACATTATTATCTTGTATATGCATAGATTTAATGAATTATAAATCACACACACACACAGAATGACAACTCACTCTGTACTGCTGATCGGGGAAGACACCTCGGTAGAGGTCAGGAGCATGATACTTGCGGCCCGTGTTTCGGAATTCAGTAGGCAACTGGAAGTCGGAGGTCATCTTGCAGAAGTGATGGATGTTGCGGGTGGGGGGTTCCGATGCTTTGGCCTTGCTCCCCTTGGGCTTCAACACGGTGCACAGGACAACTTCTTTGTCATACAAATCAACATACTCCTGAACATCACCTAAGCGCTCTTCACACATTCAGTTCCTTCTCTTGAAGCTTTTTTTTTTCAGTACAGAACATTGCTTCATAAAGTGGTGTTGGTATTTAAACCAGTTGTTAATAAAAGTGTTAAGTAATGTTTGTTGTTGTTTTGTATTTATCACATGACAAAGTGGTATTGGTTGGTTTTGTTTTTTCTTCCTCAAGGAACTACCATGCAGTATCAGCTGTTTTTAGTTGTCACAGAAACTAAGGGGAGTTGGCTGCTGTTGTTGCCATTGTTTTTAATGACTGATTGTCACTCCTCTCCATGCAAACCAACATATATTCCCTGCTCAACTATCAGGACCATTTCTCTCCACACAAACCAACACACATACCCTGCGCACCTGCTGTCACCACTTGTCTCCACACAAACCAACACACATACCCTGCGCACCTGCTGTCACCACTTGTCTCCACACAAACCAACACTCATACCCTGCGCACCTGTTGTCACCACCTGTCTCCACACAAACCAACACTCATACCCTGCGCACCTGTTGTCACCACTTTCCACACAAACCGACACACATACCCTGCGCACCTGTTGTCACCACTTGTCTCCACACAAACCGACACACATACCCTGCGCACCTGTTGTCACCACTTGTCTCCACACAAACCGACACATACCCTGCGCACCTGTTGTCACCACTTGTCTCCACACAAACCGACACACATACCCTGCGCACCTGTTGTCACCACTTGTCTCCACACAAACCGACACACATACCCTGCGCACCTGTTGTCACCACTTGTCTCCACACAAACCGACACACACACCCTGCGCACCTGTTGTCACCACTTGTCTCCACACAAACCGACACACACACCCTGCGCACCTGTTGTCACCACTTGTCTCCACACAAACCGACACACATACCTTGCGCACCTGTTGTCACCACTCGTCTCCACACAAACATACACACATACCCTGCGCACCTGTTGTCACCACTTCTCTCCACACAAACCGACACACATACCCTGCGCACCTGTTGTCACTTCTATCCACACAAACCGACACACATCCCCTGCGCACCTGTTGTCACCACTTCTCTCCAAACAAACCAACACAAATACCCTGCGCACCTGTTGTCACCACTTCTCTCCACACAAACTGACACACATACCCTGCGCACCTGTTGTCACCACTTTCCACACAAACCGACACACATACCCTGCGCACCTGTTGTCACCACTTCTCTCCACACAAGCCAACACACATACCCTGCGCACCTGTTGTCACCACTTCTCTCCACACAAACATACACACGTACACACACACACGCACACACACACACACACACACACACACACACACCTTGGTCTCAACACCAGCTGGAGCCCAGGAGGACAGGAAGGAGACAGAAGTACTGTTGACATTGGGTCGGTCGCCAGTCATGGGGCCAGGGATGCCACGGGTGTGGAAGTCCAGCATTTCTCCCGTCACACCGAGCACTTCTTCGTAGGTTGCCTCCGGCGGAGCCATCAGATCCTGCCAGGCCTGGGAAGAGATCACCACAGATCAAAAGTGAGAGAGACCATGGGCACATGCATTTCACTTTTCATTCATTGCAGTGTATTAGTATCCCCCTCCCCCCTTTCTTTTCTCTCCCTGAAGTGAGCATAATGACATAACACGGCACCAGAGACCATGAGCAGCTCTGCTGAGCGCATTATCAGAGAGCGAGGACAGTGGCCTGAGTAATGCCTCCAAGCAGCTCTGGTGCGCTTTCTCAATATACAAGACCTTTGATGCAGTACGTCAACTTAACTCTTGCACCACAGGCTTCCACCATTCTCTTTGCTGTGGGAATTTGCGTGTGCTCACCCACGCTCACCCATTAGCTGTAAATACTCTCTATTACTTGTACACAACACATATAAAATATACAGCATAAGGATCATAATGCTTTGTAATACATACCTACACACACACAAATCATTTTGGTGGCTTACACCCATGAAAGACAACTCTCCCAGACTGTCCTCCTACACTCATGGGACAAAAGTCTGTCCCCTCTCGGCACTTCTGGCGCCAACTACCTACAGGCACCTGCTGCTGAAAACTTTTATTCTTGCCTTAAGGCTGAACAGAACTTGCTAGTACTTGGTAATCTGGCCCTTCCGACTCAAAACATGCTTACAGCATCTTGGGAGAGAGTCACAGAGGGAGTGGAGGTAGGCAACAGTCAGCCGATTCCAGCAAGTGGTGAGTGCACAGTGCAGATCTGCGACAGTACTAATGCCTGAATTTTTTTTTCACGCGAGTCTTGCAGACTTGTCACACGTTCTTGATCAGATTTAGATCTGGACTTTGAGTGGGCTAGAAAAACACAGGAAGTCTGTACTGTCGTTTCCAGGTCTCGGTGTGAGCCAAGCAGTGAACAGAGGTGCTGTCGTTTCCAGGTCTTGGTGTGAGCCAAGCAGTGAACAGAGGTGCCGTCATCTAGCAGGTACCAACGTTTGTTTGGGTAGCGGTCGGCAACAAACGGCAGAAAGTTGTTTTCCGGCACATCAGTGTACATCTGACTGTTCATACTGCCTTCCACGAACACCAGTGGTCCAACTCTGTCATACGAAATGCATCCCCATACCATCGATTTCAATGTAGTCTTCGGGCCAAGATGGACGCTGCAAAGAGAAAGCACTGGCCACTTCTCTTCGTCTTTCCTCCATAGTTTTACACTTCCATTGGGTTTGATCACAAGGGTCATTTCATCACTGAAAATAACATTCTTCCACTGATCGTTCACCATCTGTAGTGAAGTTTCCTCCTACAATATTGCAGCCGCTTCTTCCTGTTCACTTCCTTGATGACTAGTTTCTTCTCTGGGGGATGCTTTGAATAGCCAAGTCCATGCAGATTTCGCTTGATTGTCTTTTGGCCGACTTCAGCGGAGGTTGATGCATGGCATTCGGCTGAAATTCAGACACTGTGGCAGATCTGTTCCATTTTACAATCTTTGACAATGCAGACATGCACCTGTTTGTGAACACTCTAGGCCTACCACTCCTAGGTTTGTTTTCTACTGTTTTTCTGTCACAATAGCTCTTGTAAACTTACACAATGGTTGACCTGTTCAACTTCAACACATGTGCCACCTCAAACACCCAAAGCCCCTGGTCTGTCAACAACACTATGTATTTTTTCGTCTCCTCTGTGAGCTGTTTGTTTGCCGATGCCATGCCAGATCTAACAGCAGACCGCAAGCACCAAACGACAGTTCAACGGTTTTATTTACTTCACACAAAAGAGTAGATTTGTGAAAATGACATCAGTGGTTTTAGGTACACGAACATGGCACCAACACTGAAATATTGGCTAGACAATCTAGTGGAAACAACCGCTTCAAATCTGTCCGCCATTAGAGGGGACAGACTTTTGTCCCTTTACCTGTATCGAGGGCAAGAGTGTGCCCGTCTCCCGTAGACCAGATCTCTGACTGCACTATTCCGTTTCAGCTTCCTTTTTTTTTTTTTTGTCCTTTTGTGTTCTTTCAGTTTAGATTCAACAAGTTTACATGTAGTTTAAATAAGCATCATCAAATACTGTGTGTTTGACAAACCGTCACAGACTGACTGATGTTTAATTCTGCTATCCTTAACACTGAAGATACCATGCAGCAGTTTGTTCATGTGTTTATTCAGCACAAACTTCACCACATGCACTGGCGGTTTTAAAGCACAGACTTCTATCTGCACTACATGCACAAGAACAAGCACATGCACACACACACACACGCACGCATGCACATGCACATGCGTGCACACACACACACCTGCTGTATATCTATCTGTTCCTCCATCTCCTCGTCCACTTCCTCCATCTCCTCTGCTCCAGTTATCTCCTCCTTCACAGGGGGCGGCACCTGTGGATCACAAACCACAGCTGTACAAGAATCAGGATTAATGGATAACTCTCATTATTCTACCTAATATTATCATGCCATTTAAAATATGAATACAGATCACGTACAATTCGATATCGATCAGTTTTGTATCAAAGCATAAAAGACATGTAAACAAGTCTCTCAAATAACTTTAATATCAACTATCACACAGAAAGGAATTAAATCACTGATTGAAACCACTAACCAGATCTCTGAAAACGCACATACATGAGATTCTTCTTGTTTAATGACCTGACACAAATACCATATACCAATACCAATGAACACGAATCAACATCAAACATGCACTCAAACACATTCATTCCCTCCGACACTCACTCACACACATTGCACGTGCACACGCACACACACACACGCACAAAGGACACACAGGGACACGTGTTCATGCACACAACCTAAAACACTGCTGTACTATTTTCACAAAAGTGCTAGCAGATTTTATTCAGAATCATAACCCTCCTACACTTCAACACACAGGGCAAACAGAACCAATCCAATCCAACAAGAACATCATCACGTCAAAGAACCCTGGTTTCACTGGCAAACTGACCTGATCTATATCGATGTCTGTCGTGGCCGCCAACGTATCACCCGTCTTTGTGGATAAGGCTGAAGACACACGCATAAGCTGTTGTAAAGGAATTCAAAATGGACAAATCACTATTCCTAACCATTCCTAAGAATGTTGAAGCTCCTGAGGGACTGTATTACGAGAGCTGGTTCTTTTGTTGAAATCTGCTTGGGGTTTTTAAAACTGAAATTCAGGTATTTTTTCAACAACCATTTCCAGCGTAGCATGAACCAGAAGGAAAAGAAGTGTTTTTCAACCAACATCCATCCAATACAGAAAGGTACACGATGGCAAAGTATATCTATGAGAGATGTGTAGGGAGGTTCACAGCTCTGACCAGAGCATTAGAGCGAGGACAGGAGACACTATGATGTCCGTTTGTTTCAGAATGTTTGGACATAGTCAGCGAGGACAGGAGCCACTATGATGTCTGTTTCAGAATGTTTGGGCATAGTCTATCATATACATAAGATTTCTCAAGTATACTCATCAATTTAGTCACGCTTCACAGACATACACATTCTTTTCTGCTGGGACTTGAATGCCCTCACCCACGCTTCTAAGCTGGCGTGAATGTACAGTGTTGGCCATTTACATATAGGATGTAAAATACATAGCATGATAACTACAAAGATAGGTAAATAGATACATTAGCTGTTCTCCCCCCTCCCTCTCTTTGGTTCCCCTACTCTGTTGCTCCCACCACATTCCTCCCCCCCCCCCCCCCCCCCCTTCCATCCGAACTTTTCTTCTCCCTCCTCTGCCCTCTCTTCCCCTATTCCTTCCCCTTCTCCCACTCTTGGTTCCCCCTGTAAAAATCCAACTCCACAAGTGGTTTGAACTCAAGACCAACAGCTTCACATAGGGTTCCTACAGACTCCTAGGAACAAAATTCAAAGAGTTTTCAAGGAGTGTTTATTTCATTTCAAGGAGCATTTATTGTATTTCAAATTTTATTAAGCTACAAATGATCTCCCTTGGTTAAATAACAGACGACAATCAAGGATCGTAAAAATTTGTTTTTAAATAATTTTTCATTAACCTGAACGCAGAAAAATTTCACTGCCATTTCTCTTCGCCAAATTAAAGATTTTTGGAGCTGATGGCTTGATTTTCAAAGGTTTTCAAGGAGGTTTGGTGAACAGAACCACATTTTATTGATTTTCAAAGGTTTTCAAGGAGGTTTGGTCAACAGAACCACATTTTATTGATTTTCAAAGGTTTTCAAGGCCTTGCAATTTGCTGTCAGAATTCAAGGAGTTTCAAGGAGCATATGAACCCTGTTCACAGCTAGATGCTCTCAAAATCTTATTACTGGTAGACAACACAAACAATAACACATGAAAAAGACTGAAGGAACTGACCATCAACATCTGGCTCAGCCTCCTCCAGGATCTGGGCAGGGATGTTCAGCTCTCTCTGGGATTCTTTTTTCAGAAAAAGGAACAAGTAAAACTACTAAATCAAAACATCAATAAAGTAAAAAAATAAAAAAAGAGAGGGAAATTAAAAAGTAAAAAACATCATCATACATGACCATGTGTCAAAATCTGCTTCAAAATCAGTATTTCACTTATAAGCATTATTTCAGCAATTGTTGAAAATAAATCATGCTATTTTTTTTTTAGAAAGGCAAGAAACAGATGTCATGTATACATATACAAATCATAGAAAAATGACATCTACCAGTTAGATAACATAATCAGTGCATCAAGGAACAACATGAATAATAAACTGAATTTCAATACAAGGCCAACAAAAGTTATGTCATTTTCTGTATAGTTCCATTTACTGATGTGACTTCAGTTTTCTTATCAAAACTAATATAATATACTGAAATAAGCATATAAACTTTTCCATTCTCTGTTAATATACGACTTGAAAATAATAATCATTGAAATACAATGTGTGCATTTTCTATCTATTCACTCAAAAGCATGTTCACTTTTTTTTGTGTCATCTAAAACACAAAAGCTCACCACACTAAAAGATCACTGAAATCACTACAGTCAGTTAGACACCAAAAAACACCAGATTATTAAAAAACTACACACAACTAAGAACACTACAACCGGGTTCAAGGTGTTTAAAAAAAGATTCTCTTTATTTTTAATGGTAACCAGTGTCCAAAATCCATTACACCTCTCAAACACAAAACAACGAAAGTTCTGCAATCTCTTGTCATCTCATTCCAGCAGTCATCATGAGACTCAAGTACTGTTTTACCAACTACACCAAATTTGGAAACTGGTGCTGAAAACACATCTCAACAATTACAATATTATGGATGCAGAAACCAGTTAATCTATCTCTTGCTTTTTCTGTTTTTAATTCACATTCAGTTAATCCAATTGCTCTTTCCGCATTCTCTTGTCTCAAAAGAAAATTATCTTTAAAGCAGTTTATTCCATAAATTTATAAATGTTCCAGATCTTTTAACCATCAGCAGTTCAAGCACGATAACAAAATTATCAATTTATCCTACAAATGATTACTAGCCACTCTATACTTGACATAAATGCTAGCAAAAGGTCAAGGACACAAGGAGTAATCTTGCGGTGTGTTCCTACCCTCCAGCAGGTCAGTCGGACTAACCACCCCCGACAAACGGTCTTCAGCCAAGGTGAAAGTTGGGGTGAACCTTTCATCGGTGTCAGTCAGAATTCCCTCCCCTGTTTCACTGACTGCCATGCACACAATCAAATAGCTCCATGCACTACAGTGAAACCGACACATGCATGCACAGACAACTACCACGGACAAAAGAGCATCTCCAACACAGCATGGCCAACAAATGTGCAAGTTCTAAACAGCAACAAAAATCACTGCCACTACCTACAACAGGTGATAAACTAATTAAGATTATTAAATCATTTCTACAACAAGCATTTCTGAAATACATGTTTTTCATTTGGACCATTCTTACAGTTTTGACAACTCTTTCCATCTAGCACATTGATATAACTTTAATGATTTTACAACTTGTACTTAGCAATTGTCTCCATGCAATAATCATGTAACATGTGTAATGTTCATTTATGTATTATAATCTGAAATGGATCTTAATCATTTCTTTTCAAGGTTGATCAAAGGCTCTCTCTCTCTCTCTCCCTCTGTCCAATCAAGACTTTAAAGAATGGTTCAAACATCTCACAATTCATTGTGAATTACTGCTTAGTCTGCTTGGCCTCACCGCATATTTCCTTTCCAGAGATACAAACTCAGAACAAAAGATTGTTGTTATTGTTGTTTTCTTTAAAAGGCTGTCTTCATGTGTCTGTACAGAAACCTGTTAAACAGAGACCATGCTTCAAAATTTGTGGCTTTGTTAAGCTCTCTACTGATAGTGACTTCAGATCAAATTTCCTGTCTGTGTCCACGCCCACAGGGGATGGAGGTGGAGGAGGTCGTGTCAAAGTCCATGGCCGTTGGATGGACATGACGGTGGCCCCTGGAGTCAGGGGAGTAAGTGAAAGGAGAGAGAGGGAGGGGGGGGGGGGGGGGGGGGGGCAGATGGTCACTCATTCTGACTACAAAAGTAATCAATTATTGTCATCGTCAGAGGGCTTAGCAGGCAGTGCAGGATATTATCAATCGGAACAGGCACCACTGAGCACCACCAAAGTGCTCAGCAGTAGTAAAGCATCTCCTCTGGTGGGTTGCCTCATTATGACTCGGTACGGACTGCTCCATGCAGGTTACTGGTGTGGAGCTGCAATAGGTCAAGCCTGGGTGTGGCTGTGTAAGGTGCGCGAGAATGAGCAGCATGGGAGCGGTGGTGCACAGGGATAGACAATAAGACAGAAAAAAAAGACTAAGATTACCTACAACTTTGGAAGAACTGAAAATATAAAAAGGTAGGGTAATGTTGCTTATAGCCCAGCCGACTGTAAAGGGTCATATCAGGGCTGGGAAAACAGAAAAAAACAACATCAACTTCAAAATCCTCTCAACATCAGCTACAAACAAATCAACAAGAAGCAAACTAACCGTGAAGTCACAGATCAACACACCAACTTGTCTCAGCATCACAATGGATTACAATAGTAGCAAGTATTGAATATTCTATTATGTTTATGATTTAAAACAGCTTAACATTTAAAACACCATTCATCAATGAACAGAAATGCACAGACACTCAAACTAATCACACACACAAAATCAACACAAATGTGAACCTAGCAGAATCAACTGATCTTGCTATGCTACCACTGCACAGAAGTCCAACAAACTGACAAGGATAACTAAATTCAGCTAGCTTGCAGTTCTGTGATGGCAGCCATCCCACAAACTAACACTGTGTCAGTAATCACAGAGCCTAGCACACGCAGCATGTACCCGCAAGGTCACAGGACGCTGTACGGTCACTGAAGGAGACGGTGCGAGCTTCAGACAGACAATTGCAGCACGCCCATCATGTCTTAGTACATGTAAACCAGTCTGGAATCATTCAAGTACTTACCAATGAAAGGATCTTTGGCTGTGCATTTTTTTGTTGTTACAATAATGCAGAGTGCCTTTCAAGCTTTTTGTGGTGGGACATTTGGAAATTGTGTAATGACTTTTGATGCAATTTCTGTGTGTTATTTCTGTTAATGCACATATGAGCTATGTATGGCACATAGGTTAGCAGGATATTATGCTTGTGTGTGTGTGTGTGTGTGTGTGTGTGTGTGTGTGTGTGTGTGTGTGTGTGTGTGTGTGTGTGTGTGCGTGTGTGCGTGCATGCCGCGCGCGCGTGTGTGTGTGTGTGTGTGTGTGTGTGTGTGTGTGTGTGTGTGTGTGTGTGTGTGTGCATGCGTGCGTGCGTATGTCTGTCTGTGTCTCTGTGTATGTAATGCCAAGGTGCACGCAAGCATGTTTTTATGTGTTGCAGAACACAAGAGAGGAAGCTGATATTCCAACTTGTTGCTTCAGTTCTTTCCATTCATCACTCATATGAGAGATGTGAGTGGATGATGCCAGCACCAGGACACACCCATAGTGACTGTTGTAAAATCACACGGTGAAATGCAGTCCGTTGTTTGATATAGCAGAATTTAGGTAGACACACAGCATACCTGGTCTACAGCCATGTTATCATAAAAACAGATATTAACAATTAAGAAATACCAATGAAATCCTCGTTCCGTTTCTACACACCAATCTTTTGTTATCTACAACACATTTGAACCGCAAGTTACAATGAGAATGACAGTTTCATGACAAAGAGCAGCACCAGACTGCTGCGACAGAAGCTGTGCATCTCTCTTTGCACATGTGGTTACTGGCTGAAAGAAACTTTGTGCCTGGCATGGTTTCTGTACAATTTCTTTCCATTTAACCTCCAAGTGCCAAGCACTACGAACCATATTTGACTTTTCCTTATAATTTCATCAGAGAGTAAGTAAACAAAAAATTGTTCATGTTTTTGCTTTTTTTCACGTTCATGACAAATGTAAAGACTTGGCAGACAGTGTGCCTCTGAACTTTATATTCAAATGTGACCGAAATTGACATTATTGTTCAATTTGTTAAAAAAAAATATATATATATATATATATATATATAAAGATGCTATATAAATTTAAAGTGACTACAACACTTCTGATTTTGAAAATGACCAGATTCGCTCTATGTAGGCAGACAATGCACGATCTTGCTCTTTTTTATTTATTTTTTTTAATTTAAATACCCTTGCATAAGTACATAAAAGTCACTTGGTGACCTTTTCTGGTTCCCATACTCTTCCATAAAGATCAGCACAGCAAGACGACTACTTGCGTATTTAATCTAAGCTTGTTTACTTGCTATATTGCTTTATTTTTATTTTATTTTTAGCTTACACAAACATAACACAAACAATGAGCACCTTTTCTCGTTAATTATGAGCACTTTGTGTACACATTACATCATGATCACACTCTTCTCATCGATGAAGACAAGACAAATACCTGGAGGTAGTTCAGGAGTGCCAACAGAAGCCGAGTCATCTGGAACAAACCAAGTGCAACTCTACCCATGTGCAACCTGATGCCAAACCAACCAAAACACTGAAGCCTGAAAGCCGCGCAGTTTGTGATTCTGACCCAGTGAGACAAAGAGACGTGGGGGGTGGGGGGAGGGGGGAGGGTGGAAAGGCTAACACAGCAGTGGTATTTCAATGGACATACCAAACTCTCCTAGTTACAAAATCAGGCTCGGCACTGCCACAAAGCCTCAACTTTACCAAGGGAAGTAAATCTGCTCAGTCCTATGAGCCTCAACTTTACCAAGGGAAGTAAATCTGCTCAGTCCTATGAGTATTGCACGACTGATCTCCCTTGACCAGTGAGTTTTCTAATGCGTGACAGAAGTTTGATTCAGTGGTTTGCGCCATCTGCACACAGTTGTTTGGGGCAAGTTGGGGTGGGGTGGGGGCCGAGGGAATATTCTGACCGGGGGCTGAAAGTTTTGTCATGAATATAAGCTGTCATTAGAAGTCTGAAAGACTTGCGAAGACAGTAGGCTGCTTCCACGCAGCTGTTCATCAGTGGGACTAGTGTACCCGCGCTCTCTTTCCTGTTGTATGCCACAAGGCCCTTCAACGTAAAGATCCAGATCCAGATCCAGAAGACAGTTTCATGTAAGAGCCATCAGTGCGACTTTTGTACCTCAAAAGGCACTTAAGAGATTGTCCCTTTTCGTACAGCAAATGTCACTTGTACATGCATCCCAGTCCCACCCGGGTCAGATGTAAATATCAGAGCACTTCCATTAAGCCAACAGAAGCATCATTAATGATAATGAAGAAAAGCTTCACCATTAAAAATAAACAAAACCAAACACAAGATTTGAAATAGTAAAATAAAAGCAGTGACGCACTTTACAGACCTCAAGGCATTATCTATAATGTTTTTCAACCCGAATTGTATGAACCCTTTGATGTGGTACACCACAATAAGGAATGAAAATCATAACAAAAGCTTCTTACAGCCCACAAGACGAAGGTAGTTACAATTGTTAAGCTTTCAAAGACTCTAATCCAAAGAGGCAAAACAAGCAAACGTTTACAGTTTGATTTTCAAGATTTTCTTGTCTTGTGATCAGATATTTACATTTTCATGTGATTAATTAAATCATAATTCTCCAGAAAAAAAGATCAAGTATATCATACAGAATGCAATTGTCAATGCTTTAGTTGGTGTATATGTCTTCCAAACGTTTTTCAAAATCTGTTACTTCTCTCCATTCATCAAGTACAGCCTTTCATTTGAAAGAGTCAGAGGTTTCAACAATTTTCAAAACATAGGGTCTGCAGCTTTAATGTAAAAAAAAAAGCCTTGATCTGTAAAATACTTTGAAACAAACCAACAACAACAAAATGGCTTCAGTGTGTGCATAAGAACGTGGAGGAATGTGCAGCGGTGCGCACAGTGAAAGCATGAGGAAAGGTGGTTTCCCAAATAGTAGAGAAAACATGAGGAAAGGTGGTTTCCCAAATAGTAGAGAAAACATTTTCACCATCTCCTACACGGAAAAAAAAAAGTTAAATAGCCTGTAACCAAAGTACCCATTTAAACTAAATCAAAGTATAATACATACAGCGCAAGCGTCGTTTGAATTTCATCACATACACTGTAGCAATCATCATTATATGTATTTTCATCGATTCAAATTTGAAACATCAAGTTAGGAATTTTACACACACCACACACACACTCAATCATTACTAGTATCTTGATGAAAGAATAAATTATTAAAATCTTTTGAAAATTCTTCCTCATTCTTCTTGAAGAAAACAATGTAAAATGTAAACAAAAAACATCAGTCCATTTAATGACTCATTTCAAAGAGCGGATTTAGTAAACTTAATGTGCAATCGAGCATTCTTCATTGTTTAACCTCCTCTTCTCCCCCCCCCCCCCCCCCCCCCCCCAACCCCACCCCCCACCCCCCACCCCCACACAGATAACTCATAAAATTTTATCTACTTGTAGCCCTCTTTTCATCTTTCAAATTCACCCACACACAAACCGAAAACTTGCCTCTATACTTCTCTCTCCACAGATATAGTTTTCAGAAACTGAAAATGATATGGCTGGTCCAAGTTTCCTCTCTTTCCGTCTTGATCTCTTTCCTTTTCTTTCACTCCTTTCAGTCCCTTTATTTTGTCAGCTTATTTCCATTCATTATTATTTATTAATCCACCCCCATATGCCAGTTCCCTCCCCTCCCTTCCTCATGCATCCACGCCCCCCCCCCCCCCCCCCCCTCCACCTTTTCCCGGCTGGTCTGTGTGTGGTGTGGCACCGACCTGCATCAGAAATGGTGGTTCGTGTCATGACTCTGTCCATGATCTCCTGAATCTTCTTGTCCGCTTCACTCAGCCTGTGGAGGACACACAGTGTTTGGTTGATTGGTCAGTTTGTGTTGTCATTTGTGAGAGAGAAAAAGAACCTTTCAATCAACATCAATTCACCAGAGCATCCATTAGTTATTTTAAGCGGTTGACTGACTCTAAGAAATTGTATTCTAAAGAGACATCATACTCCCAAAAGGGTCTCGACTTTCATGCCATTATTCACTACTCCTGCTTTGTTCTGTGTATTTCATATATGGAATTTTCTTTTTTTTCTTATTAAGTCAATCAATTTGCTTGGAAATATAAGATTGTGGTTTTCTAAAACTCAATCTTGTTCAAACAAAATTTTGAGCAGTTGATGTCGGTCTGTTGATGGCTCATGTGTGGTTCATGGATGTCACGATGTGTGCATGCACGCACACATGCATGTGCAGGCATATGCATGACAAAAACAGAGAGACAGACAGACTGCATAGTCAGTGTTTCATAATCATTATGAGTGTAGCACGACTGTATGGAAATGAATATGCATTATGCACATGGCTGCATATGTTCTAAGCAAACTTTGACCTGTGGTGACTGTGGACACAGCATGATTTGGGTGACTGCTATCATATCATACTTGAACTATGACTGGATTTGATGCATACACCCCCCCCCCCCCCCTTCCCCCCATCTCAACAATATCCACATTTCCACTGAATTCCTACCCCATTTCAATAACATTAACATGTCCATTCAAATTCAAGCCCAAATGTTAAAAAGTATTCAGTAAATATTCCAATAATCACAAGGGCAAGACAATGAAGAAAAAGAATGTATTGTCCAACAAGTGCAAAGGTAGATAATGGAGACAGTGAAATTCACCAAGTTATAAGAAACAATAGTAACTTGCACACTAATTACATGCAAGCACACACACACACACACACACACACACACACACACACACACACAGAAATGGCTACACATAAGAACTTATTAACCCACCACTGTTCAGACATTTTTCTTTCAAACAGCACCAATACTGAAACCACAGATTTCTTCTTTTGGCTTTGAATAGCAGTTACTGCTTTGAATGATGGTCAGATATCAATCATATTTAGCAAAATTTACAATTATGCATCTATTGATTTGTTCAAAGTAAAATTAAAAACACCAATGATACAGAAGAAATACTGTGCACACAAACACGCACACACATGTACACACACACACACACACACACACACACGTACGTATACACACACACACACACACACAAGTATGCCTTCTAAACATCTACCCTGGAACTAGCGATCTGGAACATGACAAACCCAGTCAACTCACACTCCACTGCTGGCTTGCTGCTTGAGAGCAGCCACAATCTCGTCCACGGAGCGTTCTTTAGAACCCTGGTCTCCACCAGCTGCTGGGTCCCGTCCTTCCCGCCACCTTTGCCCGCTGAACAGATACAGGCATGAGTACAGGAAATATACAACTGAACAAGAAAGCTGCAATCTATGGTGCTCTCAGAAACGGTACACACATGATTATAAACACAACACACACATGCACGCACGCACGCACGCACGCACGCACGCACGCACGCACGCACGCACACACACACACACACACACACACACACACACACACACACACACACACACACACACACACACACACACACACACACACACACACACACACACACCTCTTCACCCATGCAGTCACACAGTCACTTTCTCCCTCCCATGTCTAATATCACTCTTAGTGAAAAGACGTTAAACTGAAGAACAACAACACAACATCTTAAGAAGGAAAACTGGAGATCACTGAAAAGGCATGTTCAAGGGCATTATCGCAGACTTTACTAAAAGGTTATATGCATGTAGAAAAACACTAAATCTGACCAAGAATGCGACTCTATCGATGTCTCACTGACTGGGCATGTGCACCAGGGTGTGAACATTACATTTCAAAAAGAATATGACATTCTGCTGGTTGCACTAAAACTGCATGCTTATTTGTGAACTCCACATCCATAGGTGATCTAAAGATGGCATTTGACTGATGTTTATGAATGGCATGTGCATGAGTATACAAACACTTAATTTGGACAAGGATAATGACATTCCATTCATGTTCACTGAAAGTGTATCTGCATGTGTATGAACTCTTGATCTGAACGAGGAAAATAACTTTCTACTGGAGTTCACTGAAAGAACATGAAGGCAACATCTGAATAGGAAAATTTTGTTTTACAATGCTGACTGATAGCAGTGTGTTTATGTGATAGAGGTGGGAACTCTGATTAGAAAACCGTAAGACTCTCCTACTCTGGAATGCTTGACCTGAACCCCAATTCCTAACCAGACCCTAAACACTAGCCTAACCTAACTTATTTTGGGGGCTGGAATAGCTCAGTTGGTACAGCACCGGACTTACAATTTTGGTGATCCTAAAAGCAAGCTCTGTGCTTGAGAATAAATATCATTTCTGAACAATAAAGTGACATTCTACTGGATGGCAAGGCGAGATTGCTTATAGCCCAGCTGACCGCAAAGGGCCATATCAGGGCTGTCATCCACACTGAAGTCAACTCATTCTACTGGATGGAACTCACTGACATGCATGAACGTATGAACAGCATGAACAAACAACATTCCACAAGTGCTCACTGAAAGAGTATGCACATGAGTATGAACGTTACATCTGAACAAGGAAAATAACATTCTACTAGTGTCACGTAGAATATTCATGAAGCATAGTTAAGTGAATCACATTTACCCTTCATCTTTGATCATTTATAAACCATTACTCTGGAACATAATTGTGGCAGTTCAGAAATCTGACATACATCAGGCCGGCAAGTGTCTTGCATTCTGATTATTACTTCTATTCAAGAAACAGAAAAAAAGTTTAAAAAATAAAATAAAATAAAACAATCAATCGTCAACGTCAACAAAGAATGCCCTGTTAATGCAAATTCAACGTGAAGCAACTAATGGTTATTAAGGCTATTCTTTAAACACACTTTTAGATCATGAGCTTACTTCATCTAGTTCGCAATCTCGGTGATCTTGTCTTTGTTTTCAACTGCCCAATCTTTTGGTTTGCAATCCAAGATCGACGAGGTTCACAAACCTCGCCAAACCTAGGTTAATGGTCAAAAAAAGATTGCTAAACATGTCCTGTGAATTCTCTGGCTTCACACAATGGGAAGTAACTGAATGAACGCTTTCCTGTAATGGAAATCAATTCTAAGTCAATACTCCAGTGACTTGAACTTAAATCACGGTTGGTTGGCCTAAATTTCTGGTCTTGATTTGCAGACAAACAGTTTCAATACATATGGCCAAAAATATTCATGTTCACAATGATGTTGAAATTTTAAAAAAAGTCAAATTTTGGACAAAGAGATGGCTAAAATCGACTTTTCAGCCAATTCAAAAACAGTTCTGAGCAGATTAGACCTAACAGTGTATCTCAGTCAAGTACCAACAAGCAGGCAAGCCAGACTGTGTTCCTTCCCCTGAGAACAGATTGTTCAAACTTGAGTGCAGAATCCGTTCTTGGTTCGTCCGAACTCTGCAAACTAGATAGTGGATTGTGGGCTTCAGTTAAGATAAAAACTATAGTTTGTCGTTAGCTGGCAATCTAGATTTCCAAACCCATAGCCCATTCAGTTAAAAAAAAGGCCTTGACCTGGCTTACAATCAACCAGCCAAGCTGTCAGAGAAGATGAGTATAGAAAGAGGTTCAAAAACTGGTCACTGATATCTTCATGGGAAAAGAAAAAAAAAGGCAAAGGTGAATGGATCAAGAAAGGAAAATAAAAAGGGGGCAGAAATAAAAACGACCACACATACACACACATGTGTGCACTGAGAAAGCAACAGAAAAGTGGAAATATATTTCAAAAATGTTTTTCGGAAACCACAAAAACAACAAATGGGGATGACTTGGAACCAGCTGGAGAAAAGAGCCCAGGACAGAGATGCCTGGAGGTCCTTGGTTGGCGGCCTGTACCCCAGGAGGGGTAATAGGCGATGATGATGATGATGACAAAAACAACAAAATACAGCCAATTAGCAACAAAAAATTCCAGAAGGTAGGGGCTAATCTTTATGACAAGGACCCTCAGGTATCTAACAATTAGGGCCGAAGGAAGAGAACGATTGTAGGGCGAGAAGGATCACATTTGGTCAATAAGCTTTTTTCATACATGAGACATGTACTCTAGGCAGATCTGGTATGATTCTCTTTTTGTACTCCCAGTTCTTATAGAACAGTGTGTACTTTAGAATGGGAACGAAGAAATGCTGTCTGTGTGTCCGTCTGTCTGTGTGTCCGTGGTCAAAATGTGTTCCACTCGCTCCAAACAAAACTACTGGGCCAATCTTTCTGAAAATTTTGTAGGTATGTTCATTATGGGTGTCACGGTCAAAAATAGAACAACCAAGTCGTGGTCCAGGTTGTTTGGACATAAGCTCTAACTCAAATATTCTGGGCGCCACATTGACGGGCCCATGGTTCGGATCCAGCCAATTAAGCATAGGGGAGAGGCTCCACAGAGACGGTCTGTCCGGCTAGACGGACTAAGCAGCTTTGACCGACGCCTCGATGTCTAGCGAGACGAGTCGTAGCGCCTGGCTCAGGCTCATCTAGCCAATTTGTGGAACCAGCGCCATTGTTAGTCGGACGTCGCAGGTTAAAGCAGGAAAGGGAGAGGGAGAAGGTAGTGTGTGGTGGGGGTGAAATCTAGCTAATCAATTAAATGACCAATTGACCACCACAGAGAGTAAGGCGTGTAGGCGTGACTGTCATGATTTGAATATCCAATGGAATTAGAGGAGATAACTTCGGGTATCAGGCGGTAAAAATACTGACCAATGGTACTGGCCCTTGGACACGGAGTGAGGGCATAAAGTAATGCGTGAGTGAGAGAGAGGGGGGAACGAAGAAAACGAACAGACAGAGAGAGAGAGGAAGAAGTTCGGGGGAGTAGGCTCTCGCCTACAGGAAGGCAGGGAGATGAGAACGAACAGAGAGACAGAGAGAGAGAGAGGTTCTGGGGTGTAGTCTCTGCAGGAGAAAGGCAGAGAGATGAGAGGAGTGAAGTTTAAGCATTAGCACCAGATAGTCTGCACAGAACGAACAGAGAGAGACAGAGGAAGAGGCTCTGTGTAAGCTCTGACGAGAGAGAAGCAGAGAACGAGGGGGAGAACGAATAGAGAGACAGAGAGAGAGAGAGAGGTTCTGGGGTGTAGACTCTGCAGGAGAAAGGCAGAGAGATGAGAGGAGTGAAGTTTGAGCATTAGCACCAGACATAGTCTGCAAAGGGAGGACTAAAGAGAGATGTGGAAAGAGAGAGTTGCTAACTAATGAAGAGAAAAAGAAAGAAAAGAAAAGGAAAAGAAAAGCAACCATGTCCATTTAATAGAGCAGACTAGGAGAGAGAGAGAGAGTGCAATGCGTAAATGCAGGAAGAAAGAAAGGAGAACAGATCGATGTTGATAGTCACTGTCCCATCTGAACCGGGGGTTCGACCTCATACTTGGCCAGCGCCACTTTCATCGGCAGTCCAACCTGACCAACGCCAGCAGTCCAGCCTGACCGGTGCCAGCAGTCCAGCTTGACCGGTGCAAGCAGACCAACACCAGTGCCAGCAGTTGTGTCGTGTTGTGAAAGTGACAGTGAAAGAAAAAAAAAAAGGAAAAGAAAAAGAGACAGTGATTCGTGAATAGTTAAGATCACCTGGCCAGGTAAAGTAGAAATCTACTTATACCCGGGTTAGTTAATGATGCTTTAGATAAATGATTCTGTGAAGTTCAGGAAAGAGAGAATGTTTTATTTTGTTTGATTCCATATGCATTGATGTTTCGTTCTATGAACATGTGTAGTAAAGTTATAGACTTTACTAGTGGTTTGATGTAACGAATGCATGATATATGAATGAGATTGTAAGCAAGCTGTGAGTGTGTTTGGGCTGTGCGCTAGTCCTTCCTCCATCGACATCACCCGAGGTTGACAATTTATTGGCGAGCTTGCCAGGATATTCTGGCCCATTTATTATAATTGTTCAACTTCTCAGAGAGGAAGCTGGGTGGGATTCAAGTGTTGTAATCCTAAGACAAGGGGTTGTCTTACTGTATGTTCCCAAGATAGTTAAATACTAGGCTTGGCATTGCTTCCAAGATAGTTAATACTAGGCTTGGCATTTCAGCCCCAGAGTACTCATTTCGCACAGATTTCCTATAATTCGCTCTCATAGTTGGGTCAGGCGCTGGGCGTCTTATAAAAACTAATTACGTTGTCCCAAGCTAATATTATCATTCATAGGATTGTGCTATTACGTCACTCGTGTCGGAAACCACCAGTTTGGCTGTCGTAGTAATAAAATCTTGTTCAAAAAAAAAAAAAAAAAGAGATACAATGGCGGAAGAAAAGAACACCCCTATTGAACAACTCGTGAGCGTCGCTCGTGATTTAGGTTACTCAGGAGATGAGTTGCGAGCATTTGTTGAAAACCAGCAAAAGATGGAAAGGGATGAACGCGCGGAAAGACGACGTGTCGCGGGAGAAATAGCAGAGCAGGAAACAGAAAAATTAAGGATTCAGGCTAATGATAATCAGGCTAGGGAAACGCAGGAACAGAAAGAATGAAGCAGGAAACAGAAAGATTAAAGGTTCAATTAGAGTTAGAGAAAGTGAGAATACAGAGGGAGACCACCGAGGATGGGAGTTCAGTTTCCAGTGACTCTGTGCGCAGTTACGCTCCCCGACCAAGTTGCCAAAATCACTGAAGGAACCGATTCGATTGATGCATACATCAGTCGTTTCGAAACGTTGCGACCAGTCAGGTTGGCCTCCAGAAGAGTGGGCAGTCATTTTGTCGGCGTTACTGACGGGTAAGGCATTACAGATTTTTACTGCATTACCAGCAGACACCCAATCTGATATTGGTGCTGTGAAGGAATCATTGATGAAGGATTTGACCTCACAGAGGAAGGATTCAGAAAGAAATTTCGTTCAGCTAGATTGCAAGCAGGGGAAACGTACACTCAGTTTGGTGCACGTCTAGATCACTATTTTGAGAAATGGTTAGAGTTGAGTGGTACGAAGAAGGAGTTTCGCTGAATTGAAAGAGCTAGTTATGAAGGAACAGATTTTGTCAGGTTGCGGCCTGAGTTAACTATACATTTGAAAGAGAGACAGCCAGAGACAGCAGGAGAGTTGTTGAAGTTCGCAGAGGTGTATAGAGAGGCACGTTTGGGCACTAAGGTGCAGGAGAAACAGGTGCCAGGCACAGGTGAGAAGAGTGCAAGGAGACTAGGGGAGTTTTCTGCAAAGTCTGCAAACCCAGTGGTGGGGCAGAAGGAAGGGCAAAGGGACATTAGGTGTTTCATTTGTCACAAGAAGGGGCATGTGGCGAGGATTGTCGCATGAGGTTCCAGAAGGCAGCAGCCTGCAAGAGGTGGATAAGGGTCGTCAAGGAAACGACCTGCAGTGGAACAAAAGGGACCCAATCTGAAGAGGGTGGAGTGCAGCCTATGGCTAGCACTGGACAGCAGTCAGTGTCAGGATGGAGGGCACTAGGCTGAGTGGTTCGTTACCAGTGGAAGAAGGGTGGATTGGCCAGCAGAGGGTGAAAGTGTTACGAGACACTGGTTGTTCATGCGGGGTAGTACGAACAACGCTGGTCGCTGAAAGGGGATTTGACAGGGCAAATCCAGACCTGTACTCTAATCGATGGCACTGTGAGGGAGTTTTCCAGTTGCTAAGATAGAAGTACGTACCCCTTACTTCTCAGGCGAGTTGTCTGCGCTGGGATGGAGAAACCCCTTCATGATTTGATCATTGGAAATATTCCAGGGCAAGGGTCCAGGGGATCCTGAGTTGTTGACTGCTACAGGGGCAGCAGTTCAAACACGGAGCAAGAAGGAGGAAAGGGTCGATAAACCGTTAGTCGTTCCAGCAAGGAAGTCAGGCATAGATGTGTCGCCCGATGAGTTTAGGGCAGCGCAGGAACAAGACCCTTCGCTCGTGAAGTCTTGGGAGTTGGCAAGAGGTGGAGAGAAACAGGAGGTTAGAGGAGGCGAGACAGAATTTCTTGTGAAAGGCAGGCTGTGTACCGAGTGTTCACCAAGGGGAAGACAGGTAAGGTGACCACTCAGTTAGAGGTACTAGCAGGTTATCGTGACACTGTCATGTCAGTGGGTCACAGTCGCTCATGGCGGGTCATCTCGGCACCAGCAAAACAAGCTGACCGAATCTTTGATGACTTTCATTGGCCAGGAGCAATGGCAGACATCAAGCATTTCTGCATGTCATGTGACGTGTGTCAAAGGTCAGCCACAAGAGGGGTGAAGAGGAAGGCACCTCTTAAACAGCCTCCTTTAATTGACACACAATTCAGGAGAGTGGCTGTTGGTCTGATTGGCCCACAATCTCGCCCTGTTCCAAAGGTGGCACAGGTATGAGACATGTAAGGTTGCAAAGGAAAGTTTGCAGAAGGCTAGGGTCGTTCAGAAGAAGCAATATGACAGGAAGTGAGGAAGCAATCCCTCAAGGCGGGAGATCAAGTCCTGGTACTGCTTCCCACGGTCACAACAAGCTGCTGATGCATTGGAAAGGACCATTCACCATCACTGAAAGGGTCGTCGGGATTACCGAATTGATGTGAATGGGAAACCAAAACTTTTCCATGCAAATTTCCTCCGCAAATATATTCAGCGTGAGACTCAGCACATAGGCGCAGCAGCAATCATTGATGAGGTGAAGAGACCCAGCAGAAGAAGGGGAGATTTTTTTTTTGCCTAAGTTTCCAGAGAGTCATACAGGGATGTGTCACTGTATGAAGGGCTAGACAGTAGGAGTTCCTAGTTTTGCTGTCGGAGGCGACACAAAGCAGCCAGAAAAGGAAAGGTGGAGAAGATGATGAATTCAGAGAGACCAAAGACCAAAACGGAAGTCAGGAGTCTGCTAGGTTTTATTGGCTTCTACAGGGAGTTTGTTCCAAATTTTCGCAGCAATCACGAGTCCTCTCAGTGACTTGGTCAAGCAGGGAAACCGGCAGTGTCGAGTGGTCAGACGCTGCAGAGCAAGCACTGCAGACGGTGTTGGAAAGACTAGGTTCCCGTCCCATCTTGAAGCTACCGGATATGTCTAAACCGTTTTTGTTGCGGACAGATGCATCAGTGGTGGGATAGGTGCAGTATTGTTGTCAGGAGCATGAAGGGGTCGAGTTTCCTGTGAGGTATGCTAGCAGGAATTGACAAAGTGTGAAGAAGGGTACGCAACGGTGGAGAAGGAGTGTTTAGCTGTCGTGTGGGCCGTGCAGAAGTTCCACAAATACTTGTATTGGGAAAGAGTTCGTGATAGAGACAGATCACCAACCACTCAAATTCCTGCAGAGGCACAGCTGAAAAACAGCAGGGTTCTGCGTTGGGCAATGGCACTGCAGCCCTACAGGTATCGAGTGCAGTACATTCCCGGTCGACAGAATGTCGGAGCTGACTATTTAAGCCGTGTAGTCTAGCAAGCTGCAACTCAGAGGAAGTCAGTCATATCCGGGGTGCTTTGTTGATAATATGTGTTGATTACAGTTATGTTGATTGGATATGGGTTCATTCCCAGTTGGCTATGGTTCATATTTTTTTTGTGTGAGACTTGTTCATATTTTCTTTGCGAGACTTGTTCATGTGAATGTAGTTATGCTTGGAGCATACAGTCGCTTGTGTAGTGATGCATTATTTGCAATAAGTGAGGATGGAGATTCCTCAGTGAAGTGTCATGGATCGTGATCATACTATATTGTGCTTTTCATAGGAATTGTGAAGAGAAGATGTGGCAAACCCGCAGGTAGGGGAATCACATAAGTGCGCACAGAGGTCGTTATAAAATGGGTCGAAATAACGCAAGAGCGCACATCAATGATAACTCATTGGGGCGGTATTCACTAATGATATATCCTATAATTTATAAACCGTTTGTTGTAAAGTATTTTTCAAACTTTGCACGTGTAGCTGTGTGTCGGCAAATTCGTTGTTGTTTTTTTGTACCGTGGTTTTGAGACGATGCGGTGCATAGTCTTTTGCAAGGGGAAATTGTCACGGTCAAAAATAGAACAACCAAGTCGTGGTCCAGGTTGTTTGGACATAAGCTCTAACTCAAATATTCTGGGCGCCACATAGACGGCCCATGGTTCGGATCCAGCCAATTAAGCATAGGGGAGAGGCTCCACAGAGACGGTCTGTCCGGCTAGACGGACTAAGCAGCTTTGACCGACGCCTCGATGTCTAGCGAGACGAGTCGTAGCGCCTGGCTCAGGCTCATCTAGCCAATTTGTGGAACCAGCGCCATTGTTTAGTCGACGTCGCAGGTTAAAGCAGGAAAGGGAGAGGGAGAAGGTATGTGTGGTGGGGTGAAATCTAGCTAATCAATTAAATACCAATTGACCACCACAGAGAGTAAGGCGTGTAGGCGTGACTGTCATGATTTGAATATCCAATGGAATTAGAGGAGATAACTTCGGGTATCAGGCGGTAAAAATACTGACCAATGTACGGCCCTTGGACACGGAGTGAGGGCATAAAGTAATGCGTGAGTGAGAGAGAGGGGGGAACGAAGAAAACGAACAGACAGAGAGAGAGAGGAAGAAGTTCGGGGGAGTAGGCTCTCGCCTACAGGAAGGCAGGAGATGAGAACGAACAGAGAGACAGGAGAGAGAGAGTTCTGGGTGTAGTCTCTGCAGGAGAAAGGCAGAGAGATGAGAGGAGTGAAGTTTAAGCATTAGCACCAGATAGTCTGCACAGAACGAACAGAGAGAGACAGAGGAAGAGGCTCTGTGTAAGCTCTGACGAGAGAGAAGCAGAGAACGAGGGGAGAACGAATAGAGAGACAGAGAGAGAGAGAGAGGTTCTGGGTGTAGACTCTGCAGGAGAAAGGCAGAGAGATGAGAGGAGTGAAGTTCGAGCATTAGCACCAGACACAGTCTGCAAAGGAGGACTAAAGAGAGATGTGGAAAGAGAGAGTTGCTAACTAATGAAGAGAAAAAGAAAGAAAAGAAAAGGAAAAGAAAAGCAACCATGTCCATTTAATAGAGCAGACTAGGAGAGAGAGAGAGAGTGCAATGCGTTAATGCAGGAAGAAAGAAAGGAGAACAGATCGATGTTGATAGTCACTGTCCCATCTGAACCGGGGGTTCGACCTCATACTTGGCCAGCGCCACTTTCATCGGCAGTCCAACCTGACCAACGCCAGCAGTCCAGCCTGACCGGTGCCAGCAGTCCAGCTTGACCGGTGCAAGCAGACCAACACAGTGCCAGCAGTTGTGTCGTGTTGTGAAAGTGACAGTGAAAGAAAAAAAAAAAGGAAAAGAAAAAGAGACAGTGATTCGTGAATAGTTAAGATCACCTGGCCAGGTAAAGTAGAAATCTACTTATACCCGGGTTAGTTAATGATGCTTTAGATAAATGATTCTGTGAAGTTCAGGAAAGAGAGAATGTTTTATTTTGTTTGATTCCATATGCATTGATGTTTCGTTCTATGAACATGTGTAGTAAAGTTATAGACTTTACTAGTGGTTTGATGTAACGAATGCATGATATATGAATGAGATTGTAAGCAAGCTGTGAGTGTGTTTGGGCTGTGCGCTAGTCCTTCCTCCATCGACATCACCCGAGGTTGACAATGGCCATGGATGATGCCCGATGTTTTTAGTTTACCGCTATAGCCGTTACTAACGGCTGTAACGGCCTGCAATGGTTTTTCTTCTTTACGGATTATCTCAGAAAGTACTTGGCCGATCTTTGTAAAAATGAGCAGGTACGTTCATTATGGGTCACGGATGATGCCCGATGTTTTTAGTTTACCTCGTTATAGCTGTTACTAACGGCTGTAACGGCCTGTAACGGTTTTTTCTTCTTTATGGAATATCTCAGAAAGTACTTGGCCAATCTTTCTGAAAATTTGTAGGTATGTTCATTATGGGTCACGAATAATGCCCAATGTTTTAGTTTACCGTTATAACCATTACTAACGGCTGTAACGGCCTGTAATGGTTTTTCTTCTTTATGGAATATCTCAGAAAGTACTTGGCTGACCTTAATGAAAATGGCAGGTATGTTCATTATGGGTCATGGATGATGCCTGATGTTTTAGTATGCCCCGTTATAGCCGTTACTAACGGTTGTAACGGCCTGTAACGGTTTTTCTTCTTTATGGAATATCTCAGAAAGTATTAGACCAATTTATAAGCGGTTTGGATGATCTTGTGACAAATCGGAGCCTCTGTCCATATGTAAGTGATGTAATGCTGAAAATGGATTAAACAACCGTTAAAAAACCGTTATTCTGCCGTGATTTTCTTATATATACGTGGATTTTAATGAAATTTGGTATTGTGACGGGACTCCCGACGCTCCCTCTCGTTATTAAAATATGATTTTCATATTCAGGGATGCAGGGGTTTATGGACAGAAGTATTTACGCTTTCACAACCAAAATGCGCTCTCGCATAGGCACACGCACTCTGTCACTCACATCGGGCCCGCACAAAGGTGACGGGAAACCAATAACATTTCATAGAAAATAATCAACTTTATTTAACTTGACTCCGAGCCCCCACCCGTCACTACACAACACAACTATCTGTATCATACAACAATGTAAACATCATACAGACAATCTCATAAATCGCATCCCCTTTCCTTCAAGTACTCTTCATTAACCAGGAAAGACAATATTCCACAATTCTGTTTGCACACTTATAAACTTAAGAACAAATAAAATGTCCATAACTTGCCACCATTCCTTGGTTGACCGTCAGTTTCTCTCATCCCACTGTACGACTACGAGCTGAAGCTGCCACACTGTTGTGTCCTCCCGATTGGCCAAATCCCAGTTGGGGGACACTGGCAACGTAGCTTGAGTCGCACCCTCACACCGAGTCTCCCGGACTCCACCGTACTTCGCCCTCTCCACTGAAAGGGCTCCTGTCGGCCTCTCCCACAGGTCTTCTCTGGCTGCAAACACCCCACCGTTGTCTGGCAGCTCCCTGTCTAGGCTCCAACAGGCTGACACGTCTTGCTGTCGACCGTCCCCACACGGGAGACAATTCTTCTCGTCGTCGGCTCCGAGGCTACAGCAACCTCCACTGTCTTACGTCCCCACCCAGGAGACAACGAGGCGACAGCTAACCTCTGCTTCACGCTGTATTTTCTTGAGCCCTCAGCAAGACGGGCGAGTTCACTTTCCCTTAAGTGAATCACACACTTCCTGGTTTTCCAAGCAGCTTATATTCATTCTCAAACAAGAGAGAACCCGAGTTTAACTGGCTCAACCAATGGAATCACGGGCACACACACATCACACGATTTGTACCAATAAATCCCCAAGTTATTTTTATTCCGCCAATGGAATCACTAGTCACCTACACATACACACACACAACAGCTGCTAGCGCTAACCAAGACTTGGGTACCAAGTGGTTAATGCATAACCTCCTATTCAAACTCATGTTCGATTCCCCGAAGCTACCCATTGTACTAACAGCCTGGACTTCTCTACCAGCCCTGACTGATGCTTCAAGTATTTACTACCTCTATAGACAACAAGGCGCAAACCACCCAATAGGCCGCAGCCTTCCATTCATTCCTCAGAACAAGGACGACTGGATGGTCGCTGTACTCTGCCTGCAGGCTGACGGTCACCTACCCGTGACGGTCACCCGACACGATCGCCTTCCCTTCAGGCCCACTGGAGAACCCAGTGAATAGCCAGCCAGTGGTCGGACTGGACACTCCTCCACCCAGGACCGTCAGGTCGCCAACTCCTTGTCACTATCCCTCGGACATGCGAAACACTTCCCAGTAACTCTCCCTCCTTCAGTATGCGACTCGGGGTATTCCCCTCTGGTGATGCCTGAATTCGCACACTTGAAGAACCCAAGGACTTGCTCTCAACAACAGCAAAACTACCCTTAATTTGCCTAAATGCTCGAGAACATTCGGCCGACTCATGACACCCCCGTACCTAAGAATGTTGTTCCAATCAACATTTCCTCCAGGACGAATGTTCTCAGATTGGATAAAACAAACTCAGTTGCATGGGTCGATATAACAGTACTACCCTATGCTTCAAGACATCACTTCCATCAACATCTCTAACATGGATAATGTACCTAATTAAAACCAATAAATCAATTAGATAATCCATAGATCACTCTTTGGTCAGTCATAAACAACTGTGCACAACATTTAACTCTAAACTGGCCCACATATAATCAAGAACTCTCTCCATGGCGTTAGCTATCAGCATGTCCATACATATTAATTAATCATTCCATTCACTTCTAATATAGCACAACCATGATTAACCCAATGCCTACCGGATCGACCGAGATCGACCGCGAGATTTCCTCTTTCTGAATACCGGATCGACCGAGATCGACCGCTGAATACTCGGTCAACGACTTTCGCTTTCACCATCGCATATCCCAGAATGCAATTGCGACAGAAGAGTCTTCCGGGACTTCCGTTTCTGGACGCCATTTTGGTTTTTGTTGCATGAGTTTTGGTGGAGTAGTTTCGCTGCTGTGAATTTTCAAAGTTCGGCTTTTTTTCGCGAAGATTTTCTGGGAAAATGGCGGATCAAGTAACTATGCAACTTGCAGAATTCATTTTCTGAAGTGATATTGATGAAGAGAGCGTATTTGCGGGCTACACTCTTGAAGAACATTTGAAGCAAGACGTTCGGACGTCAATCTTGACCCAGTTATGAATAAAGATCGACTGCTGACTGATTTTGAGGCCGGAATCAATAATGATTCAGGCGATGATAATGACGATGTCGAATAGCCCATTGCTGCTGGGCCCAGACCCCCAAAAAAAGAAAATTCGAAAAACAAAACTTGCTAGAGATTCTTTAATTCTTGACTGGAGTGGTTGGCTACAAGAAGTGAAGCCCCCCAAAGTTTCCCTTGTTTTGATAGCCAGGAAACCGGGTCAGTCAGTGGGTGTGTCCCACGATTTGCCTGTAGGAGCATCACCTTTAGCTTTTTGATTTCAGAAGAATTTTGGCAGACTTTTAACGAGAAACAAATTTATTTGCTGCACAAAAGCAAGCAGAAAAGGATGAACATAAACTCTGGCCTGAAATAAAAACTGCCTGTTTATCAAAAGCAAAGAGGAGCCGGACAAGAGGTACATCATCACCACAGTGTGTGTGTGTTGGGGGGGGGGGGGGGGGGGGGGGGGTTGCTCAGAGCACTTGTGCAAAAGCACATTTTTGTTGAATCTCACAATCTAAAGCCAGTTTTAGTATTGTTCTTGTATTTTTCCCTCAGTAGTTAGAAGACAATCTTCTTGCCTTCAGTTTAACAAAATTGTTGAAGTTTGGTTGTTGTTTTTGCTTCACATAAATGATAAGATGCTCTGATTATTTAGTTGATTGGCAATTACTGGAATACATTTGTAGGTCTTTGTTCATTATGGGTCCACGAATTAATGCCAATGTTTTAGTTGCTACCGTTATAAACCATTTAACTAACGGCTTGTAACGGCCTGTAATGGTGTTTCTTCTTTATGGAACTATCTCGAAGTACTTGGATGACCTTAATGAAAATTGGCAGTATGTTCATTTTGGGTCTTGGTTGATGCCTGATGTTTTCAGTATGCCCCGTTATCAGGCCGTTACTACGGTTGTAACGGCCTGTATCGGCTTTTTCTTCTGTATGGAATTTCTCAGTAAGTATTAGTCCTATTTATTAAGCGGTTTGGCTGATCTTGTGACAGATCGGAGCCTCTGTTCCATATGTAAGTGATTTTAATGCTGAGAATGGATTAACATACGTTTTAAAAAAACCGTTTTATTCTGCCGTGATTTCTTATATATACCGTGGATTTTAATGAATGTTGGTATTTGTGACGGGACTCCGTACGCTCCCTCTCGCCCCCCCCCCCCCCCCCCCCCCCCCCCCCATCCCCCCCCCTTATTAAAATATGATTTTCATATTCAGGGATGCAGTGGTTTTGGACAGAAGTATTTACGCTTTCACAACAAAAATGCGCTCTCGAATTGGCACAAGCACTCTGTCACTCAATCATCGGGCCCGCCACAAAGGTGACGGGGAAACAATAACATTTCATAGTATAATTTCAACCTTTATTTAACTTGACTTCCGAGCCCCCCACCCGTCCATACACAACACAACGATCTGTATCATAACAACAATGTAAACATCATCAGACAATCTCATAAATCGCATCCCCTTCCTTCAAGTACTCTTTCATTAACCAGGGGAAAGACAATATTCACAAATTATGTTTGAACACTTATAAACTTAAGAACAAATAAAAATGTCCATAACTTGCACCTTTCCTTGGTTGTCCCGTCAGTTTCTCTCATCCCTCTGTAGACTTAGAGCTGTAAGCTGCCACACTGTTGTGTCCTCCCGATTGGCCTAATCCTGTGGGGGACAATGGCAAACGTAGCTTGAGTAGCACTCACACCGAGTCTCACGGACTCCAAAGTACTTCGCCCTCTCAACTGAAAGGGCTAATGTCGGCCTCTCCCAAGGTCTTCTCTGGCTGCATACACCCCACAGTTGTCTGGCAGCTCCTGTTCTAGGCTCCAACAGTGCTGACACGTCTTGCTGTCGGACCGTCCCCACACGGGAGACAATTCTTCTCGTCGTCGGGCTCCGAGGCTACAGCAACCTCCACTGTCTTACGTCCCCACCCAGGAACGACAACGTGGCGACAGCAACTATGCTTCACGCTGATATTTTCTTGAGCCTCAGCAAGTCGGGCGAGTTCACTTTCCCTTATGTGAATCACACACTTCCTTGGTTTTTCCATGCAGCTTATATTCATCTCAAACAAGTGAGAACCCGAGTTTACTGCTCAACCAATGGGAATCACCGCGGCACCAAAATCATCACCACGATTTGTACCAATAAATCCCCAAGTTATTTTTATTCCGCTATGGAATCTCTAGTCACCCTACACATACACACACACAACAGCTGCTAGCGCTAACCAAGCTTGGGTGACCAAGTGGTTAATGCATAACCTCCTATTAATACTTCATGTTCGATTCCGAAGCTACCCCATTGACTAAACATGCCTGGATCTTCGTACCCAGCCCTGTCTGTTGCTTCAAGTATTTACTACCGCTATAGACAACAAGGCGCTATACATCCCAATAGGCCGCTGCCTTCCATTCATTACCTCAGAACAAGACGACTGGCATTGGTCGCTGTACTCTGACTGCTGGCTGTCGGTCTCCTACCCGTGACGGTCTCCGACTCGCTTCGCCTTCCTTCAGGCCCACGGGAGAACCCAGTGAATAGCCCTGACAGGTGCGTCGGACTGGACACTCCTCCACCCGGACCGGTTCCTGTCGCAACTCCTTGTCACTATCCTCGGATTGCGAAAACACTCCCAGTAATCTTCTCCCTCCTTCAGTTTGCCGGACTCGGGTTTTCTCCCTCTGGGGATGCCTGAATTCGCACACTTGAAGAACCCAAGGACTTGACTCTCAACAACAGCAAAATACCCTTAATTTGCCTCTAAATGCTCGGAAGAGAACATTCGGCCGAATCATGACACACCCGCTACTAAGATTGTTGTTCCAATCACATTTCTCCAGGTCGAATGTTCTCAGTTGGGTTAAACAAACTCAGTTGCTTGGGCGTTATTACATACTACCCCTATGCTTCTAGAAATCACTTCCATCACATCTCTAAAATGGGTTAATGTACCTAATTAAACCTATAATCAATTAGTTTATCCTTTGATCTCGCTTGGCGTCAGTTCATAAAACATACTCGTGACACAACATGTAACTCTTAAATGGCCCCACTTTTAATCAAGAACTCTCTCCATGGCGTAGCCTATCAGCATGTCCATTACATATTAATTAATATTCCATTCAATTCTAATATTTGCACAACCATGATTACCCAATGCCTACCGGATCGACCGAGATCGACCGCGAGATTTCCTCTTTCTGACTACCGGATCGACAGAGATCGACCGCTGAAATACTCGGTCAAACGACTTTCGCTTTCACCATCGCCATATCCCCGCAATGCAAGTGCGACAGAAAGAGTTCTTCCGGTACTCCGTTTCTGGACGCCATTTGGTTTTTGTTGCTTGAGGTTTTGGTGTGTAGTTTCGCTGCTGTGAAGTTTTCACAAGTTAGGCTTTTTTTCGCGAAGATTTTTCTGGGAAAATTGGCGGATCAAGGTAACCTATGCAACTTTGCCAGAATTCATTTTATGAAGTGTTATTGATGAAGAAGAACTGTAGAGGCGTATTTGCGGGCTACACTCACTCTGAAGAAACATTTGAAGCAAGACGATTCGGCCGTCATCTTGACCTAGTTATGAAATAGATCGAATGCTGACTGATTTTGAGGCCGGAATCAATAATGATTAAGGCGATGATAATGACGATGTCGAAATAGCCCATTGCTGCTGGGCCCCAGACCCCAAAAAAAGAAAATTCGAAAATCCAAAACCTGCTAGAGATTCTTTAATTTTGACTGGAGTGGTTGGCTACAGATAAGTGACGCACCCCAAAGTTTCCCTTGTTTTGATAGCCAGGAAACCGGGTCAGTCAGGTGGGTGTGTCCCACGATTTGACTGTAGGAGCATCACCTTTAGTCTTTTTGATTTCAGGAAGAATTTTGGCAGACTTTGTTAACGAGAAACAAATTATTTGCTGCACAATAAAGCAGCGAAAAGGATTATGAACATAAACTCTGGCCTGTAATAAAAACTGCTGTTTATCTAAAAAAAAAAAAAAAAATAAAAAAAAAAAGCAAAGAGGAGCCGGACACAAGAGGTACATCATCACCACAGTGTGTGTGTGTTGGGGGGGGGGGGGGGGGGGGAGGTTGCCTCAAGCACTTGTGCAAAAGCACATTTTTGTTGAATTCCATCACATTCTAAAGCCCCTATATTCACGTAATCTGCTCGTGTTATTTTTTTCCCCTCAGTAGTTAGAAGGTCAAATCTTCTTCTCTTCAGTTTAACAAAATTGTTGTGTTTGGGTTGTTGTTTTTTGCTTCACAATAAAGTTGATTCAATTTAGTATGCCATACATTACAGAATGAACTTTATTTTGTTTCTGATAGGTTTATTAATTGTTTAGACTTGGATAATCACTCTGTGCTCCTATCCATGATGTTCTGTGGGTTACAGTGAATTTAGGGAAAATGGTTTTAGCACTGAGAATACCAAATTACAGTTAGTCTGTTTGTTTTGTTTTTTTTCCTTGTGTACCAGTTCATTTATGTGGGGGAAATGGCTATGTTTTGGATGAGTGAGTGATGTCTTCTGAATTCTTTTCATTACTTTTACAGAATAGAAAGTGAAAAAACAAATTTTATATTGACGGATTCTTTATCGGCTAGTGTGTATGTGTTGCGGAGTTACCTCTCTTGGCATGGTTATTCCTCATAGTACTATAGGCAAAAGATCATTGCGGTAGGCAGAGGGTTAAACAAGATCCTAAATCCAGGTGTAATGGCCTATTCTGCTAATCAAGATTCATAAATTTCAGGTGTGTGTCCCAGCCTACTTATCAAAATCATCTTCAGGCCGTTGTAGCCACCAACTGCTCACCGGGTCTCACACACAATAGCAAATCAAAACATTCATTCCTGATGTCACAACGTAAGTACACACTTTACGAGCTTGTGACAAAACTATGAGCAATCTGATATCAACCAGGAAAATTCATAAATAATAACTCTGAGAGCACGTTACTGATCCCCGCTCCATAATGGGCAATGAAAAGCAAACACCATACAGGTACACACATATAAAAAAATCGAAAAAAAGACATGAACATATGCTTAATCGCCTTACGGCGGCAATCTAAAATCAATAACATAATCGGCCAGCTACATCATTTTACACAGTAGCTGTCCGTAACATTGACTTGCTCACTCCAACACCACAACAGAGCCCGTAGGCATGGCTCCTACCATTGTCCTCACTTCTGTAGTTCACACTACAACAGCAAACACCCAGGAGGCATTACTCCACACCCTTGCACCTTACTCCTGCCCAAATTAATCTTGAACGCCGTTTGTGCGCTGGCCAATAGTAACATGGGGCGATAGTTTGCGCATTCCCAGGCTGATCAAGTGATCGTCAGCGCCATTTCACTCTGTTTAGTCATTAAGGAGCGCGTGAAAAATCTGCGCGTCCCTCTTCTAGCCTGTCGCTCCCATGCACTGCGGACGACGCTTATCTCACTTTTCAAAATGTTATGAGTTGTTCCTCACTCATTTATCCGAACCGATTTTCCTTCTTCGCTGAGGAAATTCCGTGGTTTGAATCCCACTCAGTGCCTATGCCAATTACTTGATGAGCTTATTTTACTTTACACTTTCTGACACTGGATCGTCTGCTCCTGTGAGCTGGACTATTCTTCGCATTTCCTAACAGGATAGCAGGTCTTTGACCTTCTTGCTGCGTTATTACTACGCACCCTTGGTTTCAGTTATCTATGTGGGTTTTTTCACCCCTTTCCTTGGCCCCGACCCTGAGGTCCGCACGTGGCTCTACAGTTCTGACTGCCAACGGCAACGCCAACAAGTTTTGATCCACCACTGGCGGCCATCATGGCCACGGCACGCCCGACGAACTATTTCATGGTCCACTGGCACCTCCACCACGGCACTTCATGCCTACACTTAGCTCTACTGCTAGCGGTCGCCTGTGCACTCCTCCTGCTGTATGTTACTTTCCTACCTGGCACTACCTTGCTTTCCCCACTTTTGACTGATCCTGGTTAGGCTTCGGGAGGATATTACTACCCTAACAAAGCTGGATAGGGAAGATTTGTTTTGCACTGCTGCAGTGGAGTACCCTGACAAACTCTGACTCTACTTTGACACGGGCAAGCAGCCGATTAATCCTTCCATCTGCATATCGCACGCAGGTGTGTTTCTCCTGTATTAGTCTGTCTCCTTCACAAAACGGGGCTCTACCATTGCCGCTTGAGTCAGTCCTGTATTCTAGTAAGGCAGGTCACCGGCTTCCCGTTTACTAACTGCCCTAGTTAGTTGTTGGGGCAATCTGCCTCCTTTGAATAGTATAAACCGGCAACGACGGAATGTATTCGCAGTCGCTTCATTCCTTGGCGATATGACCCTCTGCCCACACCTTAAAACATTGTGCGTTTCACTCTACGTTCTCTTGAGTCCCACGTTGCCGGGGGACTTAGAATCCGCTTCTAACTGCGGTCTCGCCTCCTGTTTGTAGGGAGTCGGCGAATACTCCCTGACAGTTGTGGTCTGGGCATTACGGGGTCGCTGGGTTCGATCCCTTCATATCCCATTACGCTGATCATGGGTAGATTCATCCTGTCTGGCACTTTCACTAACTCCTCTAACTTCCTAATTCTCTTTCGCCAAGATACTGTGAGATCCTTCCGACAAGTGGAGAGAATTTGCCTCCTTAACGATCTCCCTCCCTCAAAGATTCAAAAAGTTTGTTCGATGTTATTTTTTTTTTTTTTTTTTTTGTTTTCCTAAACATTATCCCATTTGTCAAAGAGAGCCCTAAAGCCGATAAAGGAACTGTTACGTGCGCCTCACCTGATTTAAGAACGGTTGTATCTGAACATATCCTTATCTATCGGCGTGTTTACTGGATACCTCTGAAACAAAGGCATCGCGCACCGACTATAATCTGTCTGTTTTTCCGGTGGCAAAGCAGAAAAAAGCATCCCTAGCCTTGGGTGTCAGCAGTCGCCGACAAATTTGGTGGCCACCGTTCTTCGGGGTATGCCCTGATCTTGGCAATCCTTTCAAATTGCGGAAATTGAATCTCTAAAATGGTCCGGATATTTTCATCGAAACTTTGGCTATTGATCAAGGGACTGACATGTGGTGCAAAGTTCACTGAGGTTTTGCGTCCTCGTCCCGTTTTTTCTCCAATTTTTAATTTTCTAACTCAATCTGCCTTATTTTCTCTCTTTCTCTTTCCTCTCTTTCCTCCTTCTCCCCTTTCTCTCTCTCTTTTTCCCGTTCTCTTTCTCTCTCTTCTCTTTCCGTGTCTCTTTCTCTCTCTTCTCTTTCCGTGCTCTTTCTCTCTCCTCTTTTCCCGTTCTCTTTCTCTCTCCTCTCCTTTTCCAGTTCTCACTCCTCCTTTTCCCGTTCTCTCTCCTCCTTTTCCCGTTCTCTTTCCTCTCTTGCCCTTTCCCTTTGTTTTTTCTGGGCCTAGATTACACGGGGCCGTTTCTCTTCAACATATGCCTTCAGTTCGACCCTATAGTCTAAAAGCTTTTCCTTCTTCTATGAGGTCCATTCTTTTTCAGCGGACCATTGGTCTCTGCACCCTCTTCAGTCGACATTCTTGAAGCTATCTTATCCTCGATCAGCTAGTTAATACAACCACAGTAACAAGCGAGATTTCCACACGATCACTTGTAAATAAGCGATCGAATAGTTGTGCTACACACATCACCTCAAACAGCAAACCAAATCAAGCAAGCTCAAACAACAGGCCCAGTATGTAAAATAAAAAAGAAGATCAAAACAATCAACACATGACTAACGTCTTTCAGGTAAGAAAAAAAAATCTAGGTTTCAAACAAATTACGAAAAATTTCAAATCCCTTGCAATTGATCAAAAACCCAGAAATCAATCACTTATGCTCTTTTATGTCACTCCGGACGAGCCCCAAATTGTGACGGGACTCCGAGCGCTCCCTCTCGTTATTAAAATATGATTTTCATATTCAGGGATTGGGGGTTTATAGACAGATGTATTTACGCTTTCACAAACCAAAATGCGCTATCGCATAGGCACACGCACTCTGTCACTCACATGGGCCGCACAACGGTGACCGGGGAGAAACCAATAACATTTCATAGAAAATAATCAACTTTATTTAATTGACTCCGAGCCCCCACCCGTGACTACACAACACAATATCTGTATCATACAACAATGTAAACATAATACAGTACAATATCCTAACTAGCATCCCCTTTCTTCAAGTTCTCTACATTCTAACCAGGAAAGACCAATATTCACAATTCTGTTTGAACACACTTATAAACTCTAAGAACAAATAAAATGTCAATAACTTGCACCATCCTTGGTTTGACCGTCAGTTTCTCTCATCCCACTGTTAACGACTACGAGTGAAGCTGCAACAACGTTGTGTCCTCCCGATTGGCCAAATCCCAGTTGGGGGACACTGGCAACGTAGCTTGAGTCGCACCCTCACAACCGATCTCCCGGACTCCACCGTACTTCGCCCTCTCCACTGAAAGGCTCCTGTCGGCCCTCTCCCACGGGTCTTCTCTGGCTGCAAACACCCCACCGTTGTCTGGCAGCTCCCTGTCTAGGCTCCAACAGGCTGACACGTCTTGCTGTCGACCGCCCCACACGGGAGACAATTCTTCTCGTCGTCGGCTCCGAGGCTACAGCAACCTCCACTGTCTTACGTCCCCACCCGGGAGACAACGAGGCGACAGCTAACCTCTGCTTCACGCTGTATTTTCTTGAGCCCTCAGCAAGACGGGCGAGTTCACTTTCCCTTAAGTGAATCACACACTTCCTGGTTTTCCAAGCAGCTTATATTCATTCTCAAACAAGAGGAACCCGAGTTTAACTGGCTCAACCAATGGAATCACGGGCACACACACATCACACGATTTGTACCAATAAATCCCCAAGTTATTTTTATTCCGCCAATGGAATCACTAGTCACCTACACATACACACACACAACAGCTGCTAGCGCTAACCAAGACTTGGGTACCAAGTGGTTAATGCATAACCTCCTATTCAAACTCATGTTCGATTCCCCGAAGCTACCCATTGTACTAACAGCCTGGACTTCTCTACCAGCCCTGACTGATGCTTCAAGTATTTACTACCTCTATAGACAACAAGGCGCAAACCACCCAATAGGCCGCAGCCTTCCATTCATTCCTCAGAACAAGGACGACGGGATGGTCGCTGTACTCTGCCTGCAGGCTGACGGTCACCTACCCGTGACGGCCCACCCGACACGATCGCCTTCCCTTCAGGCCCACTGGAGAACCCAGTGAATAGCCAGCCAGTGGTCGGACTGGACACTCCTCCACCCAGGACCGTCAGGTCGCCAACTCCTTGTCACTATCCCTCGGACATGCGAAACCACTTCCCAGTAACTCTCCCTCCTTCAGTATGCGACTCGGGTATTCCCCTCTGGTGATGCCTGAATTCGCACACTTGAAGAACCCAAGGACTTGCTCTCAACAACAGCAAAACTACCCTTAATTTGCCTAAATGCTCGAGAACATTCGGCCGACTCATGACAGGTATATAGAGAGGTTATCACACACAAATGGCACTTCTATATAGTGTTTCAAAATTTGACCGTAAAAACCGTTATCTTGACATATTGTCCCGATTTGGATGAAATTTTATATGTACACAGGCTTTAGCCCATGAGGACTAAAATACCGGTTTTCAAAAGTATAAAACGGTTACATAACCGTTAAACCGTTATTTTGCCGTTATTTTTTATATATTGGTGGTTTTAATGAAATTTTGTATATAGAAAGGTTATCACACACAAATGGCACTTCCATGTAATGTTTCAAAATCTGACCGTTAAAAAATCGTTATTCTTGCCATATTGTCCGATTTGGATGAAATTTGGTATGTACCAGGCTTTAGCCCAATGAGGACTAAAATACCAGTTTCGAAAGTGTACATCGGTTAAATAACCGTAAAAACCGTTATTTTGCCCCTATTTGGTATCCCACAAAGCTCTTGGCCGATTTATAAGGGGTTGGAAAACTGGAGTACGTTTATATGCTTCGCATCCTGTTGTTTTTTCAGGCATCCCAAAACATTTTCCTACAAACCACAGTTATAGCAAATAATTAGGTACAGAAACTTAAAAAGTGACACAATTCTTACCTGCACTTTTAGTAGCACTTTTGCGTCGATCTTTCCCATCTCTCCTTCGCCCGCCCTCCGTCCGTCCGTCACCGAGTCGTTAGCCAACAGTGGTGGCCTGGCTGGCGGGGTTCTTTGCGCTCCTGGCACTCCTAGCACTCCTGGCCGACGGCGGTTTGAGGTGGGCCTGGTAGAGGGGAGGGGCGCCAGGACTAGAGATCTTCTTCGCTTCCTCCAGAAGTTCCTTCACCGTCTTGACCTGAGCAACAGGCAGCTACCACTGAAACTCTCCTAAGGAACCCTTCATCCATCACACACTTCAAAGGCATGAGTAAAGCCTCTATAGTATCTATTTTTGACAAAGTAAAAAAAGTGTACTAAAATCAAGTCGGGAAACGTTTAATGCATCTTCAAAAAGAAACTTTTCTCTCTTTAATGTACTGTCTTGTCATTTTATCATCTTATTAGAAAAAGACATACAATACACACATGCATGCAAGCGCACACACAAAACACACACACGCATGCATGCAAGCACAACACACACACACACACACACACACACACACACACACACACACACCACGCACGCGCGCAGGCATGCGCACACAAAACACACAGAAAACATAAGAATAATAGATGTTTTCATGCAGAGCATAACGGAAGAGCTTTCATTGGCTAAGACCTGTTATAGAATTTATTCAACTGTATATTTTAAGACAATGATAAGAATTCCTTAAAATCAGGTTTTTAAAGTGGGTGGGCATTGAGGAAGGGCTTTGGGGGGACTACATAAAAAAAATGAATGTTCCAGAAGCCAGTGTTCAACCATCCCATAAAATCAGAGATATACCTCTTACTGCTGGAAAATCGTTTACTGAAATCTCAGCAAAGATATGTAAACAGGCACCATTCTTTATAACATAAGATATGAATATGTACAACTTTTATTTTGAGCACTATAACAACAAAAGTGTACACTGCCTGTTGATAGGTGTCTCCTCATCATGCTGCAGATCTTCATTTTTCATCTGCTGGACATCACGAGGGATGCTAATCTTTGTATACACAGAGTTATCTTTCTTCTCACTCTTGCTGCCACTTACACAGAACACCAACATGACAGGGACTGTATTCATAGATCTTTACTTGGTTGCTCTCCGGCATCATGCCGGCCGCTGACAAGTTACTGTAGCTGTGAACCCTCTACTCCATCCAAGGTACACTTACCGCAGGAGACTCGGAGGTGTTGGCGGCACCATCCCCAGCCCCCACGGCCGTCTCCACATCGGCATCCATGGCTGCTATGGCGTCATCGTACTTACTGTACACCGACTCATCGGGCATGGCGATTCCATCACTCAGCAACGAGGACTGCATGCTGCGCATGCTTCTGGCGCACTCTGGACTGAAAGTGGCAGTATGCGAGATCTGGTTTGGGTATTTTTCGCATGACTTTGATGTGCGAGCGAGTGACTCAGTGTGCATGTGTGTGAAATGTGGATCAGCACATCTTGGACTATCGAGATCTTGTGTATGCCAACTTGGTGAAAAAAAAGCAAGTGAAGAGAGCAAATGTGTGTGCAGTGTTTGTAGACAGGGCCACGTACACACATATGCATGCATGCGTGCGTGTGTGCGTGCGTGTCTGTGTCTGTGTGTGCACGTGCATGAGTGTGTGTGCTTGAGACGGAGGACAGACAGACGTAGAGTGACATAAAGAGACAGACAAACAGGCAGACAGAGAGAAAGAGACTGACAGACAGAGAGACACATACACATAGAGGCACACAGAGAGAGAAAGCTATGATCTGTCCAAACAACAGCTGTATCATGCAACACAAGCTTCTAACTGTGACAGAAAGTAGTTACCTCACCTAAAGGAAGAATCGTCAGAAAACTGTTACCGACTGCCTTAAGCTACCACAGATTCTGCAGTTTTGGGGGGGGGGGGGGTTTGCCTTTATATGCATGCAAGTGTGTGTGTATGTGTGTGTGTGTGTGTGTGTGTGTGTGTGTGTGTGTGTGTGTGTGTGTGTGTGTGTGTGTGTGTTCAGCCTATGAGAAAATGTGCACAACTCAAGATGGAGGGTTGAAACAGTGGAAGCAGCTTTAAAATTGGTGCTTTCACCAGATATTCAATAGTGGTAACTATTGCCATTATTATGATCATCATTACCATCAACATTATCTTCTATTCTCTATTCTGAGCTTTTCTTGTTGTTTTATGCATACCCTCACTCATTCTGACTTTCCCATACTATGACACCATTCCAATGTGAAGCAGCCTGAGCTTGAGTGGTCCAAATGAAACCATCAGTATGAGGTCATCACAAGACAACCCACCACAGCAGACACAGCACTGCTGCCGTGTTCAGAGATGTATGTTCTGATGTAACACATGCAAGACACCACCTACTAAGCCCCCCACTGATGACAATAACCTTTTAGTTGCAGAGCCAGTGAGCATTCCCTTTATAGTGGGTGCAATCCAATAAGTCCAATAATTCTCCCCATGAAATTATTGGTGTAAACCTTGCCTTGGCACTTGACAGAATTTGAGACTTCATATGATCAACAATGAGGATGAGGCTGACGAAGATGACCTTGCAAGAGTTCTGTACTGGTCTGAGATTAGGCTGTACTCTATGCCTCCTTTCACAAAACATCCCCTGGCATTAACCAAGCCCAAGAACTACAGACACCTGCAGCGTTAGTCAGAAAACGTAAACAACACACTTGGAGATGTTCTATGAAATGAATGAAACTCTATTACATGCTTCAAGTCTTCCCATTTGAATCACCTAGCACACTCAACTGTGGGAAAGAGGCAGGTGGCGGTGAAAAATCCCATAGATGCCTCTGAAAGTGCTCAAATATACACCATGCCTACCTAGTATGTTTTGACTTTTACACTGATGACGACGATAAATCATTTTGAGAAAAGATGCCTACATCAGTATAAACTGTAGCATTATTTTAAGAAGCACTATAGTTTATTAAAATTAAACCATTTGAAAAAGACTAACAATGCCTACACTAGTGTATTTTGTCTTTTATAATGATGACGACGAAGGTTATCAGTTGGTTTGAGAAAAGATACCTATATCAATATAGTACCATTATTTGAAGAAAACTTAAAGCTGTTATCATGATGCACACCACCACGTCTTGCCTACCCTCTGATCTCACATAGGGGCCCCTGGCCACCCCTACTTTCACCCGCACTTTGGGGACAGGCTTGGCTCTCTGGGTCAATGTCACAGTGCCCGTGGTGCCCAGAGAAGACAGAATGGCAGGCTTGAAAAGCTTCTCCGGCACCTCCGGCACCTCCAGTGCTTCAAGAGGTTTGGCAGCAGAAGCAGTGTCTGGAGCAGACTCATCTTTGGTCACTTCCTCCAGGTCCAGTGGTGGCACACTGTGATCCTGGGCACGACTGGCCTGCATGCAGAAGAAATGCAAAAAGAATTTTTAGCAAAAAAAAAAAAAAAAAAAATTCTAAATTTTGTGTTAAACATATCAGTAGAGCAATTCTTTCCCTCTACATGCCAGTATGCATGGCAGCACAACCATGGCCTACATATGTTTGTTCATTTGCTATGTTGCCATTTCTGTGTTAAACCTTCAATGCATATTGAAAACCAGCATTTCAAAGAAGTAAATTCAATGTTGAGCACCTGAATTTAGTGCTAGATTATATGTATGTATGTATGAATGTATATATATATATATATATATATATATATATATATATATATATATATATATATATATATATATAATATATATAAAGAACTTTTAAATGTTGCTTTGCACTCTGAATGTAAAGCCTAGTGTTTCTGAGCACAGCTGAGCTCTGCAGTACAGAGGCATGAGGTGTAGAGGCAACAGGTGAAGCTGAAGGCTGCATACTGAATGTTGGAAATGGTTTACGTTACTCTCTCACCACTGAGTGGAGTTGTTTTTGTTTTTTGTGAGTGGAGGATCTTGAATCTTATAAGGTGTGTCCCATCACTTGAAATACGATCATTCATTTGGGGCATATTATCCACTATTTTTTGTTGCTGTTGCTGCATTATGTTTCATTTTCTTTTTTTAAAGCAACCATAAATTTCATAACTTCAGAAGTAAACGAGTGGCTGTTTTTGTTTACTTGCTTTTCTTGTAGTTTCTTTTCACACAAAACTTTCATGTGAAATGAACACGTGGAATTAGAAGACTGGCAACAACTAAAGGTCAAAACTTTTCTATTTCCTTCTTTTGAGAACACCTCACCACTGCACACTTCATTCACAGTGACAGATACATGAAATGTTTGTGTCACGCACCATTTCTATTTCATCCAGCATGGCACTGAAGGTCTCGGGTCCCCCCTCCATCATCACCCGCATGCTTTCCACCTCAAAGCTGTAACCCACAAACATCAGGCACTTCAACCTTGGCATCATGCTGTGTGTGTGCGTGCGTGTGTGTGTGCATGTGTGTGTGTGCGCGAGCAGATGTTACCATGCAACAACCACCATCAGCACCAATCATCATATTTAAACATATTCCTACAGTTTTTATCCCCTTGGTTGCATTTTGGCTGGACAAGGTCAAATGAAAAACTAGCACTCTGAAGAAAAAAAGTTAATTAAAAGTAAAGAATTAGTATGATTTTGTGCTCAAATGTTACGTCAGCAGGTAGCCAGTGGAGAGTGTGAAGGACAAGAACATTGTGTGACATCAGATACATTTCAGTATTCATAAACATCTGTAGCCAGATTTCTACAAGAAAAATACCACAAATGAAAAGCTACCCCATGTTGTGCTTTGACTTCGTTTTCTTGTTTGTTTAACGGTATGCAGGTAAGGAAAAAGGATGATTATGAGCAACTGTGCAAAACAAAAAAGTGAACATTAAAAGAAACATAAAGCTACCTACGTGAGATGAGGGGAGAAACTTAAAGCTACCTACGTGAGATGAGGGGAGAAACTAAGTCCAGCTGCATATAATTCAAATGACTGCACACAAAAGCAGAGTGGACAGACAAGGAAAGTGTGAAAGGCACACATGCAAGGTGCAATACATGCTGTCTTCCCTGAGGCAGTAACTCTGTACCCGCAATACATGATTCTGAACATGAATTACTTCCCCTGCGCAAATTGGTACCTGAACAGTAGCAACATTCTTGTATTTCTTTGTAGAGGCAAATGGTGTTTTTCAACATGAAAAAAGATCACATTTTTACATTCATATCATGCTTTGAGATAATGCTTTGACATAATCTGATTACATGAATTAGAGCAAATGGATGCCAAAATATTCCACTATTAACTGAAAATAACAAACGAATAATGGATTCATGCGGTATGTTGTCAAGGGGAAATTCATCACAGTTAACAAATAATAAACAAAAAAATATGTAAACCCAATTGTACTAAAAAGTTACTTCATTTGAATTCTCTCAATCATGCATCACCATTTCTCAACATCAAGCAATAAACAAACTGAAACAATAAATCAACACCTAGATACCATTGGTCAGAACCAGAAAACTGAGGCCTTTGCTTTCGTCTGGATGCGAGTCTGGAAAAAAATTGCTTCCATTATCTTGCCATCATGACTGACAATACAAGTACTGATTACTAAATGTATACTGACACAAAGTTCATATCTGCTGATTTTCTCGTGTTTCAGCATCTGAGAATTCCTTAGGCAAATTATATTAAAACTTTGACCGATTCTTTGGTTTTGATGATATTCATTGTGATCATATTAATCCTAATCTGTAAAAGAAAAAGAAATACAAAAATAGATGTACCATTGAGCATTACATTTTTAAAATAAAGGCCTATTCAACCATAACTTTTAAGTACAATGTACGGAATCACCCATCCACAACATAAACATACGATACATATACATACACACCGATATATATACACATACAGAGAAACACTAACACACACACACACACACACACACACACATAATACAGACCACAGATATGTACATAAACAATGCATAAGAAAATACCTTGAACGGAAAGGTACAATACCAACTGAAGAAACTTTAGGTTTCTTCATGTCTGAAACATAGAAAAGGACAATTGAAAGCAAACTTATCTTTTATCTTTTGGACTCATTTTTCTTAGGGTTTTTTTAATTCCCTTGATATCAAATGTATCAAAATTTTAGGGAAAAGAACAAACTTTTCTTGTAACAATTCTTTTAAAATAAACATGCTATATTTTGGGCATTTTTATGTGATTTGATTTATATTGTGTTCAACAAGGTTTCCTGTCACACATACGTTGTTTTACAACCATTTTCATTAAGAAGTTTATCAGGTGGCATTTTTGGCCTTACTAGATTTCTGAAATATTGCCTCATGGTACCCTCCATTTCTATACCATGCAAGCATGACAACTGCTTCCTTATTCAAATCTTATGATCCAGCCGGTAAAAGGTCAGCAAGCCTCTGGCCTCACGCCTGCCTGAATCCCATTTTGCTGAACCACACAAGCACCTTGCCTGCCCTTCAGTATGGTGTCTTGTAATGCCAGGCAGCGTGGGCATAGTCAGCAGTGCTGGGTTTTACACCTGCCTGTACCATGCCATGTGGAAACACCATCACCAATCAGTTCAAAGCAGTCTTTTTTTGTTTGTTTCTTTCTATCACAATCACTTTACAGTCACTCAACAATCAGCGTGTTCTGCCCACTCCTTTTGTCTTGACCACAATATGATTCTTCACTCGCTCTTTTGTTCCGCTGAAAGGTGACAAAAATTGCACACAGAGACGGATAAAATATTTTTTACCAACAGCTGATACTGCGCAGAGAATCAAAGAATTCTGAAAATCAGGCCATTTTCTTCCCGTCTTTACGTCAAGAAATCAAGAGCAGAGGCAGCGATGAATTCATGACCGCTGTTAGGTCAATGATAATCACATTCATCAGTTTCTGTATGCACTGCCAAACATTAACGAAGGCTTGCTACATTGTTGAGGTTTGGTGCCGGAGTCACCAACATGTCAAAACATTAACACATTAGGGCCTTAGCAGCCCACAGCTGTGAATGACTCACCATCTGTGGTGACCAGTTCCCCCTTCTTGTAGGGATATTTTCTGCTCCTGGAGTCCATGACAGTCTGCGCTGCCTTGTCAGGAGGGTTTATGGAGGGATGTGAGGAAGCATCACCATCTGAGCCTACAAGCAGAAAACCCAAGTGTACATATTTTTCCAAAAAAAAATTTCTGGCACACTGGTCACACAAGTGCACATTTATGCATGCATGGGTGTGCTCATGCACGCGCTTGTGTGTGTATGTGTGAAGGAGAGAGATGGAGATTTGTGTGTGTGTGTGTGTGTGTGTGTGTGTGTGTGTGTGTGTGTGTGTGTGTGTGTGTGTGTGTGTAGATGAAGAGAGAGAGAGAGAGAGAGAGAGAGAGAGAGAGAGAGAGAGTGTGTGTGTGTGTGTGTGTGTGTAGATGAAGAGAGAGAGAGAGAGAGAGAGAGAGAGGAGAGAGAGAGAGAGAGAGAGAGAGAGAGGGGAGCATTATTAATGTCTTTTTCACATAATACTTTCTCCCATCCTAATGTTTCCCTTTTATATCTTTTTGACATTCTATTCATGAATAGAGCTGTGTACCGTGAAGAAAACCGTACCGCTGTATACCGCGATATTTTTTGCCCGTACCGATATTTTCCAACGGTTATACCGCCGTCCCCGATCCCATGTAATGTGATGACCATCTGGCCACTTGTACGTACAAGACAGCATGCAGAAGTTGAAACAAACTGAGAAAAGACAGACTCACACACCAGTGATCGTTTTTTTGTAAACAAACTTTAATTATTCAGTGTTCACTTTGAATACAAAATCAGGTCAACAAATACTATGAAAAAATATTGTCCATTGACTTATGGTTCTATTTTGTTATATGACACAAATATTGATTTCTGTATATAATGTTTTTTGATTTTTGTATTTAAAATGATCAAAAACCAGTTGAAAAAAATACTATGAAAAAAACAAAAACACTGAATCATGAAATGAAACCTACAGACGGTAGACTTTTTGGATGGATAACAACAAAAAGGAGAGAAAAGCAAGAGAAGAAATATACAAGTTTCAAGGGAAAAAATCAACTAATGATCAGACAAAACTGATAATTACATTCCTACCGAGAGAAACGTTTTATTGCTTTTTTATATTCAACTGTACGAAAACGATTAGGCATGGCAGCCACATCAGTAGAAGAGTCTACATTTTCTGAAAAGAACAGTGCATGACTTTACAAATTCTTTTTCAGAAAGAGGAGCTTGTCCACGTGTTCTGGGTTCAGGGTAGCCCTTTGGCTGGTCAGAATGTCCCCAGCTGTCGAAAACACCCTCTCAGACGGCACACTCGTGGCCGGGATGGCGAGGTAAATCCTTGCCGCCCTAGCCAACAAAGGGAAGCGGTACTCATTCTGTTTCCACCACAAGAGTGGGTTCTCCGCCATGCCAATAGATTTCTCCTCTCGATACTTCTGGACTTCTTCAGCTCCCTGCTGGGAAGATGGTCTTGCTTGGCTCGACATGTGTGACGAAGACATCTGCCAGGAGGGAATCAAGCAGGCACGCTCCTTTGCTCTCGTACTTCCGTTTGTCCTCGGGTCTCTCTGTCTTCACGAAATGCTCTTCTTGGATCTCCTCAAGCACCTCAACATCATGGGCATGCTCATCAAGAGCTGGCAGACTGGGGGTGGTTGAAGTTCCAGGTTCTGCTGAAGTTCCTGGTTCTGCCTAAACTGCTTCGACGGTCTTGGGTTTTGTGTGCAAGCTCACTGTGACGTCAGTGAGTTTGTGGAAGATGCCATCGCGTTGCTCTGGTGCCATATCGGAGAAAGACTTGAAGAAAGGGTCCAAGGCTGAAATCATCTGCAGCATCTCTCTCTGTTCTGCATACCGGTGTCGTATATAATACTGTCGCCATGGAATTGTATCGCAGCGATAGCATTTCATGTGAAATATTGTTGCAGCGACAATAATTGCTGGAAAAAAATGTCGCGCGACAACTTTTCACGAAAAATGTCCCATAGAATATTGTAGCTGTCCATAAAATGCAGTATTTCCCGGGAAATACTGTCGCTGCGACACGATTTTATGAGCGACAGTATTATATACGACACCGGCCCTCCAGATCTGCTGCCATGACAGCCTTCATTTGCTGGACGGACATGGAGTCGTCTGGCTTTGAGCGAAGATGTCCTTTCTCGCCAAGCAGACTCTCAAGAAGGGGCATGATCACAGACGAAGTTGGCATCTCCTCCGTGCACATGAAAGTTGTGATGTCCTTCAGGGGTTTCAGGAAAGATTAAAGTTCTTGTGCGGCGGCGGGCCTCCTCGTCATTCAGACTCGTGATGTCACGCTCTTTGAGATAGCTCAGTTCTTTGGAGCGAATCACAGCGACGACAGCATCCTGCAGGTACAGAAATCATGACAGCATGTCAAAGGCGGAGTTCCACCTGGTGCAAACGTCAACCTTCAGCTTTTTTGCCTTCAGTTGAAGCAACTCTGCCTTTGCTTGGAGGACGTTGGAAGCCAAATGACTCCTGTGAAAGAAGGTAGATATCCGCCTGATTCTACTCAATATGGCTGCAGTTCCATCCACCTTGAGCGCCTTCTGAACTGCAAGGTTGAGTGTGTGTGCAAAGCATCCCAAGTGCAGATGGCATTGCAGCAGCTTTCCAGCCTTGACCATGTTTGAGGCGTTGTCGGACACAAGCGTGAGACCCAGCACACCCGGCAGTTTCCATTCTTTGATTGCTTCTGTGATGACCCTGGTGATGTTTTCAGCTGTATGGCTCTCAGGCATTGGTCTTGTTTGCAGCACATAGTTCACCATCTGCCAATCAACCACCAACACAGCAGTGACAGTGACGTAGGAGTCCGTTGCTCTTGAGGTCCATCCATCTGTAGTCAAACTTACTTGTTCGGATTTCTGAAGGTCAGCAATCACCTTGGCTTTCATGTTTTTGTACATCTCAGGGATAGCCAGCTCTGAAAAGTGGTTACGAGAAGGAACCTGGTAACGGTCGTTGAGCGTTTCAATCAGGGTTTGGAAGTGCTTGCTTTCCACCAACTTGTAAGGTCGCAAATCTTTGACGAGAAACAGCGCAATTTGGTTTGTGATGGCCTTTGCACGAAGAGAATTTGTAGGATACTTTGTCTTTTTCGCCTGGGCCTGAAAAGCTCCCGCAAGGGTCTGCTGGCGCTGTTGTTTCTTTGGTGGCTGCTTACTTTGTGAGCTTGAGGTTTCCGTCTGTGTGGTCAGTAACTGTGGATGGTGTCTCCTGATGTGGGTGTTCATGTTGGAGGTTCCACCAGCAGTTTTTACATCGCCATTGCACGTCAAGCACACCGCCGTATTCTCCACTATGGAACCATCAATTTTTCTTTTTCGGACTCCAAAGTGCTTCCAAATAGGGGCTTTTGCTTTAGCATTTGCCACTATCGTGTACTCGCTTTCAGCCATTGTGCCTTTGTCTACCGCACTTTCACGGAACTGCCTCTTTGTTCTAGGAAAAATGTTTACTTTCGGTTTCTATTCCAATTCGCGGTATACCAACCCTTCCCGGACTGTACCGGTATACCGTACTGAGAGGCTTCCGAACCGACATAATACCGGTATATGGTAATACCGTGCACCTCTATTCATGAATTCCACTCCAAAAGTCAAGCACATACACATGCATGAATACAAACACACATGCGCAAATCTGACATGCATGTACACAGAAGCACATTCACATGTCCAATTCATTCACACATACATACACACACACACACACACACACACACACACACACACTTCAGTGACACAGACATCAGGTTTGCACTTAAGATCTGATCAGTGAGTTTATGCCTAGGTCAGGCTAAATCTCGTCTCTGGCAGTACGAGCTGGTCCAACCTGTCTTCTCCCTCCCATTCTTGTCCGTGTTTTTCATTAATTTGTTTTATCTTTTTTAACCCATGCATGATATGGTTTCAAGGCTTAAGAAATGTGGCTTGATGTTACAACTACACCATATGAATTGACACCACCTTACTGAAACTAAAACTTGATCGCTCGTCGCATTAAATTTATCCATTCATTTTCTTGGTATTGTTTTGAACTGCTGGTAAGTGGCTGTTACTGAATCACTGGCCATCACTGTCTTCCCCTCAAAATGACTTGTCATTTGTCCTTCCTACAACATCAAAAGAAATCTCACTCACCTTTGACATTTCTCTCGGCTTCAGGTCATCATGATAAACTGGAACAGTTTTCCTTTCTCCCCGTTGTTTCTCCATCTTCAGCTCTGGCCTCATTTGTCTGCCAATTTTGGTACAAGTAATTCCCACAACAAGCCTACCATCAATTGTTCATTATGTTGTGGCTCTGTCATTCAATTCATAAGATTTCTAAGTGCATGAAGTATTTGGAATCTTCACATTTCATCCAATGTGATCAAAATGCTACCATCCCTTTCATTATTTTTATTAAAACCAAACCTTTTATAGTTCATCTTTATAAATCTTATTTTCTTTTCTCCAAAACATTTGTTTCACACCATCTTTACCATGCCAGTCTTCATATCTACCATACAAATTGTCTAAACTACCGACACTTCTCACATTTAAAGAAAGTGGTATAAATTAGGAAGCAAAGGTTGGCTTGAGATTTTATCTTTTAAGTAATAAATCCGCTTTGTGCAATTTTCATGACATTTTCTACACTTTTTTCAATGAAATCAAAGAATCATGTATAATCATAAATGGAACATGTGTTTGCACTCAGCATTACTTCTGCAATTGGTAAAACCATTCTATTAAAGATCTTATGTTATAACTGACAATAAAACTTATTTCATTCTTCTCAGATTTTGAAAAAAAACCGTACGAATCTTCTTTTGTTTACGAGTTGCATCCTTGATCAAATAGTGAAAAAAAAAAAAAACACTTCTACACATGACAGGTCATACATGCTCACTTGCTATTTTTCCATACTGTATAAATATAACAACGAGAATGAAAACAGCAACTCATCATGTGCAACTGAATAACTCAAAGAGCTTGTACATTGTACATGTCATTTGCACATATGGATCCGTACCTGGTATGAAAACACAGAACACATATATACGCACAAACATGCATGCGCACACGCACACACACACAAATGGATTTTATCCATAATTACAAACAAAAATGCATGGTTAATGCTGTATCTGAAGTTCAAATGACAATTTTGTGTGTGTGTGTGTGTGTGTGTGTGTGTGTGTGTGTGTGTGTGTGTGTGTGAGTGTGTGGGTGGGCGTGCATGTGTAGTAGTAGTACTTTAATTTTACGTCTTTTCACAAACTATGTGATGTTAGACAAGAAAGGAGCGATAGACAGGCAAATAGAGGGAGATAGTACATGTATGTGTGCTTGCGTATGTGCGTGAGTGCGCGTTCATGTGTGTGCGTGCCTGCGTGCGCGCGCACGTACGTGTGTGTGTGTGTGTGTGTGTGTGTGTGTGTGTGTGTGTGTGTGTGCGCGCGCGCACGCACACACGCGCGCAGTCGTGGATGTGTATGCGCATGTGTGTGCATGCGTGTATCTGTATATGTGTGTGCATGTGTGCGCGCACACGCACATGCACACACACACACACACACACACACACACACACACACACACACACTTACACACACAAAAGTGCAGCAGACCACAGACTGAGAGAAACACTGAGACAGACTACCATCAACATCAACATATCTCACATGCACAGCTTTTGATCATCTGTCAGGGGCGCATTTTGCTGGAGTTCTTTGTTGGCAGCAATCTCACTCATTGACTTCTGAGCCACATCGTGCAGCTCCTTCTGCATCGACATTTCAATCCGACGGTTGGTTCCATGGCGGAGCCGCTTTCGTCTGTCCGAAGGGCCACCACCAGTCGAGAACAATTCTCTTCCTGCCATGTCGCCTACGTCTGCTTCACTGAAAAACACGTAGTGGGGAACTTTGTGGATTTACCACACTCGCACATTTAACGTAAAGTAACCAATGCTGGGTAACATTTTTTTACTTTCTCAACGGTGTCTTGAGCGCGTTTTTCCAAGTTTCCCTGTCCGCCATATTGTTTATAGGTTGACAGGCATCAAGTCTCGCGAGATTAACGATACCCCCCCCCCCCCCCCCTCCTCTCTCTCTCTCTCTCCCCCCTTGAAATCCAACTGCGGCTACATGTCTAGTTCTGAAAACAGTTCTAGTTTTGCCATATTTTATCATCCAGGTTGACGGACACAAAGTAAAAACTGTGCTTGTTTGATACTGTGCAATACAAAGCAGTTATTATTATGCTATATAAACCTTTTTCTCACCGTTAATATCAGCTGGCTCGTTGGTCTAGGGTATGATTCTCGCTTAGGGTGCGAGAGGTCCCGGGTTCAAATCCCGGACGAGCCCTAATTTTTTTTTTTTTTAAACTTTTGTTTACCACCTTTCGCAAAGGACATCGTTGGGGTGTTGGTCGGGAACGAGAACGGGAGGGGGAGAAAATGAGAAAATAAGGGCAATGTACTATAAATTTGGTGAAACAGCAGAAAAGATAAATTGTCAACTTACAGGTGGAAATGAAGTTATGACGTTTCGACACTAAGTGTCTTCAACGGCAGAATTGGTAGTAGGCCTACTATAAATCCTTCGCTAACAGCTTATGGGAACCATCGTAATCCATTCTGAAGACAGAACCATTCATACTGCCTGCTCCGAGGCAGATCCATTCATATTGCCTGCTCCTATTTACGTGTATTTGTGTGTGCCACCCTCCCCCCCCCCCCTACCCCCCCCCCCCCCCTTAGATTGTGGAGCGGGGGAGGGGGGGGGTAATAATACAGAGCACCAATACCGTATTTTAAAGTACGTGGCTACAAATATTCATTACACGTGTTGAAACAATGTAAAAACAGTCATGTCCAACTCTACAACGTATACACAACACAACACAACACCACACACACACACACACACACACACACACACCGTAAATCACGTATTAATCATTTACACCACCAAGGATCCATATTCCCCCTGCTCTCTCCTTCCCCCCACCCTCCCCAAATACCACTACCACCATCGCTATGCCCCCCCTCCCCCCCTTTCTCCCAAAATGAAACGAAAAGCCGACACGAAGCTAAACTAACACAATGCTGGCCGATAGACGGACAAGGCACCCACAACTGGTGTATGCTCAGCATCCCTTCCAGCACAGACACTCGGGTCCAGACTTGTCTCTTACGGTTCATGTTAAGGTCAAACATCTGCTGTTCCCGTCCACGAAAATTCTCCCACATCCCCACCTGTTCTTAGCTGTGTGCAGACGCGAAGGAAGATTTTCAAGCCGGGGAGCTGGGATGGGGAGTTGGGAGTGGTGGTGGTGGGTGCGAATCACAATGCAGAGAGGTGGGGAGTCGGAGTGGGAGACAAAAGGGAGGGATCCACAAGATGGAAGATAGCTCGTTAAGTTGTTAAAGACGAAAATGTGATTGAACGTAGCTGTGTGCACACAGGCACAGCACTACTGGAGGTGTATGTGTGGGGAGAAAGGTGGGTGGCAAGGCTGGGTCCGAGGGCCGCTTGGGTCACCCCCGCCCCCCTCCCTTCAACTTCCCTCCCTTAAGATAATGACAACTTTTGGGGGTGCATGCTTCAGGCCTCTCCCCGAAGAGAAAACGGTCCAACTCTCCACCTTCCTATCCCCCCCCCCCCCCCCCCCCCCGAAAAATAGGCATGTGTAAGTTTGCCCTATTTGAACGAATATTGGAGGCCAGGTGAAGGAGGGGGAGGGGGGAGGGGCCAGGACACCTAGGACCCACCAATCCCCACCTCTCGCCCCTTCCCACCGCCCTTCCACCCTCCCCTCTCCCCCCCTTCCCCCCCCCCCCCCCCTCCCCCACTTCTCATGCAACCCTCTGGCTTACAGTACATCTTGACAAGAGACAGATGCGGTCCGTTTCAAGTTGATATTGTGCGTTTCTTTTTAAAACACACTGGGCGGCACGCGCTCGGTCCGAGCAAAGGTAGTACGCCCTCCGTAGGGCGCACCATCTTTGGTCCGAGCAAAGACTTTGGTCCGAGTCTCTCCCGAGCCATCGCTGAACGCAGTCAGGTTTTTATTGTCGGCGACACCAGATAATGACATGATGGAGACGAAGCGAGGACGTGGTAAACTAGGCTTTCGCCCTGTTCTTTCTAGGTTGAAGTTGTGACAGACACTGTCGGGTACAGTACGAGCAATTTGTCCAGCGAAGCGAGAGATTTGGTTAGACTGGGCACTTGTACAGCCAGGGATGGGGTGGGGGTGGGGGGAGGGGGCGCAAAAAGACACTTCTGCCCCATCCACCCTCCGATTTTTCCGGGTGGAGGGTGGGGTGGGGGTGGGGGGTTACGTCAACGGTGTGTGTGTGTGTGTGTGTGTGTGTGTGTGTGTGTGTGTGTGTGTGTGTGTGCGCGCGCGCGCGCGCACGCGTGTGCGTATGTATGCGTGCGTGCGTGCGTGTGTGCGTGTGTGTGTGTGTGTGTGTGTGTGTGTGTGTGTGTGTGTGTGTGTGTACGTGCGTGCGCACGTGTGTGTATGCGTGTAGTATGTAGTCGATATGTTTTGTTTTGTCCCATATCAACTTCAATCTGAGGCTGTCGCGGATGTAATGTAGATGGGATGACAAGTCCACACGTAGTGACTGCCTTCTTGACAAAAACTACGACAAAAATCGTCTCGTTTGGCGTTCATCTCAATCCCTCCCCTCCGCCCCCTTCTGCTCCCCCCCCCCCCCTCCCCTCCCCCTCCTGCATCCCGCGGAGTCATGTGAATGATCTGACAACAGCCTCAATGAACAGGTAAAATACTGACAATCTGATGTGTAAAGTAAGCTCTCGAAGCAGATGGAAAACCAAAACCACACGAAAGACCTGGACGGAAAGGAAGGGGGAAAGGGGGGGGGGGGGGGGGGGGGCGCTGAAAAAAAAACAGAACAGGGACCGAAAACCAAAGAACACGACGAAAAAGTGGTGGGGGGGGGGTGGGGGGGGGTGGGGGGGGGGGGGGGGGGGGGGGGGGGGGGGGGGGGGGGGGGGGGGGGAGATGCAGTTGAGGCTGGGTCCGAGGGCTGTTTAGGTCACGTGGGGTCCCCACACCCCCCCCCCCCCCCTCTCTGAAGATATTGACCTTTTTTCTTTTCTTTTTTTGGTGCGTGCTTCAGGCCTCTCCCGGAATATAAAACGGTCCCACCCCACCTTCCCATCCCCGCAAAATGGGCATGTGTAAGTTTACGCTATACAAGAGAGAGAGAGAGAGAGAGAGAGAGAGAGAGAGAGAGAGAGAGAGAGAGAGAGAGAGAACTGGAGACGAGGAAAGGGGCGTATCAGGACACCCAGGACCAACCAACCCCAACCTTTCACCCCATGCCCCCGCCACACACGCACGCACGCACGCACGCACGCACGCGCGCGCGCACGCACCCACACTAGCTCATTCATATATCTTGTATGTGCACAATTTCTGCATGCCCGGGTGTACACGGAAGCATTCACGGATGCACATAGTGTCAGATTGGGGAGAGAGAGAGGAGGGGGGGGGGGGGGACAGACTGGACGAAAGAGACAAGACAGGCAGAGAAAGAAGAGGGGGGGAGTAGAGAGAGACAGACACAGACATCGAAAGAGAGTGGGGAGACCAGAGAGAGAGAGAGAGAGAGAGAGAGAGAGAGAGAGAGAGAGAGAGAAGAGAGAGAGAGAGACTGGGGGAGCCGGGGAGAGAGGGGGGGGGAGAGACTGGGGGAGCCGGAGAAGAGAGAGGGACTGGAAGAGTCGGAGAGAGAGAGAGAGAGAGAAGAGAGAGAGAGAGAGAGAGAGAGAGAGAGAGAGAACTCAGAACTCTGATGGTTTACTTCATATAGAGGCCATTGCCCCTTGCGAAGGGGATATGAAAAACATAATATAATTATATAAGAGAGAGAAAGAGGCGAGGAAGGGAGACAGAGGAGAAAGAGAGATACAGAGACAGACAGGAATAGACAACGAAAGCAAGAGAGAGAGAGCCAGACAGACAAACAGGCAGAGTCAGACTGAGACACAGAGAGAGAGAGAGAGAGAGAGAGAGAGAGAGAGAGAGAGAGAGAGAGAGAGAGAGAGAGAGAGAGAGAGAGAGAGCGTATGACAAAGACTTGACCGCGCGAGACCGGAGTTCCATAATTATAAGTACTCCCAGACACGCTTTACAGACACCCCCCCCCCCCCCCCCCCCACCACACACACCATCTATGGCGCTCACCAGCGCCCATCAAGCCAAGGCCCTCACCAGGATTAATACACAGGAGACTGGGAGGTCTTTCGGGCACATCGTCTCATTCAGATCGTTATCAGCACCACCGATGCCATCCATTACAGGCTTAATTACACCCACCTCCCTCGCCCTGTCCCCAGCGACTGGAACCGTCTAGACTGCTTCGACTTTCGCCGCTTATTACTTGCGCGGCCTCTTCTCTCTCCCGCCTGCTCATCACCTCCACCACGTGACCGGAAACACGCAACGTTTTCCCCCTGGGCACGTGGAGACGCGTGTGGTTGTCACTGGTTCACACCCCAGACAGGTTAAGGCATATTGATTACGGGGCCCCTGGCTGGATAAGAGCCCCGGCCGTGGTGATACTTTAATTTTGTTCCAGCCTCGTGCCACGTTAGGATATGAGCTGTCTGCTGGCACCTCCCCTCCCCCCCACTCCTCACCTCCCCCACACTCATTCGTACCGAACTGCCAGCCAACTAAGGAGTGATAGAGTGGGTCCATGCTGCCACAACTGACCCCTTCCATCATCTCTGTCCTCCCTGTCCTCCCACACCCACACAATGACCCCCCTCTCCCTCCCCCTTCTCACGTTACCCACAAACAGGTACCCCCCTCCCCCCCTCCCTCCATCCATACCTCACTACCATCCACCAGTCCAGACCGAGGCTTGCTTCTCCATCAATGAAGGGAAGTTAGCTTATAAAATGGACGATCGAAAAGCAAAAATAGTCACGGGGACAAACACTTAAACCGAACTTCTCAGATGCCGATTATAACTGGCTTGTCACGAGTGTCAACTCTCGGTACGGCAGTGTGGGTCGTACATCATTGCCACCTCATAATAGCCACACACCATCCAGTAATATTAGTGACTCTTATCACCGTAGCGCAAAAGTCACAATCTGAACGCTTCACAAAATATGTCAACATACCGTACGAAAATTTGAAAACACACCCAGGAAATAATGACGCAAGTAAAAACAAACAAAAAATAATATCCTGCCACCTCAATCGCCACCCCAGCCCTCCCTCCACCTTCACGCTCACTTCCTTCCCCATTATACCCAGTCACTTGCACTATATATACCTGCCATACTGTTACGTGAAACACTGAAAGAATGGAAACCACACACACACACACACACACACACACACACACACACACACACAGAGTTACTACTGTTTGTCACGGTCAAAAATAGAACAACCAAGTGGTGGTCCAGGTTGTTTAGACATAAGCTCTAACTCAAATATTCTGGGCGCCACGTCAACGGGCTCATGGTTCGGATCCAGCCAATTAAGCATAGGGAGAGGCTCCACAGAGACGGTCTGTCCGGCTAGACGGACTAAGCAGCTTTGACCGACGCCTCGATGTCTAGCGAGACGAGTCGTAGCGCCTGGCTCAGGCTCATCTGGCCAATTTGTGGAACCAGCGCCATTGTTAGTCGGACGTCGCAGGTTAAAGCAGGAAAGGGAGAGGGAGAAGGTAGTGTGTGGTGGGGGTGAAATCTAGCTAATCAATTAAATGACCAATTGACCACCACAGAGAGTAAGGCATGTAGGCGTGACTGTCATGATTTGAATATCCAATGGAATTAGAGGAAGATAACTTCGGGTATCAGGCGGTAAAAATACTGACCAATGGTACTGGCCCTTGGACACGAGGTTAGGGCATAAAGTAATGCGTGAGTGAGAACGAGGGGGAGAACGAAGAAAACGAACAGACAGAGAGAGAGAGGGAGAAGTTCGGGGAGTAGGCTCTCGCCTACAGGAAGGCAGGGAGATGAGAACGAACAGGAGAGAGAGATGAGGAGGTTCTGGGTATAGTCTCTGCAGGAGAGAAAAGGCAGGGAGATGAAGAGCAGAACGAGGGGGAGAACGAACAGAGAGACAGAGAGAGAGAGAGAGAGGTTCTGGGGTGTAGTCTCTGCAGGAGAAAGGCAGAGAGATGAGAGGAGTGAAGTTTGGGCATTAGCACCAGATATAGTCTGCAAAGGGAGGACTAAAGAGAGATGTGGAAAGAGAGAGTTGCTAACTAATGAAGAGAAAAAGAAAGAAAAGAAAAGGAAAAGAAAAGCAACCATGTCCATTTAATAGAGCAGACTAGGAGAGAGAGAGAGAGTGCAATGCGTTAATGCAGGAAGAAAGAAAGGAGAACAGATCGATGTTGATAGTCACTGTTCTATCTGAACCGGGGGTTCGACCTCATACTTGGCAGCGCCACTTTCATCGGCAGTCCAACCTGACCAACGCCAGCAGTCCAGCCTGACCGGTGCCAGCAGTCCAGCTTGACCGGTGCAAGCAGACCAACACCAGTGCCAGCAGTTGTGTCGTGTTGTGAAAGTGACAGTGAAAAGAAAAAAAAAGGAAAAGAAAAAGACAGTGATTCGTGAATAGTTAAGATCACCTGGCCAGGTAAAGTAGAAATCTATTTATACCCGGGTTAGTTAACGATGTTTTAGATAAATGATTTTGTGAATTCAGGAAAGAGAGAATGTTTTATTTCATTTGATTCCATATGCATTGATGTTTCGTTCTATGATCATGTGTAGTAAAGTTATAGACTTTACTAGTGGTTTGATGTGACGAATGCATGATATATGAATGAGATCGTAAGCAAGCTGTGAGTGTGTTTGGGCTGTGCGCTAGTCCTTCCTCCACTGACATCACCCGAGGTTGACAATTTATTGGCGAGCCTGCCAGGATATTCTGGCCCATTTATTATAATTGTTCAACTTCTCAGAGAGGAAGCTGGGGGGATTCAAGTATTGTAATCCTAAGACAAGGGGTTGTCTTACTGTATGTTCCAAGATAGTTAAATACTAGGCTTGGCACTGCTTCCAAGATAGTTAATACTAGGCTTGGCATTTCAGCCCCAGAGTACTTATTTCGCACAGATTGCCTATAATTCGCTCTCATAGTTGGGTCAGGCACTGGGCGTCTTATAAAAACTAACTACGTTGTCCCAAGCTAATATTATCATTCATAGGATTGTGCTATTACGTCACGCGTGTCGGTAACCACCAGTTTGGCTGTCGTAGTTATAAAATCTTGTTCAAAAAAAAAAAAAAAAAAAAGATATCATGGCGGACGAAAAGAACACCCCTATTGAACAACTTGTGAGCGTCGCTCGTGATTTAGGTTACTCAGGAGATGAGTTGCGTGCATTTGTTGAACACCAACAAAAGATGGAAAGAGATGAACGCGCGGAAAGACGCCGTGTTGCAGTAGAAATAGCAGAGCAGGAAAGAATGAAAGCTAGCGCAACGCAGGAAACAGAAAGACTAAAGGAAGCGCAGGAAACAGAAAGACTAAAGGAAGCGCAGGAAACAGAAAGATTAAGGATTCAGGCTAACAATGATAAAGAAACGCAGGAAACAGAAAGACTAAAGGAAGCGCAGGAAACCGAAAGATTAAAGGTTCAATTAGAGCTAGAGAAAGTGAGAATACAAAGGGAGACCACCGAGGATGGGAGTTCAGTTTCCAGTGACTCTGTGCGCAGCTACGCCCCCCGACCCAAGTTGCCAAAATTCTCGGAAGGGACCGATTCGATTGATGCATACATCAGTCGTTTCGAAACGTTTGCGACCAGTCAGGGTTGGCCTCCAGAAGAGTGGGCAGTCATTTTGTCAGCGCTATTGACGGGTAAGGCATTGCAGATTTTCACTGCGTTACCAGCAGAACAACAGTCCGATTTTGGTGCTGTGAAGGAGTCTTTAATGAAGGGATTTGACCTCACAGAGGAAGGATTCAGAAAGAAATTTCGTTCAGCTAGATTGCAAGCAGGGGAAACGTACACTCAGTTTGGTGCACGTCTAGATCACTATTTTGAGAAGTGGTTAGAGTTGAGCGGTACGAAAAAGGAGTTCGCTGAGTTGAAAGAGCTAGTTATGAAAGAACAGATTTTGTCAGGTTGCGGCCCTGAGTTAACCATACATTTGAAAGAGAGACAGCCAGAGACAGCAGGAGAGTTGTTGAAGTTCGCAGAGGTGTATAGAGAGGCACGTTTGGGCACTAAGGTGCAGGAGAAACAGGTGCCAGGCACAGGTGAGAAGAGTGCAAGGAGACTAGGAGAGTTTTCTGCAAAGTCTGCAAACCCAGTGGTGGGCAGAAGGAAGGGCAAAGGGACATTAGGTGTTTCATTTGTCACAAGAAGGGACATGTGGCGAGGGATTGTCGCATGAGGTTCCAGAAGGCAGCAGCCTTGCAAGAGGTGGATAAGGGTCGTCAAGGGAAACGACCTGCAGTGGAACCAAACGGGATTCAGTCTGAAGAGGGTGGAGTGCAGCCTATGGCTAGCACTGGACAGCAGTCAGTGTCAGGGATGGAGGGCACTAGGCTGAGTGGTTCGTTACCAGTGGAAGAAGGGTGGATTGGCCAGCAGAGGGTGAAAGTGTTACGAGACACTGGTTGTTCATGCGGGTAGTACGAACAACGCTGGTCGAGAAAGGGGATTTGACAGGGCAAATCCAGACCTGTACTCTAATCGATGGCACTGTGAGGGAGTTTCCAGTTGCTAAGATAGAAGTACGTACCCCTTACTTCTCAGGCGAGTTGTCTGCGTTGGTGATGGAGAAACCCCTTCATGATTTGATCATTGGAAATATTCCAGGGGCAAGGGATCCAGGGGATCCCGAGTTGTTGACTGCTACAGGGGCAGCAGTTCAGACACGGAGCAAGAAGGAGGAAAAGGTTGTTAAACCGTTAGTCGTTCCAGCAAGGAAGTCAGGCATAGATGTGTCGCCTGATGAGTTTAGGGCAGCGCAGGAACAAGACCCTTCGCTCGTGAAGTCTTGGGAGTTGGCAAGAGGTGGAGAGAAACAGGAGGTTAGAGGAGGTGAGACAGAATTTCTTGTGAAAGGCGGGCTGTTGTACCGAGTGTTCACCAAGGGGAAGACAGGTAAGGTGACCACTCAGTCAGAGGTACCAGCAGGTTATCGTGACACTGTCATGTCAGTGGGTCACGAGTGGCTCATGGCGGGTCATCTCGGCACCAGCAAAACGGCTGACCGAATCTTTGATGACTTTCATTGGCCAGGGCAATGGCAGACATAAAGCGGTTCTGCATGTCATGTGATGTGTGTCAAAGGTCAGCCACAAGAGGGGTGAAGAGGAAGGCGCCTCTTAAACATCCCCCTTTAATTGACACACTGTTCAAGAGAGTGGCTGTTGATCTGATTGGCCCAATCTCGCCCTGTTCCAAAGGTGGGCACAGGTATGAGACATGTAAGGTTGCAAGGGAAGGTTTGCAGGAGGCTAGGGTCGGTCAGAAGAAGCAATATGACAGGAAGGTGAGGAAGCAATCCCTCAAGGTGGGAGATCAAGTCTGTTACTGCTTCCCACGGATCACAACAAGCTGCTGATGCATTGGAAGGGACCATTCACCATCACTGAAAAGGTAGATAAGGATTACCGGATTGAGGTGAATGGGAAACCAAAACTTTTCCATGCAAACTTTTCTCCGCAAATATATTCAGCGTGAGACTCAGCACATAGGCGCAGCAGTAATCATTGATGAGGTGAAAGAGACCCAGCAGAAGAAGGGGAGATTTTGTTGCCTAAGTTTCCAGAAGAGTCATACAGGGATGTGTCACTGTATGAAGGGCTAGACAGTAGGAGTTCCTAGGTTTTGTTGTCGGAGGCGACACAAAGCAGCCAGAAAGGGAAAGGTGGAGAAGATGATGAATTCAGAGAGACCAAAGACCAAAACAGAAGTCAGGAGTCTGCTAGGTTTTATTGGGTTCTATAGGGAGTTTGTACCAAATTTCGCAGCAATCACGAGTCCTCTCAGTGATTTGGTCAAGGCAGGGAAACCGGCAGTGGTCGAGTGGTCAGACGCTGCAGAGCAAGCACTGCAGACGGTGTTGGAAAGACTAGGTTCCCGTCCCATCTTGAAGCTACCAGATATGTCCAAACCATTTTTGTTGCGGACAGATGCATCAGGCGGTGGGATAGGTGCAGTATTGTTGCAGGAGCATGAAGGGGTCGAGTTCCCTGTGAGGTATGCAAGCAGGAAGTTGACAAAGTGTGAAGAAGGGTACGCAACGGTGGAGAAGGAGTGTTTAGCTGTCGTGTGGGCCGTGCAGAAGTTCCACAAATACTTGTATGGGAAAGAGTTCGTGATAGAGACAGATCACCAACCACTCAAATTCCTGCAGGAGGCGCAGTTGAAAAACAGCAGAGTTCTGCGTTGGGCAATGGCACTGCAGCCCTACAGGTATCGAGTGCAGTACATTCCGGTCGACAGAATGTCGGAGCTGACTATTTAAGTCGCGTAGTCTAGCAAGCTGCAACTCAGAGGAAGTCAGTCATATCCGGGGTGCTTTGTTGATAATATGTGTTGATTACAGTTATGTTGATTGGATATGGGTTCATTCCCAGTTGGCTATGGTTCATATTTTTGTGTGAGACTTGTTCATGTTTTCTTTGTGAGACTTGTTCATGTGAATGTAGTTATGCTTGGAGCGTACAGTCGCTTGTGTAATGATGCATTATTTGCAATAAGTGAGGATGGAGATTCCTCAGTGAAGTGTCATGGATCGTGATCATATTATATTGTGCTTTTCATAAGAATTGTGAAAAAGGAGAGATGGCAAATCCGCAGGTAGGGGAAGGCATAAGTGCGCACAGAGGTCGTTATAAAATGAATTGAAATAACGCAAGAGCGCACGTCAATGATAACTCATTGGAGTGGTATTCACTAATGATATATTTTATAATTTATAAACGTTGGTTGCAAAGTATTTTTTCAAACTTTGCACGTGTAGCTGTGTGTCCAGCAAATTCGGTTGTTGTTTTTTTTTGTACCGGGGTTTTGAGACGATGCGGTGCATAGTCTTTTGCAAGGGGGAAATTGTCACGGTCAAAAATAGAACAACCAAGTCGTGGTCCAGGTTGTTTAGACATAAGCTCTAACTCAAATATTCTGGGCGCCACGTCAACGGGCTCATGGTTCGGATCCAGCCAATTAAGCATAGGGAGAGGCTCCACAGAGACGGTCTGTCCGGCTAGACGGACTAAGCAGCTTTGACCGACGCCTCGATGTCTAGCGAGACGAGTCGTAGCGCCTGGCTCAGGCTCATCTGGCCAATTTGTGGAACCAGCGCCATTGTTAGTCGGACGTCGCAGTTAAAGCAGGAAAGGGAGAGGAGAAGGTAGTGTGGGGTGGGGGTGAAATCTAGCTAATCAATTAAATGACCAATTGACCACCACAGAGAGTAAGGCATGTAGGCGTGACTGTCATGATTTGAATATCCAATGGAATTAGAGGGAGATAACTTCGGGTATCAGGCGGTAAAAATAACTGACCAATGGTACTGGCCCTTGGACACGGGGTTAGGGCATAAAGTAATGCGTGAGTGAGAACGAGGGGAGAACGAAGAAAACGAACAGACAGAGAGAGAGAGGGAGAAGTTCGGGGGAGTAGGCTCTCGCCTACAGGAAGGCAGGGAGATGAGAACGAACAGGGAGAGAGAGATGAGGAGGTTCTGGGTATAGTCTCTGCAGGAGAGAAAAGGCAGGGAGATGAAGAGCAGAACGAGGGGGAGAACGAACAGAGAGACAGAGAGAGAGAGAGAGAGGTTCTGGGGTGTAGTCTCTGCAGGAGAAAGGCAGAGAGATGAGAGGAGTGAAGTTTGGGCATTAGCACCAGATATAGTCTGCAAAGGGAGGACTAAAGAGAGATGTGGAAAGAGAGAGTTGCTAACTAATGAAGAGAAAAAGAAAGAAAAGAAAAGGAAAAGAAAAGCAACCATGTCCATTTAATAGAGCAGACTAGGAGAGAGAGAGAGAGTGCAATGCGTTAATGCAGGAAGAAAGAAAGGAGAACAGATCGATGTTGATAGTCACTGTTCTATCTGAACCGGGGGTTCGACCTCATACTTGGCAGCGCCACTTTCATCGGCAGTCCAACCTGACCAACGCCAGCAGTCCAGCCTGACCGGTGCCAGCAGTCCAGCTTGACCGGTTGCAAGCAGACCAACACCAGTGCCAGCAGTTGTGTCGTGTTGTGAAAGTGACAGTGAAAAGAAAAAAAAAGGAAAAGAAAAAGACAGTGATTCGTGAATAGTTAAGATCACCTGGCCAGGTAAAGTAGAAATCTATTTATACCCGGGTTAGTTAACGATGTTTTAGATAAATGATTTTGTGAAGTTCAGGAAAGAGAGAATGTTTTATTTCATTTGATTCCATATGCATTGATGTTTCGTTCTATGATCATGTGTAGTAAAGTTATAGACTTTACTAGTGGTTTGATGTGACGAATGCATGATATATGAATGAGATCGTAAGCAAGCTGTGAGTGTGTTTGGGCTGTGCGCTAGTCCTTCCTCCACTGACATCACCCGAGGTTGACACTGTTGAACACATTGATCATTACATCTTCTCCAGCTTGCAGCCCATCCATAAGATTTGAGCTAATCTTGAAGACTAAAGACCAACTAATTTCATGTAAGTTTATTACCATGGGGCGATGTCCCACTTCCATTCCCATTCTTCCACCCCCCCCCCCCCCACCTCCACCTCCCAACCCTTCCCCGCTACCTATCGACTCATGTTGACCCAAACTCAAAGCCACGTGTCAAATTCGCTGCACAAACAATTGATCTCCACAATTCATCGCCCCAGGGTCTTTTTTTGACCAAAGGCGAGTTTCTCCACTTGACTCGTGAGTACATCGTGAGTTCGCTCTTTGCAAAAGCAAAATGTTTGTGTTACCACTGAAATAAAGATAAACGACAATGTGATGGGACACCGAAAAATGACATTCATTAACAGAAAAGAACTTACCTCCTCACTTTCTAGTTTCATGTTGTGTTTCGTAAAACGAAAATCACGAAGGATGCGTCGCGGTCAAATTTGTTGCTCAGTCAAATCGGTTGCTGGCATACCAGTTTAGGCAAAAAATGACGTAACCAGTGTCCCAGTCTACTCCAAAGCAGAATCGATGGTCTTTAGATTAGAGTAGGGCGAAGCCCGAGAGAGGACGAAGGACGAATGAACGAAGGCCGTTAGGCCAAGTCGTGCTCACACATTTCTGAGTAGGCGGATGTGTGTTGTGGCATCAAATGACGTCATTTTTTGCCTAAACTGGTATGCCAGCAACCGATTTGACTGAGCAACAAATTTGACCGCGACAGGATCGCTCTCTTGTAAAAAAATGGCGCGTGTTAGCTTGTCTTTTTCCGACTCGCATGTCATGTTATGGCGTGTGTATTTTGTTCACTAACTTGAAGGCAACAACACTTCCATCCGTCGAGCGTCTCAGGTCTGAACCCATCATGCCCTTCACCTGTCTCCCAGTAATTTTGGAATTGGAAAACAAAAAAACATTGTGCTCTCCGCTTACACTACACCATCTACCACCAGGAGACTTCACTTTGAAGCTTGATGTTATCAGTCAGAAGACAACGTGCGGCGTTTGCACGTGCAGATTAACACATAACCTCGTTCTCGAGCAGCACATCCGCCAATCAAAAAACAGGTTGCACAGTCTGCGTGTGAACTGTTACGGCTGAGTCGGACTAAGTTTAAATCTGAGGAGTGGTGTTTCCATCAGTCTGGACACAGGCTATTATTGTTATAGTTTACAGTCGTACCTTTCCGCTGACTTGGAGAAAGGGAAAATTTGTGATGGTGATGAGATAATTAATCGAAATGGACTGATAGAGATAGCCCTGCAAAAGTGCCGTGGAGTCGGAACCGTGGTGGTGGTGGTAAGGGGGTGGGGGGAGGAGGCCGGGTGTGCACAGACCCCACAATGAAAATAGGGGAGGACGTAGGCCAGGCTACCTTTTGGCCGTCGCTTTCCCCGTATGTGAAGCCAAGAAGATACTGAATAACCAAGGGGGGAAATATCTTTGTTTAATACTTTAAGTCAAAACATTGTGCATCTGAAATGTATTTTGATAAGGGGTAGGCCTGATACCCTGGCTCAGGCTCTGGCTGCATCCCATAGCTTCATGATGCCAACCAACAGTGCGCACCTCTTCCCTTCCTCTTCTCCCCTCCCCAGCCAGGTTTTAGGAAAATTTAGAAGATGTGAGTCCCCTCCAATATTACTCACATTGGGAAAACGAAAGTCCCCCTTCCCCTCCCTCCCTCTCCCTTCCATGGACACTCCCCTCCCACTTTTACAAAAATTTGAAAACTTTGAGCCCATGACGTGATACCTCTCTTACCCATGGTATAAATATTTAAAATTTGGAGATGAGAATAACCCCCCCCCCCCCTTCGCCCCCCCCCCCCCCCCCCCCCCCCCCCCCCATCACCATCCCCCATCCACCGCTCTCTTACATTTTTTAAAACAAATTTGGAAGGTAAAAGCTGCCCCCCCCCCCCCCCCCCCAGATTCCGCAGAAATATTTAGAAATGAGGATCCCCTGGCTGCCCCCTCCACCACCGCGCCTATAGCATAGAGAAGATGAGACAACACAGAAGGAAATAGGAAGAATAAAACCACATTTATCTTGT
>CM031602.1:83471085-83473585 GCA_018398815.1 Conus ventricosus | reverse complement strand
TCTCTCTCTCTCTCTCTCTCTCTCTCTCTCTCTCTCTCTCTCTCTCTCTCTCTCTCTCTCTCTCTCTCTGCTTGTCTGTCTGTCTGTGTGGCCCCGCGCGCGTGTGTGTGCGTGTGACCGCAAGAGACGGATGGCCCACCGAAAATCTCGTTTGGCAGAAGACTGGGTAGACCACTAAGAAATCCTTTGGCTTCGTAAAAAGCTTCTGACCTGACAACGAAGGTGATGTTGAGTCCAGCGTCGTGTTCGTCTGTTCAGTGCTCTGAATGTCACCTACCCATTTTGGGGATAGAGAGCAACGATGAATCAGACATGATCAACATGATTTATTTTAAAGGTAGATCAAAAAGTAAACTGTGCGGTCTTGTGTCCTGTGTGTACATGCATGCGTGCGTGCGTGCGCGTCTCTCTCTCTCTCTCTCTCTCTCTCTCTCTCTGAATGTCTCTGTCTGTCTGTCTGTCTGTCTCTCTCTCTCTCTCTCTCTCTCTCTATCTCTCTTCTCTCTCTCTCTCTCTCTCTCTCTCTCTCTCTCTCTCTCTCTCATTATTATCACCGCAAGAACGTAAAATATTATTACCTTCGATTTTCTTCCTCGAAACGAACATGAAACAGTAAGGAGAGGTGGAGTGAGGACTGGGAGAGAGAGAGAGAGAGAGAGAGAGAGAGAGGAGAGAGAGGAGAGAGAGAGAGAGAGAGAGAGCAAAACCGCTGACTCGGGCGAAAAAGGCACAATGACACCCCCTCCTCCTCCTCCGCTTCCTGGCCTACTTAGTCAACGCACGCGCCTCTCAACAGCAGCAGGTGTTTTCTGGAAAGCGGTCCGTAACCTTTCTTGAAAGAATGAGACACCCGACCCTGACGACTATATGAATGGGGAGGGTGGTGGGGCGGGGATCACAGACATCTAGAGGGGGGAGGGGGTGGGGGGAGGAGGGGGAAGAGGCGTGGTGGAGACGGGGTAGCGGTACCCACACCGGATGGAATGGGACCCGTTTATGGCAAGTGGAGAATGACAGCAGGGGTGGTGGTGGGTGGATATGGGTGGGTGGATGAGGGCGCGGGTGGATGAAGGGTGCGTGAATCGGGGAGGATGAAGGTGAAGACAGCGAAGGAAGGTGCATGAGGGATGGGTAGGTGTGCTGGGGTGGGTGAATGAGAGATCGATGAATGAATGGATGGATGGAGAGTGGGTGGATGGAAAGAGAAGTGGATGGAAAAGAAACGGGTATCCGAACAATGAATGAGGGGAGAAAACTCTAGGGAGAGCTTGACAGCCGGTCTTCAGAGAAGAACCCCCACCCCCCCCCCCCCCCCCCCCCCCCCCCCCCCCCCCCCCCCCCGACAAGTGCTTTGGCCCTGAACTCCCCCTTACACTTCAGGGGGCCGGGCCGCATCCAGGTCATGACTCCTGGATTCCTTTGCTGTCAGATTTTTTTTATGGAGCTGCCGACATTTGAATCAACAACTTCCAGATATGTGGGCGTTTCAAGGCGTTGCTTTAGACGGGTGTCTTACCTCCATCGCTAAGGGACACGCTTTATAAGCTGGAAAATCTAAGTCTTGTGAAGTTCACTTTGGTTCCTCTCGACCAAATCCAGCTGGAACTCTTTTCAGCTGCCTCTGCCATTGCCTTCAGGGTTCTGGTCCTCTTCTTGCCAGAAATCGCGAGCGTGACAGTCTGATGAGCCCACAAATCCACATGCTCCAACCCCTATGACGAGGACTTTGGTTTGGAAACACTATTCTCTGAAGCTGCTGGCTCGACTGGCATGCGTGCAGGTCTTGTAGACGTGAGCCTGCTCCATTCTGATTTCATATGGCACAGTGAGTTTAATCACAAACAACGGTTTGATGAACTGGAATGGAGTACATCACCCAGTCTCTTGTCCTGATGATCTCTGAATGTTGTTCCTATTCTGGAAGGTCTGGTGAGCATTCCTGGTCAGGCATTCTATCCAGTAAACCCCGCTTTTGTGCTCTTGATGTCTCGGCTGTTTTGCCAGACCATGACTTGTGGCTCGTGCCGTGTCGATGCTGGAGCCTCTGGAGGCGTAGTGTTTCCTCTGGCAGTTCTATGTGCAATCTCCGTCACCGCTTGGCTGTGTCACCATGTGGAACTTCCCTGGGGTAGCGCCCTCTGGCAGTTCTATGTGCAATCTCCGTCACCGCTTGGCTGTGTCACCATGTGGAACTTCCCTGGGGTAGCGCCCTCTGGCAGTTCTATGTGCAATCTCCGTCACCGCTTGGCTGTGTCTCCATGTGGAACTTCCCTGGGGTAGCCCCCTCTGGCAGTTCTATGTGCAATCTCCGTCACCGCTGGCCTGTGTCTCCATGTTCACCTTCCCTGGGGTAGCCCCTCTGGCAGTTCTATGTGCAATCTCCGTCACGCTTGGCTGTGTCTCCATGTGGAACTTCCCTGGGGGAGCCCCCTCTGGCAGTTCTATGTGCAATCTCCGTCACCGCTGGCCTGTGTCTCCATGTTCACCTTCCCTGGGGTAG
>CM031602.1:83463585-83466085 GCA_018398815.1 Conus ventricosus | reverse complement strand
TGTATTGTATTGCATTGTCCTGTACTTACTGTACTGTATTGCATTGTACTGTTGTACTGTACTTACTGTACTGTATTGTTTTGTATTGTACTGTGTATTGTTAACCACCACCACCCTCTCTCTCTCTAAAATAGCAGTACTTGTTCACTGATCTGGATAGAAAATGTCGTTTGCTGTTTGGTATGTTCCAACAGCAACATTGATTATTCCTGCACGTGCTCTCAAATTCTCTGGCCCTTAATATCTGCTCTCGTGGTAACATTAGCTTTGGTTTCCATTCCACGTGCATGCCCGTGTAAAAGTCGTGGAATCAATAGTCAGCCATGCAAATTGTGACGGGTCTCCGACGCTCCCCTCGTTATTAAAATATGATTTTCATATTCAGGGATGCAGGGGGTTATAGACAGAAGTATTTACGCTTTCACAACCAAAATGAGCTCTCGCATAGGCACACACACTCTGTCACTCACATCGGGCCCGCACAAAGGTGACGCGAAACCAATAACATTTCATAGAAAATAATCAACTTTTATTCAACTTGACTCCGAGCCCCCACCCGTCACTACACAACACAACTATCTGTATCATACAACAATGTAAACAGCATACAGACAATCTCATAAATCGCATCCCTTTCCTTCAATCACTCTTCATTAACCAGGAAAGACAATATTCCACAATTCTGTTTGCACACTTATAAACTTAAGAACAAATAAAACGTCCGTAACTTGCCAGCATTCCTCGGTTGACCGTCAGTTTCTCTCATCCCACTGTGCGACTACGAGCTGAAGCTGCCACACCGTTGTGTCCTCCCGATTGGCCAAATCCCAGTTGGGGGACACTGGCAACGTAGCTTGAGTCGCACCCTCACACCGAGTCTCCCGGACTCCACCACACTTCGCCCTCTCCACGGAAAGGGCTCCTGTCGGCCTCTCCCACAGGTCTTCTCTGGCTGCAAACACCCCACCGTTGTCTGGCAGCTCCCTGTCTAGGCTCCAACAGGCTGACACGTCTTGCTGTCGACCGTCCCCACACGGGAGACAATTCTTCTCGTCGTCGGCTCCGAGGCTACAGCAACCTCCACTGTCATACGTCCCACCCAGGAGACAACGAGGCGACAGCTAACCTCTGCTTCACGCTGTATTTTCTTGAGCCCTCAGCAAGACGGGCGAGTTCACTTTCCCTTAAGTGAGTCACACACTTCCTGGTTTTCCAAGCACCTTATTCGTTCTCAAAGAAAGAGAGAACCCGAGTTTAACTGGCTCAACCAATGGAATCACTGGCGCACACACATCACACGATTTGTACCAATAAATCCCCAAGTTATTTTTATTCCACCAATGGAATCACAAGTCACCTACACATACACACACACCACAGCTGCTAGCGCCAACAAAGACTTGGGCACCCAGTGGTTAATGCATAACCTCCTATTCAAACTCATGTTCGATTCCCGAAGCTACCCACTGTACTAACAGCCTGGACTTCTCTACCAGCCAGGACTGATGCTTCAAGTAGTTACTACCTCTATAGACAACAAGTTGCAAACCACTCAATAGGCCGCAGCCTTCCATTCATTCCTCAGAACAAGGACGACTGAATGGTCGCTGTACTCTGCCTGCAGGCTGACGGTCACCTACCCGTGACGGTCACCTGACACGATCGCCTTCCTTCAGACCACTGGAGAACCCAGTGAATAGCCAGCCAGTGGTCGGACTGGACACTCCTCTACCAGGACCGGCAGGTCGGCAACTCCTTGTCACTATCCCTCGGACATGCGAAACACTTCCAGTAACTCTCCCTCCTTCAGTATGCGACTCGGGGTATTCCCCTCTGGTGATGCCTGAATTCGCACACTTGAAGAACCCAAGGACTTGCTCTCAACAACAGCAAAACTACCCTTAATTTGCCTAAATGCTCGAGAACAATCGGCCGACTCATGACACTCACCATAGACGGTAACGCCACTGACAACGGCATCTTCAGAGTTTCCGGACAGCACGTGCAGATAGCAGTGTCCTGTGGCTTTATCGTAAGCACAGAGGTGACAGTCAGTGAGTCTTGTGCACATGGCCATACAAGCCAAAGGTGATCGTGCTGTCTTGGTGTCCTTGTAGTACGTAATGTACTGCGTCGATTTTACAACGTAAAATTGTGAGGTGTATCCTGACGCTGTAGTAACTGCCATTGCCAGGACCATAACAACATCGATTTCAGGGTTGATAATCATGTTTGGAACGTCAACAGCGCAGATTTTGCTGCCGAGACGGACTGGTTGATGAAAGGATTTAAACACAGGTGCTGCTTGTTGTTGCTGTTGTTATTGATTTTTTTTCTTTTTGTTTTTTTTGTACAAGTTTTTTAAATATTTGTGATGATCCACATCAAACCGAAAAATGTTTTGTACCACTGCTGACTGTCACAATCAATCAAAACTGAAAATAGTCTTTTTTCTTAATTTCTATCACAATACGATGACTATATGCATTTATCGCATTTA
>CM031602.1:83456085-83458585 GCA_018398815.1 Conus ventricosus | reverse complement strand
CTTCTGCAAATAGAACATTTGGAATCGTTATACGCTGATCCCCATTCCACCCCACCCCCCACACATCCCCTTCCTCCTCCTCGGCCATATAATAAGATAGATAAAAATGAAATGAAATAAAGTAAAGATAACATTTAAAATATTTTAGGGGAAAGGTGGGGAAAAAATAACGAAAAACTGTTAAGGTTTATGATTAAAAGTAAACCTTATAAACACGATTTAAGAACAATGAAAAGATACATGTCAAAGAAATGGCACACACACTTGCACCAAATAAAACGATCAGAGAGAGAGAGAGAGAGAGAGAGAGAGAGAGAGAGAGCTGGCGAAAAAGAAATCTGCAATTCGATAATGCTAACCACCACCCCCCCACCACCACCACCACCACCACCACACCCCACCACCACCACCACCACCACCACCACACCCCCACCACCACCACCACCACCACCACCACCACCCCCACCACCACCACCACCACCACCCCCACCACCACCACCACCACCACCACACCCCACCACCACCACCACCACCCCCACCACCACCACCACCCCCACCCCCACCCCCACCACCACCACCACCACCACCCAAAAATGAAATAAATAAAATAAAATAAACCGCTTTTAATGACCAAATGTTTAGGATACTTGAAGGACTTGAAGGATGCTATATGTTCTGATTTTTTCCTTTTTTTTTAGATAATGAAATCTCAGCATTAACCGCACCTATTACAGAGGAAGACATTTTAAGAGAGGCAAAACATGGGGAATGTATTAATCCAGAATGAGTCAATCACGAACTGTGTTTCTATGTTACTTTTAGAGAACTGCATGTTGCTCAATTAAGTTTTTAATGAAAGATTTTATTTACCCAATGAATGAATGAAAAGCATTACATCGCCTCTTTACACAGGTACAGGTGGTGGCTGAACTACAGTGATCAGAGAGAATATGTTGTTTTGAGGATATTGTTTTTCCAAATTGCCGAGTTTATTGAATCAAATAAAATACTTTGAGAAAATCATTCAGATAATACCCAACGTCGCATTTCTTTAGATCACAGGCTTATTTTAATATTTATGTCATTTAGAAAAAACCCTCAAACTGATCAGTGCTTTATTTGTTTAAAGAAGGCTTTTGATGGTGCATAAAAAGTGTTATGAATGAAACTATATGTATGCTAAGTTCTGTGTCATTGTAAAAATGTGTGATAGAGTTAAGTCATGATTTTCCGCAACAGAAAGAAAATTAACAGTTTTCGTTGCTTTGTGAGCGTGGGACGAGGGAAACACCTTCAACCTATTATGTTTGTAGTAAATCTGAATGGTTTAAACAACAATATTTTGAGAGAAAAAAAATTCTGAAAATATCAACAAAAGAATACATACTGTTAAATTATAACTTTATAATATATTTTTCCCATCACAAGATGACACTCATTCATTAGAAGAAAGCTCTCCATGCTTTTCATGAATATCGCTGTCAGTGAAAACGAGTGTAACAGTTCCATTATTACAGTCCAGACGACCACACAGAACCTTTTCCAGGATGTCAAACGCGTACGGGGAAAAGATTACATCCCGAGAAAGGTCACCTCCTCAAAAAGGTTACTTCTTAAAAAAACAAAATTTCCCGAACGGTGAATGAGTCCAACAGAAAAAGAAAAACTTATTTTCAATATGAGTAAAAAATGAAATTTAAAAAAGTCATATATGAAAACAGTAGCCTAAAGGGTAGGTAAATTTTAAATAAATGTTCTGCGAACCGCCAAAATAAATAGATTCATCGGCCATCTTGCGCTGAAGTGAATGAAGATAAGTGGTTGCTCGTTCATTTTGGTTGTCCTAACTGTTTTTTTATCTTGCCTGAAGAAGACCTTATTAGAGGTTTAAACGCGTCGTGTTTTGTCTTGTGTTTCGTTTGTCCACGTTTTTTTTTTTTTTTTTTGACGCGAACAAGACGTCATATCATGAATCAGATAACAGAAAACAGAATACAGCTTTCGAGCAAAGTGTAGCCGTTAGCTGTGACAACAGTTATTCATGGAAGCTATATCTGGCTTCGATATTCTATAATTTTGCAAAAAGGTCCCTTTTTTGTCTAAGGCCAAGTCAATGATGCCGGTGTGCATGCACCCGCGCATGGGTCCTATAGACTTGCCTGTGGTTTTGGGTCACAATCATTTGTTATCATGAGTGTTGTAACTGTTTTTGTCGTGACCACATTTGCTCGCCATATTCTCTCGTCTTCTTCTTCTGCGTACGCAGGCTGAGACACCTGCGGACACTCCCTGTATAGGCAAGCAAGTATCAAACCCATCTGCCCAACAAAGGGAATGGAGTGTTGTGTTTGTATGACCGTTTTTTTATCCCGCCATTAAGGCAGCCATACTCCAACTTCGGGGAAATATTCTCTCGTCGTTCCTTCAGATTTATCGGCCATTTCGCTCTCTAAGATCCAGTGTTACGGCGGTTGGCAAGACTGTAAACAATTGAACTGAA
>CM031602.1:83420636-83445085 GCA_018398815.1 Conus ventricosus | reverse complement strand
TTAAAAGCAAGGTCATCTTCGTCAGCCTCATCCTCAATGTTGATCATATGAAGTCTCAAATTCTGTCAAGTGCCAAGGCAAGGTTTACACCAATAATTTCATGGGGAGAATTATTGGACTTATTGGATTGCACCCACTATAAAGGGAATGCTCACTGGCTCTGCAACTAAAAGGTTATTGTCATCAGTGGGGGGCTTAGTAGGTGGTGTCTTGCATGTGTTACATCAGAACATACATCTCTGAACACGGCAGCAGTGCTGTGTCTGCTGTGGTGGGTTGTCTTGTGATGACCTCTACTGATGGTTTCATTTGGACCACTCAAGCTCAGGCTGCTTCACATTGGAATGGTGTCATTAGTATGGGAAAGTCAGAATGAGGTGGGTATGCAATAAAACAACAAGAAAAGCTCAGAATAGAGAATAGAAGATAATGTTGATGGTAATGATGATCATATAATGGCAATAGTTACCACTATTGATATCTGGTGAAAGCACCCAATTTTAAAGCTGCTTCCACTGTTTCAAACCCTCCATCTTGAGTTGTGCACATTTTCTCATAGGCTGAACACACACACACCACACACACACACACACACACACACACACACCACACACACACACACACCACATACACACACACTTGCATGCATATAAAGGCAAACCCCCCCCCCCCCCCCCAAAACTGCAGAATCTGTGGTAGCTTAAGGCAGTCGGTAACAGTTTTCTGACGATTCTTCCTTTAGTGAGGTAACTACTTTCTGTCACAGTTAGAAGCTTGTGTTGCATGATACAGCTGTTGTTTGGACAGATCATAGCTTTCTCTCTCTGTGTGCCTCTATGTGTATGTGTCTCTCTGTCTGTCAGTCTCTTTCTCTCTGTCTGCCTGTTTGTCTGTCTCTTTATGTCACTCTACGTTTTGTCTGTCCTCCGTCTCAAGCACACACACTCATGCACGTGCACACACAGACACAGACACGCACGCACACACGCACGCATGCATGCATATGTGTGTACGTGGCCCATGTCTACAAACACTGCACACACATTTGCTCTCTCATCTTGCTTATTTTTTCACCAAGTTGGCATACACAAGATCTCGATAGTCCAAGATGTGCTGATCCACATTTCACACACATGCACACTGAGTCACATCGCTCGCACATCAAAGTCATGCGAAAAAATACCCAAACCAGATCTCGCATACTGCCACTTTCAGTCCAGAGTGCCGCCAGAAGCATGCGCAGCATGCAGTCCTCGTTGCTGAGTGATGAATCGCCATGCCCGATGAGTCGGTGTACAGTAAGTACGATGACGCCATAGCAGCCATGGATGCCGATGTGGAGACGGCCGTGGGGGCTGGGGATGGTGCGCCAACACCTCCGAGGTCTCCTGCGGTAAGTGTACCTTGGATGGAGTAGAGGGTTCACAGCTACAGTAACTTGTCAGCGGCCGGCATGATGCCGGAGAGCAACCAAGTAAAGACTCTATGAATACAGTCCCTGTCATGTTGGTGTTCTGTGTAAGTGGCAGCAAGAGTGAGAAGAAAGATAACTCTGTGTATACAAAGATTAGCATCCCTCGTGATGTCCAGCAGATGAAAAATGAAGATCTGCAGCATGATGAGGAGACACCTATCAACAGGCAGTGTACACTTTTGTTGTTATAGTGCCTCAAAATAAAAGTTGTACATATTCATATCTTATGTATAAAGAATGGTGCCTGTTTACATATCTTTGCTGAGATTTCAGTAAACGATTTTCCAGCAGTAAGAGGTATATCTCTGATTTTATGTGATGTTGAACACTGGCTTCTGGAACATTCATTTTCTTTATGTAGTCCCCCCAAAGCCCTTCCTCAATGCCCACCCCACTTTACAAACCTGATTTTAAGGAATTCTTATCATTGTCTTAAAATATTACAGTTGAATAAATTCTATAACAGGTCTTAGCCAATGAAAGCTCTTCCGTTATGCTCTGCATGAAAACATCTATTATTCTTATGTTTTCTGTGTGTATGTGTGCGCATGCCTGCGCGCGTGCGTGTGTGTGTGTGTGTGTGTGTGTGTGTGTGTGTGGTGTGTGTGTGTGTGTGCTTGCATGCATGCGTGTGTGTGTGTGTGTGTGCGCTTGCATGCATGGTGTGTATTGTATGTCTTTTTCTAATAAGATGATAAAATGACAAGACAGTACATTAAAGAGAGAAAGTTCTTTTTGAAGATGCATTAAACGTTTCCCGACTTGATTTTAGTACACTTTTTTACTTTGTCAAAAATAGATACTATAGAGGCTTTACTCATGCCTTTGAAGTGTGTGATGGATGAAGGGTTCCTTAGGAGAGTTTCAGTGGTAGCTGCCTGTTGCTCAGGTCAAGACGGTGAAGGAACTTCTGGAGGAAGCGAAGAAGATCTCTAGTCCTGGCGCCCCTCCCCCTCTACCAGGCCCACCTCAAACCGCCGTCGGCCAGGAGGCTAGGAGTGCCAGGAGCGCAAAGAACGCCGCCAGCCAGGCCACCACTGTTGGCAACGACTCGGTGACGGACGGACCGGAGGAGCGGGCGAAGGAGAGATGGAAAGATCGACGCAAAAGTGCTACTAAAAGTGCAGGTAAGAATTGTGTCACTTTTAAGTTTCTGTAACCTAATTATTTGCTATAACTGTGGTTTGTAGGAAATGTTTGGGATGCCATGAAAAAACAACAGGATGCGAAGCATATAAACGTACTCCCAGTTTTCCAAACCGCTTATAAATCGGCCAAGAGCTTTGTGGGATACCAATAGGGGCAAAATAACGGTTTTTTTTCGGTTATTTAACCGATGTACACTTTCGAAACTGGTATTATTAGTCCTCATTGGGCCTAAAGCCTGTGTACATACCAATTTCATCCAAATCGGACAATATGGCAAGAATAACGATTTTTTTAACGGTCAGATTTGAAACATTACATGGAAGTGCCATTTGTGTGTGATAACCTTTCTATATACAAAATTTCATTAAAACCCACCAATATAAAAAATAACGGCAAAATAACGGTTTAAACGGTTATGTAACCGATATATACTTTTGAAACCGGTATTTTAGTCCTCACTGGGCTAAAGCCTGTGTACATATAAAATTTCATCCAAATCGGACAATATGTCAAGAATACGGTTTTTAACGGTCAATTTTGAACACTATATAGAAGTGCCATTTGTGTGTGATAACCTACTCTATACCTGTCATGAGTCGGCGAATGTTCTCGAGCATTTAGGCAATTAAGGGTAGTTTGCTGTTGTTGAGAGCAAGTCCTTGGGTTCTTCAAGTGTGCGAATTCAGGCATCACCAGAGGGGAATACCCCGAGTCGCATACTGAAGGAGGGAGAGTTACTGGGAAGTGTTCGCATGTCCGAGGGATAGTGACAAGGAGTTGGCGACCTGACGGTCCTGGGTGGAGGAGGTGTCCAGTCCGACCACTGGCTGGCTATTCACTGGGTTCTCCAGTGGGCTGAAGGGAAGGCGATCGTGTCGGGTGACCGTCACGGTAGGTGACCGTCAGCCTGCAGGCAGAGTACAGCGACCATCCAGTCGTCCTTGTTCTGAGGAATGAATGGAAGGCTGCGGCCTATTGGGTGGTTTGCGCCTTGTTGAGGGTCTATAGACGTAGTAAATCTGAGCATCGTCTCGGGCTGGTAGAGTAAGTCCAGGCTGTTAGTACATGGGGTAGCTTCGGGGGAATCGAACATGCAGTTTGAAATACGGGGTTATGCATTAACCCTTGGTACCAAGTTGGTTGCGCATAGCAACTGTTGTGTGTGTGTATGTGTAGGTGACTAGTGATTCCATTGGCGGAATAAAAATACTTGGGATTTATTGGTAAAATCGTGTGATGTGTGTGTGCCCGTTGTTCCATTGGTTGGCCAGGTAAACTCGGGTTCTTCTTGTTCGAGAATGAATATAAGCTGCTTGGAAAACAGGAAGTGTGTGATTCACTTAAGGGAAAGTGAACTCGCCCGTCTTGTGAGGGCTCAAAAAATACAGGTGAAGCGATGTTTAGCTGTCGCCTCGTTGTCTCCTGGGTGGGGCGTAAGCAGTGGAGGTTGCTGTAGCCTCGGAGCCGACGACGAGAAGATTGTCTCCCGTGTGGGGATCGGTCGACAGCAAGGACGTGGTCAGCTGTGGAGCCTAGACAGGGAGCTGCCAGACAACGGTGGGGTGTTTGCAGCAGAGAAGACTGTGGGAGAGGCGACAGGAGCCTTTCAGTGGAGAGGGCGAGTAGGTGGAGTCCGGAGATCGGTGTGAGGGTGCGACTCAAGCTACGTTGCCAGTGTCCCCAACTGGGATTTGGCCAATCGGGAGGACACAACGGTTGTGGCGCTTCTGCTCGTAGTGTACAGTGGGATGAGAGAAACTGCGGTCAACCAAGGAATGGTGGCAAGTTATGGACATTTTATTTTGTTCTTAAGTTTTATAAGTGTGCAAACAGATTGTGGAATATTGTCTTCTGGTTAATGAGAGTACTTGAGGAAAAGGGGATGCGATTTATGAGATTGTCTGTATGATGTTTACATTGTTGTATGATACAGATAGTTGTGTTGTGTAGTGACGGGTGGGGGCTCGGAGTCAAGTTAAATAAAGTTGATTATTTTCTATGAAATGTTATTGGTTTCCGTCACCTTTGTGCGGGCCCGATGTGAGTGACAGAGTGCGTGTGCCTATGCGGAGAGCGCATTTTGGTTGTGAAAGCGTAATACTTCTGTCTATAACCCTGCATCCCTGAATATGAAATCATATTTTAATACGAGAGGAGCGTCGGAGTCCGTCACAAATTGGGGGCTCGTCCGGGATGAAATAAATGAGCCATAGTGATTTTGATTCTGGGTTTTGTCAATTGCAAGGGATTTGAAATTTGCTCGTAATTGTTGAAACTAGATTTTTTTTCTTACCTGGAAAGACGTTAGTCATGTGTTGATTGTTTTGATCTTCTTTTTTTTTTTCATGACTGGGCCTGTTGATTGAGCTTGCTTGATTTGGTTGCGTTTGAGGTTGGTTGTGTGTAGCACAACTATCGATCGCTTATTTACAAGTGATCGTGTGGATATCTCGCTTGTTACTGTGGTTGTATTAACTAGCTGATCGAGGGTTAGATAGCTTCAGAATGTCGACTGAAGAGGGTGCTGAGACAATGGGTCCGCTGAAAAAGATGGACCTCATAGAAGAAGGAAAAGCTTTAGGACTAAAGGGTCCGGAACTGAAGGCATATGTAGATGAGAAACTGGCCCCGTGTAATCGAGGCCCAGAAAATACAAAGGGAAAGGCAAGAGAGAGAAAGAGAACGGGAAAAGGAGGAGAGAGAACGGGAAAAGGAGGAGAGAGAACGGGAAAGAGAGGAGAGAGAAAGAGAACGGGAAAGAGAGGAGAGAGAAAGAGCACGGGAAAGAGAAGAGAGAGAAGAGAACGGGAAAGAGAAGAGAGAGAAAGAGAACGGGAAAGAGAGAGAGAAAGGGAGAAGGAGGAAAGAGAGGAAAGAGAAAGAGAAAATAAGGCAGTTTGAGTTAGAAAAATAAAATTGGAGAAAAAACGGGACGTGGACGCAAAACCTCAAGTGAACTTTGCACCACATGTCAGTCCCTTGATCAATATGCCAAAGTTCGATGATAATCCGGACCATTTAGAGGATTTCATTTCGCAATTTGAAGGATTGCCAAAGATCAGGGCTTACCGAAGAACGGTGGGCCACAAATTTGTCGGCGCTGCTGACACCAAAGCTAGGGATGCTTTTTTCTGCTTGCCACCGGAAAAAACAGACAGATTATGAGTCGGTGCGCGATGCTTTGTTTCAGAGGTATCAAGTAAACCGCGATAGATATAGGAAATGTTCAGAGAAACCGTTCGTAAATCAGGTGAGGCGCACGTACAGTTCCTTTATCGGCTTAGGGCTCTCTTTGACAAATGGATAAGGTTAGGAAACATCGAACAAACTTTTGAATCTTTGAGGGAGGAGATCGTTAAGGAGCAAATTCTCTCCACTTGTCGGAAGGATCTCACAGTATTCTTGGCGGAAGAGAATTAGGAAGTTTAGAGGAGTTAGTGAAAGTTGCAGACAGGTATGAATCTGCCCATGATCAGCGTAATGGGATGAAGGGATCGAACAGTCGACCCGTAATGCCCAGACCACACAGTCAGGGAGTGATTCGCCGACTCCCTACAAACAGGAGGCGAGACCGCAGTTAGAAGCGGATTCTAAGTCCCGTGGCAACGGTGGGACTCAAGAGAACGTTAGAGTGAAACGCACATGTTTTAAATGTGGGCGAGAGGGTCATATCGCCAAGGAATGTAGCGGACTGCGAATACATTCCGTCGTTGCCGTTGATACAATTCAACAGGAAGGCAGAGTGCCACCACCAACTACTAGGGCAGTAGTAAACGGGAAGCCGGTGACCTGCTTACTAGATACAGGACTGACTCAAGCGGCAATGGTAGAGCCCGGTTTTGTGAGAGAGACAGACTATACAGGAGAAACCACCTGCGTGCGATATGCAGATGGAAGGATTAATCGGCTGCCTTTGGCCCGTGTCAAAGTAGAGTCAGAGTTTGTCAGGGGTACTCCACTGCAGCAGTGCAAACAATCTTCCCTATCAGCTTTGTTAGGGGGTAGGTATATCCTCCCGAAGCCTAACCAGGTGCCAGTCAAGTGGGGAAAGCAAGGGTAGTGCAGGGGTAGGAAAGTAAACAGACAGCAGGTGGAGTGCACCAGGCGCCGCTAGCAGTAGAGCTAGTGTAGGCATGAAGGTGGCCGTGGTGGTGGTGCAGTGGACCATGAAATAGGTCGTCGTGGCGGTGCCGTGGGCCATGATGGCCGCAGTGGTGGATCAAAAAGTTGTTGGCGTTGCCGTGGCAGTCAGAAATGTAGGAGCCACGGTGGCGGACCTCAGGGTCGGGGCCAAGAGGGACCACAGAGTAACTGGAACCAGGGGGCTGTAATAACGCATGGCAAGAAGGTCAAGGAGACCTGCTATCGTTAGGAAATGCCAAGAATAGTCAGCTCACAGGAGCAGACGATCCAGTGTCAGGAAAGGGTAAAAGTAATAAGGCTCATCAAGTAATGGGCATAGGCACTGAGTGGGATTCAAACCAAGGAATTTCCTCAGAGAGAAGGAAAAAACGGTTTCGGATAAGATGAGTGAGGGATCATCTCATAACATTTTGAAAAGGGGAGATGATCGTCGTCGCAGTGCATGGGTGCGACAGGCTAGAAGAGGATCGCGCAGATTTTCACGCGCTCCTTTAAGGACTAAACTGTGTGAAAGGTGCGCTGACTCTCTTGTAAAGCCTGGAATGCGCAAACTATCTGCCCCAGGTTACTATTGGCCAGCCACAAACGGCGGTCAAGATTGAGTGGGGCAGGAGTAGGTCAAGGGTTGGAGTAATGCCTCCTGGGTGTTGCTGTTGTAGTGTGAACAACAGAAGTAGGACAATGGTAGGAGCAATGCCTACGGGCTGCTGTTGTGGTGGTGGTGTGAGCAGTCATCTGTTACGGACAGCTACTGTGTAAATGATGTAGCTGGCCAGTTATGTTATTGATTTTGATTGCCCAGTATAGGGCGGGATAAGCATATGTTCATGTGCTATTTTCGTTTTTTTTATAATGTGTTTACCTGTATGTGTTGCTTTGTTCATTGCCATTATGGAGCGGGGATCAGTACGTGCTCACGTGTTATGATTTATGAATTTTCTGGTTGATATCTGTTTGCTCATGTTTTGTCACAGCTCGGTAAAGTGTGTACTTACGTTGTGACATCAGGATGAATGTTTGATTTGCATATTGTGTGTGAGACCGTGTGAGCATGTTGGTGGCTACACGCCTGAATTGATTTTGATAAGTAGGCTGGGCCACACACCTGAATTTGATCTTGATTAGCAGAATAGGCCATACTCCTGGATTTGGATCTTGTGTTAACCCTCTGCCTACCGCATGACTTTGTGCTATATGACTATGAGAATACCATGCAAGAGAGGTAACTCCGCAACACATACACACTTGCCATAAAGAAACCTCAATATAAAATTTGTTTTTAACTTATCTATTCTGTAAAAGTAATGAAAAAATTCAAAGACATCACTCCATCCAAAACAGCCATTTCCCCCCACATATAGTGAACTGGTACACGAGAAAAAAAACAAAACAAACAGACTAACTGTACTTTGGTATTCTCAGTGCTAAAACAATTTTCCCTAAATTCACTGTACCCACAGAACATCATGGATTAGGAGCACAGAGTGATTTTCCAAGTCTAAACAAAGTACTGAAACCTTCAGGAACAAAATAAAGTCATTCTGTATGGTATGCATACTAAATAATCAACTTTTATTGTGAAGCAAAAAACAACAACCCAAACTTCAACAATTTTGTTAAACTGAAGGCAAGAGATTTGTCTTCTAACTACTGAGGGGAAAAAATAACAAGAACGATTACTGAATACTGGGCTTTAGATTGTGATGGAATTCAACAAAAATGTGCTTTTGCACAAGTGCTCTGAGCAACCCCCCCCCCCCCCCCCCCCCCCCCCCCCCCCCCCCCCCCCCCCAACACACACACACTGTGGTGATGATGTACCTCTTGTCCGGCTCCTCTTTGCTTTTTGATAAACAGGCAGTTTTTATTTCAGGCCAGAGTTATGTTCATCCTTTTCTGCTCTGCTTTTGTGCAGCAAATAAATTTGTTTCTCGTTAAAAGTCTGCCAAAATTCTTCTGAAATCAAAAAGCTAAAGGTGATGCTCCTACAGGCAAATCGTGGGACCACACCCACTGACTGACCCGGTTTCCTGGCTATCAAAACAGGGAAACTTTGGGGGGCTTCACTTCTTGTAGCCAACCACTCCAGTCAAGAATTAAAGAATCTCTAGCAAGTTTTGTGTTTTCGAATTTTCTTTTTTTGGGGGTCTGGGCCCAGCAGCAATGGGCTATTCGACATCGTCATTATCATCGCCTGAATCATTATTGATTCGGCCTCAAAATCAGTCAGCAGTCGATCTTTATTCATAACTAGGTCAAGATGACGTCCGAATCGTTCTTGCTTCAAATGTTCTTCAAGAGTGTAGCCCGCAAATACGCTCTCTTCATCAATATCACTTCAGAAAATGAATTCTGCAAGTTGCATAGTTACTTGACCCGCCATTTTCCCAGAAAATCTTCGCGAAAAAAAGCCGAACTTTGAAAATTCACAGCAGCGAAACTACTCCACCAAAACTCATGCAACAAAAACCAAAATGGCGTCCAGAAACGGAAGTACGGAAGACTCTTCTGTCGCAATTGCATTCTGGGATATGCGATGGTGAAAGCGAAAGTCGTTGACCGAGTATTCAGCGGTCGATCTCGGTCGATCCGGTATTCAGAAAGAGGAAATCTCGCGGTCGATCTCGGTCGATCCGGTAGGCATTGGGTTAATTCATGGTTGTGCTATATTAGAAGTGAATGGAATGATTAATTAATATGTATGGACATGCTGATAGCTAACGCCATGGAGAGAGTTCTTGATTATATGTGGGCCAGTTTAGAGTTAAATGTTGTGCCACAGTTGTTTATGACTGACCAAAGAGTGATCTATGGATTATCTAATTGATTTATTGGTTTTAATTAGGTACATTACCCATGTTAGAGATGTTGATGGAAGTGATGTCTTGAAGCATAGGGGTAGTACTGTTATATCGACCCATGCAACTGAGTTTGTTTTATCCAATCTGAGAACATTCGTCCTGGAGGAAATGTTGATTGGAACAACATTCTTAGGTACGGGGGTGTCATGAGTCGGCCGAATGTTCTCGAGCATTTAGGCAAATTAAGGGTAGTTTTGCTGTTGTTGAGAGCAAGTCCTTGGGTTCTTCAAGTGTGCGAATTCAGGCATCACCAGAGGGGAATACCCCGAGTCGCATACTGAAGGAGGGAGAGTTACTGGGAAGTGTTTCGCATGTCCGAGGGATAGTGACAAGGAGTTGGCGACCTGACGGTCCTGGGTGGAGGAGTGTCCAGTCCGACACTGGCTGGCTATTCACTGGGTTCTCCAGTGGGCCTGAAGGGAAGGCGATCGTGTCGGGTGACCGTCACGGGTAGGTGACCGTCAGCCTGCAGGCAGAGTACAGCGACCATCCAGTCGTCCTTGTTTCTGAGGAATGAATGGAAGGCTGCGGCCTATTGGGTGGTTTGCGCCTTGTTGTCTATAGAGGTAGTAAATACTTGAAGCATCAGTCAGGGCTGGTAGAGAAGTCCAGGCTGTTAGTACAATGGGTAGCTTCGGGGAATCGAACATGAGTTTGAATAGGAGGTTATGCATTAACCACTTGGTACCCAAGTCTTGGTTAGCGCTAGCAGCTGTTGTGTGTGTGTATGTGTAGGTGACTAGTGATTCCATTGGCGGAATAAAAAATAACTTGGGGATTTATTGGTACAAATCGTGTGATGTGTGTGTGCCCGTGATTCCATTGGTTGAGCCAGTTAAACTCGGTTCTCTCTTGTTTGAGAATGAATATAAGCTGCTTGGAAAACCAGGAAGTGTGTGATTCACTTAAGGGAAAGTGAAACTCGCCCGTCTTGCTGAGGGCTCAAGAAATACAGCGTGAAGCAGAGGTTAGCTGTCGCCTCGTTGTCTCCTGGGTGGGGACGTAAGACAGTGGAGGTTGCTGTAGCCTCGGAGCCGACGACGAGAAGAATTGTCTCCCGTGTGGGGACGGTCGACAGCAAGACGTGTCAGCCTGTTGGAGCCTAGACAGGGAGCTGCCAGACAACGGTGGGGTGTTTGCAGCCAGAGAAGACCTGTGGGAGAGGCCGACAGGAGCCCTTTCAGTGGAGAGGGCGAAGTACGGTGGAGTCCGGGAGACTCGGTGTGAGGGTGCGACTCAAGCTACGTTGCCAGTGTCCCCCAACTGGGATTTGGCCAATCGGGAGGACACAACAGTGTGGCAGCTTCAGCTCGTAGTCGTACAGTGGGATGAGAGAAACTGACGGTCAACCAAGGAATGGTGGCAAGTTATGGACATTTTATTTGTTCTTAAGTTTATAAGTGTGCAAACAGAATTGTGGAATATTGTCTTTCCTGGTTAATGAAGAGTACTTGAAGGAAAGGGGATGCGATTTATGAGATTGTCTGTATGATGTTTACATTGTTGTATGATACAGATAGTTTGTGTTGTGTAGTGACGGGTGGGGGCTCGGAGTCAAGTTAAATAAAGTTGATTATTTTCTATGAAATGTTATTGGTTTCCCGTCACCTTTGTGCGGGCCCGATGTGAGTGACAGAGTGCGTGTGCCTATGCGAGAGCGCATTTTGGTTGTGAAAGCGTAAATACTTCTGTCCATAAACCCCTGCATCCCTGAATATGAAAATCATATTTTAATAACGAGAGGGAGCGTCGGGAGTCCCGTCACAATACCAAATTTCATTAAAATCCACGTATATATAAGAAAATCACGGCAGAATAACGGTTTTTAAACGGTTGTTTAATCCATTTTCAGCATTACATCACTTACATATGGACAGAGGCTCCGATTTGTCACAAGATCATCCAAACCGCTTATAAATTGGTCTAATACTTTCTGAGATATTCCATAAGAAGAAAAAACCGTTACAGGCCGTTACAACCGTTAGTAACGGCTATAACGGGGCATACTAAAACATCAGGCATCATCCATGACCCATAATGAACATACCTGCAATTTTCATTAAGGTCAGCCAAGTACTTTCTGAGATATTCCATAAAGAAGAAAAACCATTACAGGCCGTTACAGCCGTTAGTAATGGTTATAACGGTAAACTAAAACATTGGGCATTATTCGTGACCCATAATGAACATAACCTACAAATTTTCAGAAAGATTGGCCAAGTACTTTCTGAGATATTCCATAAAGAAGAAAAACCGTTACAGGCCGTTACAGCCGTTAGTAACAGCTATAACGAGGTAAACTAAAACATCGGGCATCATCCGTGACCCATAATGAACGTACCTGCTCATTTTTACAAAGATCGGCCAAGTACTTTCTGAGATAATCCGTAAAGAAGAAAAACCATTGCAGGCCGTTACAGCCGTTAGTAACGGCTATAGCGGTAAACTAAAACATCGGGGCATCATCCATGGCCCATTGTCAACCTCGGGTGATGTCGATGGAGGAAGGACTAGCGCACAGCCCAAACACACTCACAGCTTGCTTACAATCTCATTCATATATCATGCATTCGTTACATCAAACCACTAGTAAAGTCTATAACTTTACTACACATGTTCATAGAACGAAACATCAATGCATATGGAATCAACAAAATAAAACATTCTCTCTTTCCTGAACTTCACAGAATCATTTATCTAAAGCATCATTAAACTAACCCGGGTTATAAGTAGATTTCTACTTTACCTGGCCAGGTGATCTTAACTATTCACGAATCACTGTCTCTTTTTCTTTTCCTTTTTTTTTTTCTTTCACTGTCACTTTCACAACACGACACAACTGCTGGCACTGGTGTTGGTCTGCTTGCACCGGTCAAGCTGGACTGCTGGCACCGGTCAGGCTGGACTGCTGGCGTTGGTCAGGTTGGACTGCCGATGAAAGTGGCGCTGGCCAAGTATGAGGTCGAACCCCCGGTTCAGATGGGACAGTGACTATCAACATCGATCTGTTCTCTTTCTTTCTTCCTGCATTAACGCATTGCACTCTCTCTCTCTCTCCTAGTCTGCTCTATTAAATGGACATGGTTGCTTTTCTTTTCCTTTTCTTTTCTTTCTTTTTCTCTTCATTAGTTAGCAACTCTCTCTTTCCACATCTCTCTTTAGTCCTCCCTTTGCAGACTGTGTCTGGTGCTAATGCTCGAACTTCACTCCTCTCATCTCTCTGCCTTTCTCTGCAGAGTCTACACCCCAGAACCTCTCTCTCTCTCTCTGTCTCTCTATTCGTTCTCCCCTCGTTCTCTGCTTCTCTCTCGTCAGAGCTTACACAGAGCCTCTTCCTCTGTCTCTCTCTGTTCGTTCTGTGCAGACTATCTGGTGCTAATGCTTAAACTTCACTCTCTCATCTCTCTTGCCTTTCTCCTGCAGAGGACTACACCCCAGAACCTCTCTCTCTCTCTGTCTCTCTGTTCGTTCTCATCTCCCTGCCTTCCTGTAGGCGAGAGCCTACTCCCCCGAACTTCTTCCTCTCTCTCTCTGTCTGTTCGTTTTCTTCGTTCCCCCTCTCTCTCACTCAGCATTACTTTATGCCCTCACTCCGTGTCCAAGGGCCAGTACCATTGGTCAGTATTTTTACCGCCTGATACCCGAAGTTATCTCCCTCTAATTCCATTGGATATTCAAATCATGACAGTCACGCCTACACGCCTTACTCTCTGTGGTGGTCAATTGGTCATTTAATTGATTAGCTAGATTTCACCCCCACCACACACTACCTTCTCCCTCTCCCTTTCCTGCTTTAACCTGCGACGTCCGACTAACAATGGCGCTGGTTCCACAAATTGGCTAGATGAGCTGGCCAGGCGCTACGATCGTCTCGCTAGACATCGAGGCGTCGGTCAAAGCTGCTTAGTCCGTCTAGCCGGACAGACCGTCTCTGTGGAGCCTCTCCCTATGCTTAATTGGCTGGATCCGAACCATGGGCCCGTCTATGTGGCGCCCAGAATATTTGAGTTAGAGCTTATGCCCCAAACAACCTGGACCACGACTTGGTTGTTCTATTTTGACCGTGACAATTTCCCCCTTGCAAAAGACTATGCACCGCATCGTCTCAAAACCACGGTACAAAAAAACAACAACCGAATTTGCCGACACACAGCTACACGGCAAAGTTTGAAAAATACTTTACAACAAACGGTTATAAATTATAGGATATATCATTAGTAAATACCGCCCCAATGAGTTATCATTGATGTGCGCTCTTGCGTTATTTGGGACCATTTTATAACGACCTCTGTGCGCACTTAGTGATTTCCCCTACCTGCGGTTTCCCACATCTTCTCTTCACAATTCCTATGAAAAGCACAATATAGTATGATCACGATCCAAATGACACTTCACTGAGGAATCTCCATCCTACTTATTGCAAATAATGCATCATACACAAGCGACTGTATGCTCCAAGCATAACTACATTCACATGAACAAGTCTCGCAAAGAAAATATGAACAAGTCTCACACAAAAAAAATATGAACCATAGCCAATGGGAATGAACCCATATCCAATCAACATAACTGTAATCAACACATATTATCAACAAAGCACCCCGGATATGACTGACTTCCTCTGAGTTGCAGCTTGCTAGATACACGGCTTAAATAGTCAGCTCCGACATTCTGTCGACCGGGAATGTACTGCACTCGATACCTGTAGGGCTGCAGTGCCATTGCCCAACGCAGAACCCTGCTGTTTTTCAGCTGTGCCTCCTGCAGGAAATTTTAGTGGTTTGGTGATCTGTCTCTATCACGAACTCTTTCCCATACAAGTATTTGTGGAACTTCTGCCGGCCCACACGACAGCTAAACACTCTTCTCCACCGTTGCGTACCCTTCTTCACACTTGTCAACTTCTGCTAGCATACCTCACAGGAAACTCGACCCCTTCATCTCCTGCAACAATACTTTCACCTATTTCCCCCCACCTGATGCATCTGTCCGCAACAAAAACGGTTTAGACATATCCGGTAGCTTCAAGATGGGACGGGAACCCAGTCTTTCCAACACCGTCTGCAGTGCTTGCTCTGCAGCGTCTGACCACTCGACCACTGCGGTTTCCCTGCCTTGACCAAGTCACTGAGAGGACTCGTGATTGCTGCGAAATTTGGAACAAACTCCTGTAGAAGCCAATAAAACCTAGCAGACTCCTGACTTCCGTTTTGGTCTTGGGTCTCTCTGAATTCATCATCTTCTCCACCTTTCCCTTTCTGGCTGCTTTGTGTCGCTCCGACAGCAAAAACCTAGGAACTCCTAAATGTCTAGCCCTTCATACAGTGACACATCCCTGTATGACTCTTCTGGAAACTTAGGCAAAAAAAAATCTCCCTTCTTTTTGCTGGGTCTCTTTCACCTCATCAATGATTGCTGCTGCGCCTATGTGCTGAGTCTCACGCTGAATATATTTGCGGAGGAATTGCGGAAGTTTTGGTTTCCATTCACTCAATTCGTTAAACCGACCCACCCTTTCAGTGATGGTGAATGGTCCTTTCAAGCATCAGCAGCTTTTTGTGACCGTGGGAAGCAGTACCGGGCTTGATCTCCCGCCTTGAGGGATTGTTCCTCCCCTTCCCTTCTTTTGCTTCTTCTAACGACCCTACCCTTTCTGCAAACTTTCCTTTGAACCTTACATGTCTCATACCTGTGCCCACCTTTGGAAAGGGCAAATTTGGGCAATCGACCAACACCCACTCTCCTGAATTGTGTCAATTAAGAGGCTTTTAAGAGGTGCCTTCCTCTTCACCCTTTGTGGCTGACCTTTGACACACGTCACATGCCCATGCAGAAATGCTTGATGTCTGCCATTGCTCCTGGCCAATGAAAGTCATCAAAGATTCCGGTCAGCTGTTTTGCTGGTGCCGAGATGACCCGCCATGACGACTCGTGACCCACTGACATGACAGTGTCACGATAACCTGCTAGTACCTCTAACTGAGTGGTCACCTTACCTGTCTTCCCCCTTTGGTGAACACTCGGTACAACAGCCTGCCTTTCACAAGAAATTCTGTCTCGCCTCCTCTAACCTCCCGTTTCTCTCCACCTCTTGCCAACTCCCAAGACTTCACGAGCGAAGGGTCTTGTTCCTGCCCTGCCCTAAACTCATCGGGCGAACACATCTATGCCTGACTTCCTTGCTGGAACGACTAACGGTTTATCGACCCCTTTTCCCCCTTCTTGCTCCGTGTTTGAACTGCTGCCCTGTAGCAGTCAACAACTCAGGATCCCCTGGACCCTTGCCCCTGGAATATTTTTCCCAAAGATCAAATCATGAAGGGGTTTCTCCATCACCAGCGCAGACAACTCGCCTGAGAAGTAAGGGGTACGTTTCTTCTATCTTAGCAACTGGAAACTCCCTCACAGTGCCATCGATTAGAGTACAGGTTGGATTTGCCCTGTCAAATCCCCTTTCCGACCAGCGTTGTTCGTACTACCCCGCCCCCGAACAACCAGTGTCTCGTAACACTTTCACCTCTCTGGCCAATCCACCCTTCTTCCACTGGTAACGAACCACTCAGCCTAGTGCCCTCCATCCCTGACACTGACTGCTGTCCAGTGTAGCCATAGGCTGCACTCCACCCTCTTCAGATTGGGTCCCTTTTGGTTCCATGCAGGTCGTTTCCCTTGACGACCCTTTCCACCTCTTGCAAGGGCTGCTGCTTCGGGAAACCTCATGCGACAACCCCTCGCCACATCCCCTTTTTTGGCAATAAAACACCAAATGTCCCTTTCCCCTTTTTCCTTTCTGCCCCCCACGGGTTTGCGACTTTGGGGGAAAACTCCCTAGTCTCCTTGCACTCCTTCTCACCTGTGCCTGGCACCTGTTTCCCCTGCCCTTAGTGCCCAAACTCCTTTCTATACACCTCTGCAACTCAACCAACTCCCCTGCTGTCTTGGCTGTCTCTCTTTCAAATGTAATTTTAACTCAGGGCCGCAACCTGACAAATCTGTTCCTTCATAACTAGCTTTTAAATCACGAACTCCTTCTTCGTACCACTAAACCCTCTAACCATTTCTCAAATTAGTGATCTAGACGTGCCCCCAACTGAGTGTCGTTTCCCCCTGCTTCCCAAACTAGCTGAACAAAATTTCTTTCTGAATCCTTCCTCTGTGAGGTCAAATCCATTCATCAATGATTCCTTCACGCACCAAAATCAGTTGGTTGTCTGCTGGTAATGCGAAAAATCTTGTAATGCCTTACCCGTCAGTACCCCGACAAAATGACTGCCCACTCTTCTGGGGGCCAACCCGACGGGCCCCAAACGTTTCGAACGACTGAGGGTAGCATCAATCGAATCGGTTCCTTTCACGAGAATTTTGGCAACTTGGGTCGGGGAGCGTAACTGCGCACAGAGTCACTGGAAACTGAACTCCCACCCTCGGTGGTCTCCCTCTGTATTCTCACTTTTCTAACTCTAATTGAACCTTTAATCTTTCTGTTTCCTGCTTCATTCTTTCTGTTTCCTGCGTTTCCCTAGCCTGATTATCATTAGCCTGAATCCTTAATTTTTCTGTTTCCTGCTCTGCTATTTTTCCCGCGACACGTCGTCTTTCCGCGCGTTCATCCCTTTCCCTCTTTTGCTGGTTTTCAACAATGCTCGCAACTCATCTCCTGGTACCTAAATCCGAGCGACGCTCACGAGTTGTTCAATAGGGGTGTTCTTTTCTTCCGCCATTGTATCTCTTTTTTTTTTTTTTTTTTTTTGAAAAAGATTTTTTTTACTACGACAGCCAAACTGGGTTTTCCCACACGAGTGACGAATAGCACAATCCTATGAAAGATAATATTAGCTTGGACAACGTAATTAGTTTTTATAAGACGCCCAGCGCCTGACCCAACTATGAGAGCCGAATTATAGGAAATCTGTGCGAAATGAGTACTCTGGGGCTGAAAAAGCCAAGCCTAGTATTAACTATCTTGGAAGCAATGCCAAGCCTAGTATTTAACTATCTTGGGAACATTTCAGTAAGACAACCCCCTTTTCTTAGGATTACAACACTTGAACCCACCAGCTTCCTCTCTGAGAAGTTGAACAATTATAATAAATGGCCAAAAATATCCTGGCAAGCTCGCCAAAAAATTGTCAACTCGGGTGATGTCGATGGAGGAAGGACTAGCGCACAGCCCAAACACACTCACAGCTTGCTTACAATCTCATTCATTTTATCATGCATTCGTTACATCAAACCACTAGTAAAGTCTATAACTTTACTACACATGTTCATAGAACGAAACATCAATGCATATGGAATCAAACAAAAAAAAAACATTCTCTCTTTTCCTGAACTTCACAGAATCATTTATCTAAAGCATCATTAACTAACCCGGGTATAAGTAGATTTCTACTTTACCTGGCCAGGTGATCTTAACTATTCACGAATCACTGTCTCTTTTCTTTTCCTTTTTTTTTTCTTTCACTCACTTTCACAACCGCACAACTGCTGGACGGGTTGGTCTTTCTTGCACCCGGGCAGCGGATGCTGACGGTAGGCTGGACTGTGGGTTGGTCAGGTTGATGCGATGAAGTGCGTGGCCAAGTTGAGGTCGAACCCGGTTCAGAGGACAGGACTATCAACATCGATCTGTTCCATTTCTTCTTCCGCATTTACGCATTGCACTCTCTCTTCTCTCCTAGTTGCTCTATTAAAGGACTGGTTGCTTTTCTTTCTTTCTTTTCTTTTTTTCTCTTCAAGTTAGCAACTCTCTCTTTCCACATCTCTCTTTAGTCCTCCCTTTGCAGACTATGTCTGGTGCTAATGCTCAAACTTCATCCTCTCATCTCTCTGCCTTTCTCCTGCAGAGTCTACACCCCAGAACCTCTCTCTCTCTCTCTGTCTCTCTATTCGTTCTCCCCCTCGTTTCTGCTTCTCTCTCGTCAGAGCTTACACAGACCTCTTCCTCTGTCTCTCTCTGTTCGTTCTGTGCAGACTATCTGGTGCTAATGCTTAAACTTCACTCCTCTCATCTCTCTGCCTTTCTCCTGCAGAGGGGCTACACCCAGAACCTCTCTCTCTCTCTGTCTCTCTGTTCGTTCTCATCTCCTGCCTTCCTGTAGGCGAGAGCCTATCCCCCGAACTTCTCCTCTCTCTCTCTGTCTGTTCGTTTTCTTCGTTCCCCCCTCTCTCTCACTCACGCATCTTTTATGCCCTCACTCCGTGTCCAAGGGCAGTCCATTGGTCAGTATTTTTACCGCCTGATACCCGAAGTTATCTCCCTCTAATTCATTGGATATTCAAATCATGACAGTCAGCCTACACGCCTTACTCTCTGTGGTGGTCAATTGGTCATTTAATTGATTAGCTAGATTTCACCCCCACCACACACTACTTCTCCTCTCCTTTCTGCTTTAACCTGCGACGTCCGACTAACATGGCGCTGGTTCCACAAATTGGCTAGATGAGCCTGAGCCAGGCGCTACGACTCGTCTCGCTAGACATCGAGGCGTCGGTCAAGCTGCTTAGTCCGTCTAGCCGGACAGACCGTCTCTGTGGAGCCTCTCCCCTATGCTAATTGGCTGGATCGAACCATGGGCCCGTCAATGTGGCGCCCAGAATATTTGAGTTAGAGCTTATGTCCAAACAACCTGGACCACGATTGGTTGTTCTATTTTTGACCGTGACACCCATAATGAACATACCTACAAAATTTTCAGAAAGATTGGCCCAGTAGTTTTGTTTGGAGCGAGTGGAACACATTTTGACACGGACACACAGACAGACGGACACACAGACAGCATTTCTTCGTTCCCATTCTAAAGTACACACTGTTCTATAAGAACTGGGAGTACAAAAGAGAATCATACCAGATCTGCCTAGAGTACATGTCTCATGTATGAAAAAGCTTATTGACCAAATGTGATCCTTCTCGCCCTACAATCGTTCTCTTCCTTCGGCCTAATTGTTAGATACCTGAGGGTCCTTGTCATAAAGATTAGCCCCTACCTTCTGGAATTTTTTGTTGCTAATTGGCTGTATTTTGTTGTTTTTGTCATCATCACATCATCGCCTATTACCCTCCTGGGGTACAGGCCGCCAACCAAGGACTCCAGGCATCTCTGTCCTGGGCTCTTTTCTCCAGCTGGTTCCAAGTCATCCCATTTGTTGTTTTTGTGGTTTCCGAAAACATTTTTGAAATATATTTCCACTTTTCTGTTTGCTTTCTCAGTGCACACATGTTGTGTATGTGTGGTCGTTTTTATTTCTGCCCCTTTTTATTTTCCTTTCTTGATCCATTCACTTTGCCTTTTTTTTTCTTTCCCATGAAGATATCAGTGACCAGTTTTTGAACCTCTTTCTATATCACTCTTCTTGACCAGCTTGGCTGGTTGATTGTAAGCCAGGTCAAGGCCTTTTTTTTAACTGAATGGGCTATGGGTTGTGGAAATCTAGATTGCCAGCTAACGACAAACTATCAGTTTTTATCTTAACTGAAGCCCACAATCCACTATCTAGTTTGCAGAGTTCGGACGAACCAGACGGATTCTGCACTCAAGTTTGAACAATTGTTCTCAGGGGAAGGAACACAGTCTGGCTTGCCTGCTTGTTGGTACTTGACTGAGATACATGTTAGGTCTAATCTGCTCAGAACTGTTTTTGAATTGGCTGAAAAGTCGATTTTAGCCATCTCTTGTCCAAAATTTGACTTTTTTTAAAATTTCAACATCATTGTGAACATGAATATTTTTGGCCATATGTATGAACTGTTTGTCTGCAAATCAAGACCAGAAATTTAGGCCAACCAACGTGATTTAAGTTCAGTCACTGGAGTATTGACTTAGAATTGATTTCCATTACAGGAAAGCGTTCATTCAGTTACTCCCATTGTGTGAAGCAGAGAATTCACGGACATGTTTAGCAATCTTTTTTGACCATTAACCAGGTTTGGCGAGGTTTGTGAACCTCGTCGATCTTGGATTGCAAACCCAAAAGATTGGGCAGTTGAAAACAAAGACAAGATCACCGAGATTGCGAACTAGATGAAGTAAGCTCATGATCTAAAAGTGTGTTTAAGAATAGCCTTAATAACCATTAGTTGCTTCACGTTGAATTGCATTAACAGGGCATTCTTTGTTGACGTTGACGATTGATTGTTTTATTTTATTTTTTTTTTAACTTTTTTTCTGTTTCTTGAATAGAAGTAATAATCAGAATGCAAGACACTTGCCGGCCTGATGTATGTCAGATTTCTGAACTGCCACAATTATGTCCAGAGTAATGGTTTATAAATGATCAAAGATGAAGGGTAAATGTGATTCACTTAACTATGCTTCATGAATATTCTACGTGACACTAGTAGAATGTTATTTTCCTTGTTCAGATGTAACGTTCATACTCATGTGCATACTCTTTCAGTGAGCACTTGTGGAATGTTGTTTGTTCATGCTGTTCATACGTTCATGCATGTCAGTGAGTTCCATCCAGTAGAATGAGTTGACTTCAGTGTGGATGACAGCCCTGATATGGCCCTTTGCGGTCAGCTGGGCTATAAGCAATCTCGCCTTGCCATCCAGTAGAATGTCACTTTATGTTCAGAAATGATATTTATTCTCAAGCACAGAGCTTGCTTTTAGGATCACCAAAATTGTAAGTCGGTGCTGTACCAACTGAGCTATTCCAGCCCCCAAAATAAGTTAGGTTAGGCTAGTGTTTAGGGTCTGGTTAGGAATTGGGGTTCAGGTCAAGCATTCCAGAGTAGGAGAGTCTTACGGTTTTCTAATCAGAGTTCCCACCTCTATCACATAAACACACTGCTATCAGTCAGCATTGTAAAACAAAATTTTCCTATTCAGATGTTGCCTTCATGTTCTTTCAGTGAACTCCAGTAGAAAGTTATTTTCCTCGTTCAGATCAAGAGTTCATACACATGCAGATACACTTTCAGTGAACATGAATGGAATGTCATTATCCTTGTCCAAATTAAGTGTTTGTATACTCATGCACATGCCATTCATAAACATCAGTCAAATGCCATCTTTAGATCACCTATGGATGTGGAGTTCACAAATAGCATGCAGTTTTAGTGCAACCAGCAGAATGTCATATTCTTTTTGAAATGTAAATGTTCACACCCTGGTGCACATGCCCAGTCAGTGAGACATCGATAGAGTCGCATTCTTGGTCAGATTTAGTGTTTTTCTACATGCATATAACCTTTTAGTAAAGTCTGCGATAATGCCCTTGAACATGCCTTTTCAGTGATCTCCAGTTTTCCTTCTTAAGATGTTGTGTTGTTGTTCTTCAGTTTAACGTCTTTTCACTAAGAGTGATATTAGACATGGGGAGGAGAAAGTGACTGTGTGACTGCATGGGTGAAGAGGTGTGTGTGTGTGTGTGTGTGTGTGTGTGTGTGTGTGTGTGTGTGTGTGTGTGGTGTGTGTGTGTGTGGTGTGTGTGGTGGTGTGTGTGTGTGTGTGCGTCGCGTGCGTGCGTGCGTGCGTGCGTGCGTGCGTGCGTGCGTGCATGTGGTGTTGTGTTTATAATCATGTGTGTACCGTTTCTGAGAGCACCATAGATTGCAGCTTCTTGTTCAGTTGTATATTTCCTGTACTCATGCCTGTATCTGTTCAGCGGGCAAAGGTGCGGGGAAGGACGGGGGACCCAGCAGCTGGTGGAGACCAGGGTTCTAAAGAACGCTCGTGGACGAGATTGTGGCTGCTCTCAAGCAGCAAGCCAGCAGTGGAGTGTGAGTTGACTGGGTTTGTCATGTTCCAGATCGCTAGTTCCAGGGTAGATGTTTAGAAGGCATACTTGTGTGTGTGTGTGTGTGTGTATACGTAGTGTGTGTGTGTGTGTGTGTGTGTGTGTACATGTGTGTGCGTGTTGTGTGCCACAGTATTTCTTCTGTATCATTGGTGTTTTTAATTTTACTTTGAACAAATCAATAGATGCATAATTGTAAATTTTGCTAAATATATTGATATCTGACCATCATTCAAAGCAGTAACTGCTATTCAAAGCCAAAGAAGAAATCTGTGGTTTCAGTATTGGTGCTGTTTGAAAGAAAAATGTCTGAACAGTGGTGGGTTAATAAGTTCTTATGTGTAGCCATTTCTGTGTGTGTGTGTGTGTGTGTGTGTGTGTGTGTGTGTGTGTGTGTGTGCTTGCATGTAATTAGTGTGCAAGTTACTATTGTTTCTATAACTTGGTGAATTTCACTGTCTCCATTATCTACCTTTGCACTTGTTGGACAATACATTCTTTTCTTCATTGTCTTGCCCTTGTGATTATTGGAATATTTACTGAATACTTTTTAACATTTGGGCTTGAATTTGAATGGACATGTTAATGTTATTGAAATGGGTAGGAATTCAGTGGAAATGTGGATATTGTTGAGATGGGGGGAAGGGGGGGGGGGGGGGTGTATGCATCAAATCAGTCATAGTTCAAGTATGATATGATAGCAGTCACCCAAATCATGCTGTGTCCACAGTCACCACAGGTCAAAGTTTGCTTAGAACATATGCAGCCATGTGCATAATGCATATTCATTTCCATACAGTCGTGCTACACTCATAATGATTATGAAACACTGACTATGCAGTCTGTCTGTCTCTCTGTTTTTGTCATGCTATGCCTGCACATGCATGTGTGCGTGCATGCACACATCGTGACATCCATGAAACACACATGAGCCATCAACAGACCGACATCAACTGCTCAAAATTTTGTTTTGAACAAGATTGAGTTTTAGAAAACCACAATCTTATATTTCCAAGCAAATTGATTGACTTAATAAGAAAAAAAAGAAAATTCCATATATGAAATACACAGAACAAAGCAGGAGTAGTGAATAATGGCATGAAGTCGAGACCCTTTTGGGAGTATGATGTCTCTTTAGATACAATTTCTTAGAGTCAGTCAACCGCTTAAAATAACTAATGGATGCTCTGGTGAATTGAGTTGATTGAAAGGTTCTTTTTCTCTCTCACAAATGACAACACAAACTGACCAATCAACCAAACACTGTGTGTCCTCCACAGGCTGAGTGAAGGGACAAGAAGATTCAGGAGATCATGGACAGAGTCATGACACGAACCACCATTTCTGATGCAGGTCGGTGCCACACCACACACAGACCAGCGGGAAAAGGTGGAGGGGGGGGGGGGGGGGGGGCGTGGATGCATGAGGAAGGGAGGGGAGGGAACTGGCATATGGGGGTGGATAATAAATAATAATGAATGGAAATAAGCTGACAAAATAAAGGGACTGAAAGGAGTGAAGAAAAGGAAAGAGATCAAGACGGAAAGAGAGGAAACTTGGACCAGCCATATCATTTTCGTTTCTGACAAACTATATCTGTGGAGAGAGAAGTATAGAGGCAAGTTTTCGGTTTGTGTGTGGGTGAATTTGAAAGATGAAAAGAGGGCTACAAGTAGATAAAATTTTATGAGTTATCTGTGTGGGGGTGGGGGGTGGGGGGTGGGGTTGGGGGGGGGGGGGGGGGGGGGAGAAGAGGAGGTTAAACAATGAAGAATGCTCGATTGCACATTAAGTTTACTAAATCCGCTCTTTGAAATGAGTCATTAAATGGACTGATGTTTTTTGTTTACATTTTACATTGTTTTTCTTCAAGAGAATGAGGAAGAATTTTCAAAAGATTTTATAATTTATTCTTTCATCAAGATACTAGTAATGATTGAGTGTGTGTGTGGTGTGTAAAATTCCTAACTTGATGTTTCAAATTTGAATCGATGAAAATACATATAATGATGATTGCTACAGTGTATGTGATGAAATTCAAACGACGCTTGCGCTGTATGTATTAACTTTTATTTTTT
>CM031602.1:83384978-83419636 GCA_018398815.1 Conus ventricosus | reverse complement strand
AGAATAAAGCTTTCTGCTGTCATGTGACTTGTGTAAAAGGGCAGCCACAAGGGGGTAAAGGGAGGAAGGCGCCTTTTAAAAAACTTCCCCTTTTTAAATTTTGACACACCATTCAAAAAAGGGTGGCTTTTTGATTTTGTTTGGCCCCAATCGCCCCCGGGTTCCAAAGGGGGGCACAGGAAATTGGGGTTGACGCTGGTGGACTACGCGCCCAGATCCCCCAAAAAGGCGGTTGCATTAAAAGGCTAGTTTACGAAACAGGTCGCTGAAGGCTGGTAGACATCTTCTCTCGCGTGGGTGTGCCAAAAAAAATTTCCCCAGTAAACGGGGGGTCACAGTTCACCTCAGGCGTGATGAGGGGGGCCCAAAAAGGCGCTAGGGATCACACATTTTCCTCACTACCCCATACCACCCACAATGAAAAGGTTTTTGGTGGAAAAGTTTTCAAGGGTTTGCAAAAGGGGCCCATTTTAAAAGGGGCGCTGGAGGAAACCCAAAGCAGTTTGGGGAAACCGCTACATTCCACGGAACTGTTCCCTACAGGGAAGCCCCTCGGGAGAGAAACGGGTTGGTTTTTTCCGCCCTTTGAGCGGGCGTATGGGGGGGACAGTTGGTGCCCAGGGGTGCATTCCCCAAAAGGCTGGGGTTCCGGAGAACGGGGGTCCGAAGAGGCAAAACCATTTTTTCAGTATGTGGGGGACCAAACGCAATGGCTCGAGGAGAATTAAGGCCCGCAAGGGAGAGTTTCAAGAGGCAAAGGGTTTTCCGCCCAGAAGAAGAAAGAAATACGGGAAAGGGTGGGGAAGAAATTTCCCTAAAGGGGGGAGATCAAGTCCTGTTCCCTGCTTCCCACGGATCACAACAAGCGGCTGATGCATGGAAGGGACCATTAAACCATCATTAAAAAAGGTAAAACGGGACTACCGAATCGAGGGAAAGGGAAAATCAAAACTTTTTCCCATGAAAATTTGCCCCGGAAAATACATTCAGGTGAGACCCAGCACATGGCGCGGGCAGCAATATTGAGGGGGAAGGACCCGCAAAAAGAAGGGAGATTTTTTTTGCCGGGATTTTCCCCAGGAGAGAGCATACGGGAGGGTGTCACTGTATGAAGGGCAAAAACAGTAGGAGACGGGAGGAAGTTGGGGGGCTCCTAGAACAGTAAAGGGCGCCCCCTGATGATAAACCAGGCAGGAAAAAACTCTAAGACATGTCCGGTGGATTTTAACATCGAAAAAAACCCTACATGTGAAACCCAACCCAAATCCCATATGCCCCAAAAAGGGTGATCGGAGGAGGTGGGAAAAAAATTTTGGGAAAAATTGGGGGGTGATTGAACCGCCCCAAACATCGTTTTGTGAAACCCCGCCGTCTTAGTGAGGAAAAAGTCGGGTGACCCTCGTTTTCTGTGTCGACAATAAAACGTCTGAACATTGTCACCAAGGTCGTGAGAGGTAAACCCCAAACAGGGGAAGACCTGTTCGCTCAGATCCCCCACAAGCAAGACCATATTTCACCAGGATTGATCAAAGAAAGGGTTTTAACGGAAAAATTAGCCCGAGTGGGGACTCAAAGAAGTCAAAAGCTTCTCCACTCCTATGGGGCTATACCAGTGGCGATATTTTCCCTTTTTGGGAATGGTCAACGCCCCTTTGCAGCCCTTTCCCCGGATATAGGAAGTTTTTGACGGTTTGGAAAGGCTTTTGTAAATTTCATGGATGATTTTTCTGATAGCATCCGAGACAGGGGGAGAAGCATATGGGGCAGCTAGGAGCATTTTTTAAAAAGGTTTAAGACAACCCAATCTCACAGCCAGACCAACAAAGTGCCGGGTTTGGGTTTTTTTTTCCCCCCCAACCCTGATTTTCCTAGGTTTTGTTGTGGGAAAAGCGACACAAAGAAACCAAAAAAGGGGAAAAGGGGTGGAGAAGGATAAATTTCAAGAGACCAAAGCCCAAAAACAAAGTCAGGAGTCGTTTGGTTTTTTTTGGGGTTTTCAAAAAGGAGTTTTTTCCCAAAATTTCGCAGCAATCACGAGTCCCTCAGTGTTTTTGGGTAAAGGCGGGGAAAACCCGGGCAGTGGCCAAATGGTCAACGCTGCAGAGAAACCCCTGCGCCCGGTGCGGGAAAAAGACTAGGTTCCCGCCCATCTTGAACCCTCCCAAAGATATGTCCAAACCCTTTTTTTGTTGGGGAACAGATGCATCAGGGGTGGGATAGGTGCAGAAATTTTTCCCGGAGCATGAAGGGGCCCGATTTTTCCCCTGTGGATTTGCTAGCAGGAATTTTGAAAAAGGTGAAAAAGGGAACGAAAGGGTGGAGAAGGATTTTTAACTGACGTGGGCCCCTTGCAAATTTCCACAAATACTTGTAGGGGAAAGAGTTCGGATAGAAAAACAAACATCAACCCCCTCAAATTCCCAGGAGGCGCATTGAAAAACGCAAGGGGCTGCGTTGGGCAATGGCATTGCAGCCCTACAGGTATCGATGCAGAAACATTCCGGGTCGACAGAATGTCGGAGTTTGACTATTTAAGCCGTGAAAGCCTAGCAAGCTGCAACCAGAGGAAGCCCGTCAAAACCCGGGGGTGTTTTGGGTTGATAGAATGTTTTGTTTTACAGTTATTTTAAAGGGGGATAGGGGTTAAATTCCCATTTTGGCAAATGGTTCATATTTTTTTGTGTGTGAGACTTTTTTTCATATTTTTTTGTGAGACTTTTTTTCATGGGGATGAAGTTATGTTTGGAGCAAACAGTCCTTTTTTAGTGATGCATTTTTTCCCAATAAGTGAGGAGGGAAATTTCCCATGAAGTGTCATGGCCCGTTCATATTTTATTGTGTTTTTTCATAAAAATTTGTGAAGAGAAAAAATGGCAAATCCGCAGGAAAGGGGAATCGCTTAAGGGGCCACAGAGGTCGTTATAAAAAAATTTTTGAAAATAACCAAGAGCGAACTCAATGATAACTCTTTGGATTTGGAAATTCACTAATGATATATTTTACATTTATAAACCTTTTGGGTGAAAAGGGAAAATTTTTTTTAAATTTTGCACGTTTTCCTGTTTTCCAGCAAAATTCGGTTGTTTTTTTTTTTTTTGGCCCGTTGTTTTGAGACAATGGGGAGAAATGTCTTTCCCAAGGGGGGAAATTGTCCCCGGACAAAAATGAAACAACCCAACTCGTGGATCGCCAGCCAAATTTTTTCGGAAAATAAGCCCTTTAACCCAAACATTCCGGGGCCAGTAGACGGCCCCAAAGGGTCGGTCCAGCCAATTAAAACTTAGCGGAGAGGCATCACGGGGACGGGACGGTCCCCCCCAGACAGACTTTAAACCCTTTGGGCCGACCCTCGAGTCTCCCCGGGCGCATCTTTAGTGCCCGGGGCCCGGGCTCATCTACCAATTTTACACTGACCAGTGCCCACACGTAAGCCACAAAGGCGCCATTTTTAAAGGAAAAGGGGGGGAAGGGGAGTGCTGGTGGGGGGTGAAAACAACAAAACAATTAAATTTACCAATTGACCACCCACAGGATAAGGCGTTAGGCGTTTTTCCCGGCATGAAAGAATATCCAAAGGGAAAAGGGAAAATTTAAATTCGGGAAACGGGGTAAAAAACGACCAATGGTACCCCGCCCTTTTTGGAAAAGAACGGAACGGAAAAAGAAGGATGTGAGAGTGAGAGAACGGGAAAACGAAAAAGGGAAAGAACAGAACCCGAAGGGAGAGGGAAAGGGCCCGGGGGGTAGGCTGCCGAGGGGAGAAAACAAAAGAGATGAGGGGAAGAGGGCGGCAAGAGAAAGAGGGGAGGAGAAGAGAAACCCAAATGGAAACAATTTGCACGAGATAGTCGCAGAGGGGAATGACTTAGGGGAGAGAGAGAGAGTTTTTCTAACTAATGAAAGGAAAAAAAAAGAAAAAAAAAGGGAAAAAAAACAAAACCCTGTCCATTTGGGTAAGACAGACAAGGGAGAGAAGAGAGAGAGAGTGCAATGCGTTAAAGGGAGGAAGAAAAAGGAGAACTATCGATGTTTTATATTTACGTTCATCTTCAAATGGGGTTTGACCCCCAAACTTGGCCCGCCACTTTTTTCGGGAGTCCCCTCTGAAAATCCAGCAGTCCACCCCGACCGGGGCCGCAACCAAAAAACCCTGGGCCCGCATTGTGTCCCCTGCTTGTGAAAGGACAGTGAAAAAAAAAAGAAAAGAAAAAAAAGAAAAGTGATTCTTTAATTTTTAAGAACAAACCGGGGCCCTTAAAGTAGAAATCTATTTTTTCCCCCGGGGTTTGTTAAGGGTTTTTAGATCCCTGATTTTTTGGAAATTCAGGAAAGAGAGGGAAAGTTTTTTTTTGTTTGATTCCAAAAATGCAAGATGTTTCGCTCTTTTGAACAAGTGTATAAAGTTTTAGACTTTTCCATTTGGGTTTTATGTGCCCAATGCATGATATAAAAAATAGATCGTAACAACTGTGGGGTGTTTGGGCTGTCCCCTGTCCTTCCTCCCTGACCCTCAAACCCCAGGTTGAACTTTTCGGCGACCTGCCAAAAAATTATTTGGCCCAAAATAAAGTTTTAATTCTTAAAAAAACCCGGGGGGAAAAAATGTTTGTAAAAAGCACTTTTTCAACGTCTTTTCCCTTTTAAAAACAGGTTGGGAGAAAAGAAAACAAAAGGATTTTAGCCCCAATAAAGGGGCAGAAAAAAGGCCATAAGTTTTAAAAAGGGAGGTGGCCTTTTAAAAAAAAACAATTTCCCCCTTAAATTTTCAACTCGGGGGAAAAAACCATCCAAACCCCCGGGAAAGGGGGGGGGGAGTAAAAAACCCTTTTCAAAAAATTTAAAAAAAAAAGTTTTAAAAGCGGAAAAAAACCCATTTAAAACAATTTGGTTGGGGGGAACAAAAGGGTTCCCGTTCCGGAAGAAAAAATTTTTGGTTGGGGTGAAAAAAATTTAAAAACATTTTTAAAAAGGCCCCCAAAGACCGGGGTTTTGGGTTCCGGGGGATAGAAACCCCTTTGGGGCAATGCACCCCGGTTGCCGGTAGAAGGTGAAAGGAGCTTGGGGGTTTTTCCCTTGAAACCCGTGGTGGGGCCAAAAAGTGGGACAAATGCCCTTCAGGCCAAAAAGGGGGAACCGTGGGGGGTTTTCCATGGGGAAACCGAAAACGTTAAGGGGTGGTTCCGCCGGGAAAACCCGCGGAAAAAAATTATCTGAAGAGGGGGACAACCTTGGGGCCCCTGGCCCGAACCGTGGCAACTTTGGGGGGTTCACCATATGTTCTTAAACCCGGGGGAAATTTCCCAACAGGGGGAAATGGGTTTTTAAAAAGGGAATGGTTTGTTTGGGGGTTAAAAAAATCTGGGGTTTGGGGGTTTCACCAAACCCGGCCTTAAACCATTTTGGGGATTTGTAATTCCTCCCAAATTTTAACAAATCAGTCTGTGGGCCCTAATATTATCCTGAAGTTGCCAGACCTCAGAGCAAAATTAATTTCTTTCTAGTTCACTGTCATCGATCAGGAACTGCTATCATTCAGTTCTCCAACCACTGAAACGCCTACTTTTTAATAATCAACTGTAAATTAGTAAATGCCTTGACGATTACTTACGTTTATCACATCTGTTTGACAGTCGTCGGTCAACATATCATTTATCACATTTTCTTTTTCTCCTGAAATTTCAAACCACGTAAGCAAATAGTGTTTTTCTCACTAATCATTTAAGACATAGACTCATTAAGTTTCGTCGGTCCAAATATCATTTTAGTCTTTTTCTCCTGAAGTGTCAAACCATGCAAACCAACAGTGCCTTTTTCACTAATCATTTAAGAAGGGGCTGAAGCGTTTCCCGCAGTGTCCTGCTCCGTGTTGAGTCCTGTCTTTTATTCTGGCACTTGGAGAGCCTGTAAGCTTACTAATAAGCAGCGGAGAGACTCTTTAAATCTGCTGAGGACACAGATCGATCGTCTCGGCGAATTATTGCACGCAGTGGTGTGAGTCGCAGTTGTCTTTGATCTACCCAGCTAGAAAGACTACTAAGGGAAGTTGTTTACTTGGATTTTCAATAGAAGGCCCATATTCCGACCCTCACAAGATAACTTCCCTTTGAAAGATAGTTTCTTCCTGAGTATTACAACAGCATTTGTTTAAATAATTGATGCGTGTCAACTCTGTGTGTGTGTGTGTGTGTGTGTGTGTGTGTGTGTGTGGTATCATAAGCCCATAACAAAATTCCCCCCCCCCTCCCCCTCGTGAAAAATAATCATTATCCTTCAACAAAACGGTGATATATCTGTCTTCTCAGAAAAACTCTGATTATCAATGTTTTCTTGAAGAGTAACAACTGCTTTCCTCGGAAAACAAACAAACAAACAAAAGACACATTTTCTCCGGAAACACAGAGAAACCAGCTATTCGACATATGAAACTTGTATGCTGCTGTGTGACCCATACCGTTTTGTTGTCTCAGTGTCCATGTATGGAAGCTGACGAAGCTGGAAACTTCTGTATCGTCTGCCGTAGTCCTTTGTGACCGTTATCATGAATTATGCAACAAATCGTCATCAGGGTTTTTTCCCGTTTTTCTTTTCAAATCTACTGATGAATTATTACTATTTTCTGTTTTGATCCAGCCTAGTGTTTCCGAAAACCTCTAGGTGAAATGAGGCTGGTATTATGTGAATTTGCGCGAATAGCAATAATCGTGGAAAAAAATCCATGCACTGTTATTCAGTCATCTTCATATTATATTTGTGCAAACAAGCAGAAGAGCCATGGTACTGTTTATGTCGTTTCCATGTGGATATGACAATCATTCAAAAGGTTTGAAGTCAATATGGAATTGCAAATAAAGGTCGTAATGTTCGCCAAAGCGACGTTGAGACCTCTTCAATGTTGGGTTTTTTTTTTTTTTTTTTTTTTTTTTTTTAACAAAATACATAATCATAATGCCTGACTTCAGTCTTTCGCTTTGACTTTATGTACCAAGTTTTTCATTTTTCATCTTCAGTTTATTTTCTCTGTTATTTGTAGTCCACAAATGCCTGAGCAATGTCTGTGTTGGATATACACATATTCTTAGTGATCCCTGATTTCCACAAATTGTCCTTGTGCAAACATTTCATCTTTTAATTGTTTTGCTTTGTTTGGGTTTGTTGTTGTTGTCGTTGTTGCTGTCGTTGTTCATTCTTTTTATACGTGTTTTTTATTTGCACTTGGACAACAACAAAAAAAGATTCGGAGATACCATTAGCAAAACTTTCACAGAAAAAAATCTGTTGGTCTACATGGAAGCGAACTGGTTGAAATACGTTCGGACTCCCTCAATGTTAAGCTAATCGTTTGGAATTGTCAAGCACAAACGCTTTCAGATAGACAAGGGTATGCGCGCGCATGCTATCTCTCTCTCTCTCTCTCTCTCTCTCTCTCTCTCTCTCTCTCTCTCTTTCACACACACACACACACACCACACACACACACACACACACACACACACACACACACACACACACAAGGACACGCACGCACACAAGCACACACACAAGGCACTTTATACACACACACACACGCGCACACGCACGTACACACACACACACACGTACACGAGCGCGCGCGCTCGCGCCCATGCGCCCGCTCAGATATATTTTCTAATTAATAGTGATGTGTGGCCTGGGGTTAGGGTGGGGACGTGAGAAAAGTTGAGTGTAAACAAATCGCTTTTTGACGGTTTTTCAACTTTCGTATCTATTATTCAGGACTTTCCAGATAGCTCGGCATTTGCGAAAACATCATGATTTTTTGTTTGTGTAGTAACTGATCACAGCGCTCATCTGGCTGCGTATGGTCAGCTGGGCCACTAACTTAGAAGGAATTGAAATGATGACCGACCTTTACGTCTCTCTGCCTTCCCCCATTCCCCTCCTCCAATCCTCCTACCCCCACCACGTCCACACCTCCTCCAGAGGCCGGTGCCACGAGCACGCCTATATACATACACATAAACATAAAACACACACACACACACACACACACACACACACACACACACACACACACACACACACACATGCGCGCGCGCGCGCGCTCAGACAAAAAGACAGACAGAGAGAGAGAGAGAGAGAGAGAGAGAGAGAGAGAGAGAGAGAGAGAGAGAGAGAGAGAGAGAGATTACGTACGCGCGCTTTACAAAATATTGTCGTATTTTGAACTTAAACACCACTCGAATTATTGCACTGTTTGTTCCACTGCATTAATATTTCTTGCTAAATAAATTTCTTCCGGGTACCCCTGTCCTACCCCCTCCATTTGACCCTCTTCATGCGAGTGATTACTTGTTTTGAATTCTCGCAGTGTGTTATCAGAGTTATTGAATTTTTGCTTACATTGTAATGATATCTGATTCACCTTTTTTTTCTCCCCCTCTCTCCTCCCCGCAGTCTAACGCCAGCTCTCATCTCTCTCTCTCTCCTCCCCGCAGTCTATTCCAGCTCTCATCTCTCTCTCTCTCTCCTTCCCTGTGGTTCCGTTTTCTCGTATGTCAATATTTGTTTTTGCTTTTTTGTACTTGTGTCGTCTTTTTTTGAATTATTGGATTTTTGGCGACATTGCATTAATACAAAATTCGATATTTGTTCTGGAGCCACCCCCTTCTTTTCCTTCTTTTCTCGTGTGTGATCATCTGAATTCAGTAATGGTGAACAAAGATAACATAAGAAGATAAGCAAAATTTTATGCCTCCAAAAAAGAGAAATCGTTTCAGGTGCAACAATTGTCACGAAACAGGAATTGCTGACCACTAGACATGTTAAGACGAATCAATAAAAATTCTAACGTTTAAATAATTGAAAATTGCACGACCTGTAACATTTACACACGAATTATATAATCAGAGCATATCTGAATGGCAGACCATTAGACATGACAAAACGAATTAACAACATTTCCAGCATTTACATAATAGCAATTGCATGGCGCGTAACATGTACACACACACATTTTATAATCACAGTGCCTCTAAAATGGACAGCTCACTACAGTTAAAAACAGAATCAAAGTTAAAGAGAAAAAAAAATCAAATTAGATGATAACATGTATGAAGGTGCACACACACACACACACACACACACACACACACACACACACACACACCCGCCCACACACACCCTTTTCACCATCTTCTCCCCCCTCTCCACGACCCTGCTGCATAGGCGAGCACGCGCTTGTTTACGTACAGTCATGCAGCAGTGTACAAATGCAACTCATACATCCTTAGCTTTTTGTTCACTGGAAACACTTGCATCAGCAGCTTCTTCCGACTACACAGGGCCTTTTCCGACTACACAGAGCCTTTTCTGACCACACAGAGCCTCCTCCGACTACACAGAGCCTTTTCCGACTACACAGAGCCTCCTCCGACTACACAGAGCCTCTTCTGACTACACAGAGCCTCCTCCGACTACACAGAGCCTCCTCCGACTACACAGAGCCTCCTCCGACTACACAGAGCCTTTTCCGACTACACAGAGCCTGTTCCGACTACACAGAGCCTCCTCCGACTACACAGAGCCTCCTCCGACTACACAGAGCCTGTTCCGACTACACAGAGCCTTTTTCGACTACACAGAGCCTTTTTCGACTACACAGAGCCTTTTTCGACTACACAGAGCCTTTTTCGACTACACAGAGCCTTTTCCGACTACACAGAGCCTTTTCCGACTACACAGAGCCTCTTCTGACTACACACATCCTTTTCGGGGCTGTCAAACTCATACGAGAAGGAGGTCACATGTTGAAAAAAAGAAAGGAAAAAAGGTTAATTACTGAAAAAGCTACATTCTGAAAATAAATTACTGAGCTTAATGCGGAGAAAGGATATATTCAATACAACAAACCAGAGAATGAATTTCAGATTCGAAATGGCATATGAAAAAGCACAAAAAACGAAGTTTTCTTTAATGTAGACATCTTGGAATCAGAATGTACTATTGGATGTTACCCTCTAAAAGGTTGTTCTAACTTTACTGACTGTTTGTGAAATACGGGATCTCAAAAGATGTGGAATGAAGAAATATAATTCAAAATTCCTAAAGATTTATTTCAACTAGACAAATTAACACTTGATAATTCCATGTGACGAATGACAAGTCCTTATCAAATAGGTAATAATACGTGTTCGAACAAATTTTATGCTTGATGATTCAAGAAATCAACAACAACAAAAAATAAATAAATAAAAAATAAACACACACACACACACACACACACACACACACACCAGAAAACAACCTATAGTTTCTTTTATCAATTTCACACAAAACGAAGTTCTCAATCAAAGTAGATCAGTACATTTATAAACTTTTAGTTGAAATAGGATTTGAAAATCGCAAATATTTAGAGTATTTACGTCGAAATATTCCTCATCCTTTGAAAGATGACTTTGAAAAGGTTATGACAGGACGCCACAAAGAAAACTAAGTGAATGTTTTAGTGACACTTTACAAGACAATGTAGGGGAGAAAACTCGAGGTGTACGAGTTAGTTACGGTACGTAGACATAATTTCATTATTCAAGTTTAGGAGTAACAATCATTATCTACTTATTGAGTCTGGGCGTGTTACAGCTGTTTTACACAACTGCCGTATTTGTACACACACACACACACACACACACACAACACAACACAACACACACACACACACACACACACACAGGGAGAAATTCTATTAGATACGAGTTCATTTCATTATGTAGTGAACATGATATTCTGATAGCCGCAAAAAAAGTTACCTCATGACCATTTGCATAACCTCATGACCATTTGCATAACAGGCATGTGATGTCATTAATATTAATGTGTCCAAATTCTGCTTTTCCATTTTGTGGCCTAAAAAGTAAGTTCCCACTTTCTGAAAATCCTGTGCTATCAATCTCCTCTTTCAAGTCATTCTCTTTGACTCTGCTTTTTCTGCTTTACTGTCGTCTACTGTGAGACACTGATCTCTCTTTATTCAGGATACCTTTTACACGTTTTTTTTTGTGTGTGTGTGGCAATAAAACTGCACACACTTCTCAGAGTGTACAATAAGTGCCCATTATGCAACTTCTGTTCATTATGCAGCTAATATGTTTGTTTGTTTTTTAAAGTATGTCTGTAGCTCTCTTTTCTATCATTCTTTTGTCTTACTCTTCTTCTTTTCATTGTTTAAATCTAGGGGCAAGAAATCAAAGGAAACTGGTGACTCGTAACATGGCTTAGCTTTAACAGCTTTATGGATATCAAGAGATTAGCCACTAGATTGTGAATTCAATGTTTGTGATGCGTAAGTGGTTGCTTTTTTTTCCGCCCATGACGTCTTTCCTCTGAGTGGCGGATCCAGAAAAGTCATGCAAATGAAATCTTGTGGGAGGAATGTACATCTACGCCGAGACGTTGTAGTATTGGAATTTATTCGCCTAAATAGGACATAATTACTTGTAAAAACAGTGATTACCACTGCACAAAAGCAGTAGTTTCACATGAAAACAATTGCTTTCACTGGTTTGACGGTACTAAGACATCAGATACCGAGTCTGACGAAAAGGAAGCTCTCTGACCGCACGATCCTGTGAGCTGTGACAACTTTTAGCCTGTGTTAGTTATTTCTAGTTTCCATGTTCTTCGTCTTGCAAAGCACTTTGTTGTGTGTGTTAGATTTCAACAGTGCAGGCCACGATAACGGTGCGAATGCAGTGCACACGGGTCATAGATGGTCAGCCGTTTTCACAAGTCATTATCATGCGTTTTCATGAGGAATCATGGCTTCTTGTGGTAATCCCACTTGCCCGCTACTCTTCTCTTCCGCAGATCTACGAGTCGTCCCACTCTCTTAGACACAGTGTTGAAATACCACTGCATGTCTCGACAAACTGACCCGAAATGGCCTGGCCTGGTGCACGTTATCTTGAACTCCCTGCCGTCTTTTCTCTGAAAGATCAAAACCTTGAACACCTTTAGAACTGAATCCAGGACTCGCCTGTTTCTTGACACTTATGACTGTCTGTCAACCTTAGAGTAGAGTGCACTGGACAGTTTCTTTTTCTTTTTTTTTACACTTATAAAATTCTGTAGTGTTTGTGTACATGTGTGGGTGGTGCGATTTAAGCGTATGCCTATACAATGGGGTTTTGCACTACATCAAAAAAAGTTCTCATCATCATCATGATTAGAATACACAGCAGGAAAGCAAACAAAAACGAAGCGATAACGTTAGTAAGAACCATTGTTCTCATCATGGATTTCACTAAGACAACTGCTGTTTTCATCGAGAAAACGGCTGTCACGGGTTTTTAACGCTCCCATGTACTAAGCCGTCAGTCGTGTCCGTGGTGAATCTAACAGCCGGCGCCCAGATCGACGAACTGCACACTGGCGCTTCGCCCGTTGTCATGCACGTTGAAGAGGACGGCGTCATTCACCGTCACCACGGAAGGGAAGGTGTAGACCAAGAGCTCGTCCCCGTTCACCAGCGTCTGAAACCCCCCGGACAGAATGGGTTAAAATCGCCCCTCAGACTACTGTCCATTGGAAATACAGCTCTATGATTAGCACTGAAACACGCACGAAGGCATGCGCGCGCGCGCGCGCGCACACACACACAAACACACACACACACACACACACACACACACACACACACACACACGCACGCACGCACCCACACACACGCACGCACGCACGCACGCACGCACCCACGCACACGCACGCACACGCACACGGACACACACACACACACATTCACCTGAAGAGTCGTCATGTTCACAAGACGAATCTCCATCTGGAAAGGCTGTCCCAGTTCAAAGGGGAAGTCATCAGCGTACTGAGATTTTCTCACCCAGCCGTCCAATGTGGTCATCTGTATCACCACGTTCACATCGTCGTCTTCTTCGAACACGATTCGGAGGTGAGAAAAAAAGGTGGATGTCGGAGTTCTGGACATATTGACCTCGAACCTGAAAATAAACACAGCAGTTATGCGGGCCGTGTTGAGGTAAACATACACACACGCGCAAGCGCGCGCACGGTCAGATGTAAGCAGTAAGATAACGCTGGCTTTGAACTCGTAAATTTTCTGTCTAATCGAATCTATAATGTAATCGGCAACTTCGAAGACAATTGCCGTTTCAAATGGGAAGTGAGGTACAGATTATCTACATGGTTTGTCCGCTTCTGATCCTTGGAAGTGATTTTGATTGGACAGTGGCAAGCAATGTAGACAGGGAAAGATAAACCGACCATATGACAGTTTTAATCTATCAACGGCCTGCTGTCAATGCTGCGGACATGCATGACCGATATTGAGCAAGACCGGCTCAGTCAGCTGAGCCATAGAAACTTGCTACGTGCGCCGTCCTTGTAAGATATCCGTCTCAAGGCGACTCGTCCTTGAGCCGACCGATTGTCCAGAAAGTGCAGGTTAGAATTACGGCAAATCTGAGAGCAAAACGGCAGCTGAAAGTCATAGCCTGGATGCGGCATGGCGCCTCAGAGTGTAGGAGGAGTGCAGGGCCAGAGCACTTGTCAAAGGGCACTTCTTATCTGACGACCTGCTGTCAGCTCTGTCAACAGTTTTTTTCCTGTCGGCATTTCAAGCACAGTCCTAAAGCGATACTTTCAGGAAATGAAACTTACCTTACACAACCCAAGCTAGTCTCTCACAAGTAAAGCACACTTTGTAATAATAAAGTACAATTTTTATAACCAAAGTATTTTTCCACGCTTTAATCAAACCTTTCAAATCTAAAGCGTACCGTTAACGTTATAACGTTGCACCAATAAAGCCTTACTTTCACATGTAAAGGAAAGCTTTTACATCTAAAGCATACCTTCTACATTCCAAGCATGATGTGAACATTTTAATGAAAGCGTACCATCTCCAATTAAAGTGCACTTTACGAATCAATGCATACGTGACTTCCACTATTAAAGCATACCGTTCAACATTAAAACATATTATTACAATTAAAGCCTACCGTTCAACATTAAAACATACTATTACAATTAAAGGGTACGTTTGAAAATTTAAACATACGATCTAGCATTAAGGTGCATCGTTCACAATCAAAGTGTACTGTCCATAATTGAAGTGCACCATTCCGAGTTAAAACCTACCATCCCCAACTGAAGTGAATCTTTCACAATTAAAGCATACCATCCATAATTACAGTGCACTGCTAACAGTTAAACATGCCATTCACAATAAAACGTACCATCCACAATTACCCGGCACTGTTCGCAATAAAACGTACCATCCACAATTACCCGGCACCGTTCACAATAAAACGTACCATCCACAATTTTTACACTGCATTGTTCACAATGAAACGTACCATCCACAATTTTCACACTGCACTGTTCACAATGAAACGTACCATCCACAATTTTTACACTGCACTGCTCACAATGAAACGTACCATCTAGTCTATACACTGCATCGTTCACAATGAAACGTACCATCCATCCACAATTACCCTGCACCGTTCACAATGAAACGTACCATTCACAATTACACGGCACCGTTCACAATGAAACGTACCATCCACAATTACACGGCACCATTCACAATGAAACGTACCATCCACAATTACCCTGCACCGTTCACAATGAAACGCACCATTCACAATTACACTGCAACGTTCACAATGAAACATACCATCCACAATTACCCTGCACCGTCCACAATGAAACGTACCATCCGCAATACATGCACCGTTCACAATGAAACGTACCATCCACAATTACACGGCACCGTTCACAATGAAACGTACCATCCACAATTACCCTGCACCGTTCACAATGAAACGTACCATCCACAATTACACGGCACCGTTCACAAAGAAACGTACCATCCACAATTACCCTGCACCGTTCACAATGAAACGTACCATCCACAATTACCCTGTACCGTTCACAAAGAAACGTACCATCCACAATTACCCTGTACCGTTCACAATGAAACGTACCATCCACAATTACCCTGTACCGTTCACAATAAAACGTATCATTCACAATTACACTGCATCATTCACAATAAAACGTACCATCCATCCACCATTACATGCACCGTTCACAATAAAACGTATCATTCACAATTACACTGCATCATTCACAATAAAACGTACCATCCATCCACAATTACATGCACCGTTCACAATAAAACGTATCATTCACAATTACACTGCATCATTCACAATAAAACGTACCATTCACAATTACACTGCATAATTCACAATAAAACGTACCATCCACAGGCACTACAGGCAGTTGCACGCAGGCACATGGCCCACCCCACATACAGCACCAGTGGGAATTCCATGTCAATATTTTTCTGAAATACACACACACACACACATGCACGCGCGCGTACACGCACGCACGCGCGCGCGCACACACACACACACTCAACACACACACACAAACATACACGCTCGCGCACGTGCACACACACACACACACACACACACACACACACACACACACACACTCAACACATACACACAAACATACACGCTCGCGCACGCGCGCACACACATACACACACACACACACACACACACAACACACACACACACACACACACACACACACACACACACACATACACAAACACACAAGGTAGGTAAGCGTTGAAGAGTGAAGAGATCGAATCTAAGTACCAAATTCGTTCATTTTCGTTGTTTGTGTCTTGCCTGAAGAAGACCTAAGAGGTCGAAACGCGTCGTGTTTTGTCTTGTGACTCGTTTGTCCACGTTTCTCTAGGCGGTTCGCTAACATGTATTCAAGATATCCAAAGCAGTTTGTCAGAGTGGGAAAATGCCAAAACGTGTATGGAGGTAAAAGTGCGTCTGTAACGCAGACAGTCGATATCCCCGTTCGTTATTCTGGTGGCGTTCGCTTCAAATCAAATATTTGACTACTCTAGATTTGTCACCTTGACCCGTACACTGAGGAAGGTCACTCTATTGCAATCAAAAGAGAGGAGTTGTCTTTCTCAGTTCCCCCCCCCCCCCCCCCCCCCCCCCCCCCCCCCCCCCCCCCCCCCCCCCCGGAACAGGTCTATTCCTTCTGAAGTTGCGAAGTAAACTTTCGCTGTTACCAGAGACAGTGACTGGCTCGCCAACCCCCCTGTGTGTTGTTCAGTCAGGACTACCATTTGCTAAAACAACAACAACAACAACAACAACACCCAGGTGCTGTTCGGTCAGAACTAACGTTTACAACTTTAAACTACAATAGTTGTTCATGTGGCACAATCGTTCACCATTTTATGTCTTTTCTGTGTAACAGTAAATCACGAGACTGTCGTAAGTGGCGTTCGAGTCGTCAATAAAGTCGCTAACCTTCGCTGGAAGCGAGGCCTTTGACCCATGTTCTTCTAAGTCGAAAGTGTTTACCCCGAGGTTCAAGTGTATGATTGTGTGACATTGATAATCTTCAAATGCCATGAAAACGAATACGCGGTCGCTAATACTGCAATATTTTCACTAGAGTCACTAGGATGTGTGCGTGTGTGTGTGTGTGTGTGTGTGTGTGTGTGTGTGTGTGTGTGTGTGTGTGTGTGTGTGTGCGTGCGAGTGTGGTGTGTGTGTGTGTGTGTGTGTGTGTGTGTGTGTGTGTGTGTGTGTGTGAGTGCGTGTGTGTGTGTGTGTGTGTGTGTGTGTGTGTGTGTGTGTGTGTGTGTGTGTGTGCACGCGTGCGTGCGTGCGTGCATATTCGTGTGTGTGTGTGTGTGTGTGTGTGTGTGTGTGTGTGTGTGTGTGTGTGTGTGTGTGTGTGTGTGTGTGTGGAGAGAGAGAGAGAGAGAGAGAGAGAGAGAGAGAGCGTGTGTGTATGTGTGTGTGTAAAGAGAGAGAGAGAGAGAGAGAGAGAGAGAGAGAGAGAGAGAGAGAGAGAGAGAGAGAGAATTTTTGCGGGCTTACAGCTCCATTGTCTCTGCGCCCAGGATCTCTGCAATAGATCTTTTGTATATTTTTCATATCTTTAAGATGTCGAGCGTTTTAATGACAAATCGATTATGACACCGTAAATTAACACGATGTCATTCTCAGCACAAGATAGGCAACCGATTACCTGTGGGATTCGTAGCTGATTAATTATCTTACTCGTACTAGATGGTCAAAGGCTCGATTATACACAAAATAACAGTTCACTACAGTTAAGTCGGAGCCCTTCCATTAGCGTCAGTAGGGCTTCATTAGGACCGAACACTCACAAGGCTCAGTCAGTACAGTGCCATTTTCTTCTTGAGGTCTGTCGTTGCTTGTTGGGGTTTTAACTTAAGCAGTCTCTTGACTGTATGTTTCTCAATGAATCTGGAGGCGGAAAGTGGGCTACTTACTATTACAGTGATAAGCACGGGCATTTCATGCCTGTGCAGACGGCGTTATCATGGTAGTGTCATTCAAATGGGAATTTTGTGAAGTCTGGTGCGTTTCAGCTCTGCTCATTCATACGCAATTCCCTGCATTTATTGCTCTGCGAGTTTTGAACTCATACATTCTCTTCATAACTGAATCAGCGTCAGCGAAACGAGTCGCCATTTTCGGAAGCGAAAGTAAGCTACTGACTATCTACATGGTTATCTACTCCCGATCCGGGAAGCGTTTCCAGTTGGACAATTGCAAACAAGACAGACAGACAGACAAAGGTAACGCAAACTGATCATGGTTCCGATCTATCAACACTATTTTCAATGTTGCGGACGCGTTTTACCGACATTGAGCAGGACTGTCTCAAGCCATCATGCCTCAAAAGTTGCTATGCATGCGGCCACCTTTAGACACTTTAGCTGTGCATGCTGGACATAACCCTGATGTCAGCCTCAGAGGTGCAGTGAGGGAGACACTTTAGCTGTGCATGCTGGACATAACCCTAATGTCAGCCTCAGAGGTGCAGTGAGGGAGGAAGGAGAGAGCAGGTACACTTTACCGGAGGGTTTCTCCACACTCGCTGGCGGCACGTGCCTTCAGCGATCCACTGTCCCGCACCTGAGCAGTAGATGGTGGTGTTGTCTGCGCTGCACATGTAGTCGGCATGACAGGTTATCTCCCCCTTCTGTCCTGAGGCTTCCCAGGTGACTGTGGCAGTGGTGGTGTTGACAGCATCCGAGCGGTTACAGCCGACATAAGGAAACACTGCTCATGAGAAAAACCATAAGTAAGAAACAGCCTCCGAAAAGGTACGTGACACCAACAGTCAGTAGAGTACCGTCATATTTTCCAAATTAATCAGACAAATGTCACTGTTTTCGTAGAAAATAATAAAGATAGGATATTCCCAAAAGGAAAACAAGCAGAGTGATACCTTTCCAGAAAGAAAATAAGACAATGATTAATGAATTAATAACAATAATGAAAAAATCTGTATGAAAACTTCTATCAAGGAAAATCACGTTACATATTTGCAGATACATACAATCTTAATTTACGGACTAAACGGTCCGGACGCTTTCAAAACTAAATGTGGTGAACACCTTGGGCATCCTTGGAGCCTAAGGTTCATTAACAGACATGAACGTTTTTGAGCCTTCTCACGAACGGCTTTAAGGGCTCTACACCACGACGGTTTAGAATGCGAGAAAACAACAGGATAAATGGTCAGTTAGTAGAGAGGGAATCGGGGTCATTAAGTTGTACAAACCTTCGCGCTGCGTGAAGGACATCGAAGCTATTGGGTGTTTATTGACAAAAATCGTTGTGGACATATAACATTTCCGTGTACATACCAATTGATGCAAAATAGTCAAGGGAGGTAAATTAAACCTCTCGAACCTCGGCACATCATGCGTAGTGTCCAAGCGAGGTCAGCTGAAAGTTGCTAAACAAAGGACATAGTGCGGCTCGTGGACTTCCCACTTAAAGAATAGGAGTCCCATCTTTGTCCGAACTGGTAAGCCTGCTGTTGTAAAGAACTGAGCAAGCATTGTTGTCGGGCTGGTTTGCATGGATGGATGAAGTTGTGGCTTTCAGATTGTTATTGCGTGTGAATGATTTTGGAAGTTGCTGTGAATGTTGATGCCCGTTTGTGAGAAAAAAAGACCAACGTAGATTGACAGGTTGTTGAGCTATTTAGAGAATTAACATGAATGCTGGTGTCTGTGAGAACGTAGTTTGAAAGCGATCCATTGCAGAGGTGAATGTAGCCTTGAGGAAACCTTTCGAATACTGAATACTGGGTCTTCCCTAGTCCCGACATCCCCGGCACAGAAAACAGTCGAATAAATATATGCGAGATGAAAAGAAAAGAATTATTGTTGAAATCGAAACCTTTCGAATACTGAATACTGGGTCTTCCCTAGTCCGACATCCCCGGCACAGAAAACAGTCGAATAAATATATGCCAGATAAAAAGAAAAGAATTATTGTTGAAATCGAAACCTTTCGAATACTGAATACTGGGTCTTCCCTAGTCCCGACATCCCCGGCACAGAAAACAGTCGAATAAATATATGCGAGATAAAAAGAAAAGAATTAATGTTGAAATCTAACGAGTACAGCGAAGCGTTATGTTAGGATCCCAAGCACGTCAACGCCTGTTTTTTTGTTTGTTTGTTTGTTTGTTTTTTTTAAACTTTATTTATATATAATCTATGTATCTTTGCTAAGATAAAGAGAAAACTTACGAATAGGCCTATAAAGATAGAACAACAATAACTCTTGAGCATGTAGTGCTTTCTGGAAATCTTCATTTTTCACACTCATTTTACAGGCAATGACAGGTGATTAAGAACAAATATCAAAACAATAAAACATTACAAATTGAAACTGCAAGAAAAGAGAAAGATAGGTAAATAAATGAACGCAAACAAATACAATGGCAACCGTAAGGAAAAGAAACAAGCACATGATGGAATGGGTAAGGGTTGAAAAACACACACAGACACACACACACACACACACACACACACACACACACACACACACAGAGAGAGAGAGAGAGAGAGAGAGAGAGAGAGAGAGAGAGAGAGAGAGAGAGAAGAGAGAGAGAATTGATATATTATGTTCCATAGATTTTTAGCCTTTTTGTGTTCCCATCGCCAGTTCTTGTCATATGAAAAATTAACATTAGATAAGAAATATAAATTAAATCTAACAGCGCTAAGCTGTGGGATTCAAAACCCTCTTGACTGTCAACGTTTGACCACAAAACTACGTCAGTAATGTATAATAACAAGGCTAGACTCTCGCTGTAATGCGTTTGATAGGAGAATGAGAATGCTGGACGTGGAACAAATACAAACGGAGTTTCGGTGCCAAACATACCTGGTTGCCGTTCCGTGACATAGACAGTGACATCGTTGATGATGGTGTCTTTTGGATCTTCGGACAGCACGTGCAGAAAGCAGTCTCCTGTGGCTTTATCGTAAGCACAGTTTTGATCTTCAGCGAGTGTTGTGCACATGGCCACACAGACCAAGGGTGACCGTGCTGCCATGGTAACCTGGTAAAACGTAATGTACTGGGCTGGTTCCGCCGTGTAAAACTGCGAAGTGTATTCTGACGCTGTGACAACTGCCATTACCAGAACCATGACACCTTGGAGTGTTGGTTTGACCGTCATGTCTAGTGGTACGTCAGCGGCGAATATTGTGTCTGAAAGTGTTTTAATTTCTGTAATAGAAAACACCTTAAAGATTTACGGCGATCTTTTGAAAACAATTCAATTCATTTGAACTGTTACTGACCGTTACGTCCGTCAAAATGCAAATGACAAAATTTATCGGTCGGAAAATGATCCTTAAGTTGTCAGAACATTTTTGTTTTTAATATCAATCAGAAATCGCTTTTTTAAAAACCACCAAACGACCACTCCCTTCTTCTTCTTCTTCTTCTTCTGTAATCAATTATAGATTAGTTATTGAATGCCTCCGGGATTACAAGCGACCATCACATGAAGTTTCGTCAGTCCAAATGATAATTCAAATTTCTTAATTCTGAAATCTCTGACCATTAAAATCATTGCTTTTATCATTTATCATTCAACATACAGATTTATACCATTTCCAGTGTGCTATTCTACGTCGAGTTCTTTCTCTAATACTTGCCCATTCAAAGCGTGTGTTGTTAAGCGCTGGACAGGAACTTTGAATTGGCTGAGGACAAAAATCGATGGGCACGGCAGAACGCTGCATGCAATGGTGTCTGTCGCAGATGTCATGTGTCACGCGCCGCTCAAATAATGCGCCCTGTGTCCCAGCTAAAACTGCCCCCTGCCCATGCTGTCCCCCGGACAGAATGGACCAGCCCGTACAAGAGATTTTATTCCGAGATGCGCGACTGAGTTAAATTTGCGGAGGTTTGAGCGTAGGCAAGAACCGGACTACCTCCCTTGCTTCGTGCGTCAATCGGCTCACTGGGTCACACAACAGTTGTGTTGCTGTAACATATCCCGTCATCAACGCAAGGTCAACAGACAAGAAGAAAGGACCAGTCTCCGTCGGTTCCAGACCAGTCTGCGACACGGCAGGAATATGTAACCTCACTACAGTAGGCCTACCAGCCTCAGTCCTTACGGAGCCCACAAAAACAGTAGTAGCTTACAATGCTGAACAATCAGCCTGCCTCGATACCCCGGAGCAAACGATGTAACCTCACGACCAGCTAACGTCAACATAATTTTTATAAGTACTTTGTTCATTCCGGCAAGATTTCCTTTCAGACCTCGTCCTCTATCCATAAAACACTACTGCTGATACATTTTTTGTGGAAATCTTTGTCTCACGTTCTCTTGATATCTTTTCATGCATTGCCCACACTCAGATAGTGGACTATCCCTCACCTTAAGAGGACAGACTGCCTCTAAGGTCAAATGGTGTGCGTGTTTATGCGTAAGCGCGCGCACGCACGCGCGTGTGCGTGTATACGCGCGCATGCGTGCTTGCGTGTGCATGTGTGTGTACGTGTGTATGCGTGCGCGCGTGCTTGCGTGTGAATAGGTTGATATACATGTGTGTGTGAGGTGAAAGCTCTGATACGGCCATTTGCTGTCGACGGGGTTATAAATAACATGGTTGGAATCATGTGTGTGTGTGGGGGGGGGGGGGGGGGGGGGGGGGAGGGGGGGGGGGGGTAAAGGATATGGGGGGGGGGGGGGTGCGCGCGTGTGCGTGTGTGTAAGTGAGTGTTTTGTGTAAGTGGAGATGGACATGTAGATAAGGTAGGAGTCAGTGCACGCACGCGTGTTTGCACATTTATGAATGTCATTTGAACCGTTTGGTGGTTTTTCTTTTATTACCGTCAACTTTTAAATTGAATGTGTTTGCTTTTAAGCTGTCATAACACTGTTCCGTATATCGGACAAGCTATCGTGAATATTCAAAAACCACCTATTTACCTGTTTACATCGCCTGGACACAGGCCTTTCGTTCTCTGATTCAGACTCATCAGTGGTGTACTAAGTTATAAGTGTGTGTGTGTATGTGTGTGTGTGTGTGTGTGTGTGTGTGTGTGTGTGTGTGTGTGTGTGTGTGTGTGCGTGCGTGCGTCCGTGTGTGTGTGTGTGTGTGTGTGTGTGTGCGTGCGTGCGTGCGTGCGTGCGTGCGTGTGTGTGTGTGCTTCCTGATTAAAAAGCTTCTATGGGCCATTATGCGAACGAAAACAAAAATTTGGTCGGAAAGTTAAAGGAGAAGAAAAGGGAAGAGATGGAGTTGGGGAATGGCATTTTCGGTAAACTGTTAATTTGCAAATGAAAAGCGTGCTGCTTCCTCCCCTCCCCCATCCCCACCCCCACTCCCGCTTCCCGTCCCGAGGACTGTGACCACTGAACCAAAAATGACCTTTTTTTTTTTGGTTAGAAAGAGGGAGAGACTACAGCAGGACAGTCATGATCATGACGGTCATTGCCGGCTGTCGCTCTGCCAGTCTTGAGTGACCCAGCGTGCGGATCCTTCACTTCACCTGTCGAACATTTACCTACTGTCAACTTCGCGCTGAATCAACGACTGAAAAGTGCTTTTAGATATATGTATCGTTTTCCTGTGGTCTGTTACTTTTCATACGTGCCAGCAATTCTTCAGAATTGACACCAGATACTGGCCCTGAATTCAACGACCGCCATTGTTATTGAGAGCAAGGTGGATCAGCACGGACTGCTTATTGGCAAGGGAATCAACTTCTCCTGACCTGCACTCTTCAGCCTGAAAAGGGGCCATAGAATCCATATCCGTTATAGGATCTAACTAGCTGCGTATGCCGGCTGACATGTGTATTGTGTGTCCTCTCTGCTGCTGTCCTTTGAGAACAGCGATTATGAATCACGTACCAGTTCACCGGCAGGGTCCTTGGTTGCGTTTCTGAAATCTGATTGTAAATTCTCTTTGACCCGGCGTGTCTCATCTGACAATTGTGGGGACGGCAGCGTATGCGACGACCCGCGTGCAAGACAACACACCTGTACAATCCTATGAATTTTTATAATGTCCAGGCTGCGAAGGTGGGCAAAGACAATGGTCCTGTTTGTGTCGTTTCCGTGGAAATGACGATCATAGGATAGACTTGAAGTCAATTTCGAAATGGTGAGAAAGGTTGGAAAGTTCTCCGAAAAGTAACACATGAAAGTAACTGAAAACAATCACTATGACATGTGTACTTTGCTAGTGGTCAGTTCGAACAGGTGGGAACATCACTCCGATGCACAAACATTCAATTATTCGACACTGTATGTTTTCGTTAACACGCCGTGGGTAGTGTTAGGGGTGTTTTTAGGTGAGGCCAAACTTGTAAACATTTTTTTTTAGCTCTTTGGATCGACTCGTAATTCCGGTGTGTGTGTGTGTGTGTGTGTGTGTGTGTGTGTGTGTGTGTGTGTGTGTGTGTGTGTGTGTATGCAGCGTCTTACAACTCATTGCGTTTCCCAATATTTTGAAATCTCGATGATTCTGGCAATCGAATGTGGCCTTTTTAATCATTATGTTTTGGCTGTAACTGTTGTTAAAATTACGCCATTTCCTGACAGGACAGCATCCGGTAAACGGTTGAACAGACTAATGTTTGGCATTTGTAGCTTCATTTTCATAATTCTACGATAATATTCAAAACTGAGTTACAAAACTGCGATTCGCAATAGATATGTATGGGAAGTGCATCTCTTAACACTTAAAGGTCTACTTTTGAGGTTTTCGATAATTGGTCAGCTTATGCAGAAATATGAAATGTTTGATAAATTGGTAAAATAAATATCCGATTCGCTCCCGACCACACGAAATCGATCCGCGAAAGTGGGCATTTTCACCTGTAATCAAGAAAACGGGAGGTAATCAACTAAATCTTGGCATGGCTTAACTGCTCTTGGATGTGACGTCACATGATGGTCAGCGACGGCGACAGAAAGCGATTCTGATGGTTCTTGCACATCTCGCTCGGTATTTAATTTATCATGTATTAGCAGTGACTATGATTGCGACAGCCAATGTGACTCAGGGGATGTTTCTGCAAGGCCTGTACCTTATCAGTTTGAACGCTAAGTTCTTTTTACCGTGTCAGTTCAGTTCCAGCTGGACGCGCGAACACAGCATTCCGAAGGCGTACGGACTTTACCGAAGTCTCGAGGGAGGCTACCGACTGACTTCTTGATGCGATCACGCGTGGACGGCGAGCGGAGATTCTTCTTCCTCAAGCCTTAACGTGTTCATTCAATTTAACAAGTGTGATCTGTCCATAGATAAGAACAGAATAAACGTGCGACTATCGTACTCATCTGTACGAGCTTACCACTCCGCCTTCAAAGTATACGCGCACAATGCAGACGAAGTTTTTGATCCACTCGAACGGGCTCGGCAATTGTCGGAATAGCTCGTTTCCGCGGTCCAGCTGGAACTGACGTGGTAAAAAGAACTTTAGCTGCCCTGCATGGCTGCACGAACCGAATCCGCTTCTTTCGAGTATCTGGATCAGATGGAAATGTGTGCAAAGAATATCCGTCTCCTGCTGAGCTGCTGCACTCGCCTACAGCAAAATCTGCCACCCCCTCATGACTTTTTAGGCTGTGGGGGATCGCAACTCGTGTTGATTTCACTTGGCGTTGGCTTGTTGTGTAGGTCGTGGCTGACGGCCAGTCCATCAAGTGACGTCACGGTTTTCGGTCTACCGCGCGGGGTTTGAATAGGTGTGCAAAAGTCGTTTTATATCTATTAAATTCTTCCGGGGATTTTTAAAAAAAAAATGAATACCATACTGTAGTTATATGACATGTAGACCTGTTTTTAACAAATTATCGAAAATCTCTAAAGCAGACCTTTAATAGATTCTATGCAAATTTGAAGTGGTCTCTTAAATCAAGTTAGTAAATCAATGCTTACAAGAATTTTCTACTTCTTTTAGTCCGTTTTGAGTTTATCGCTTTTTAAAATGTTCATTTGAACTGCTAACTCCGCTAGCTTAGTCTTCAGATTCGTGTCTTACTTCAATGCGAGGTAGCATTCTGGTGGCTTTTGAGCTCATTTGAATTTGGACTTTGTGGGTTCAATATCGTGGGTTGTACTGCGGTGTTAAAGATGGTTTACCACTTTTTTTTTTTAAATCGTCATTTCTCAACTGTCAGGAAGGTTCCTAGTCACTAAGTCACTATTATTTTTTTTAAAAAAAATCAATAAATAATCACTGAGATCACACGTTTGTTCTTGACTACTCGGATCATTTCTAAACGAGATGAAATATGATTCTCAATGACTTGAAAGGTGTACAATTTCATATTACCAGGATCAATACAGGTAGAAGGTGCATGTGCATTATGTGTGTGGACATGCATTCAAATCTCGATTTCATCCGTAGGAGCTTATCAAAGTGCCTAGAAATTAATTCTATATTCACATATACAATATTCCTCAGCAGTTTCGGACTTTCAAAATCATTCGTGCATTTATCACAGAATATTCTTGATCCTCTGCATTAGAAGTCACAGAACTAGCAGATTTTGGCATAAGACTTCTTTTAGATTAATTCATATTTTACCAAATCTCTTACCTTTCCCAAAAAGAATATATGTATATTTCTTTATTTTCGAAAGGACCATTCCAGGAATGAAATCTGATCCATCCTCACAGGCACGATAATACGCGTACACGCATGCACACACACACACACGTACACGCATGCACACACACACACACACACCACACACACACACACACACACACACACACACACACACACACACACAACACACACACACACCACACACACACACACACACACACACACACCTCTCTCTCTCTCTCTCTCTCTCTCAGTCACAACACACACACACACACACACACACACACACACACACAACACACACACTCTCTCTCTCCTCTCTCTCTCTCTCTCTCTCTCAGTCACACACACACACACACACACACACACACACACACACACACACACACACACACACACACACACACACACGAAGCTACTGACTTAAACGGCAAAGTTATGAAGCAAGGAAAATTAATAAATGTTCCAGTGACAAGACTCCTGGCAGACAAGGAAAACAGAAAGGATGAACCAAATCGATTGTGTGTTAATTTCTGGTCTGGTAACGGAAATAGTACCAGACATCCAAATCATCACTAAATTTCTTCTACGTTTGCAGACCGCCTAAGGTATTCTGAGAAAATTACTTTTCTTTATGGCTAAACCACGCTTCAAGGGAGTATGAAGTCTATCCATCGGGTGTTCGGATTCCTTTGCTCCATCTGGTTTCCGTTAACTTGTTCATGAAGTTATGCTGTGGATCACGGAATGCGTTCATATGAGCTCCGAGAGCCGGAAAAGGTACCGACACCGATCAAGTGAAAGATGGACTGACATTATGACAGGAACATACATAATTTCAATGTTCTCTGGTTTTATATTACTTTGCTTGTTTGTTTGTTTCTGCGTACACAGGCTGATACTCCTGCGGACACTCCCTGTATAGACAGGCAAGGATTAATCCCGTCTACCAACAAAGGGAGTGGAATTTGCGTGTACGACCGTTTTTCACCCCGCCATTAAGGCAGCCATACTCCAACTTCGGGGAAGGTGCATGCTATGTGTAACGTGTCATCCATACCAACGGCCAAACTGGTCTTCTCTTCCGAAAGTTGGTGATGGGATTTTACGTGTGTGCAAGATGTTATGCGTGCGTTCACACACGGAATGTCGGTGTATAGTCTCATTCGAAGGACTGTATTGGGAAATGGAGTCAGAACGAGTGTTAATTCCGAGGGAAAAATCCCCCTATACCGAAACGGTCCGGCGGAGATTCGAATCCGCAACCCCAGGATCACCAAGATTACGAGTCCGGCGCTCTACCACTGAGCTATCCAGCCCCCTCTTACTTTCAGTATGTCTGGATTTGTTGGCAGGATTTTAACGCTATTTTCTGTTACTTTTGTTTGTTTGTTTGTTTGGTTGTTTTTGACGAGTATGCTCTTAACGATGAAAATAACATATTGTTTTTGTGGCTTAAAACATAGGATTGGATGTCGGTTCACAACCAATACACGATCCGCACTTTGTGTCATGAACTGCTCGCGCAATACAATCCAGCCAGACTTGGGGCGATGATGACACGGTGCCAAGCACGACTCTCAAGAGTATGCTAATCAGCGCGTTCCGCTCTAGGTCCTGCATTTCCTGCTCAACCCTCTCTCTTCCCACCTCTCCACCCCCACTGTCACTCCCATCCTCCTTATCATCCCCTACCTTCCTACTCCCTCCCTTCCCCTGCCCCCCCCCCCCCCTCCCCCCCACCCCCAACTGTTTCTTCCTTCCGCTTCGCTCTCTCACCACTGAGATGGGAGGGGGAAGAAAGGGGATGGGCGTGGAGAGGAGCGATATAATAGGAAGGAGGAGGATATACACAAATGTAGCCTGTGGTTAGCTGTGGGGCGTAGCCTTCACTATTAAGAAGAACCCAGTGGCGGACTGGTTATGGCTCGTAAAAAGTTGTCGTAAGACTTGTTTATTGAAGTGGAAATGGCCCAGGCTCCTTTCGCGACTTCGGGACTCTAAAAAAGTTAATCCCTTTCCGAGGGCTTTTGTGTGTGTGTGTGTGTGTGTGTGGGGGGGGGGGGGGGGGGGGGGGGGGGGGAGGGGGGGGGGTTGGTATTCTCTAGCGTTCTGTTCTTTGACCATTTGTTTTCTCAGGACCTGTACGCTTCAGACAGGTACTACGCATACTGGATCACAAAAGAAATAAATGAATAAGCAAATGGATGAATAAATGAATAAAAAAAAGAAAAATTGCATAACTTGCCACAGCAATGATTTCATGCACAGGTGTATGATTTGATGTACTTTTCGGAAGTATACACCTACACTTGACAATCGCTCAGTGTTGCCGTTTCCACTGACTCATACGTAGCCCAGGCTAATGAAAACGAGGAATAAAACGGAGAAGAAGAAAGAAAGAAAGAGAGAGAGAGAGAGAAAGAGAGAGAGAGAGAGAGAGAGAGAGAGAGAGAGAGAGAGAGAGAGAGAGAGAGACAGACAGACAGACAGACAGACAGACAGACAGACAGACAGAGACAGAGAGAGAGACAGACAGACAGAAACAGAGACAGAAGACAGACAGGCACACACACACACACACACACACACACACACACACACCCCACACACACACACACACACGTACAGATAGACAGACGTTTACCTACATAACAGAGAGGAGAGAGAGAGAGGAGAGAGAGAGAGAGAGAGAGAGAGAGAGAGGAGAGAGAGGAGGAGCATTGTGTGTTTGTGTTCGAAGTTCTATCACACTGTAAATCCTTCTCTCTGCCGCACTGTAACAATAACCAATTGACTAGTTTTAATAACATGTGCTTCGTGATGCTTCCACACCAGAGCAGTAAACATAACATTGAACCTGTGCGCCTGACCAGCCGTTGTGAACTCAGAAGAAACACATGGACTAACCCTGTACAGTGGCTGGTTGGTAACAAATCAGCTTCACAGATAGAATGGCACCCCAGGCCTACTGGGTGTAGGTGCTAGTAAAGAGTAAATCGGATCCAAGTATGGAGCAAAGTACCTAAACCACACACACTGCATTTTGGTTGGAAAGAAATTTCTTTGAAACGCCTACCTGGCGCTGAAGTGAATGAAGATAATTGATTGCTTGTTCATTTTCGTTGTCCTGAGTGTTTTGTATCTTGCCCGAAGAAGACATAAGAGGTCGAAACGCGTCGTGTTTTGTCTTGTGATTCGTTTGTCTAGGTCTTTTTTGGCGGTTTGCTACTAATTACATTTAAAATTTCTTTGAAATAACCAACAGTTCAAGGGAAGTCGAGAGCGAGACGTTTTCTATCGCCTCCTTTCATCTCAGTGGTGTTTGGAATTCACTCTTTTTTTTTCATAAGTCATGTCTTTTTTTTTATAACAGAAATACCGGTTGCATACGATAAAAAGAGAGAAACTGCGGAAAGAATAAACAAAAGTAAAAAAAAAACGTGCGAACTATGTAAGTCACAGCTAAAATAAAACAATGTTCAAATGAAGTGGTTCAGATCTCTTACTATTAAAAATACATGTCAGTTCTCAATCAAATCCCAAATACAGCGATTGATGATTTCCCCTATTTCTGGCTGTAGTCCAGTTAACCATCTGTGGAAATTCATCTACAATAATCTATTCATCCGCAGACATTAAGACGCTTCACATATCAACTGTTCCACAATGCTCACATTACATTTTCTCCCATTGAGTTAGACAACGATAGTGATGTTCCATGTAAGTTCGTTATATTCAGGTTTTATATCCACAACCACTGGAGGTGATATGACAGACAGGAATAACCATCTCAGAGAACAGTAAAATGCCGGCATTAGCTCAACCGCCCTCAACCAGTTTCGGGCGGTTGACTCTAATGCCGGCATTTTACTGTTCTCTGACAAGTAAGACTTCAATAACCAAAAAAATAACCATTTTTTACAAACAAACATACTGTGTAGGATTATCCGTTTTCAATACTAATTTACTAAACTTTTCAGATTTTAGTTTTTGCTTAATCCTGTGTTTTTCCTGATCATTTTCAATAACATCATTTTCACGCATACATTCATCAAATGCGTCTCTGTCTTTAATTGTTCTCTAAAGTCTTTTAAAATCCACACACTTATCCTAGCATGATAAATCTTATAAAACGAAGTAGATAGACAGACAGACAGACAGACAGACAAACACTAGGCAATGGTGGGGCGGGTAAGGCTGGCTGGATCACACCATGTCTTTAATCACTCATTGTCGGCCTGCTTAAGGAAGGAAATTTGCCACACGCCAGAATACTGCACAGACATGGAAATACAGAGACCCGTCATTAGGCTGACACCTAATTACTTAATTTGTGTTGTTGGGTCTTATGACTTGGCAAGAGACTTGATTCCACTGGGCATGCGCATTAACGAGGTAAAACCAACCTGCATTACACGTTTGTAACAGTCTTGTTTAGCAAAGCCTGAGCTGAACGTTGTTGTGATCTATGGCTAAGTGTGATGATGATGTAGACAAAGCATTATTGCAGCTAACAAAAGAACTACATATTGATGATGAAGAATGTATGTCTTTTGAAGAAGAAAAACTGTTTAGAAAAGATCCTAAAATCGTAAAATCTATTGAAGAACATATTAAATTTCACTCAGAACATTTAACATACTGGAAAGAAGTGGAAAAAGCTTTCAATCACCAAGGAGAACAAAGTGCTGCTGGATATGAAGCCTTGTACAAAAAGAATCTGCCCAAAAAACCACAGCATTTTTCATTTCTTTCCGAAGCAAAAAAATCACCACGGCCTTCAAAACAACTTGAGCAAATGAAAGGAAAAGAACTGTTGAATGAACTTGAAAACCATGTAATCAAAGACAGGATTAATGGTTGTGACATTCCGGTTTTCAATGATTCTACAAAGGATCTTGTGACAATCAAAAACATAGTAAAAAATTCTGGAAAGATAATTAATCAAAACAATCTGCTCTACTTAGTGATTATGTTTGTTATAGAATGTGGATGTTGAAACTTTGTATGTGTCTTGAACCAACTGATTTTCAACACTTTGTTAATGAGAACTGTGGTATCAGCGTGTCTTGGGGGTTATAAAATTATGAAAGTGGCTAAAGTTTTCAACCTGTACCCACGTCTTCAACAGCTGAACATCACAATAACAACAGCTGTTAAAATTATATCAAATCTACAATTAGCTCTGCAAGTTTTTCCAACAGACGCCTACAAGTGGACCAACCTGCACTTTTCTAGAATAGACTAGAAATAGGAAGTGAGAATTTTTTAAGCTGCTCTTGAGGGAGTGTTCTTTAATTAAGTTCTTAATCAAGTCTCCTCAAGTTCTTAATAAGATCTTGATCAAGTCACCTTAAGTCACCTCAAGTTCTTAGTTAAGTTTTTAATCAAGTCACCACAAGTTCTTTAATTAAGTTCTTAATCAAGTCACCTCAAGTTTTTAATAAGTTCTTGATCAAGTCACCTTAAGTCACCCTAAGTTCTTAACTTAAGTTATCCCTAAGTACAGCCAAGTTCTTATTCAAGTTAACTTATAATTATTTATTAAGTTCTTAAAGTATTATTGCATCTGAAATGGATCAAAATGATCTTTTGTTGTTGGCGGTTTTGGCATGCTTTTGTGTTCGGCTTCTGTATTTAGTGGCTGAGATTGTTTGGACTGCTTTGGTTTTTGCTGTCTTTGTTTATATATTTTATAACCGTAATAACCGCCCCCTGCGGCAATGCCGCCAAAAATGACAATTGCTTTAAGAAAATTCCATGAAGACTTTGGCGGTGTAGGCAACCTGTTGTTGTAGGTCTTGAATCATCTTGTTCTGGTGTTTTTATAGCTGACTGCGGCTCTAGCGCTTTTTCATTATGGGCTATAATCTGTGATTGTAACATTAATTTTTTTTTGTTTGTTCCACTCTACTAATCTTTTTCCTGCTGCAACACGCCCAGGATTAGGAGGCTTTTTACTGGTCACTTTCTCCACCTGATTCAGTGTTTTCTGATTCTGCTGATTTTCTGGCTCGGTCATTTTTAAGGGAAACAAAATCTATATGATTAAAAGTTATTAATCCCATGATTACTGGCGACAATAATGTTCAAAATCTGTAATACAGATCACATCCTAGAGACTCTAATGACTTTGTTAAAACTGGATCCTGTGTTAAATCATACATAAAATCTTGTTCAGAATCAATGGGCGCAAATCTACTAACTAGTTTAGTGTACAAACTAAGAAACCGTTTGGCGATGCTTTTTTACCATTCTTGACCCAGTTGCGCTTCATACCTGTTGTGATACTTTACAATGTCTTGTGGCGACATTTGTTGAATCTGTTCTATGCTGAATTCATTTCCGAGGTACTGTTTTGTTTTTCCACATGCTGCCAAAGAATACAGCCTTTCCTTTTTGGACATAATAGCTTGGTCATCAACTTGATCATTTGCAATCATAAGTTCAGGAAGGTTTAGTAGATCATCGCTGTTCATGTTTTTTTTATTAATTATAATTATTTTATTTTTTAAAAATGAGCGCCGAAAAAACTGTTACCAACCTTGTATACCATTCTGCTGTTATTGGGGGCCTAAGTGTAGGATACACAATGCTTGGTAAAAGCCTGTTAAAAATAAAACCAGCAGATCTTGGCAAACTAGACTTTGAAGACTCAGCAAAGCTGATTGCTATTATTACAGCTTCATTTGCTACGAAAGATTTTTTAGTTAAGCAAGGTATAATTCCAGACAGTATTAATATGTAAAATTAAAAAAAATACATTTATAAAAATGGCTTCATCATAATGATGATTGGTGGCGCTGTGGTTAATGCGCTTGCTTTTAGCGGAAGTAATTACGCATTTAGTAAACTGCGGGATGACGGCGAGAGAAAAAGACATAACAAAGCTATGGAGCAACTAGCCACAGCGCAAGATTACTATGAAAAGCAGAGAATTGAGCAGTTAGATTTTATTAACGATGAACTGAAAAAACAGGGACATGCAGCTTACACATTTAAAGATGTTGATCAAGCAATAAAAGATATTATCTTGTAACAGGCAAACCAATCGAGACATTACCCCCACCAAAATTCAGCGACTTTTATCATCCATCAGAAAAACAAAAGATGCAAGAAATCGCGTTTATCGTCTTTGGTATGACCGTTGTGTATTTTGTTGCAATAATATTAGCTGAATAAAAAATGAACAAAATCTATTATTCGCCAAAAGGATATTGGAAGGGAATAACAGCAATCAAAAAGCTAAGCCAAGCAGCTGGAGTCACTGAACAAACGGCAAAGGAATGGTTATCTAAACAAGCGATTTGGCAAATTTATTTACCTGCGCCTAAACGAATACAAAGACCGCACTTTGTCAACCAACGCCAAACGACACCCATCAAATGGATCTTCTATATTTACCCATGATACGATTAGACGAAAAAGATTTAAGTACGCACTTACAGTCATTGACATAGCTTCAAGATACAAAGATGCAGAACATTAACACAAAAGAGTGCTTCTGCTGTTGCTGTTGCTATACAACTAATATATCAACGAGGCCATTAAACTTATCCTCGCATGATTCAAGTCAATGATGGAAAAGAATTTAAAGGCCAAGTGAATCAATTATTGTTAAAACATTGAGTTACCATTGAAAGAGGCATTCCAGGAGTTCACAGATCACAGGCTTTGGTTGAAAACTTTAACAAACAGTTATCCGAAAGGCTTTTCTCCTACCAGTATCATAGAGAGTGATTGACAATTCTCGCAACACAGAATGGGTTAGAAGACTGCCCTCAGTTCTACGTGCAATGATAATGAAGAATTTAAATTAACAGGTCTAAAACCAGTACAAGCAATCAAAAAAACAAACAATAAATGCTGTTGAAGGAGACGCCAGTTCATCCAGCAAACTATTACATTTAGTTTGAAAGTAAGGTACCTTTATTTGCCGGGAGAAGCAGAAGGGGACACTCGCTTTAGGGCAACAGATCCAGTTTGGAGTGTTGACCCATATGAAATAAAAGAATTGTAAAGATGAATCCGCCTGTGTATTATTTACGAGAAACTGACACAACAAAACAACCAGCCCTCAAAGATCTTTGTGAAGGAAGAACTGCAAATAATCCCGCCAGACACAGTTCTGCTTTAACTGATTTACGTAAATATATTTAAGTCTAAAATGGATCAAAAGAAAGAATCCTTACATGGAACTAAAACGGAAGCAAGAATGATATATGAAGAGAACTTGGAATTAATACGAGAATCATTATGATACGAGTTCTACTATTAAGGAATTAATTACGAGGATTCATCGGCACATGGCAATGCATCCAGATCGCCTACAGCCCAAAATCCCAAATTTTGATATTCAAATATGGGATAAAGAATATCTTGAAATAATAAAAAAAATTCGAGCACATCAAGCAACATGAGAAAAAATTTGTCTGAATTGGATATTGATATGATTGAGCTTCTAGATAAAGTTGAGGAAAAATATGAACCGCGGATGAAGAAGGTATGTAATTATGTTGTTCTCAATGCCCAATTGCATATGAAATCTGGATTAACAAATATCGTTTGTGTTTGTTCTATCTAATGCTTTTGTTACAACAGTTGTGTTGATCTTGTAGATTAGATCGTAGTTTACGTTGTCATGATGAAAGT
>CM031602.1:83371978-83384878 GCA_018398815.1 Conus ventricosus | reverse complement strand
GTGGACCGCAATCATGGCTATGGCACCCCTTATTATGGGCGTGCACAAAAGTATAACTATGACTGGAATCCTCCTTACACATCTTTCTCTTCAGCACAACTGTTCACCTTGGTCCATAGAGCAAGAGCATAAAACAGCATGGACAACATTTATCTTAGACACTTCTAAGGGCCTAACTAAAGCAGGAATAGAACGAATAAACGACTCTGTTCGTACTTACGTTTGGTGTTTGCTAGTTCGCAAGCACAAACGAGATCGAGCATAACTGATCCTTCTACTGGCTTTGATGCACAAAAACAGTACTTGGCAAATTTAGAGGACGCCATTAATTCTACAGTTGATTTACCTTCAAGTATAAAAAGGTACCAAAATGTTTTACAATACGCAAGATCAAAAGTAGACTTTGCTGTTGGCACTGGTTTATACATGCTGCCTTCTGACCTCAGACTCCAGATAGGAACAATAATAAACTACAATAATGAAATCCTTGTGGCAGGTAATGAACAGAAGGTCGGGAAAAACGAAATAAATTCTGAGCCAGTAATATTGCAAGCAGTAAAAAACAAGATGACCCCCCAAGAATAAGTCATCCAATCCCCGTGGCCCAAAGCCCAAAGGCCGTTGAAGTCCACGAAGTCAAAAAAAATAATGACCATGAATATGAAAAGACAGCGCTTGTTCTTGGATTAACTGGCCTAGGATTACTTGGTCTTTATCTTACTAAAAATTAACCCAACTATTAAGAGAACTAATGTCCATAAGTGCTCGGCCATAAAGCCAACTACTTTGCTTGCAGTAGACAAAAGCCAGCTAACAATACCTCCTAATATACCAGTAAAGAGTCTATAGCTTTACCAGCTAATTTTTTTAATAAACTCGCAAGATGATCAAGCTGTTTTTTTACCCATGATTTATCAGGTGGAGGCGATGGTGGCGGAGGCACTGGACTTTGACCTCCACCGCCGCCTGTAATAGCCAACACCAGTGTACTTATTGCAAATCCTAAGGCCGTTATAACGCTTGCTAATGTGACTCCTTGCTCTCTAAACAGTGTTCGTATTCGTTCTGCTAGCGTTGTGTCTTCATATAAAATTCTTTGGATAGTTTCTCTTATTCTGCTCACTTGAGTTCGTAATTGTTCTCGGTTAGTAGACAACACTTCTAGTCTTGCTGTTCTTTCTTGTTCAAGATCTATTAGTCTTTGGGTTATTCTTTCTTTAATATCATGCCCTAAGTTGGCGGTCATCAGCCTCAACAGTTGTTCTTTTTCCTTCTTATTTCCCTCTAGTTCACCCAAGTTTTTGCTCAATTGTTTTTTAATTCGCCTCTATGGTTCGTAAAGCATGATCAAGGCCGCTATTTCTCGCATGGGTAGCGTGAGTTCCGTGTATAGTTTTAAAACGCTGTTTTCCTTCTGAAAAACAGGGTTTTCTGCTTTCTATTGCATTTATTATTTCATATGCCGATTGATTTTATCTTTAAGTTCCATGTTTTGTATTGGTTAGCTGTTGGGAGTTTCCTGCAGCGTGATTTTTGAGTTTAGCAACTGCATCCCTATCTAATTTTGGTCTAGCAATGGCCAAGGCGAATTTTGCCCGCTCGCTAGGAGTCTATTCTAATGAACCCCAACGGCTTAAAACTTTGGATGATCCTTTATTAGTTTAAGCTGAACAAGTTCACCTCGATCGGTTTCTCAAACCAATGGTCATCTTTTACCTCAAAATCATTAGGTCTATAATTCGGAGGTTCTTGACCTAAACTTTGGTACAATGATTTGGCCTTACTTTCTGTTAATTCACGCCGCAAAATGAGAGCGTGACGATCTGTGTCAAAGGGATCATTTCACTCATGTCGTCTCCAGGTCCAAAAACAACATATCTTCTTCATCCTCAAATTCCTCCATGTTTTTAAAAAAAATTAATTTTTTATTTTGCTTCATAAAAATGTCACAAGCATTCATGGCTCGAGTCTTGACCATAGAATACTGAAAACCCTTTGGGCGTGAAGGGAAATAAGACGGACTATTACTGTCCAATAATCCATCTACGATTGATGCAGATCAAATCTTACTGTGTCAAATTTCCAGACCTAGGGGCAGATGAACGTGATTGTGCCAGCTTCTGCGCGTCTTTACTTTAAAAATAGCGCTTCCATTCAACAACAGACCCAAACAGGACAGTTGTACAGAACTTGGGGCGGGCAATCGTTAAAAAATTTCTCTAAAACTTAGGGGTCAAGAAAACATTTTCTTTACAACAATGCAGACATATTTTTTAACCTATTGTCCTGATCTATGCTTAACCGGGGAAGGAAGGCTGACTTTGCGGGCATATTGTAGAAAATGAAAGAAGCACTAAAACATAGAATAGGTCCCGCAGATACCTAAAGACGCAAAAAGTAAGTGCTGGTAAATTTTGCGTTTGGAAATCGCTTTTTCTTCCCTTAGATTTTGAGTTGTTAAAACGCATGCGCCATACTTTCAAGGACAATTTAAAAGACAGACTGTCATATGAACTTACCTTTTTAATAATACAAACGGGTTTATCAAATCATCAGACCACCGAAGCAAAGTACAGCATTTCTGACATCCGTTAGAGTTTGACGTTGTTAGCACCCTAATATTAGCAAGGCTGATTGAACAACAATAACAGTCCAAAATTAGCATATATTACAAAGAGTGATTCTCATAAAACATACTCCTAGAAGCAGGCAGACACAAATTATGAATTTTAGTTTAGCGTCTCAGCAAGATCGCTTAAGGTATTTTATTGCTGTGTAAGATGAAGAACCATTCAAAAGAGGAAGTGAAAAGTTTTTTTAATCCAAAAAAAAACGAAAGTACAATGTTCGATTGAGGTCAGTCCTAACCATCTATGCTAGCGGGCCTTAAACCTTATCAGCATTTTTGATGAAATAAAAAACTGTTTGGAGGTGGGAGGTGTAGAAGAAATCCGCCAGTTGACTTGTTGGCTAAAGATCTACAACCTTCACAGCGTAAGACTTGATGATTATTTACCAACAAAATACGGTTATATGGATGATGACCTAAGTCAACGGAGGATAATCATTACATCTGGAAGCGGGAGAACTTGAGAGACGTAATAAAACATTCAAATGATAAAAGAAAAGAAGCCGATAAACCACGCTTAATGTTACATTTGATTTAATATAAGATGCGCACGCTGAATATTGAAAATAACAGATTAAAAGATATACAATACTAAATTATTTTTATTTTATAAAAGCATGGTCTGTTCAGGTTGATCCAAATGTGACTACAGGCGCCGCCAAAAGAATGATATAAGAAAGCCCTAACATAAAAAAAACCTCAGATTAACAAACATTAACACAAATGCAACAAAAACTAGAGCAGGACCTTGCAAAATACAGCAAACCAAACGAAGGTATTCTGCTGTCTTTAATGCTGTTACCTATGTTAATACTGAGCATCGACTATAAGTGCCCTATCAGCAGGAACGAGTGTAGGGTCTCTTAGCAACAGGCGTAGGATGCCCCGCAGCATTACCTCTAGGCGGTTTGGGTCTTTAGCTCTCGGCCTGTGTTCAGTAGGCTGTAGGTGCTGCTAGCAAAAAATAAAAACTAAACTCCAAAAGCACACAGCTATGGTTCAACTAATAACGGCTAAACTAGTTCGTTTATACTGACAATAAATAAAGCGCTTGTTGACTCCAACATCACGGATGAAGAAATTTAAATTCGTTTACAGGTCGATTTTGAATGACTACAAAAGACAAAAGTCTGATCTTCAAAGAAAGGCGAGGACAAGTTTTTTCTCAACAGCCAGACCCGAGCAGATAAAAAAGGACTGCTTAAAAAAGTAAAACGAGACAAAAACTCCTGTTCTAAAACCGCTCACAGTAACAACCCCAAAAGGTGTTTTATACTTTAGTTAATGAGTCCAAAGCGCAAAAAAGACCGTTTGAATATTTGATTCTGATTAAGAATTTTTTTTTAAAGTTAATTATATTTTGAGTTAGAAGAAACTCAACAATGGCTATGAAAATATGAAGGACCAGATGAATGCTTGAGAAGGAATCTTTGAGAGAGAGCGTTTACTCAAGAGCACTGAATGATATAGATTAGAAGTCATTGACCAACAAACTAACAGGCAAGTGTTGTTCATGCTATTTCTCAAGTTCCAGGTAAACTAACAATAAACCCGCCAGTTAAAGTAATGTTAGCTGTTTTAATCGACTATGTAACAATAAATGAAGAAAATCTAGAAGTCTGGGTCTCGACTAAACAACAGACTATTCTTTCTCATAATGACTTAACACCAGGTTGGGCAGACGAACTGCTTGCACAGTTTGACGCTGCGGCTGAAGAAGCCAAAATGAGAGGCTCTGGTTGGTCAGAGGGCGAAGTCTTAGAGATTAGATTAAAACAGTCTAAGTATGCACCGATTGTAGGCAAGGCTTACATTCTACTACCTCCAGCATTAGTTGCAAAAAAGCAGTTCTAAACATAAAGAATACAGACAACAAATGTTTTATGTGGTGTGTTCTTGCAAGGCTGCATTATATCCGCAAAAACGCAGAGAGAGTGTCTAACTATCGTCCTTACATCAATGATCTTAACTTTAGTGGGGTGTCCTTTCCTGTTAGTGTAGACCAAATTGATCAGTTTGAAGAACAAAACAAACCAATAACTGTTAATGTATACACATGGGATGAGGAAACAAATTTGGTGCCAATTAAAGTGTCAAGAACAGTCCAACAATAGGCGAACCAGACAAAAATCATGTTGACTTACTACTGATGCTTTCACCAGCGGGGCTACCACATTACACATTGATACGCACGATGAGTAGACTAATGAAGCATACTACAAAAGATCATGGCAAACAAGAATTCTGCAGAAAATGTTTAACAAGAATTCCATCTGTGCAAGCCGCGAGTGAACATTATAAAACATTGTAAAAGTTCTGTAGACTGTAATACAGAACTAATTACGCCCCCGCCAGGATCTAAAGTTAGTTTTAAGAACTGGAAACGGCTGCAACATTCTCCATATGTTGTTTACGCAGACTTCGAGTCGCTTATTGTTCCTTATGAAGGCCCAACGCCACAGAAACTTCCGAAAACGGTCCTAATGAGTAATCATCAGATCTGTTCATTTGCTTTCATCATTGTCAGGTCGGATGGCGCCCATTCGAAACCAGAATTGTACAGAGGGCCAGATGCTGCAAAATACTTCTTAGAACGCATGCAGCAAGTGCGTAACGCCTGTTCTAATAATCTAAACTTATCTGAAATCATAATGACGCCTGAAGACCAACAACAGTATGACTCAGCCACACATTGTTGGATTTGTGGTTTAGAACTCGGTGAGGAAGCCAATCCGGCAGTAAGAGACCATGATCACATTAGTGGGAAGTTTAGAGGAGCAGCGCACAGTAAATGCAATCTTCAACTAAAGTTTGATCCTAAGACATGGAAGCTGCCCATCTTCTTTCATAACTTGCGAGGTTACGACTCTCATCTTATTTAAAGAAAGCAGTGGACGATGCCTTCAGGGTGTCATGCATTGCACAGTCATCAGAAAAGTACATGTGTTTCACTTTAATAACATGTCTTTTTATGACTCTATGCAGCACATGATGGGTTCATTAGAGGCACTGGCTATGTCCTTAAAGTCCTGCCCAATAACGGAAGAATATTTTGACCCGACTCTCGTTAGAAAGGGCGTTTATCCTTATGAGTACATGAACAGTTGGGAAAGGTTTGACGAAGATACACTTCCTCCTAAAGGCGCGTTCTTTTCCAGTCTTAGAGGAAAGGACATCAGCGACTCCGATTACCAGCATGCTCAAGATGCTTGGCAAAAGTTAGATTGTAAAACGATGGGAGACTATCATGATTCATACTTGATGGCAGATGTATGTTTGTTGGCGGACGTCTTTGAAAATTATAGAAAGACCTGCATGAAACATTATAGCCTGGATCCCGCGCATTATATTTCTGCGCCGGGATGAGCTGGGACGCTTTCTTAAAGTTTACTGGAGTACAGATTGATTTATTGTCTGACCTACCAATGATTCAGATGATTGAAAACGGATTGCGTGGGGGAATTAGTATGGCGTCGCATCATTACTGTAAAGCAAACAACAAATACTTGGACGACTATGATCCGAGTAAAAGGTCTAACTATCTTATGTATTTAGATGCAAACAATCTGTATGGTTGGGCTATGGCGCAATCACTTCCATTACGTAACTTTAAATGTACACAGGCGGTGATCCGAATAATATTCAAAAGGCATTAAAGTGGTTGAGCAGTTTAACGCCTGATCAACAGCGCGGTTTCATTCTAGAAGTTGACTTAGAATATCCTCATGAACTCCATGACCTGCATAATGACTATCCATTAGCAGCAGAAAGTCTAAAGATGGCAAAAACAGAACCGCCTAAACTTGTGCCTAATCTTCGAGGCAAAAAAAATTATGTCTGTCATTACAGACTTCTACAATTTTATTTAAGACATGGTTTGAAGTTGACAGCAGTTCATCGCATAATTGCTTTTGATCAAGAACAGTTCATGAAACCATACATCATGAAGAACACTGATCTTAGAACTAAATCCACAGATGCTTCAGAAAAAGACTTTTTCAAGCTGATGAACAACAGCTGTTTTGGAAAGACTATGGAGAATCCCCACAAGCGCAAAGATGTCAGATTGGCACCAAGAGAACAACAATTAACGATTTAAAAAAACCATTATCGGGACTTCAGAAGATTTCATGATCATTTTTTGGCATTGAAAAAAAAAAAAGAAATAAAATTTTGGAAAAGCCTTTTTTTTGGGTTTACCGTTTTAAATTATAAAAGCTTTTTTTTGTTAGAGTTTTTTTATGACTATTTAAAAACCCTCGTACCTGACCCAAGTATTTTTACACAAAACCAGACGTTTTTTTTAAGATATTCCTCTAAAGACATCATAAAGACAGGGGAAACCGAAAGGGAAAAGGGGCAAAAGCGGGGGGGTACACACATTGATTACCCAAAAATTCCCCCTTTGCTTTCAATTCAAATAAAAAGGGTTTTTTAGGAAAAAAGGATAAATTTATTGGGGAAAGGGTATAAAGGGTATGGGGGGTTAAGATCGAAAATGTACAGTATTTCGAGCCAAGAAAACTTTAAAGAAAGCAAAGGGAATATCCGAGGTTGTGCAGTCAAACATATCGCATGCAACTAAAAAGAACATTTTTTGGCAATAAACTTTTCATCATACAACGAAAAACTGCGATCTAATCTACAAGTCAACACAACATTGTAAAAAAGTCTTTAAATAGAAAAAACACAAAAGGGGTTTTTGTTATCCAATTTTCAAGCAATGGGGCACGGGAGGACCGCATAAAAACAGGGGGTTTTATATTTTTCTAAACTTTTTTTATAAGACAATCGCTTCACCCAATTCATTAAAATCTTTTTCATGTTGCTTGATGCGTTCGAATTTTTTTATTATTTCAAGATATTCTTTCCAATTTTGGGGTTTATTTTGTAGGTGATCGGGATTTTTAGCATGCTTTTAACCCCAAATTTTTCCCTTAATAGAAACCGAGAAATGTTTCCCGTATCTTTTTCAGGTCTCTTCTTCCCATTTTTGTTTCTTTCTGCCTTCCTTTGAGCTTCCTTTTTAAACTAAAATTTTTTACAAAATTTAATTAAAGCACTGTGTCCGGGGATTATCTGCATTCTTTTTTCCAAAGACTTTGAGGCGGTTTTGTTGTTCAGTTTCCGTAAAAATCACGGGCGTTTCATTTTTACAATCTTTTTTTTTTCGACGGAAAAACCCCCAAAACTGGACGTTCCCCTGTGCGAGTGCCCCCTTTCGCCCCCCCGGTAAAAAGGTCCTTATTTTCCCCCAAATGAATAGTTTGCGATAAGACTCCCCCTTTAAACAGCTTTTATTGTTTTTCTTTTGTTTGTTTACGGTTTTGGGCCTTTTAAATTTTTCTTATTCATTGCGGCAAAATGAGGGCGCTTCAACCCCATTCTGTTTGCGAGAATTGCAACACTCCTGTATACGGGTAGGAGAAAATTTTTCGGCTAACTTTTTTAAATTTTTAACAAAACCTTTTCGTGAACCCCTGAACCTCTTTTAAGGGAAAACTTAGTTTTAACAATAATTGATTCACTTGGCCTTTAAATCTTTTTCCACATCAACTTGAATCATGCGAGGATAATTTAGGGCCCCGTTGTAATCATTTGTATGCGACAGAAACAGCAGAACCCTTTTTGTGTAATGGCTCGCTCTTTTATTTAAAGCCATGTAAATGACGTGAGTGGTACTTAAATTTTTTTCGTCTAACCCTTAAGGGAAATATAAAAATCCATTTTGGGTTCGTTTGATTTGTGTTCAAAAGTGGGGTTTCCTGATTCGTTTGGGCGCGGAAAAATAATTTCCCAAAATGCTTGTTTAGAAAACCATTTTTTGTGTTTTTCACTGACTCAGCTGCTTGGTTTTTTTTTAATTGCTGGGGCCCTTTTCCAATATTTTGGGAATAATAGATTTTGTTCTTTTTTATTCAGCCATATTATTCAACAAAAACACAGGGTCATCCCCAAACGACAAAAAACCGATTTTTTGACTTTTTTTTTTTGATGTTGATAAAATCACGAATTTTGGGGGGGCAATGTCGGATTTTTTGGGCCTGTTACTAATAATATTGTTTATGCTTATCACATCTTAAATATTTAAGCTGCATGCCCCTGTTTTTTCAGTGTTCATTAAAAAAATCTAACTGCTCAAGTCTCTGCTTTTCATAGCTTTTGGGCAGCGCTTTTTTCCCCCAAGCTTTGTTAGTCTTTTTCTCTCGCCGTCACCCCGCGTTTACTAAAGCAAATTTTTTCCTTTTAAAGAAACGCCCCCCACACAGCCCCGCTATCATTATTGCATGAACCCTTTTTATAAATTATTTTTTATTTACTATTTATATTTCGGGAAAAATTTTTCCCCTTGCTTGACTAAAAATTTTCGTGGAAACCAAAGCCAATGATGAAAAGCTTTGCTGGCTTAAAATCTAGTTTGCAAGACCCCCCCGGGGTTTTTTTTTTTAACGGGCTTTTCCCAAGTTGAGTATCTCCCTTTAGACCTCCAAAACAGCGAATGGTATCAAGGTGGAAAACAGTTTTTTTTGGGTGCTTTTTTTTATAAAATAAAAAATTTTTTTTTTTTTAAAAAAAACAAAACAGTGATGTCTAACACTACAGGGCACCTAAACCTTCCTGAACTTTAAATCCCCCAATTGTGCCAATTTATGCCCAAAAGGAGGTTGATTTTTTGGGGGCGGGGGGAAAAAAAAAACAGCCCCCGGGAACTAAATTCAGCTTGAACAATTAAACAGATGTCCCGCAAAAACTTTTTAAAAGTTCATAACATATAAAGCGCAGGGGTTAGAATGGTAAAAAGTGGGGCAAACGGTTCTTAGTTTTACACAAACAGTCATAGATTTGCCCCCATTGATTCTAAAAAGATCGTGTTATTAACGCAAGACCCATTTTTAACAAAGCTTTAGAGTCCTAGGGTGGATCTATACTAAGATTTGGAACATTGTTATCGCCATTAAATCGGGGTTTTTAATAACTTTTAATAATAGATTTTGTTTCCCTCAAAAAAAACGACGGGAAAAATCATAAAACAGGAAACATTGAATAGGGGAGAAATAACCAAGCCAGAAAATCACGAAAAACAAAAACCAGGTGGGGACCATGAAAAGCATCCTACCTGGGGTGTTAAAGCAGGAAAAAAAAGAAAGGGGGAAAGACAAAAAAAATTAAGTTCAAAAATTTTTACTCACAAAAACATACCGCCGCCAGCGCCAAAAATTTGATTCAATGCCGCTATAAAAATCCATGTGTTTAAAAGCCCTACAGCCCCAAAGTCTTCAGGAATATTGAATTTAAAACTGTTACCATTTTTGGCGCCATTGCTGCTTTGGGGGGCATTTTTTAGGGTTATAAATATAAAAATGGGACCAAAACAAAAGCAACAAAAAAAAATTTAACCGTTAAAAAAAAGAAAAAACAAAAATGACGCCAAAACCGTCAACACAAAAGATCATTTTTGATCCTTTTTTAAAAGCAATAATATTTTAAATTTTTTAATAAAAATAATCAGGGGGTATTATAAAATGATAAGTCAAAAATAAAGACATGGAGTCTTAAAAACATTTCCATAGACCAGAATCAAGCGGGGGCTTAGGGTTAAGCCTTCATTAATCTATCAGAGAACGTGAGCAAGACATTCAACATGACGGTTTTTTTAGGCGGTGTGTACTATATTAGACATCTGCTATTTAAGATAAAAAAATAGTTGTCTTTTTTTTGATAATTATAAAAATCAAATAAAAACTGGTTTACTTAAAAAATGTTTAAACAAGGAACTTATCAAAATTGCAAAAACTTATTAAGAACTTCTTTAAAAACTTATTAAGAACCTGGGGGGACTTTAAATTTAAAAAATTAAATAAATTAAGTAAGAACTTTTGGGTAACTTAAGGATGAATTTAAAAACAACTTAGTAAGCTTACTTTGGGGAACTTAAGTTAAAAAATTTGAAGGAACTTGAGTGGTGCATGCGTGGGGGGGTGGGTGTGCATGCGTGGGTGGCAAAACAAACAAAAAACAAAACAACAAAAAAACAACAATAAAAAGTCGGGGGGGGGTGGAGGGCGTGGGCGTGGGTAGGCCAAAAACACAAAAAACCCAAAACAAACAAAAGTGAAACACTAGGGCCATTCTTGGTGAAATAAACAGGGTTTTGTCTTTCCGCAACCCCCAATCAACTAGGCCAAGTGATCATATTGATCATTGGCCCAGTTTTGCCGTGAGCTTTTCTGGTGCTGCCGCGCTTTGTAGGTCAAGTGTATATATATCACTTGGCCCAGTTTTCCGCCCAGCTTTCAGGGCTCCGTGCTGACTCATTGGCACAGGGGCCAGTTTTCGGGCAAAGGGTCATATTTACATTGGGGAGTTTTCTGTGCTCCTCTTTTTTTAAACCCGGGTTGCAACTGGGGTTTGGGAGAGTTACGCAATTTATGCGTGCCGACTTTTATGGCGCTCTAATCGCCTTAGTAATCCCATTGATTTTGGGGCTTTATATGAAGATAGTGCTGGGCCCCACCTACCCTCCTACGGTAGATTACAAGGGCTGCCTAGCCCCATCTAGTTTGTTTGCCAGAAATTTGAAATCGTTATCCAGTTCATGTTTAATGGTTTGGCGTTTGACAAGTTCATTTTTTACTGATTCCTCTTATAAATTTTTTGGGAATTATAAAAACAATAGAAATTTTAAAAGTTTTCTAGCATCAATCACCCTTTTACCTGCGTCTTAAAAATGAAAACCAAGTTTGATGCGTTTTTTGTTTTTTTTAAACGACTGGGGTTCTAAACCAACGCCCAACAATCAACGCTTTGGGTTGTTTTGCTTTTGGCCCAAATTTAACAATGCGCGCCATTTTATTAAATAAGGAACCATCTCATCAAAATCAAACACTATTAAAAAATGCAAATTTGTCAAAAATATTTCCTCAACGTTTTCATTTCCCTTTAACCCCAAAAAACCCTTTAAGAAGTCGTCCATTTTCCAAAAACAGTCGGTTCACTTTTTTTTTTTTTGTTCCTCAGGAAAAAATACTTTTTTTCGTTTCGGCGGCAACAACATGCTTACCTCGTTTTTTTTTCAACAAATACCTGAATGCAAATTGGGAAAATTTTTGGGTTCAAGGCGGAGCCTGCCTTTTTAGTGAAAGGGAGCCATTTTTTTTGAATAACACCCAACAAGTACACAGCAGTAAAAGCCGGGGTCAGTGGGGGAAGTTGGTGTTCCTAGTCCTGTGAGCCCCCGTAAGCACTGCGCCCTCGCTGATTGGCCCGCTGGACAGCACCGTCTCGCGGCATGATCAATACATTGTAACCGGGGTGAGGAAGGGGGGTGAAAAGGAGGGAAGAAGAGGGGGCGGCATATTGATTTTTTTTGGCAAAGCAGACACTACTGTGTATGTGTTGTGTGTGTGTGTGTGTGTGCGCGCCGGGGAGTGCGCGGGGGTGCGGCGCACGCGCGGTGTGTGTTGTGTGTGGTGTGTTTGGGTTTGTTGTTTGGGTGTGGTGTGTTTGTGTGCATGCTGCGTGCTTGCGTGTTGTGTGTTTGTTGGTGGTTGGGGTGTGTGTGTTAGAAGTGAGTAATAGAAGTGAGTGAGTGAGGTGGTTGTGGTTGTGTGTGTGTTGTGGTGGTTTTGGGGTGTGTGGTTTTGTGTTATAGTGAGTAAGGAGGGGGTGTGTGTGTGGGGGTGTGTGTGTGTTGGTTTTTTTTGTGGTGTTTGTTGGTGGTTTTGTGTGGGGGTGTATCATGTTCGTGGTGGGTGTGGCGACTATTTTGTAAACCAGAACACGTAGTTATGGCCCGTGTCTAAATGAAAATATCACACAGCAATCCTTGCCACACGGCCAGGGGACCCACCCTCCTTATGCCCATAATTACAGGGCCCTAGGATCCGTCCCGGGGACTGCCTGCCACAAACCCAAGCCCTAATTTGGGGGGTTCGCCAGTGCTCAGCCAAATTTTAGTTTGGTGACTGTCTCCCCAAAAAAGTGGATAAAAAGATGTATGCCGAAAAGTTAGGAAAACATTTTGAAGTCTTTTGTCAGAAAAAAAGGGGAAAACCTTTTTTCGGCTCACTTTGCCCCAAAACTGGTTGAGGGCGAAAGTGAGCCAGAAGAAAGGGTTTCCCCCGTTTCACAAACCGATCTCGACCCCCTTAGAGTCAACCCGACGCCCTTCACCCTTCCAGGCGTGACAAAACCTATTTATCTGTAGCGATCAAAATGGTTTTCATTGTGCCCGACTACCGGGCAAGTGGGGAACAAAAGCGACGCATCAT
>CM031602.1:83349478-83369478 GCA_018398815.1 Conus ventricosus | reverse complement strand
GCGCGCACGTATGCACGCACATTATCTTAAGCTCACGATCTAGGTACAAAAACTAATCCGTTTTTCAGTTAAGAAAAGCCATGGGGGACGAGGGAAGGGTTAACTTGTTTTTCGTATACTGACAATGTCAAGCTTTGTGACTGCATTCATTAGTACCGTCAGAAGCTAAAAAATGAAAGGCGAACTGGACATGTTTTGGCATTCCCGTACACTTTGACCTTAGAACAAGACCGATGCCTTTCCAGCGTGCATCGATCATGGCATCGTCACTGTGCCCGTTGTCTCACATGTGCCCGTTGTCTCACATGTGCTCGTTGTCTCACATGTGCTCGTTGTCTCACATGTGCCCGTTGTCTCACATGTGCTCGTTGTCTCACAAGTGCCAGTTGTCTCACATGTGCTCGTTGCCATTTGATTAGAGCTATGCATTGCCCGTTGTCTCACATGTGCTCGTTGCCATTTGGTTAGAGCTATGCATTGCCCGTTGTCTCACATGTGCTCGTTGCCATTTGGTTAGAGCTATGCATTGCCCGTTGTCTCACATGTGCTCGTTGCCATTTGATTAGAGCTATGCATTGCCCGTTGTCTCACATGTGCTCGTTGCCATTTGGTTAGAGCTATGCATTGCCCGTTGTCTCACATGTGCTCGTTGCCATTTGGTTAGAGCTATGCATTGCCCGTTGTCTCACATGTGCTCGTTGCCATTGGATAGAGCTATGCATTGCCCGTTGTCTCACATGTGCTCGTTGCCATTTGGTTAGAGCTATGCATTGCCCGTTGTCTCACATGTGCTCGTTGCCATTTGGTTAGAGCTATGCATTGCCCGTTGTCTCACATGTGCTCGTTGCCATTTGGTTAGAGCTATGCATTGCCCGTTGTCTCACATGTGCTCATTGCCATTTGGTTAGAGCTATGCATTGCCCGTTGTCTCACATGTGCTCGTTGCCATTTGGTTACAGCTATGCATTGCCCGTTGTCTCACATGTGCTCGTTGCCATTTGATAGAGCTATGCATTGCCCGTTGTCTCACATGTGCTCGTTGCCATTTGGTTAGAGCTATGCATTGCCCGTTGTCTCACATGTGCTCGTTGCCATTTGGTTAGAGCTATGCATTGCCCGTTGTCTCACATGTGCTCGTTGCCATTTGGTTAGAGCTATGCATTGCCCGTTGTCTCACATGTGCTCGTTGCCATTTGATAGAGCTATGCATTGGCCGTTGTCTCACATGTGCTCGTTGCCATTTGGTTAGAGCTATGCATTGCCCGTTGTCTCACATGTGCTCGTTGCCATTTGGTTAGAGCTATGCATTGCCCGTTGTCTCACATGTGCTCGTTGCCATTTGGTTAGAGCTATGCATTGCCCGTTGTCTCACATGTGCTCGTTGCCATTTGGTTAGAGCTATGCATTGCCCGTTGTCTCACATGTGCTCGTTGCCATTTGGTTAGAGCTATGCATTGCCCGTTGTCTCACATGTGCTCGTTGCCATTTGGTTACAGCTATGCATTGCCCGTTGTCTCATATGTGCTCGTTGCCATTTGATAGAGCTATGCATTGCCCGTTGTCTCACATGTGCTCGTTGCCATTTGATTAGAGCTATGCATTGCCCGTTGTCTCACATGTGCTCGTTGCCATTTGATAGAGCTATGCATTGCCCGTTGTCTCACATGTGCTCGTTGTCATTTGGTTAGAGCTATGCATTGCCCGTTGTCTCACATGTGCTCGTTGCCATTTGGTTAGAGCTATGCATTGCCCGTTGTCTCACATGTGCTCGTTGCCATTTGCTTAGAGCTATGCATTGCCCGTTGTCTCACATGTGCTCGTTGCCATTTGGTTAGAGCTATGCATTGCCCGTTGTCTCACATGTGCTCGTTGCCATTTGGTTAGAGCTATGCATTGCCCGTTGTCTCACATGTGCTCGTTGCCATTTGATTAGAGCTATGCATTGCCCGTTGTCTCACATGTGCTCGTTGCCATTTGATTAGAGCTATGCATTGCCCGTTGTCTCACATGTGCTCGTTGCCATTTGGTTAGAGCTATGCATTGCCCGTTGTCTCACATGTGCTCGTTGCCATTTGGTTAGAGCTATGCATTGCCCGTTGTCTCACATGTGCTCGTTGCCATTTGGTTAGAGCTATGCATTGCCCGTTGTCTCACATGTGCTCGTTGCCATTTGGTTAGAGCTATGCATTGCCCGTTGTCTCACATATGCTCGTTGCCATTTTGTTAGAGCTATGCATTGCCCGTTGTCTCACATGTGCTCGTTGCCATTTGGTTAGAGCTAGGCATTGCCCGTTTTCTCACATATGCTTGATTGCCAAAGCTCTACCAACGGCAGGGAATTGGTGTGGAGAAGACGTAAGGAATCGGTAGGTGGGGTGGGGGAGGGAGGATTGGGAGAGGAGAGAAGGGGATGGGTGGAGTGTTGGTCACAATTTTTTTTTAACTCTCTCCTTCCCTCTCTGACAGTAAGGATCTACCGATGCATATTGACAATATTTAGATCCGATGTATCTTGAGTTATCCGTTTCGTTCCGGTGGTTAAAGATGACCATAACTTAGTACTGTAATTCAGTCATTAACAAACCGTATGCGTGCACTTCTTTCAAGGTATTACGTTTTAGCCACAATCAAAATCCATTTGTTTCGAAAATCTACCCGTCGCTGCTGAAATTAGATTGGGAATCTTTATTTTACTTGTTAGGTTCAAACATGAAAAAAAAAAAAATTGTTATTTTGTCTCTGCCTGTCTAGCACATGTTAGTGAGAATGTGTACGATGCTTTCTGGTCGCATTTATAAAATTATTATGTGAGATAATATTAAACACATGTTGATAATATTTTCCCCATATCCGCAGGTCAGACATTGGCATTCCTGACCTTTACTGAACAATATTCTGTCCTGTTGCATTGTTTTGTTCTCTCGTGCTCTGTTCTCTCTCTCTCTCTCTCTCTCTCTCTCTCTCTCTCTCTCTCTCTCTGTGTGTGTGTGTGTGTGTGTGTGTGTGTTTCCACCCTTCTGCCCTTCGGGCTCTCTTTTCCCTTCCTGCACGCCAGCCAATCACTCCTGTCTTCCCGGAAGATCGTTTACAGGTCACTTAGTCCAAAGCAAGGATGGCCACAAAAGCTGAAGGAGACCAACAGGTGTTTGTGAGACCATTAAGGATCACTTGTGAGCCAGGGTCAACAAGCTGCAATTCAGCACTGGCACGCGCGCACATCTGCTGCGCGCACGCCCTCACGGAAATCGTTCCATTTCCGCATCGCGTCAATCCCGCTCGTTTTCCACGGCTCCGAGATGGTGAGATTAACGTCCTACAAGTTGTTCACAGACGGCACGTGAGACAAGACAGATATAGGTTGGGATGGAGAGCGTCTACCGCTGAAGTTCCAACCAACCCCCTTCCTCTACTCTAACTCCTCTCCATCCCCAGCCCCCGATCCCTACGCCCCCCCCCCCTCTCCCACCCTCCTCATATCTCCCGCTCGTCTCACTACCACCCATTTCCCCTTCCTCTCAATCCTTGGTTATTCCCTTGGGACTGGACGGCAGTCAACTGTCGTGTTGCACCCTGGATTCCGCAGCAAGCTCATGGCAGCGTGACGTCGTAAACTCAAAGAAAGGCAGACGACATGATATATGTCCTGGTCACCCTTCGAACTGTTCCCACCTTTCTATTGGCTGCAGCAGTTTGTGGCAGTTGGCGCACTGACGTCATCCACGTTTTCCATAAAACTGTTTTACATTGTCGTCTTTTACCGCGGGTTTTTTAAGTGCCGACCTCCACACTGAGACAAAATGTTCTGCTCTACGCCCCCCCCCCCCCCCCCACCCCCTACTCCCCACCTCTACCCCACCCGCTTCACTACCACATCTTTCCCTACCTCACATTGCTCCGTTTTCTTTGGTTCTGCCTCTTTTCCATTCCCTACTACCTTCTTTGCCGTCTCTGGCTATGAGATGTTAGGTTAACCACTGCGAACAATTTTCCCACAGCATATCGTAGAATAGTGTGCCACTTCTTGACAATGAAATGATGAAATAATATTTTTCGACACAAACTCTGTAGTTAACTTGAGCGGATGGAAGCACCAGAGAGGGAGAGAGAGAGAGAGAAGAGAGAGAGAGAGAGAGAGAGAGAGAGAGAGAGAGAGAGAGAGAGACAGAGAGAGAGACAGAGAGACAGAGACAGAGACAGAGACAAAGAGAGAGAGAGAGAGCACAACCAGAACATCATTATGATAAAGTTTCATATTCACTGTCATTTTACCGCACACACACACACACACACACACACACACACACACACGCGCGCACACGCACACGCACATTGCTGAGTAAACTAGCCTTTCTGGTACGCAAACGCAGAGATACATTCCACTTGCATGGGCAATCTAACCATTGTCAACTCTGCACCAGCGTAGATGTTTGTTTAGTTGAATTTCCCAAAACGAAGGATAGGAACTTCCACGAAACTATTCTCAAATTTGTCATTATAATGTTTTTAACAATTGTTTCCTTGTAGAGAGACATCAAATACAGACGACATTTTCACTTGATCAAATAACTTGCAAATGTATCCAGATTCGGAAAAAAATGACTTTTTTATGCTTCTGTTATCTGACAGATTCGCGCAAAATGAAAAGTGACCAAGAGCCAGAAATTTTAATTATCAAAACTGTTCTAGTTGCAAAGTCAGACGACTGCAGGCGGAAATCTATACTGACTACTACCCTTCGTTGTTTTGTATTTCTGTTTACGCCATCGCTAACATTTATTTAAGATTTATCAAAACTGTATCAAACATAAAACATGGACCCACTCATGGATGATAATATAGACCCCTTTTTGTACTCCCAGTTCTTATAGAACAGGGAGTACTTTAGAATGGGAACGAAGAAATGCTGTCTCTGTATGTGTGTGTGTGTGTGTGTGTGTGTGTGTGTGTGTGTGTGTGTGTGTGTGTGTGTGTGTGTGTGTGTGTGTGCGTGCGTATGCGTATGCGTGTATGTGTGTGTGTGTGTGTGTAAGTGTGTGTGTCCATCCGTCCGTGGTCAAAATGTGTTACACTCGCTGCAGACAAAACTGCTAGGCCGATCTTTCTGAAAATGTGTAGGTATGTTCATTATGGGTAACGGATGATCCCGATGTTTTAGTTTACCGTTATATCCGTTACTAACGGCCGTAACGGCCTGTGACGGTTTTTCTTCTTTATGGAATATCTCAGAAAGTGCTTGACCGATCTTTATGAAATTTAGCAGGCATCTTTAATATGGGTCACGGATGATGCCCGATGTTTTAATTTACCGTTATAGCCGTTACTAACGGCTGTAACGTCCTGTAACGGTTTTTCTTCTTTATGGAAAATCTCAGAAAGTACTTGGCCGATCTTTGTGAAAATTAGCAGCTATGTTTATTATGGGTCAAGGATGATGCCCGATGTTTTAGTTTACCGTTATGGCCGTTACTAACGGCTGTAACGGCCTGTAACGGTTTTTCTTCTTTATGGAATATCTCCGAAAGTACTTGGCCGAACTTTGTGAAAATTAGCAGGTATGTTCACTATGGGTTACGAATGATGCCCGATGTTTTAGTTTACCGTTATAGCCGTTACTAACGGCTATAACGGCCCATAACGGTTTTTCTTCTTTATGGAAGTGCTTGGTTGATCTTTCTGAAAATTTGTGGGTATGTTCATTATGGGCGACGGATGATGCCCGATATTTTATTTTACCGTTATAGTCGTTACTAACGGTTATAACGGCCCATGACGGTTTTTCTTTTTTATGGAATTTCTCAGAAAGTACGTGACCGATCTTTCTGAAAATTTGTAGTTATGTTCATTGTGGGTCACGGATGATGCCCGACGTTTCAATTTACCGTTATACCCGCTACTGACGGCGATAACGGCCCATAACGGTTTTTCTTTTTTATGGAATGCTTCAGAAAGTATGTGGCCGATCTCTCTGATCATTTGTAGGCATGTTCATTATGGGTCGCGGATGATACCCGACGTTTTACTTTACCGTTATAGCCGTTACTAACGGTTATAACGACCCATGACTGTTTTTCTTCTTTATGGAATATCTTAAAAAGTATGTGGCCCATATTTCTGATAATGTTTAAGTATGTTCATTTTTGGGTCACGGATGATGCCCGATGTTTTAGTTTACCGTTATAGCCGTTACTAACGGCCCATAATGTTTTGTTTTTTTTTTAATGGAAAATCTCAGAAAGTACTTGGCCGATCTTTCTGAAAATTTGTAAGTATGTTCATTATAGGCTACAGACGATGGCCGATGTTTACCTGAATAGCCATTTCTAACGGCTGCACCAGCCCAAGACGGTTTTTCCTCTTTATGGCATATCTCACGCGTGTTCAGGATAAACTGGGAGTACGTTTATATGCTTTGCATCTTGTTAATTGTTTCGTTTTCCCTGTTATTTTTTTCTTTTTCAGTGGAGAACGGTGGAAAAGTATCAACAATATTGGCCTTTAAACAACAATGATAAACATGAACGTTGAGAAATTGTACTTACATTCTAGGCGTTTAAAGATGTGTCAAGTATATTCAAAGCTGATAATGTTTTTATTACCTTCGCCAAGGCCTATCTTTATTTATTTATTTGTTTGTCTGTCTGTCTGTCTGTCTGTCAGCAATATTATGCAACCATTATTGAACAGATTTTCACGACAATTCATGGAAAGATTGAACGTAGTTCCGGGACGAATCCCTGACATTTTGGTGCGGATTTAGATCAAAGGGACAGCACTGGGATCCGTTCGATCTTGGCGGAGTTCTCTGCAGTCTCCCGCATACATGTCCTTTCACGTCGTTCGCAACCGGTTTGAATTGTTTTTGGGCTTTTTGTCCAGGTGCTTGAATATATCGTTAAATATAAACTTTTATCATACTTGTAAGCAATATTAAGCACGAAAAAAAAAAAAGAAAAAAAACTATTAAAAAAAGGAAGACAGAAAAAACGAGAACAAAGAAAGGAAATTGTATAAATGAAAGAAAGAGGTGGAAAGAAAGAAAAACGAAGGGGAAAAAAAAAGAAGAAAAAAAAAGAGAAAAACGAAGGAAGAGAGAAAGCGATCAAAACAAAACAAAACAAAAGACAAGGAAAGAAAAAAAAAGGCGTGAAGGAAGAAGTAAGAACCAAAGGAAGGAAGGAACAATGAATAAGGCTGAATGGACGAACAACACAGAAAAGTAGAGAAGGAAGTATAGAAAGAAAGAAGTATCAAGAGAGAGAGAGAGAGAGAGAGAGAGAGAGGAGAGAGAGAGAGAGAGAGAAGAGAGAGAGAGAGAGAGAGAGAGAGAGAGAGAGAGAGAGCAAACCGAAAGAGAAATGAGTGAAAAAGACAGAACGAAAGAAAACATATAAACCCTCTGTCAGCAACAATTTCTTTTTTTCTTTCTTTTTTCTTCTTTTTTTCATTGGTACCTTCTGTTTATGCCACCTCACCTGAATTTTTAAAAAAGAAAAGAAAAAAGAAACCGCTTTAAGACTTCCTCCTTTCATTTTCACTCAATAATTTCCCCTAATTCACTCACACTTGTTCACCTCATATACATAACAGATCGTAGGCAGCATGTACATGAATTATGGATCATGCGAATTTACATGTTAAGGAGTACGCTGATCCGAATGCGTATATTTCCTTATACTCTACACACACACACACACACACACACGAGCAAATCTCTCTCTCTCTCTCTCTCTCTCTCTCTCTCTCTCTCTCTCTCTCTCTCTCTCTCATTACCCCTAATTCGCCCACACTCGTTCACATCATATACATAACAGACCGTAGACAGCATGTACATGAATTATGGATCATGTGAATTTACATGTTAAGGAGCACGCTGACGCGAATGCATATATTCCCTTATAGTCTACGCACACACGAGCAAATCTCTCTCTCTCTCTCTCTCTCTCTCTCTCTCTCTCTCTCTCTCTCACACACACACACACACACACACACACATACACACACACACACACACACACATACTCTCTCTCTCTCTCTCTCTCTCTCTCTCTCTCTCTCTAACACACACACACACACACACACACACACACACACACACACACACACACACACGAAAATGTTCATAAATTCAGCTCGTGATCATCACCACGTTGCTCTTTCGTGTAACAATGTTTCATTCGTTTGCCAACATCCTCTAGACCAACCTTGTACTTTGGAAAGTGTCAGTTCAATGATAAGCGGTCAATTTCAAACCATTTTTTCTCCTCCTCCACCCCCCCCCCCCCCCCCCACACACACACCATCCCACCTCCACCCATCTTTCCTCTTTTCCGTTCCCATTTGACCCCCGTTCCTATCCCCTTCCCCTCGCCCTACTCCTCTTGCTTCCCCCCCCCCCTCCACCCCTCTTTCCCGAAACCATTTGACCCCCGTTCCTGTCCCCTTCCCCTCACCCTACTCCTCTTGCTTCCCCCCCCCTCCACCCCTCTTTCCCGAAACCATTTGACCCCCGTTCCTGTCCCCTTCCCCTCACCCTACTCCTCTTGCTTCCCCCCCCCCCCCCCCCGCCACCCCTCTTTCCCGAAACCATTTGACCCCCGTTTCTATCCCCTTCCCCTCACCCTACTCCTCTTGCTTTTTCCCCCCTCCCTCCACACCTCCGCAAGATACAAGATGGTCTCTCCTTGTAGACCGTTTTACACTGGCGTAGACATCTTCGGATTCAGTCAGCTGCTGTGAGAGCGTGTTTACGAATCAGACATGGAATCTTAAATAAGAAACAGTAAACAAGTGGGGTATGTTTTGCTCCCATAAGGAAACCTAACACAGAGTAACTTCCATTCAAGACTGGCACAGCCTTTTAAACTTGAATAAAGTCAGACTGTCATGTGACGTAGCCTCACATCAAGGCATGTGACGCTCCATCACATGTAGTTAGTGATATGAATCATTTCCCCATGCCACAACTAAAGGAAGAATATTCATTGGCTTGACTAGGGGTAGGGGCTTTCCCCCAAAATTTAATTGTGAGTAGGGAAAAAATTTAAAGGGAAAACAAATGGGGCCCCATTGGGTGAAAGTGAAAAGGGAGGATGGGTTTAACAAGGGGCTGGTAGGAAAGGTGTGGTCATGTGTTTTGAACACTGAGTTTTTGGCACCATTTTGGAGAAGGGGGGGGAAAGGGGTCAGTTTTAAACCCCAGAGTTTGGGCTAGAGCCCTCGAACCCTGTCGGGGACGGGGGTTTCCTCGTTGTTGACCAGTCATTACCACCCCTTCACCCTTCACCCTTCCCCGTCCCCCTTTCCCCTTTCGCCATTCACTCTTCATCTTTACCCCGTGAGGGGGTTTTTTTGAAGAGGGCCCCATGGTGTAGGGGAACACACCGGTAGTTCAGCCCCAGAAAGTCCCAACTCCGGGAGGGGTTTGGGAACCCGGTCATTTCGCAAGGGCCCAGAAGAAGTCGCGGAAGAGAAGTCGAAAATGTATTCCAGGACAGGAGAATTCGGGGGGGGCCATTTATATTGTCTCAGAGGGGGGGGAAATTTGAGAAAGCGGGGAAGCTTTTACTTAAAGGCCCAGGCGGTCCTCAGTGATTACGGGGTTATGTGGCTCCGGGTCCGGTTTTTGGGAAAAGGGGAAGTGAAGGGCCATGCTTTATAAAAGGGGAACTGTTTGATTTGTCTCTCGGTTTTTGAGGAGGAAAACATGTGTAAAGATTGATTTTTTCTCTCGGTTTTTGGGAGGAGAGATACAGGTGGCAAAATTTATTTGTCTTTTGTGCGGAAGAGATACGGGTTTTTTTAAAAATTCTTTTTACAAGTTGTTAATGTGGTTGGGTAAAGTTTTTTTCCCCTGAAGGAAGGGGGAGAAGAAAAACATTCGGAAAGGCTCCTTTTGGGTGTTTGGGAAAGTTTGGGGCGTGTGGTATGGGGGAAAATTTGCTGTCATGAAGGCGGGTAGAAAGGAGGGACAGTGTGCCGTGGTGCCCCCGACTCCAGTTTCACCGGTTTTAGCTGCCGTTTTTTTTTCCCGGGGGAAAAAAAAAAGAAAAAAAGAAAGATTTCTATTTGTGCCCTTGGGGTTTAAAAAAAAAGATTTATATTTTTTCCCCCTAAGGGTTTGAGGAAGAGGAAAAAAAAAGGATTTCTATTTGTGCCCCAAGGGTTTGAGGAAAGGAAAAAAAAAGAAAGAATTTTTTTTTTATTGTTTAATATTTGATTTGTTGTTGTTTTTTTTTTAATTTCTATTTTGTTAGGGGGGTTTGGACATTTTTTTTTGATTGCTCTACTCCTTTAAAGGGGTTTTTTTTTTTTTGGTTAGGATTTTTTTTTGGGAACCCTTCCCCCCCTTTCAGGCCCGATAGCCTCAACCTCCTCTTGTCAAAACCGGGCCCAGAAAGGGGGCGGGCTTTTGAGGAATCGCTGCCCCTTCCCCCTAAAAGGATTAGTATTTTTCCCCCCTTTCCCCCGGGGACTGATAGCCCAACCCTTTTCCCTTGCGTTTAGCAGGGGGACATGGGTTTGGGGAGTAAATTAGTCTTTCCCTTTGAAAAATATCTATTTTTTTCCCGTTTTTCCTTTTTGTTTCAGTTTGATTTTTCCCTTGCCCTCAGAGTGGGGGATCAACTTCTCCCCCGTCACGCTAGTAGTGTAGGGGTGGAGTTGATTACCCCCTCTCCCCAAATAAACATCTTTATCTTTTGATCATTTTTTTTCTGGGTGGGGTGCGAGTTTTTTCTTTGAGTTTGGGTTTGAATGTCCCATTTTTTGTTTGGGATTTTTTAGTATTTTGTTTTAAATTACTGTGTTTTGTTTTATATTGTGAAAGTGATTGTTTTTTTTTCCCCGTCTCCGTTTCACGGGGGGGAGCCCGTGACCACTGGGGTTTGTTTGGTTCTGTGGGCTTCTTTTGCTTTTTTTGGGATTTCTGCTCACTTTTCCCGGTCCTGTGTACCCTTTCTTTCTTTTCCCCCCCTTTTTAAAAACCTTTTAAACCCTTCTCCTCAAAGGCTCCTATCTTTTTTCTTTTCAACATTTTATTTTTTGGGTTTAGGTTTTTCCGTATTTTGGTTTTTTTTTCCCTCTTTTAAATTGTTTTTTAAAATTCCATTTGTTTTTTTAAATTTATTTTCTTTTTTTTAAGGGGGTTTACATTTGTTTTTTTTAAATTCGTTTGAAATTAAGTAAGAAAAAAAAGACTGAAACAAAAACATTTGAAAATTTAAAACTTTTTTAAAGAAATTTATTTTCAGAAAAATTTTATTGGGTGTTTTTTTTTTTTTTTTTTAGGAAAAACAGTTTTTTTATTAAACTTCTTTTTGATTTGAAAAATTCCAAATTGAAAAACGTTGCAAATTTTTTTTTGGGAAAATACTTTCCTTGGTTTTCCCTATTCCCCTGTTTAAGAAAGTGTTTTTTTTTTTACCCCGGAAATTAAATTTTCTTTTATTTGAAAATAAAATTTTTAATTACGGTTTTTTTGAAAATAAAATCATAAATATATCGCCTTTTTTTTATTAAATTTTTAGAGATTGTTTTGTGTTTATATCTGTTAAAGATTCTTATGGTTGATTTTGAAAAATTTTTAAAACAAGCGGAACGTTTTGGGTTTTTTGGGGGAGAAAAATTTTATAATTTTGGAAAACAATGACGATGGGGCAGACAGGCTAAGAGGGGGGAAAAAAAATAGACTACAGGGGGAAAAGCTGAAGAAAATAAACTACGGGGGAAGCTGAAGAAAAAAAACTACAAAAGGGAAGTGGCTAAAGAAAAAGACTACGGGAAGGGAATTTAAGTTGAAAACAGTTAAAATTTAGGACCGGGCTGAGATTAAAAGGGAATACAGGCATCGGGGAGACCCCCACCAGTCGGTTCCGCGGGCCATGCCTAAACCCAAAAAAGCGGCATATTTTCCCAAAAAGTTGCCACCTTTTGAGGAAAAAATGGATGCTTTGTTGGGTTTTCTTTTCCGATTTGAAAGTCACGAAACGTCTTGGGTTTGGGGAAAAGGAAAAGTGGACATTGTATATTGCGTCGTTTTTTAAAGGGTAGGGGCCTTTGAAAACTTTTACCACTCACTTGCAGCGAAAAAAAATTTTAAATTTGGGTTTCAGTTGAAAAAAGAACTCCTCAAGAAATTTAAATTTTGTTGGGGCTAAATCTTTTTCCACGAACGTTTCCGTTCTGTGCCCCCTGAAAAAGGAAAATCTTTTCCCCATCGTTTCTGCCCGGAGGGAGTCATTTTTTGGATCGATGGTTTCGTTTTGTCTAAAACGAAAAAAATTTTTCCCAATCACTGCGAAAATCTCCTTCTTAGAGAAAAATTTTTTTTTCCAGAGGTGGGGAAAAAATCTGGCCCTTTTTTTAAAAGGGAAAGGCAATTTGAAAACGTGGGGGAAAATGTGTCAGTTGGCTGATCAGTATTGTATGTCACCCAGAAAAGGGGCGTGGTGGGAAAAAGGGGGGAAAATTTTTCCCCATCTTTGAGTCTATGCGTCATTTTACTATCCCATGGGGAAGGGGAAGGGTTACAGGAAAGGAAAAATCGTGGGTCTTTTTTGAGTCCTAAAGGGATTCCCAAAATCCTGGGAACGGACGGGATCTTTCCGCGGTTCGGTGATTTTTCGTCAATCCCAGTACTCACCCCCGGAAAAGGGACCCGTTACTCCTCAGAAAACGTTCCGAGGTCGGGGAAACAACGACCACCACTTTAGCCCTTTTTTGGACCAGTTCGTGGGACAAAAACAAAAGTTCACAAAATCAGTGGCTGCCAAATCAAAACAAGGGGCTTTTGTTTTTTTTGTGATGGAAATTTTCCATTTGAGAAAAATTCCCCCTTTAAAACCCAAATGAAAAAAAAACCCCCGCTTTTGTCTCCCGATTGTGAAAAAGGGCCCTTTTTTTGACCAGTTTAAAACTGTTGATTTGGGTGGGTTAGAAAAAAGGAGCCATCAATGGATTGCAGGCTTCGGTTTTGCGAGCACTGGGTTTTTACTATGCTGGGGTTCGGAAAACTTTCGTGCTTAAGCCAGTTATCCCCAACACTGTCCCAAAAGTGTAAGGGGCATTTGGGGGGGCAAAATTGAAACGTTTCCCCGGCGAAAATTTCAGTCGATTTCACCGACTACTCCGGTTTTCTTACCCCCTTTTGTTATTTTAAACCCAGTCGCGCTTTTATCTTGGGGAATTTGCCAGGGGTCGCTACAAAATACATGGTGGGTGCTGGGAAAGGAAACGTTTGTTTCCCTTTTCTTGTGATTTCTAGATAAAACGTCATAGAGCAGGAAAAAGGTACAAAAACCGCTAAAAGTCTCAAAACTGGGGGAACTCCAGGATTTCCCAGTTTATTTAAAAGAAATGCGGGAAAAAACGGACGCTGACGACATTTCTTTCTGCTGCCCAAAAGGGCGTCACTGAGTACCAACGGACAAAACCCAAAGTAATTTCTGGACTTGAATTCTATACAGGTGTGTACCCGGACAGGGGCAAAGACAAGTTGTGGTTCCAAAAAACCCCTTAGAGGGAAACCCGTGCTGCACACGGTTATTATCATTGTTCGCTGGTCACTGCGGAAACAAAAGGGAAATTTAAAAGAGAGTTTTGATTCTTTTTATTGGCCAGGGTTTTCACAAAAGGGAAATTACGAAATTTCCCGCCGCCCCATGTGACATCCCCCCAAAAAAACATCGCAGAAAGGTCGCGTCCATGTGCACCCCTTTTCACCCAAAAAGCCTCTCTTTCCGGGTTTATTTCGGAAAGGGAGCTATTGATCTTTTTGGACCGCTACCCCTGTCTTCTTGGGATATCGCTATTTTCTTGGGCTTTGGGGATTTTAGCAACAAAGGGATCCAGAAGCGATTCCACTTTAAGAAATTGATTTCAGTTCTGTCGCTGAAGCCTTATTGCAAAATTTTTTTCCCGAGTGGGGTTTTCCGACCCAAATTTTTTCTGGATTGTGGAAGCAATTTATTTTTTGGGTCTCAAAGAGGAAATTTTAAGACTGTTGTCAATCTTTCCATTTCAACCACGCCCTATCATCCCAAACGAATTGGGATGGTTGGGAAAGTTTTTAATGGAACGTTGAAGTCCCTGTTGGAAAGGTTGCAAAGGGGAAGGGGCCCCCGGAATGGGATCGTTTCGTTTTTCCGGGGTTTGCTTTTTTTCATTCAGGGAAAAAGCCGAACAAACGCTGGGATTTAAAATTTGAGCTTCTTTTGGCACTCACCAAAGGGGGGCCTTTTTGGGTCTTTGATGACAAATGGACGGGAAAAAAAAAGGACATATCTGACAGTTAAAAAATGTTTACCCAATTTTCGTTTTTGAACTGGGATTAAACGTTTGAAAAGGGTGAAAGTGAGCTTTCCCAACAGTCGTGATAAAGGGAAAAAATGTTGTTTTACAAGGGGCTTTGCAGAAAGAAAAGCAAAAGGCCCCGTTCCTTTTTGCGTTGGAGAAAAAAGTCCTTGTGCTACTAACTGATGAAATTTAAAAAAGCTTCGGGGTTATGTGGGGAAAGGGGCCTTTTCAGGTGGGCGAAAAACTTTTGAAATAAAATTTTAAGACAAAATGGCAAAAACTGAGGGTTTTCTGTGAAAAATGTTGAAAAAGTATGTTGAAAAGTACAAATGTTGCATTTAAAACCCGTCGTTGAGTGGATAATTCCCGTGTCAGAAACTGTTTTCAACATGACAGACTTTCAGTGATGAATTTTTACCCAATGTAACGGGTTCAGGGACAGATCAAAGGGAAAGGGAAAAAAGCAAAAAGTAGGAGTGTTAACATCTACCTTTCAAAATGATGTTTTACCCCCTTCCCATTCTGTCTATCAAAGGTGAAACCTTTTGAGGATGTGGTTCTGTCGAATGATTTGTTACAAATCCCAAAAAGAAACTCAAAGCCCCTTTTTGAAAAGGGCTTTGGGGTGTGGGGGACAGATACCCCAGGTAAAAGTTTACCCGGGATTGAACCCCCTGTATTTAGTTTTTCTTCTGAAATACCCGTGCGAAAACCCGGGCATACCCCTGCGTTTTAAAAAAAAAAAAAGAGGTTTTTCGAGAGGTGCTTGGCTATTGTATGGGGATTTTGGAAGTTCGCCAGGTTCTTTATGGAAGAAAATTTCAGTTACGACTGACCCTAGGGCCCCTGCGTTCTTGAAATGTTTAAGACTAAAAACAGCAGGTTATTTAAAATTTGGGCTTTGGCATTGCAGGAATTCCGTTTATGTTGAACCAGTGCCTGGAAAAACCAAAAAAAATTTATGGCAGATTTGTTGTCCGTGCGGGGAATTTTTTTGGACAAATTTAAATTTTCTTAAAAGGGGAAAAAAATATTTCCCCGTTTTTTGTCTTTTTATGATTAGGTTTTTTGATCCTTTTGACGGTGCATTTTATTTTTACTGACGATTTAAATCAAGTGGTATTTATGATAAATTTTCTTATTGAAGTGAATAATGTTTTGGAAGCAAACAATAATTGATGTTATGTAATTCCTATTTATTCTTTTGGGAAAAAAATGGAAAAAAACAAGTACTATTTATGTCTAATTTGTTGTGAAGTGAAATTTGTAAAGTGTGATGAGCAAATAACCCTTTAGAAATGTATAAACATGTTTTGTTTTTGCAATTTAGACAAACAATTGGGTTTTTATTTGTCATTGGGAACAATGGAAAGCATGTGACTTTTCAATGGGACTATAAAATTACATGTGGGGAAAAAAAATTTGTTTAAAATATGTTTATTTTGTTTACATGTCTATTGGGGAAAAATTTTTCACTTGGTAAAATTCTCTTTTCATGAGGGTTTTTAAACATTGATGTGAGAAAAAGATTAAAAGGGGGGGAAAGTGCTTCAAAATTTAATGTTTGAACACAATTTTTGCTTTGAATTGTTTTTTATCCCTAATTTTTTTATCCCTGTTAAATTTTTGGAAAAAGTTTTCTTGTGGAAAATGGTGTCCCAAAATTTTAATGTTTTTTTTTTGAAGATTGAAAGTTTGGAAAAATCATTTTAAGGTGGATCATGGTGAATTTATTCTAACTTTTATTATTAATTTGGTGAATCTTTTGCGTTTGGGTTTCCATTTTGAGATTCCCTGGTGAAGATGGTTTTTAAATGAAATTGTATATTTCCTTTTTTTTTAAAATTTTTTTGGAGAAAATTTTTTTTATCCCAGGGTGGGGGGTGGGGATTGGACGTTTGCCTCACATAAGGCATGTGAAAGCTCCATACTTTTAGTTAGTGATATGAATCAAATTTCCCCCCGCCACAAATAAAGGAAGAATATTTTTTGTGGTTTTTATTTGTGTTTTGCGGGGGGTCCCAAAAAAAAATTGTGAGTATGAATCATTCAAAGGGAAAAAAATTTTGGTCATTGGGGGAAAGGACCACTGAGTGTTTGTTTAACAAGGGCTGGTAAGGTAAGGTTTTGGTCATGTGTTTTGAACACCCGAGTATGCAAAAAACTTGGAGAAGGGGGGGGGGGAGTCAGTTTTAACCCCCAGATGGGGCCCAGAGAATCGAAACCCGTAAGGGCGTGGTCCTCGTTTTCGACCGTCATTTTTCCCGCCCTTCACCCCTTTACCCCTTCCCCCTTTTCCTTTGCCCTTCACCTCCTTTTTTTAAAAACCCGTGAGGTGGTTGAAGATGGCCTTTGGGGTGGGGGAACCCGGTTTGTTCGCCCCAGCAAGTACCCAAATCCAGGGGAGGAGTTGAAACTGTCATTTCGCAAGAGACAGAAGAAGTCGGGAAGGAAATCGAGTTTGTATCTCCCGGACGGGAGGAAATTTGGGGGGGGCAGTTTTTATTGTCTCGAGAGCAGGGGAAAGGGGAAAGCAGGGAAACTTTTACTTGAGGCGGGGAGGGCCTTTATTTTTTACGGGGGTTTTTGTAGTCTCCTGGTCCGGGAATTTTTTGGGTTTAAAGGAATGTGAAGGCCCTAGCTTTATAGAAACGGGGAAATAGATTGTTTGTTCTCGGTGGGAGGAGGATACCCCTTTTGTGAAGATTGATTTTTTCCCCTCGGTGTGGGGGAAGATACAAAGTGTGCAGATTTTTTTGTCTCTCGTGCGGAGAGAGATACGGTTTTAAAATCTGTTTTCAAATTGTTAATTTTGAGTTAGTTAAATGTTTTCCCTGAAGGGGGGAGGGGGAGAAAAAAAAAACCTTCGGTTTGCGCTCCCTTTTTGGGGGATTGGAAAGATTGGGGTGTGCCCTATGGAGTAAATGCTGTCATGAAGCGGGTATGAAAAAGTGACAGTGTGACACGGGCTAGACGAAAAAATCTAATACTGGGGGGGAAAAACAAGCGAGGGCCCAAAAATGAACTGTCCCTTTAAGTAATGACTTTTGGGAAGATTTGGGTTTAAAGGGGGGGATGGCGGGGAGTTTGAAGACAGTTCCGTTGTTGGGCCCGCGCTTGTTTTTCCCCCCCCTATTTTTTTTGTTTTTCTAAGGGATTTTTCGGAATTTATTCAAGTTTTTTAAAAAGGGTGTGCCCGTCTTGAAAGGAAGTTTCTCTGTGTTGGGTTTCCCCTTTTGGAGCAAAACTTCCCCAAATTGTTTTTCTTTTTTTATTTTTTTTTCTGTTCCCCAACCCCATTTCATTTCGATTAAATAAAAAAAGCCGGAAAAAATCCGCTTTTGACTTCAGTTTGGGATTAAAATTAACCCCCCCTTGTTCCCAACCCCCATAACCCCAATCTAAACCCTTTTCATAAAACCCAACCCCAACTTTATCAACTTGTGATGAAAAAAAAAAAAACAAAAAAAAAAACAAAAAAAACTCAATGAAAAATTGGGGTTCCATTGGGGGTGCGGTGGAGTTGTCTTCTCTTGTTTCCTTTTAACGTGGGGGAAAGACCGCCCCCCCACCCCCCCCCCCCCCCCCCCCTCCCCCCCCCCTTACCCCGACCCTTTCCCCCGCGCGTCATTTGTGACGTATATACATTCAAAAATTGGGCTGACCGGCCCCCCATTCCCCCGACCCTTGTTGGGGTTTTTGGGGGTGAATGTAGAACTAAAAAGACCCCCGTCACCATTTGGATGATATTAGCGTTTAAATTGGGTAAAAATATCGCGCCGATCGCCCCATGATGTAGCCCATTATGCTGCCTGTTATCATATATCATGGCGACGATGTGTGCACGGGGTGAATCCTGAGAGGTTGACAGAACGCACTCCCCACCCTTTTTCCAAACTGTCCGGTGTCTTGCTGCACTATCAAAGTTTGGGGGAATGCTTATAGGCTACTCACTGAAAATAAAATATATGTACTGGTTCAAGGTGAGTGTTCATGGGAGGGATGAAGTGTGTAAATAAATATATAAAGGAACACGAAATAGGGAAATGAATACAGTTATAGATGCAGAAATGAATCCACAAAAAAACACTTCGCTTTTTCCGAAGTGCTGGTCTCAGATTATATTAATCAGAAATTTTTAATTAATGCCACTCTAAAGGTCGTCTTTTAAGAAGCTTTATGATAATCATTCAGACAAAAAACCTGAATGGTTCACACCCCACACACACACACACACACACACACACCACACACACACACACACACAAGGAAGAAGAGACGTACTGATACGATGTGGGTTTATTTTTTGGTTGGTTGCTTGCTTGCTTACTTGCTTGCTTGGTTGTTGCTATTGATCTTATTGTTCTTGTTTTATTGGAATACATTATTTTGAGCGCGTTTTGATCTTATATAATTCAATCTGTCATTTTTTTAAGTTAGAGGAGAGAGAGGAGAGAGAGAGAGAGAGAGGAAGAGAGAGAGAGGAGAGAGAGAGAACGCCAAAGACTGAAGGTACAGTATTTCTACCAAAGGCATCAAACCATTAATTCATGTATTACAGACTTACATACAGATTATATACAAAAAGACACAGTAAAATATCAAGGACATGGATAGATGAGCACATGAATATGTACACGGATATTTCCTTTCCTTTTGATGATGATAAATCATGAACTTTAAACCCCCTTCTCCATTCTCTTACCGAAAGCCACCTGGGAATAGGTGGGTGGGGAATCATCTTAGTCATGATCAGATTAACTCCCCTCTTGTTACAAAGTAACTCCCTGGGGGTGACGGGTCTCCGACGCTCCCCTCGTTATTAAATTGATTTTCTATTCAGGGATGCAGGGGTTAAGACAGAAGTATTTACGCTTTCACAACCAAAATGCGCTCTCGCATAGGCACACGCACTCTGTCACTCACATCGGGCCGCACAAAGGTGACGGGAAACCAATAAATTTCATTGAAAATAATCAACTTTTATTCAACTTGACTCCGAGCCCCACCCGTCAAATACACAACACAAATATCTGTTCATACAACAAGTAAACAGCATACAGCCCAATTTCATAAATCGCATCCCTGTTCTTCAGTTATTCTTACTTAGCCCGGAAAGACAATATTCCACTATTTGTTTGAACCACTTATAAACCCTTTAAAAGCAAATAAAAAGTCCATAACTTGCCAGCATTTCCTTGGTTGACCCTCAGTTTCTTTCATCCCACTGTGCGACTACGAGCTGAAGCTGCCACACCGTGTGTCCCTCCCGATTGGCCAAATCCCGTTGGGGGACACTGGCAACGTAGCTTGAGTCGCACCCTCGCACTGAGTCTCCCGGACTCCACCACACTTCGCCCTCTCCACAGAAAGGGCTCCTGTCGGCCTCTCCCACAGGTCTTCTCTGCTGCAAACACCCCACCGTTGTCTGGCAGCTCCCTGTCTAGGCTCCACCCGGTTGACACGTCTTGCTGTCGACCGTCCCCACACGGGAGACAATTCTTCTCGTCGTCGGCTCCGAGGCTACAGCAACCTCCACTGTCTTACGTTTCCCCCCCCAGGAGAAAAACAAGGGACAGCTAACCTCTGCTTCCCCGCTGTATTTTCTTGAGCCCTCAGCAAGACGGGCGAGTTCACTTTCCCTTAAGTGAGTCACACACTCCCTGGTTTTCCCGCACCTTATATTCGTTCTCAAAGAAAAAGAGACC
>CM031602.1:83345326-83348478 GCA_018398815.1 Conus ventricosus | reverse complement strand
ACGCCCCAACACGCCCCTCCGAAAATCCCTCACCAACTTTCGGAAGAGAATCCCAGTTTTGGCCGTTGGTATGGAGGGACACGTTACACATAGCATGCACCTTCCCCGAAGATGGAGTATGGCGCCTTAATGGCGGGATAAAAAAAACCCGGTCATACACACAAAACTCCACTGCCTGGCTATACAGGGAGTTTTCCGCAGGAGTATCAGCCTGCGTATCAAAAAGAAAGAAAGAAAATCTGAAGAAGATTTACAAGTATTTTTTCACTGTTATTTTGGTTTGTTTGTTTCTTTAGCTATTTCATCATTGTCATGCCCCTTTTTGGGAAGTAAGCAACATTTTGTGATGTCTATATGCACAAGGACTTTGCTCTTTGGGTGTTCAAAAAAAAAAAAAAAAAACAATACGCGATAGTTTTTAAAGTATTGGGTTCAGATTTCTTCTATTCATATGTAACTTTTATTGCAGTTGTTCAGTCATGGTAATGGATTACCGTGTTTGGGAATTCACACACACAAAACACACACACACACACCACACACACACAACACACACACACACCCGCGCGCGCGCGCGCGCGCGCGTGCCCCGCCCCCCTCCCCATCTCTGAAGCGATGAACTGAGTTACAAAAATTCAAGGTCCTGCCTGCCCCCCTAGTCAGTTTCTCTGTAACTTTTTCACTTTTTGTTTACTTCAAGTGGTGGTTTGTTTTCAGATCACGCCTCCTCGTCCCTCCCCCTCCTTTCACCCCTTGTGACAACAAGAGACGAAGCCAAGGGACGAACCAACAACTCACACCCACGTCTGTCTGCATGGGGCCGGTCACAGGCCCGCTTGCTCATCCCAACACAAAATAGAGGGTCCACGATGGAGAGGGGCGGCCCCGGGGTTTTTCTGTGGCAGGACTGGCAGGATCTGTCTGTCTCTCGACGACGCCCTCAATTGCCTTCAGCCCGGGCGCAATCCACCGATGTTGCCCGAGTGGCTCACGGGTGTACTCATGACCCTTTCCCGATACAGCAGATCTCCCTGTATAAAACCCCCGTAATCTTCTCTGATCGTCGACAGCGAAGGAAAACTGGTTTCCCTGCTTAAATTCATTCGTCCAATACACTGCAGATTTGTGGGGGGTTGTGCAGTTACCCCTGCTAAACTTTAGGCTTGAAGGTTTAAGCTGTATAGAATGGTGTGAAGAAACAAGTTAAGGGAAGATATCAAGCAAGTGGAAGTGAACAGGTGATAGAATCTTGGTTATTCATCTTCCAGTGTTTGCTGATGACACGAATGTCACCCGGGGCCGGGTACAAAGACCTCGTGTCAGGGTGACGAAGATATATGTCAGGAGCATTATATATTGTCGCCTGCAGTGTCTTATGTGACTGTCTCGGCTTTTTTGATCATGCGGCGCCAGTCACTTTGATTGTGTAGCACTCCGCAGAATCTTTCAATCAAATGGAATAGGACTGTTAAGTTTCATGCTTTTCACACACACACCACACACACCCCACACACACCACACACACACCACACACCCCACACAGAGAGAGAGAGAGAGAGAGAGAGAGAGAGAGGGGGAGGGGAGAAAAGACAGACAAAACAGACAAACCGACAGACAGACAGACAGAGTAAAAGACAGAGACAGGGGAGAGAGAGAGAGAGAAGAGAGAGAGTACAAATGCAGACTTTACACTCGGGTGGCCAGCTGGTGAGCGGTGAATACCCTGCAAAACTTGATCCCAGTTTTTCAGAGTGAAGGTCGGCCCGTCCAGTACTTCCTGCACTTACACATCTTGTTCCCGATGTCAAACGTTCTAGGGAGATTATGACCCGAAAACCTTCCCAGAGATCAAACCTGTGGTATTTTAAAGTCCTGAAAAACCCGTTTTGTTTTCCGACAGGGCTGGTTTGGGGCAGGGGAAAAGCCCCTCCCATCGAAGGTTCCACGTAAATTTATCACTCTGCTAGACCGCCATGATGCTAATCCGAGCTCACTGACCACCAACGTCACGTCAACGCTATTGATTAAACAAATGCCTCTCAGTGACCGGTCTCACGATTTGATATGTTCGAAATTTCAGAAAGTGAATAAGTTGACTATGCATGGGGGTGCATAGAGAAGACGGAAACGGGGAAGGAAGGCGGATAGAGAGGGGAGGGGGAAACCAAGGAGAGAAAATGCAGTGAAGCGTGAACGAGGGGAGGAGGGGGGAGGTGGACGTGAGGGCGAGGGGAGGTGGTGAGTGTGAGAGCGGGGAGCGGGAGGAGAAAGGAAGGAGGGGGTGGGGGTGGGGGGTAATGAAGACCAATTGTCTCTAACGCGTGTGGGGGCGAAACACCCTTGTGTTGAATCTTTCGGTATCCACTCTCTGATTGTTCGCTGCTTTAAAACCATCCCCCCCCACCCCGCCCCACGTTTATTCCCACCTCCCTTCCCTGTACTCTCTCTCTCTCTCTCTCTCTCTCTCTCTTTTTTAAGAAAATTATCAAAGGGATGTCCTTTTTGTAGCCAACTTGAGAAACGAAGTCCCATTTTCTATTAAGATGCAATGCTTATATGCCTTTCAGAGAAAAATACATACTGAAGCACAGACAACTTCAGAACGTGAAATCTATTGAACTAAAACAATTACTTGCAAACGAAAATGTGCATATTACAAGAGATATTACTATGCATATTTATTATACATTGAAAAAAAAGAGAACTCGTATCCCACACAGTATGAATAATTAGTTACCTCATAAATTAGCATTATTAGTACATCGAAAAATATACTTTTGTTGTCATTTCCTTTTTTTCTCTTTATGTGTGCACTGCACCTCAGATTGTTATAGGCCGGCGGCCTGAAACATTAAAATTGTGTTCAGTGGTGTTCTCTCTCTCTCTCTCTCTCTCTTCTTCTCTCTCTCTCTCTCTCTCTCTCTCTCTCTCTTCTCTCTCTCTCTCCTCTTTACACCATAGATGCCCCCCCCCCAAAAAAAAAAAAAAACAAAACATTGAAAAACGTTCATCCTAAGCTGTGGCTGTGAACTTTTGCAATCTGAATCTGTCGTGCAGCTGTTAGTAGGAAGTGTTTTAACTATTACGATTAATATCAATATTATGTTAGTGTTGTTGAGAACCATGAAAACGCTTAGTGTAATGTCTGTAAA
>CM031602.1:83312826-83332826 GCA_018398815.1 Conus ventricosus | reverse complement strand
TAGGCTAGTCTCATCGTACATAAAGAGAGAGAGAGAAGGAGAGAGACAGACAGACAGACAGACAGACAGACAGACAGAGACAGAGACAGAGAAAGTGTCAAGTCAAAATTATCTTTATTGAGGGTTGAAGAATAAGCTGTGTATAAGTGCGTGCGCGCGCGCGCGCGCGCGCGCGCGCGCGTGTGTGTGTGTGTGTGTGTGTGTGTGTGTGTGTGTGTGTGTGTGTGTGTGTGTTTAAGAGAGAGAGAGAGAGAGAGAGAGAGAGAGAGAGAGAGAGAGAGAGAGAGAGAGAGAGAGAGAGAGAAATTCCGCCTTCCGATCAAAACAAAACAAACAGAGAACACCACCACAACCACCACCACCACCACCACCATCATCACCCCCTAAATCCTATCCCGCCCATCTAAATTCTCAACTTAAATCCCGGGCTAAAACGTACGGCAGATGGTATGCAAATTAGGCGAGGTCAGCGGAAAGCCATGTCGGCTGCGCGGACCGAGAGTTGGGCAGAGACTTTACCCACCAACAAAAAGCTTGAGCAGGTCGGACCAGGGACCGTACAGCATTTGCTGTACGGTCCCTGGTCGGACTCATCGAGCAGCTAATGGCGCGTGGCCTGACCCATTCACTGTCGTACGAGCATGCACGTGCCAGTTGGCAAGGGGTTAAGCCCCGAAACTGCCGCCTTCGTTTGTGCTCCACAGCGCCGTCTTTTCATCTGATATTTTCTTCCGTTGTCTTCAGCGTCACTTCATTATCGGCCTTGAAGGACGTGGTGGACTGGGTCCAATGGTGGAAAAAGCATATAATTACAGGAGCCTTTTTGTGGTCGAGGGATGAAGAGGATCAGATTTACAGCCCGGGACACGCGACGCGTAGCGCACGTGCCGCGCTCTGTCAAGCTGTCACTCAGCACTGGCAGTTAATGAGGGAGAATGATACACATACCCGTGGAGGGTCAGAGGGAAACCGCAGGGGTAGGATGGTGGTGGGGTGGGGGAACAATTAGGCGGGGTGGGGGTGGGGAACAATTAGGCAGAAATATAGACATGTAAATCGTATGGCAGGAATCTTAATTGCACCAGCTATATATTTCTGGGAACAAAAATGCGCCTATGGATGGTCCATTCTTAATAAACAAAGAAGAAACTGAAGATCTATAAACGATAGACTTTTTATTGTGTCAGCCTATATACTTTTTTTTTTTTTTCTCACAGCAGACTTTGGTAAATCGACATATGTCCAGGACTTTGACGTTGATAAATTAAACCTTTCTATTTTCATGCATTTTCAGACCCTCGTTCAGAATTTGGAATTCAAACGGTATTGCTCAGTGTCACCCTTTCATTATTTTTTTGTATTGCCGTTTCAAAACATTGTTATACGCACACACATGTGCACACGTAAACACACACACACACACACACACACACACACACACACACACACACACACACACACACACACACACTCTCTCTCTCTCTCCTCTCTCTCTCTCTCACACACACACACACACACACACACACACACACACACACACACACACACACACACACACACACACACATACACACACACACACAGCCTGTGGTGTCCAGGCAAATGATTGGGCAGATAGAATGGCAAGGAAAGGTGCAAGGAATGCAAATGGCTGCACAACTGTAAAGATTCCATTGTCTGTAAAAGAGGGATATCATCTTCTGGAGGCAGTCTATAAAAAAGCCAGCCACAATGTCACAACTTTTGACAGTAAAGACTCCTTATTGCAAAAAGGTATTAATAATGAGTCACGAGAAGTTAGCTCTTTATGTTACAGACTAAAACTCAATGCGTTAAAATGCAAACATATAAACGACATTAGGTGTCCCTGTGGAGAGAGAATGTTAACGTTCCATATTTTATTCTATTGTCCGTTCACAAAGCAATATTTGCCCGATTATCTGGCAGTCAAAAACAATACTAAAGATGACGATCTCAAAGCCATTATTGATGATAAATCACTTCTTGTCACTGCAGCTAAATCTCTTCTTCGGAGTCCTATAGGGACAGCTCTGTAGTTTGCTCGTTTTGAAAATTTTAAAAATTTAAATTATAGGTATTGTTTATTGATGGTTTTTTGTTTGTTTGTTTGTTTGTTTGTTTGTTTGTTTTTTTCTGTCAAACATGGTATTACGTTGATGGGGATATGAAATGACGGGGTATTCCTATTTGTGATAAAATACTAATGTCATTCAGGATGATTTCAAGGTCCGTCTAAAAACACTATTTTGTGAAAAGACGCTAAATCAAACAAAACAAAACAAAACAAAACACACACACACACACACACACACACACACTCACTCAGAGAGAGAGAGAGAGAGAGATAGAGAGAGAGAGAGAGAGAGAGAGAGAGAGAGAGAGAGAGAGAGAGAGAGAGAGAGCGAGAGAGAGAAACATACAGGGAGAGAGTGAGAACGTGTGTGTGTGTGTGTGTATGTGTGTGTGTGTGTGTGTGTGTGTGTGTGTGTGTGTGTGTGTGTGTGTGTGTGTGTGTGTGTGTGTGTGTGTGTGTGTGTACGTGCGCACGCGTGCATGTGTGTGTGTTTGTATGTGTGTGTGTGTGTGTGTGTGTGTGTGTGTGTGTGTGTGTGTGTGTGTGTGTGTGTGTGTGTGTGTGCGCGCACGTGAGAGAGAGAGAGAGAGAGAGAGAGAGAGAGAGAGAGAGAGAGAGAGAGAGAGAGAGAGAGAGAGAGAGAGAGAGAGAGAGAGATGCTGTAGATGTTTCCGATGGATTCAGTCATACACTGGACCCGGTTGACAGTGACAATGGATGGACCTTAAATGGATCTGGCGTCCGCACAGATGTTGAATCCGAAAATAACTCTGCCAAAGCCTGGCCGACTCAAGTGGGTATTGAACCCAGAACTCGCTGATTCAGAGAACAGTGTCTGATCCACGCGGCCAGCCACGCCTCTGGCAGTCCTAATGGGAAAGCATTTCCTCTGTCTGTTCAAATCTTGTGATGGGCCTTTCATGTTCGGGTTTTGTTAGACAGTGCGGAGAATAACGTTTTGAAATTGTACTTTTCGTTTGGCCTTTACTAAGGGACAACTTTGTGATTTAGATGGACAATTTGGTTTGGATGTCATTTACGAATTGTATTTTTCATTTGCTCTTTACAAAGAAACAAATGCGACTTTGACACACCATTTCATTTGGTTGTCATTTAAGAATTGCTCTTTTCATCTGTCCTTTGCAAAGAAACACATTTGTGATTCAGATGGATCGTTTGACTTGGATGTCCTGGAAGAAATGCACTTTCTATGACATGATGAAAGTGGACCAACGAATGTTCAGCAACAATTTACCGTCATGCAATGCGAGGGCTGACTGCCAGAACCCCAAGCTGCAGAACAAGCAGAAGCAGCAGCATCCACGCCACAACAGAGCAGACCCGTACTACCTGCTGACTCGACGAGAGCAGGTAGTCATCTTCAGGCTCAGGACAGGCCACAACCGCCTGAAACACCACCTATTTTCTAAACTCCGCATCGGCAACACAGAGCAGTGCCCCTGCAGAACAGGCAGCCAGACAACAGAACATCTGCTGCAGTCCTGCCCGCTCCACCAAGCGCTTCGAGAGAAAACCTGGCCCGACCCAATACCAGTGGCCCGGAAGCTCTACGGAGGACTGGAGGACCTGCGACGTACTGCCACCTTTGTCGAGGAGACGGGGGAATCCATCTAAAGACATGACGAACGAGACAACAACAACTGCCAGAACCCAGTATTTCCCTTATATATATATATATATATATATATATATATATATATATATATATATATATATATATATATATATATATATAATATATATATATATGTATATGAGACACTGTTACATCTTGTTAAAGGGTGATGCTACTTTGTGTTTGACTCTCAAGACACATCGATATGGACTGATCGTAGCACTCCCTTTCTAACTGTATGGATAATTGTATCCGTGCATAGTGACCCAAGCCATGATCTCAGTAAGTAATCATCACCCCTGCCTAGAAGGGAAATATACAACACTGCCAGATCTACAATACCATCAAGTTTGATGAGCCAGTGCCAGAAAAGTAACGCTCACAATCATTCTTAATCGATTACAGTCGCAAGCAGATCATTGCTGAAGAACAGGCTGGATTTCGCGATGGCAACAGTACTATCGAACAGATCTTTCACCCGCGTACGTCTTGTAGAAAAACGCCACTAACGTAATGGAAGGGAAAAAATCCACGGACAATTACACATTATTAGATGAAGAAAGAAACTCTTACGGAGCGCTTGACAGCAGAGGGTCTTCAGACTAGCCTCTTTCAGGTAAGTGTTTTGGCCATGAGCCCCTTACACTCTAAGGGGCGGGTCTCATCCAGGTCATGACCCCTTGACGCCCTTTTGCTGCATAGAAATGCTTTTAGCACTGCGGGATTCGCTGTCTGGACGGCTGAGCGTCTCGACGCGTTGCCTTAGTTGACGAATGCCTGGCCCACGTCGCTTCCGGACACCTGTTCTAAGATGAGAAATTTCAGCCTTATGATGTTCACTTTTGTTCCTCCGCGATCAGATCCAGCTGAAAGTCTTTTCACCTTTCTCTGCCATTGTCTTAAGGGTTTGGGGTCCTATTCTTTCCGGAAATCGAGAGCTGTTTTATGATATCATAAGCTGCTGAGTCTACGAATACTCCTGCTCCAATTTCTTTTGCGAATACTTCGGTTTGGAATCCAGATTTCCTTAAGCTACTGGTAAGACTGACCCTTTTCCTAGTTTTGTAAATGTGAGCAGACTCCACGTCTATCAATTTATCTACCTATCTGTCTGGCTGGCTGCCTGCCTCTCTCTCTCTGTCTGTCTGTCTGTCTGTATGTCTCTCTCTCTCTGTCTCTCTCTCTCTCTCTCTCTCTCTCTCTCTCTCTCTCTCTCTCTCTCTCTCTCAAAGGGCGCTGTGAGTTCATTCAGAATCATGTGTTTTGATGAACCTGATGACCTCTGGATGGTTTTCCTATTCCCGAAGGTCTGCCGCACACTCTCAATCACCCCCCCCCCCCCCCCCCCCCCCCCCCCCCCCCATCCAGTAAAAGCCGCCTCCATGCTGATGTCACAGCTGTTCCAGACTGTGATTTGTTGCCTTCTGCCGTGTAGAGCATCGCTGCAGGCCGGAGCCTCCGGTGGCTTAGTGTTCACTCTGGCAATGCTAACCGCATGGACGACCTTTCACAGTACTTAGCTGTGTCTTCATGTTTACCTTCCCTGGGTTCGCTCTGCTTTGCGCGAACTCAAGTTCCAGTGTTTGTCCCAACAGAGAGGACACGAAGTCATCTGAATGTTTTCTCATCCCATAAGGTTTGGTTTCTACGGCAGGTGGTCACATACAGATCTGGGGATAAAGCTGATCTGTGCTGGTCTGCCTTCTGGAGTCTCTTGGGATCTTCTTCTTTCTTCAACTCCTGTATTACTATCTCTCTGCTTCCCCTTTTACCTTTGACCACCTCTTCATTCCCGTTGATTACAGTAACTGTTTCGTGGATCGTGTGCGTCCTGGTATTTCCCAGATCTTGAGGTTTTCCTTTGCCGCATCCACTGCCTTCCGAACATTCCATTTTCTGCCATTCTTAACCTGGGTTGTGTTGATCTGACAACCTCGTCTCCCAAGTTCTTAAGCATAGATTGTAACCTTGCTTTTTTCCACCGGCCTTTTCTTGGAGGAAGGGTTTCAGGGGTACCTTCAGTTCTGCTTGGCGACAGTAGAGTGCATCGTCAGTGAGACTCTGTGGACCACCAGGCTATTTCCTTGTGTATTTGTTCATTTGAGCCTCCACTGAGTCCACTGCTGTAGCGCTGATACTGTATATCCGTGAAGGCCGGAGAAGCTTCAGCATCAGCATGAAAATGCAGACACCAAACCTTGTATTTGCCAGAAAGGCCACGTGGGTCTGTTATCTACAGTCTTTCGTCCGCCGTTTGCTTGCTTTCGTTACCCCTCTTTGTCTTCCAGGGAGTCGTCATACTGCCCTCCAAAGCCTTTGACTGGTTCTTCTATCACAGGGAATGCTTCTATAATATTCATACACACTCTGGAATACATCACACCATCATGTCTGTATTGTCCCTGTAAGTAGATAATTATGGTGTAATAGTGTGCACTCCGTGTGCTCTTGATGCTAGTGGTAGCCTACACCATACGTTCACCTCTCTCTCTCTCTCAGTCTCTCTCCTGTCCTCCTCCTCCTCCCTGATTCCCTCTCCTCTCTAATCTACCCTCTCCGTACCCTTTCCCTCCCCCTCCCCCATCCATATTGCCAGCCCACCCTGGCCACACCCCCCCCCCCCCCCTCCTGCTTCACGCAACAAAGCGTGAGACATTCGTGACGTGAATGAATCATCTTGCGCAAACACACACTTCATGCGGACCGTCGAAATGTGATCGGCCGAATTTGAAATCGACCATGTGGCCCAGTCCAGCTGAGGTCCAGGAGAACCTACGGGGACCGGTGTAGCGGGGTCTCTGCGGCGGATTGTGGACTTCGCCTTACTAACCGGATTGAGGATATAACATGGCCGGGAACGCGAAAGAAAGAAAGAAAGAAAGAAATCGACCAAGTTACCAATCGATCAGGCACAATTAATTTGATTGCGAAGCGGTGGTGCAGAAACCGTGGGAGGGTAATGGGAGAGGGCGAGGAACGAGGAGGGACAGGAGGGGGTGCGGGGGTAAGCGGAAGAGGGAGATGAGTGTAAGGGTAAAGAGGGAAAGAAGTGGGAGGGAGTGGGGTATAAGACGTTTTTCAAGTTAATTCTGGAAACCCTAATCGTGAACAACTTTCCCGCACTTTAAACCGTCCACCTGAGGACATACGTTTCAGCAGCATGCTTCTGTCCTCCCTTCTCCGCAAAACGACGCTCCCATTTTTTCCGGTTGACTGAACGACAATTTCTTATCAGTCTTCTGCCTTTCTGACCACATAAACAAGCACACGCGCGCGCGCGCGCGCGCACACACACACACACACACACACACACACACACAAACGCCTCATATCTCTCTCTCTCTCTCTCTCTCTCTCTCTCTCAAACATCACGGACCCCGACGTGAAACACAGGTGTACGGGACTCTGCCGTTGCACGCCGCAGCTCCTCCCAGGCCAGACGGAGTGAGAGGACAGGCCAGACAGAACTCGGAGGTGTCTCGTCTCGCAGCGCGGACTACCCGCTTCAAATCAAAGGTGATCGGACACCCCGCGGAATGGACGGTGATGTTACCGTCGCCTACCCCCGCGTATTAATTAATTCAGACGTAGCGTTTGAAGCGTGGCCGTGTCCAACACGTGCGCGGCCAGCGGTGCCAGGTAGGCCTACATGACGGCATCGTTGTGCGAACGATGGGCGTATCGTAAAGTCATCAAAGCGCGGAGGATGGAAATGAGGCGTTACCTGACCGCCAACCGACTGGAAACACTGACGGATCAACGTTTTAAGACGCAGCGCGCGGAGTGGGTGGGGGATGGAGGTGGGTGGGATAGGGAGTGGGGGGGGGAGAGGGTGGGGAAGGGTCGGGAAGGGGGGTGGGGGATGGGTGGTGGGATAAGGGGAGTGGTGGGGCGGAGAGGGTGTGGGGGAAGGGTCGGTGGAAGGGGGGGTGGGGGATGGAGTGGGTGGGATAAGGGGAGTGGGTGGGGCGAAGAAAGGGTGTGGGGGAAGGGGTCGGGGGGAGGGGAAGGGGGGGAAGGGGGGGGGATGGAGGTGTGGGATAAGGGGAGTGGGTGGGGAAGGGTGGGGAGGGGGGGTGGGGATGGAGGGGTGGGGAAGGGGAAGGGTGGGGATGTGGGTGGAAAGGGATGGTGGGGAAGGTCGTGGAAGGGGGTGGGGATGGAGGTGGGTGGGATAAGGGGAGTGGGTGGGGGAAGGGTCGGTGGAAGGGGGGGTGGGGGATGGAGGTGGGTGGGATAAGGGGAGTGGGTGGGGGGCGGAGAGGGGGGGGGGATGGGGTGGGTGGGATAGGGGTGGGGGGGGGAGAGGTGGGGAGGGGGTGGGGGGATGGAGGTGGGTGGGATAAGGGGAGTGGGTGGGGCGGAGAGGGTGTGGGGGAAGGATCGGGGAAGGGGGGGGGGGGAGGTTAGACGTTGAGACTGAAAAAAGGAGGGGTGTTGGTGGGGGGGGGGGAGTGTTAATTGTCCTACTGTGTGATCTATGTATGATCCCATTTATCGTCTCTCCGTGTGCATTATATTCAGTCTAACGTCCGTTTTGTTACTTTTAGGTCTAACGTCCATTTTGTTACTTTTAGGTCTAACGTCTGTTTTGTTACTTTTAGGTATAACGTCCGTTTTGTTACTTTTAGGTACAACGTCCGTCTCGCTAGATTCAGGTCTAACGTCCATACCATCACCTACGGTGATATAACAGACAGGGTTAACTATCCCTGGAAGGCTCGGGAAGGGAAGAGCTCTGGCTATAATACACCGCACAACCCACCAGAACCACAACACAAAGAGATGGAGAGCGAAAATAGTAATTCCTATAGATGTGACATTGGTGCCAGCGTGAACTGAACTCGCAACATTTGACTGTGAACTCGCCGCTCTAAACAGCAATATAAAACTGGCAGTCAGCGAAAGTGGCTCTGTTTTTTAGGGCCTCCGGCTAATAGAACGTAAATCTCACCTTTCAGTTCATTTTCATTTGGAAAGAGCCTCATGGATACGATCGATATGAAAGCTGATGTCACGATTTTGTAACATGATCATTTTAATGTTGCTTTCAACTATCAGTCAGTCATCCCCGCAATAACTGACTATAAGGTTTTAGATTTCATCCTGATCAAGCAAAATCAAAGCGAGAGAGAGAGAGAGAGAGAGAGAGAGAGAGAGAGAGAGAGAGAAAAGAGAGAGAGAGAGGGAGACAGACAGACAGAGAGAGAGAGAGAGAGAGAGAGAGAGAGAGGTTGGTTTTTTTTTACTTCCTGTTTTTGCCTTGAGCATGGTCAGGGATGTTGAATGAACAGTACATGCAGAAGCATGCAAGGAGAGAGAGAGAGAGAGAGAGAGAGAGAGAGAGAGAGAGAGAGAGAGAGAGAGAGAGTTGGTTTTTTTTTACTTCCTGTTTTTGCCTTGAGCATGGTCAGGGATGTTGAATGAACAGTACATGCAGAAGCATGCAAGGAGAGAGAGAGAGAGAGAGAGAGAGAGAGAGAGAGAGAGAGAGGTAGTATTAAATAGATATTTTCGTTTAAACCAAATTACATTAAGATGCAAGTAAACCAAAATGAACGCAGTCCATACAACCAAAATGAACGTGCACAATAAATCAATGTTGCGTTATTCACAGCCCAGACGAACAAGGCGGAGTTGTAGGCTGACAAACAGAGACGAATTCCACTTCTTTCAAGTGGACATAGTTGGAGGAAAGAAAATGAGAGAGAGAGAGAAAGAGAGAGAGAGAGACAGACAGGGACTGAGACAGAGAAGGAGGGGAGGTATCAGCTGTTAAAAATTCACTTGTTTCCATGGTAATTAGTGTTGCATCGCTTTCTAATTTTTATCATTCTTTTTATTATTTTTCTAGTTTTTAATTCGGCTCTTTTCAATATACCGCTGTCGTCTGTGTTGTCTGTTTCAGATCTCGCATATAGCGACCAAAGTATGTGCAGCACGGCAGATCCGAATAACATCATAGATTTGATTCAGCAATGTTACCTTTTCGGTTTCAATGATCTGGGCAACGATCTACGACTATGGTTTCAATGACAATGGCAACGATTCACGACTGGTAGCAACGAGTACGAGGCAGGTGCATAATTCGACGACTGAACTAACAACACCCCTGTGCTACCGCGGATCTTGCCTCGCGTGGAGCACGCGCCAGAAGCACGAGCGTGAAAAGTGGAGACGGGGCCCACCACGCTTTTCTGGCCAATCAACACACAGGGAATAGGCCTCCCACCCCCCTCCTCCCATGTTTTGGAGAATAGCTTGAACAAAGAGCGACAGGTCGTCAAAGGAAACCTCCAGCTTTACGCCTTCTCTGCCTCACTCGCTCACCTTCCCCAACTTCCCTCCTCCCTCGTCTCGCTTTAACCAAGCCACGGACGGGAGGGTGTAAAGTCTCCCCCTTCCCCTCACCACCCCCCCCCCCCCACCCCACCCCAACCCCGTGTCAGCGGTCGCCCGGGTTGTGAATAAAAGCGTTGTGAGGTGGGCGAGGTGAAGTAGGACGTGAGCGGGTGGTGGCCGATGGCTGTATGTGTGGCAGTGTCATTAGTCTTGTCGACCAGCCTGCCACGAAGGTGGTACCTCCAAAATGTGGAACTACATCACTTATTGAGCTTTGTACTGGAGTGTTCTGTTGAGTGACAAGTTGTGGATTACGTTACGTGATGCCGAGTCGTTCTTGTCACTAAGACGACAAGGAAGTGACACCCTCGCTTCAAGTGATTAGCAGCCTACCGACTGAATCAGAGAGACGGAGAGACAATCTGTGTCAGTATTACTCGCGGATTTGTAGTAATCTCGGTGTGGACTGGACCGTGTCAGTGTTTCTTTATCTGCTTTGACTATCGATCAATGTTCTCAGTGAAACCGATTTCGGTTGCGTAAAAGCGAAATCTGTTGTCAAGCGCTGACAATCTTTCACAGACAGTTCGCCGAACCCACAGATATTTATCCAGTTCACTGTTTTGTTTCATTTTGAATTCGCGACAACTTTCAGTGCAGCTGATAGACAAGGCAGAAAACCGATTCATGCACAGTACAGCTTACGGAGCCAGTACCCCGGGGCATGGCTGCATTTCAATCAACGGCTGCAAAACGACATTCCTACGTTTGTTTTAATTGGTGAAAGAGAAGACACGGTTCAGCGAAGCGGAGAATCCTAGAGGTCAACATCTGCGGTGGACTGGTGGTAGAGAGAGCCGGCATCCGGTCCCCCGCTCAACACATACCACCTGCCCCTGTCACACGGGTCACGGCCATTGGAACGCTCGGCAGTCGCCGCCGCCTACCTTTTTTTTTTCCTCCCTGTGTGCAAGGCTGTTGTGTTTATCCCCAAAACTTCTCTGTAGGGACACGTTCACGTGAGTTGTTGACAAGACAGCCCCTGAAAGGCCCTGGATAGTTCCGCCATGATGTCTCTCTGGTTGCTATGGGAACAACGTGTCGGATTACATGACGATTTAAAAACAGTGGTGTGAGTGACGTGATAGGTAATCGTCGTCAATCGAATGATGTGTTATCGAGAATGCTGACGGAACAAAACCTGACTTCTGTAGGTCAAATACACGACGGCTTTGGACATCGGAGGAATACTGCTAGAGTCCGACCCGCCACTGACCGTTTGAGATGAAGGCATGAGAGTGATTCCTTGGAACACCGAGTGTATTAAAGTCTTGGCTCAGTAGTGCGCACGGCTGAAGCATCTTTCTGTGACAATGTGGGACGTATGGTATCATTGTGAAGACTCTTTCGGCATGACCATGGTGAGACAGCCGTGTTCATTTAGACCACTACCTGTGTGAGACGGCAATCCTTTAAGTAATCCTCGAACTACTGACAACACTGTAAAAGTCTGCCGACGAGGCGCAGACCCACCATTTAGCACGTGCGCGATTGTGTGACGTCACCAGAAGCGATGATTATCCAGAACAACACCGTTGTCATCAGCTCCTCTTCTCCCTCCTCCTCCTCCTCCACATCATCTCCGTCCAGTACTGATTCAGGTAGTCCATATTCAGTGTGTGATGTATGATTCTCTCTCTCTCTCTCTCTCTCTCTCTCTCTCTCTCTCTCTCTCTCTCTCTGTCTGTCTGTCTGTCTGTCTCTCTCTCTCTCTCTCTCTCTCTGTATCTCTCCTATCCCTTCCCACCCTCCCCCTCTCTCTCTCTCTGTCTGTCTGTCTGTCTGTCTCTCTCTCTGTGTATCTCTCCTATCCCTTCCCACCCTCCCCCTCTCTCGCTCAAAAACACGCGCGCACGCGCGTGCACACACACACACACACACACACACACACACACACACACACACACACACACACACTCTCTCTCTCTTCTCGCTCGCTCTCGCTCTCGCTCTCTCACACACAGAGTGACAAACACACGCACATACACACATTCTCTTTCTCTCAATCTCTCTGTCTCTCTCTCATCTGTATTGCGTCTGTCTTGTCTTTGTCTCTCGTTCTGTTTCAGGATGTCAGTTTCACTTTGAATTCCGTAAAATTAGTACTGTGGCCCAACATTTTCTAAGGCACTCTGTCCGTCTGTCTCTCTCTCTCTCTCATTTTGTGTACTCAATGATTATAAGACTTTCTCAGTTAAATTACTTTTCCCACACCATCACCGAGTTCTGTGGCATATAATGTTATTTCGAAAATCAATGTAGTAAGTTGTTTTCTCTCCGTGGTCGACTGGTTTCTACACAATAATCGTGTGTGTGTGTGTGTGTGTGTGTGAATGTGTGTGTGTGTGTGTGTGTGTGTGCACGCGCGCGTGACTGTGTGTGTGCGTGACTGTGTGCGCGTGTGTGTGTGCAAGCGCATGCGCGCACGTTTCTCTGTGTGTGTGTGAGTGTGTGTGTGTGTGTGTGTGTGTGTGTGTGTGTGTGTGTGTGTGTGTGTGTGTGTACGTGCGTATGTGCATACGTGTGTGTGTATATGTGCCTCTGTGTTTGTGTGTGTGTGTGTGTGTGTGTGTGTGTGTGTGCGTGAATGTGCGTGTGTGTGTATATATATGTGCGTGCGTGCATGTTTGAGTGCGTGTGTGTGTGTGTGTGTGTGTGTATGTGTGTGTGTGTGTGTGTGTGTGTGTGACTCTCACAGTGTGTGTGCGTGACTCTGAGAGAGAGAGAGAGAGAGAGAGAGAGAGAGAGAGAGAGAGACGCGTGAGCGCACATGCTGACCAGTAGGAATGCCTGCAGCCTCGGGTACACCTAGACTTCTCTCCCCACCCGGACGAGACCCGGTGCTCTCAACGTGGTATGGCCGTTGGCATCCCCACCCGCCTACTACGTCAAGTAAAAATCAAGGACAAAGTGGAGCGCAACTCGTAAACTTTCAAAAGGACTTCAAAAAGTTCAAACGGACTTTCGATTCGTGCGCACAAGTACATTTGCGGTGGGAAACGGAGTGAAAAAAGAAAAACGGCAGCGAGCCTTAATCTCTTTCAGCCCCTAGCAAAGGATGATTTACCCCTTCCCCCCCTCCCCCCCCCCCCCCCCCCCCCCCACTCCCTTTCAGCCATGGCTTTAACAAAACAATTATGGTCTCGCTAGCTGACTTCGTGGCAGCTGCTAAGTGGCACGAGCACCCAAGGCTTTCAGCTGGCACTGACAGTTTGAGGGGCTCAATGAAAGGCGGACGCTACAATTAAAACGTCACGCGAGATGTTTAGGCCGGCTTCGCCCGCCATCTGATGGACGTGGGTGCCTTGTCTGGTCGCTGCGTTGATTGGAGCACCGACGTCACAACCGAAGGTTGCCATTTCGAATAGCGCTGGTGCCGAATGTGAAAACTGCGGTCGGTAAGAGCACCCAAATCGAATCCCGTCGGACCCAGTTGATTCCAATGGACCCAGTCAGTCCCCATCCGACACAATCAAACTCTATCCGACCTAATCAGACCCCATTGGACCCGATCAGACCCCATCGGACCCAGTGAGACTCCATTGGACCCCATCGTACCCAGTCAGACCCCATTGGACCCGATCAGACCCCATCGGACCCAATGAGACTCCATTGGACCCCATCGTACCCAGTCAGACCCCATTGGACCCGATCAGACCCCATCGGCCCAGTCAGACCCCATCGGAAGAAATCAGCTGCTCAAAAGTAATCTACAATTAAGTATGGTGTAGTAGCAAAGTATACGCAAAATTCAGCTCCAGCAACATCTTTTCTCTTATCTCCAATCTTCTCTTTTTTTTCAGTTTTCAATCTAAAGAGCGCCAGGACGGAGAGGACTGCTCATTTGCCTAAATATACAGAACTGATGGGAGGGAAGGGGGGGGGGGGGCTACTTAAATAGGACTTTGCCAGTGAAGGTACAGTTATGAACTTAAAGCTCCATCTCTCTCATGGTTAGGATATTGGAGGTCACTTTGTACTTGGCGTTACAAAGTTTGTGTTTTTTTCCGGCGCGCTGGTCAACAAACATCAGCGTGAGCGAGTCTCTTCTGCCTGCCGACATTAACTTGATTTAAGCGCACCGGCCAGTGCGGCGTGACCGTCGACCGGGCAAAGGGCACGTGTCATGTCACTGAGGCAAGACTGACTGTCGCAGTGAAAGTTGTGAATGTTTTCTCCCGTTTTCTCTTCTGTAGTTATATCAAGCTAGACAACAACAACAACAACAAAATCAGAATCAGCGAAGGATCATTGATTGATATGACAAGTGTTCATCAGAAATCGTCACAAAGTTTAAAGTACGCGCAGATCTGAATCCGCGTTGGAAACAACAAGCTAATAGGCCTACATAACACTCAGTATTTATCTATAGATATATACAGACTGAAATTGCGCGAGAAGTAATAAGCCTTTAAACCGATTAGAACCGCGCAAGCAGCTCGCCAGACGAGACAACGCGACACAGTCCGAGCGCGTGTATAGACCATCCAACGGGATGGTCGCACTGACCCGTGCGAATGGAAGGTGTTCTCTTCGACCGGCGGCTGGACATTTCGTCTGTTACAAGTGACCCTTTTCCGCACAAGGTCATGAAAAGAACTATATGTTACTGTCAGCTGACATCAACGCATGACTGTGGCCACAGCCACACAGTGAAGTGAGGAACTTCTCCAAATATGCAAGCACTCTTTTGTTCTTTTCTTTTTAAATTGAAAGGCATTTTCAAGGTAGCATGCTTGGACTGATAATTTTCACTTTTTTGTCAGACGGCAACGTGAGGATATATAAAAAATTTTCGCAGTGGACACACACACACACACACACACACACACACACGTGTATATATATATATATATATATATATAAGGCCTATAATATATATATATATATATATATATATATATATATATATATATAATATATATGCATGTATGCGACAAGCATTATTTTGACTGGCACTTTTCACCATTTTTATAAATTTATGATTTTTGTCAGACTGCAGCTTGAGGACATACAACATGTTCGCAGAGGACACACAAATTATACATGAGACAAGCTTGACAAGATACAAAGATTATCACTGCCTCGACAGGATGATTAGATGATATTTACTTGTGATTTGTATTTCAATTGTAGTAAATGGAAAGTACTGAACATTGGAAAGAAAATAATCCTGATTATCACTAAAAAATGTAAAAGACAGATTAAAAGCTTACCATAAGCTCTGAGTACGAAAATTAAAGGGTCTAGGTATCATTTCGATGGCGCATTCAAGCAGGTTCAAAGTGTATAGATAAAGCGAGTAGAAGGAATGAAATAATTTTTTAAAAATTCATAGATCAACAACAAAACCCACAGGTATACCTGTTCCACACAGCTCCGATGGATCCGAGCGGTGTTCTCACCGATCGTAAACATTGCCACTTCGCTAACCATCCTAACGGGGCTGGTGGAGTGTAAGACAGGACCTCAAACCACCTGTCCCTTGGGATGAAGATCCCCGTCTGCCGTATCACTGCAGGTGGATGTGGACGACCTATCGGAATGAAACTGGCCTCGCAGGTCGAAACGAGCTTCGGGTAACCTTGGCAACAACCCGGAAGTTCATCCCGCTGACTCAAGATGGACCGGTCTGAGAACTAAGAGGGATCCTCCCCCCCCCTCCCCTCCCCCTATTTCTGTGAGACGGACGAACAACACCAGCAGATTGTATGCTGAGGTTCAAGGATTCCAGTCCCGGTAGTTTGGACTGGTGGGGGGAAGTAATGCTCCGCGAGATGGGGGAGGAAGGGTGGAAAGGTTTGGTGAATGGTAGAAAAGGAGATTTGGGACCTTCCAGACTGGTGGCCCTAAGCCGATATGACCCAGGTCTCGGCTGTCGCTGTCTCTTTCATGAGTCTTTTATGTTTCAGTCTCTCTCTCTCCCTCTCTCTCTCTCTCTCCTCTCTCTCTCCTCTCTCCTCATCTTCTCTCTCTCTCTCTCTCTCTCTCTCTCTCTCTCTCTGTATGTGTTCGTGCGTGTGTGTGCTCCGGCACCTGTGTGTGTTGGGAAAGGGTGCGGGGGTGGGGTGGGAGGAAGAGGTCATCTCTGCCTGCTCGCCTGACCCTCCCCCTTATCTTCTCCTCTCTCTCTCTCTCTCTCTCCTCTCTCCTCCTCTCTCTCTCTCTCTCTCTCTCCTCTCTCTCTCCTCTTTCTGTATGTGTCCGTGCGTGTGTGTGCTCCGGCACCTGTGTGTGTTTGGGAAAGGGGTGCGGGGATGGGGTGGGGAGGAAGAGGTCTTCTCTGCCTGCTCCCCTGATCCCCCCCCCCCCCCTCTCCTCTCTCTCTCTCCTCTCTCTCTCTCTCTCCTCCTCCTCTCCTCATCTCTCTCTCCTCTCTCTCTCTCTCTCTCTTCTCTCTCTAAACGCACATTTTGCATTGTTTCCCTCTTCTTTTCTCACTGTAGTACTACCATTATGCATGACGCTAAGACCATTGTTATGCTTGTGTATTTGGCCTACTAGTAAGTGTGCGCGCGTGCGTGAATGCGCGCGCGCGCGCGCGCGCGCGTGTGTGTGTGTGTGTGTGTGTGTGTGTGTGTGTGTGTGTGTGTGTGTGTGTGTGCAGAGCAGGAAAAGGGGATTGGATGGGGGTGAGGCTGTACTAACGATTAGATTAGATGTTGACCCGGGACGGAAGAAAGTGGACAGAGAGAGAGAGAGAGAGAGAGAGAGAGAGAGAGAGAGAGAGAGAGAGAGAGAGAGAGGTGCTTGTGACAGTAAAGGCCCATGATATAAATCATGGTACAGGCATAAACCTTGATCTATCTTAATAGTTATAAACATGTATCAGTATAAACCCTTAAGGTACTTGTGACAATAAAAGTCTAGAGAGCCTTAGCGGAGCTTTAGATTTAAAGAGCTGAGAGCAGCCCTCTGGGAAGTGTTCTGTGGCCCCAGTTTTGGGTCGTGCCGCACAGGCCAGTGCGCAGAGCGCAGGTCCTTTGGCTTTGTCTCAAGCAATTGAAATCTGGTGTAAATTCATGTAGTTCCTATCCCGATCAGACATTTGCTTGGAACGATATGAAAATACACAGGAGAGTGAAGACTCTCTCTCTCTCTCTCTCTCTCTCCTCTCTCTCTCTCTCTCTCTCTCTCTTTCGCGCGCGCGCGCGTTTCGAACATTTTCATTAGTATATTATATTTCGTAAAGTTAATGATGTAGATAAAAAAATCTACCCGCTACACAAAAGTACTTTAAGTCCTGAGGAAGTGATTTTGATTCTCAACAACATGTTACAATCATTCCATTCAGTCATGCGGTGTGTGAAAGAACTACGAAAATTTGATAATGAAATGAACGTTAAACGCTTGTCAGTTGGGAGGGAAAGAGAACCCCGAAGCCCGAATGTAGTGTGTGTGTGGTGTGTGTGTGTGTGTGTGTTGGTGTGTGGTGTGTGTGTTTGGTAAATACAGGTATATAATGAGTCATTCTTAGCTCTTGCACGACAACATGTCTTACGCCGCTCTTTTAGACTTTCAATTTTAGGAACAGTATCTTGGGGTTAAGTCGTACGAATCTGCCAGGTATACAATGTATACATGCTCGCAAGCAAAAGACACTATTTCTGTTGGCAGTCCAAGTCCCCATACTGCTCCCGTTCAGTAAATCCCGCAATTGGGCCATCGGTATCAACCTGGACAAAACAGAGACACCGCTGCCACCACTAGACAAGCTTTGTGTGTCTGCCTTCTTCAGTTTTGTTGTAAAAATCTCTCACCCCCCTGTGTCAGCCTTTAAACCTGCCATGTATCAACTAGACGTAAAAAACTCTCACCCCCCTGTGTCAGCCTTTAAACCTGCCATGTATCAACTAGACGAGAGCCGAGACAGCGGTTACAACCTTCAGATCAGCCCCTCTCCAGTTCAGACCTGAGATTGGTGATACGAGAAGCTCTTTGTTTCTTTGTTTTGGGTGAAGTCATTAAACGAACCATGGGCTGACCCGTCTTATTACATAAGTAAAACGGGTGTATCCCGGTCATAGTAGCCGCAGAGCTTAGAATAAAGCATAAAAGCCCCCCCCCCCCCCCCCCCCCCCCCCCCCCCCCCGTCCCTCTTTCTTCCCTTCACCCCACAGTCTTGGTAACTGCAGAGTATAGAATAAACTATAACCCACCCCCTCCTCTTTCCCCATTTCTTCCCTCCACCCCATCCCTACCCTACTCCCAGCGTTGTGGTGGACTATAAGAGCATGGATGAACTTGAGAGCTATAAAACTCTAAACTCCTTGAATCTCAGGCCATATTCATGTCAAGTGCTACAACCCACCTACTCCCACCAAGGATTCCACGTGGTGCGTCCTCTCCTCTTCTGCACCGTTAGCTTCCTGCTCTGTGATCTACCATGCAAACAATTAACAGACAAAGGTTTGAAAAGAAGCGTAGGCCACCAGCGTCGTTCCACAGCAATGCAGCAGTCATATATATGGTGATGAGGCTCATTGTCAGCTCCTAGCCCAGAGCGGGCGGTTTCCCTGCATCAGTCATGGTACCTGTCATCCGAGGATGACTGGGTGGTGATGGGTGTCGTGCCACTGTGATTACCTGTCATAATCCCTGGACCACGTGCCTGGGCTTTCAGGGAGGCTGAATATGGATCATTTCAGAGCGCTGTCAGTAAGGTAGGTTAAAAGGAGGATGGATTCTGACTCGTGCTAAATGTCGTCAGAAACCAGTGTGAAGAAATGGGAAGTCTTCTCGTTTGTTCACTGTGCTCTGTGCTCTGTGGTCTGTGCTCTGTGGTCTGTGGTCTGTGCTCTGTGCTCTGTGCTCTGTGGTCTGTGCTCTGGCTCTGTGCTCTGTGCTCTGTGGTCTGTGCTCTGTGGTCTGTGCTCTGTGGTCTGTGCTCTGTGTCTGTGGTCTGTGCTCTGTGCTCTGTGGTCCTGTGGTCTGTGCTCTGTGCTCTGTGGTCTGTGGTGCCTTTTCTGTCATGTGATTTGGTGTTGTAAGCAGCGTTCCGTTTGTTCACTGTGCTCTGTGGTGCCTTTTCTGTCATGTGATTTGGTGTTGTAAGCAGCGTTCCGTTGAAGCTATGGGCGTGTGATTAATTTCATCATAGGAGAGTGAGTTACACTACTTGTTCGTTCTCAAGAACTCTGCTTCTTCTTCTTCTGCGTACACAGGCTGATACTCCTGCGGACACTCCCTATATGGACAGGCAAGTATTAATCCCATCTACCCAACAAAGGGAGTGGAGTTTTGTGTGTATGACCGTTTTTTTGTGGTTTTTTTTTTTTATCCCGCGGTTCTTTAAAACAAATTTCATCACGGGAGAGTGAGACTACTTGTTCGTTCTTTGCTGTTTGCTGTTTCCTGCCTCATTAATTTGAACATTATAGTCGAACATAGTTGACTAGCTTGGAGAAAGTACAAGTCTTACGTGCGCGCGCCCGCACGCACACACACATGCACGCACACACACACACACACACACACACACACACACACACACACACACACACACACACACACACACACACACACACACCTAGCGTACGATAAAATCGGAGGTGCCTAATTAGCTCAGCGGCAGAGCAAAGGGTCCGCAATCAGGCTTTGCGAGTTCAATCCCATCAGGCCCCGACAGTTAATGCTGCCATTTTCGTCGCCCATCATAGAACTAGTTATACTGGTTGCTTCAATAAACCTAGTGAGTACGATCCCTTTCTTTCACTCTTCTGGGTTGGACCAAAGACCATAAGGCGTACTATCTTTTGTTGGACCCGGCAGATGATCCTGTCGCACAATCCTTTGGTGTTGACCTCAACTTGAATTAATCTTAACCAGACCAGTGTCATAGCTGAACTACATTTTTGGATGTGATGG
>CM031602.1:83300326-83307826 GCA_018398815.1 Conus ventricosus | reverse complement strand
TGTGTGTGTGTGTGTGTGTGTGTGTGTGTGTGTGTGTGTGTGTGCGCGTGCGTGCGTGCGTGCGTGCGTGTGTGTGCGCTTCGTTCGAATTACAGTCATCTAAACCTTGTTGAAGATGGAAATGTCGGGAAAATGTTTTGATGATGTCAGTTGTAGGCAAGTTTCGTCTCTGCTCGAATGTCTTTCCTTCTTTCTTTTTTTTTTTTTTTTTTCTGCGTGTGCGGTACAATTGCCGATCTTCTGATCCGTTTTCCTTTTTTTTTCTGCGTGTGCCGTACAATTGCCGATCTTCTGATCCGTTTTCCTTTTCAATGACAGATGTCATCAGAGGTTATGTATTTAAGTTAACAAAATGATAATGAACTAAGTAGGCATTCCATAAATGTCGAAGATTAATCTGACAATATTTTGGTGTTACTTATTGTGTGTGTGTGTGTGTGTGTGTGTGTGTGTGTGTGTGTGTGTGTGTGTGTGTGTGTGTGTGAGGGGAGAGAGAGAGAGAGAGAGAGAGAGAGAACGGAGGAAGTGTGTGCGTGCGTGTGTGCGTGTGTGTGTGTGTGTAGGAGTGTGACTGGGAGAGGGCGGGGCGGGGGTGGGGTGGGGGTGGGTGGGTGGTCACTTAAAAGTCGTCTAATAAGAAACTAAACCTCATGCATAAGCACGTCTCATTCAAAGTGGCCAGAGGAGCAGAACCGTCACTTCATCCGTGACAGAGATACACAGAGAAATCACTGGAGAGGACCGCGGACTGACCAGTGATTGAAATCTCTGTTTATCTGACATGATGTCCACTTCATGCATATCAATCCTTTCAAATATCAGTTCTGACCCGTCTGAGGATAAGGGAAAAAAAAAAAAAAAACGTCATGAACTTCATTATTAGAGACTGAATGTACTTGAGCTCCCCCACCCCCATCTCTCTCTCTCTCTCTCTCTCTCTCTCTCTCTCTCTCTCTCTCTGCTCTGTCTCTCTCTCTCTCTCTCTCTCTCTCTCTCTGTCTGTCTGTCTGTCTGTCTCTCTCTCTCTGTCTCTGTATCTGTCTCTCTCTCTCTCTCTCTCTCTCTCTCTCTCTCTCTCGTGACAGTGAGTACTCCGTGGTCGGCTGGGCTATAAACAAGAAGATTGACTAACTTTCTTCCACCCCCATCTGTCTTTTCTTCTTTCCCTCCGTCTCTCCTGCTTCCCTTCCTTCTCTCGCTCTTCCCCATCCCCCCCCCCCCCCCCCCCACCCACCCCACCCTCAGTCCCTCTTCCCTTTCTCCCTATCTCTTCACCCACCGCCTCTCGCTCTCCTGCCTTCCCCTCTCTCTCCCTCCTCCACCCTTCCTCCCTTCTCTCCCTCTTCCCTTCCCTCCCGCCCTTTCCCTTTCTCTCCTTGTGTGCGCTCATTCGCGTGTCGCCGCGGAGGGTGGGTGGGACCGAGGGTAAGGAGTGGGGAAAGAGGTGGGGGAGGGGGGGGGGGGGTAGGTGGCTTAGGAGAAGGTCACTCTTCACATGGAAGGGTGGTATTCTTTGAACTGCAGTTTTAAACGCTTGGCAGATGGAGTGTCGACTGTGAAAGCGGAGCTGGGATTAAGTTCCTTTTTGTGTGTGTGTGTGGTCTGTTGTAATGCCACTTATCTGGTCAGAAAGTCGGAGACAGTCGGTTTTCAATGCGTGGCAAAACAAACAAACAAAGCAAAAGAAAAAAAAAAAGGGGGGGGGGGGGGGGGAGGGACGCAGTTATCATTAGTTGACAAGAAGGAACTTTCAGACATTTCTTTCCTTCTTCCCCCGTTTCTCTACGTCAGGGGTCCCCATGTTTCTTTCAGATACTGATCATTTGGCGGGTTTGATCGGATAGAGCACAAAGCCTTGTGTAGGTCTCTGGCTTTCATCGAAAGTAAATGGCAGCGTTCTAGAAGCTGGCTTTCTGTGTTTTTATCTTTTTTTTTTTTTTTTTTTTTTTACTACAGTATTACAAGTCAAAGGTGCCAAAAGATCAATGCTTAATTAGGGGTGAAAGTTTAATTACGTGCGATTGGAATAAAAAGACCAGTCTTGTAATGGTTCAGAATATGGAATATGAAAACCGCGGTCTGCGCAAGTCCAAGTTCTAAAGACAGGCATTTACATAATTCAGAAAAACACAAATTTACGAGAACAAATAATTACGCAAGACACATTTTGTACGCTTCACTCACCTTTTCCAACACGGAAATATAGGCAATTCATATTTTCAGTTAAAATCACCTTCAGTTGAATATGTTCAATAGACCATCAGAGAGAGAGAGAGAGAGAGGCATGAGAGAGAGAGAGAGAGAGAGAGAGAGAGAGAGGGTGGAGGATGGTTGCGGGTGGAGGGGAGAGAGAGAGAGAGAGAGAGAGAGAGAGAGAGAGAGAGAGAGAGAGAGAGAGAGAGAGAGACCGGCGTTAGCATTCTACTTGAAGATAATAATGATCCCGCATGAAAAGTCAACATAATAAATCTTCCCCGGCATTGCTGTCGAGGTAAAGATTTATTATTCAGCAGCGTCTTAGGTCTTTGACTCCCTCTCTCTCTCTCTCTGAACTATTAGTTAGGCCTACTTTACAAAGCGATTGTAGGATTGAATTTCACTGTTCTTTTCTTCTGAAAATTTCCCCTCCACTCATTCTCTCTCTCTCTCTCTCTCTCTCTCTCTCTCTCTCTCTCTCTCTCTCTCTCTCTTTCTCTCTCTCTCCTGATGCAACTCTCTCTCTCTCTCTTTCTCTCTCTCTCCTGATGCAACATCCGTGTGTGTGTGTGGGGGGGGGGGGGGGGGGGGTGACAGAGAGAGAATGGCGAGGTGGGTTGGGGATGGGGGTAGTTAAGATCCTTTGAAGAAAAGAGAAGTGAAGTATTTATTCGGCACACGGATTGATCAAAAGACCGGAGGGGATTGGGGAGGGGGGGGGGGGTGATGGTTGAGGGTGGTGGGAGGAGGGGAGGGAGGAGAGAGGCGAGAGGCAGGATCTTGAACTGCAATCCGTGGGACTGGGGCCCAGCCATACTCCTGTGATAATGACCCACTCAGGATGCTGGGCAGCCGCGCTTCAACGATCTTCTCTTTGGGTGGAAGCGAGGGTGACCAAGGAATTGTTGCGGCGACGCGCACGTTGTCAAAGATTTACAACTCGGAGGTTTTGTGCGGTTTTTGACCGTTGAGACGTGGGGAGTGACAGGCCCGATACACCGCATTGTGACCAGCCTTTTAACGGCCTCCTAATTTCCGCTGAGGCTGGAGTTCAAAACCGGCCTGGGGGAAAGGGGGAGAATCCGCCCCAGAGTGGGAGGAGCATGGAACAGCCCCCCTTTGGGCTGATGGTCATTTGGTTGTTCGGTGTCAGTATTTGAACTGGATGGCTGAAGTTTGTGACTCCGTAGGGATTTTGTCTGTTATTCTTGTTACGAATTATGATTGGTTTATGACTAAAACGCTATGGGGCATCGCACGAGATCCACCATTTTTGCAACTTACTTGTTCACTCAAAAGGACAACAAACAAAACTCGAATGAATGGTTGTTTCGTAAAGTCCATTTTGCTTTGGGAAATTGACTGGACGATAGACTGTTTAAAAAAACAAAGAAGTGAATATATATATATATATATATATATATATATATATATATATATATATATATATATATATATATAATATAATACAAATTTATATAATATGTGTGTAATATCATAGGATAACCATGGATTGTTTTAGTGGAAGTGACGGTGGATGAGCTGATTACAGACCTGAACTTGGCGTTTTACCGGTCTACACGTAAATCGTCAGACGTGGACCCTGCGCTAAGCATCCACTGACCAACACCGTGCGGTAGCAACGAGTCATGTGGACGGCAGTGTGCCGCGCTGCCATTGATGACACAGCCCTAGGGCAAAACACGGAGTTTTTGTCAGAAACCCGCAGAAGGCGGGTTTGGGGGGAGGGGAAGAGGAGTCCGCCTCCCCAGTCATCCCCTTGACATGGGTGGAGAACAACGCGGAAGACGTTGCCTTGAACACAAGGGTACCGTGGAGTGGCTTACTGTCGTGTCCTTCCGCCTCCCCGCACCGTCACGGGGTATAACCCACCCGTCCGTTCCCCTGCGGGCAGGCTGGTCCGCTGCCGTTAAACGTTGATGACGACAGGGCGATTGTAAAAGCGCGTACTGCGAGTCCCGGCATTATTTTTGGATCGAGCGCCTTATTTTCAGATTAAGGAGTTGTTCCGGGGATTGCATCCGACTGGGCACAGCATGCAGGGGTTCTGGAGGTAGGGTGCCGCTTCTTCACGGAGCACTGGCAACGGGTCAAAACTTGGGGTGAAGAGTGGAAAGACCGTGTAATTTAATCTTCAGTCCTCTGTGATAGCTTAGTCGCGTGGCGTGCTAGTTCTGAGCAATTTTGGATGCTTCGTAACCGTCCTCAACTGGACATCACTTGCTCTTGTTCAGAAAAGCAAAAAGAAGTGTGATGGACGAATAGGTATGTGTGTGGAGAGCGACATTATGACTAATGTGTGTGTGTGTGTGTGCGTTTCGTTTAAAAAGAATTGCGATGGAGCTGTCGTTCTTTATGAAAAAAGCATAGTTACAAGAAATAGATGGTCGAAGACAATGCATGAGCCATCCTGTCAATTGACTTATATTTCATCGGCTCATCCTCGTCTTTTTCAGTTCTCCTGTCCAGTCCACCTTTTCTAGTTAACATGCACGCAAAAATGACGTTTTACTGGAATCATTAGTGGAATAATCATCGCTGTCATCATCATCATAATCAGCGTTCTTCTTTTTTTTTTCTTGATGTTATTCTGAATCCAATTAACACAAAGTAAAGCGGACCACAGGCCGGGTATTACACAAAAGTGATACACAACAGAACGATAACGTGAACAAAGAGTTGTATAACTATTTTAAATTTGATTCGCGGGTAACAGCTTTGAAGGAAGAACACAGCTCCAGTGGTCACGAGGACTGGACTTTGGACCCAGGCTTGACCTGAACGTACATAGACTCAGTGCAAGTTGTCGCAGGACAGTGACTGTCCCATAGTTCAAGCTGTGGAATAGTTCGTTTCCAATTTCTCCACTCAGCAAGCAAGTCTCGCAGGACGCACGGGGGGCGGTCGTCACAAGACAGTGTCACGCGACAATGCCCCCCATGGGTGTCGTCTTCCCTCAGCTACCACCGGACCACTTCCTGTGGCTCCAGGAGAGACGGAAGGCGGGCGAGACCAGCAGGAGCCCAAGACGATCACCTGGAGTCTCCTCTCCAGTCCCACCCTGAAGCATCAAAGAGCGACGTGTGTTAGCAGTGGAGAAGAGCTGTCAACAATAGACACGGTTCGTCACGTTTGCGTGACTGGCGGTTTACCCGCCACCCCCAGTCACACCCACCACTTCTGATCGAAACGAAGATTGTTCGTTTGCCCCGTCCAGGGTCCGACCCCGATCCGACAGGGGGAAGGCTCAAGCCGCGCCTTCAAAGACACGAGGACGCGTTGTGAGAGATTAAACTCCGCGAACCCCTCGGAGAAATGAATTGAACAGCAGTCATCCTCTGTGGTTAAGACACACGGTAAATACAGGTCACGGTGGGAGCCGCGGTTCAAACCCCAAGACTGAGCAGATGTTTAGGATTCCCGGGTCGTTGCAGATGAAGGGATAGCATCACTGGAGGGATGCTGAGAGCGGGTAAGAAAACAGTCAGTCAGACGTGACTAAAATCTTTTGACTCGTGGAGAATCCCTGTCGCGAGTTTTCAGTTAGAAAGGCTAACCATGCGAAACGCATGTTCGTCAATTGCTGATCAATGCATTTGAACCTATATGACTGCGTTGCCTCTCTCGGGTGATGTAATATGAGAATGTACGGACAGAGCGGCTGTGAAAGGAAGAGATGGCAAAAGCCCACCAAGAAGACAAGTAGAAACACGAAAATACAAGATCTCTTTCTCTCTCTCTCTCTCTCTCTCTCTCTCTCTCTCCTCTCTCTCTCTCTCTCTCTCTCTCTCTCTCTCTCTCTCTGTGTGTGTGTGTGTGTGTGTGTGTGTGTGTGTGTTAGAGGGAGCTTTTCCTTATTTCACCTTTTTCAGATGTTAATCCTGTGGATTCTTTCTGTCCCAGGCACTTCGATGATTTTTTTTTTAATATAAAGCATTGTTGACAACCCGTTATCATTTTGATAAATGTCAGTATAACCAAATGCTGATCTGACAATAAACTGCTTTCAGTCACTCTGTGTGTGTGTGACTGTGTGTGTGTGTGTGTGTGTGTGTGTGTGTGTGTGTGAGAGAGAGAGAGAGAGAGAGAGAGAGAGAGAGAGAGAGAGAGACAGACAGACAGACAGAGAGAGAGAGAGAGAGAGTGTGTGTGTGTGTGTGTGTTTGTGTGTGTATGTGTTTGCGTGTGTGTGTGTGTGTGTGTGTGTGTTCGTGCGTGCGCGTGCGAGGGCGCGCGTGCGTTGGCGTGTGTATATGGGGTCATGTGTGTGTGTGTGTGTGTGTGTGTTGTGTGTGTGTGCGTGTGCGCGCGCCCGTGTGCGTGTGTGTGTGTGTGTGTGTGATCAACTACAAGCAGAAAAGAGACGGGAAGGGGGAGAGAGCAGGGTAAAGTGGGGTGGGTGGGAAAGGAGAGAGAGAGAGAGAGAGAAGAGAGAGAGAGAGAGAGAGAGAGAGAGAGAGTGTGTGTAAATGAAACATCACCGCGCTACACAGGACCTGTGAATGGATAATTCACGGTAGGAAAGGGCAGCCGCCGACCTGACTGGACGCCAGGGTTTATCCAACACACGACGTGTTAACAGGCTGCTCACACAGCGGTTCCCCCCGACGCTGGATGCGCGCAGTGACACAAATGGATCCGTCTACCGAGCTAATTATCGCCGGTCTGCACCCAGCGCCGAGCCTGGCAGCCGCGGACACAGGACACCGCTCTGTACTCCCAACACCGAGGTGTCCATCACCGTCAGGTGTGCCCAGACTGGCTTTCAGGTCGTCAGTGTAACAGAGGATCATGAGATAAGATAAGATAATGTTGCTTATAGCCCAGCCGACCGCAAAGGGCCACATCAGGGCTGTCATCACGTTGAGCCTACACCTTCCTGGGCGACGTGAAATGGCCCTCTAAACAACACTTGTCCTATCTTTAGCGCCGCTCTCGTGCACGAGTTAGAGGCCCCAACAGAGCGCCGAGCCCCTGGTGATGTGGAAGGATGGCGCTGGTGAGAGGTGATGATCACAAGACACAGGCGCCCGAGTCTGACAGACTAATTAATAGGTTTCGCCCAGCCTCGACCCGAACTGTTCCTTTCGCTGTTCTTTGATGATCCCCCCCCCCCTCCCCCTTCCCACCCTTGTCTGATTTTGGACTCAAGAGCGCTCAACTCCAAGCGCCTGTTGTGATGAGGCTGCCTACGGTCCGCCATACGTCAGTAATCAGTGAAGACAGGCCTTTTCTTCCAATCGACCCTTCGTTTGGGCAGGTAGGGAGTTGCGGGTGGGGAGG
>CM031602.1:83295326-83297826 GCA_018398815.1 Conus ventricosus | reverse complement strand
GAGAGAGAGAGAGAGAGAGAGAGAGAGAGAGAGAGAGAGAGAGAGAGAGAGAGAGAGAGAGAGAGAGAGAAAGTCACATAAGAATACAAGCATTTCGACAGAATGACAAGAGGGCAGGAGGTAGTAGGAAACACACACACACACACACACACACACACACACACACACACACACACACACACACACACACAGAGAGAGGGGGGAGAGGGGGAGGGAGAGATCCGGAAAGATTAAGAGAGAGAGGGAGAGAAGGACTAAGAGAGAGAAGGGGGGAGAGGGAGAGAGATCAGGAAAGAAAAAGAGAGAGAGATCCGGGAGAAGGACTAAGAGAGAGAGAGAGAGATCCGAGAGATCCGAAGAGAAAGATTACGCGAGAGAGAGAGAGAGAGGGGGGGGGACGGGGAGAGGAGGGGGAAAGAGATGAAGAGAGAGAGAGAGAGAGAGAGAGAGAGAGAGAGAGAGAGAGAGAGAGAGAGAGAGAGTAGGTAAGGGGGAAATAGTGTGAGTCGGGGTGGGGGTGGGGGGGGGGGGGGCCAATGAGTAAAGGTAGGATGGGGATCGGATAGGGGGGTCAAGGGACGGAGGTAGAAGTGCCGATAACGCTATCATTGTCCCTCCCTCCTCCTCAATTACAATCGAGCCCCGCGTTGTTCAATCGGATGGCGGCAGAAGGAGGCGCTCGCTGTCGTCCCTTTCAACTGTCTGCCAGCTCTTCACTTCAAGTCTGCTAGAGCACAGACTGTGGCAGTGGTGTGTGTGTGTGTACTGGCTGTACTCGGGCTGACCAACAGCTGTCCTCTACGATCGGTGCTGCCTCTGATCCTTTGTGTCGTTCTTTGACTGGTAACACACGGGAGGACCCGTGGTAGTTGTGAATGAAATCCCGTGTTGCTGGCGGCAGAGACATGCATCCATGATACCGGACTCAACACCCGTGTTATCACTCTGTGGGTCAGTGGAGACAAAAAGCAGGAAGCTGGGCGAGCTGGGGCGGTCAGCATCGCCCGGACAGCCTTGTGAGGTGGGTCAACACACCCCTAGCCTTGTCAACACCACCACTGCGGGGACCGCTGATAACCCGGTGAGATACGTCACTTGGGATACCATGCAAGCGAGCGGGACCTAGGCAGTGCGCCGACTATTGACAAGCGTTGTCTTCGGTCTTAACTGGATTAAAACACCTCTCGGTTTCGGCATAGCCTCCTGTGAACACTGTTCAGACTTGGGCGAGAGGCTGAGACTCCCCCGCCCACTCAGTCCTCCACCCCCTCACCGCCCCCACCCCCACCCTCCCCCTGCAACCTTCCCCCTCCCCCCACAACCCGGCCCATCAGCGGGAATTTCCGGCCTGATTACCGGACCAGCCCCGGACCCAGGCCGCTCCGCCTGCTGCGTTTACCGCTTCCCACTGCTGTGCGAGAGGTGGACGTGTAGTGAGGGGAAGACCATTGTTGGCCAGCGTGAAGCAGAAAGACACGCTTGTGTGGCCCACAACCTGACTGTGACATGAAACGGGCCCCGCATCACACCTGACAGGGCAATGAAAACAGTGCGAGTTTCTGCGGATAAAGCTGCGGAGGTGATGTCATATTGTTGACTGGGTGGAGCAAGTGCCAGATTATCGAGTTATCTCTCGCCTGGTCCGTCTGTGTAGCCGAGAAAACGGATTATCGCTGGCCTCGCTTATGTTTCCTCTTCTGAACACTCCGATGTTCATATACAACTGCTCAGATTATACGACATGGTTGCTTGACCAGGGAAAACCCGTTAACGAAGGTACGTGTTTTTGCTGTGCGCATATCAACTATCCTATTGTCTTTTGTCTGTCATGAAAGTCGTAATGTGCTGTGGTCTGTCTCATCAAACGGGACGAATGAGACTGTGTCATAAATGCATAAAGATGTTCGTTCTGCTTTAACGAGTGTGAAATCACATGTACAAGATACCGACACATGTGCATGCATATGTACGCATCGCTATGCCGCGACGAAATGTGGAGACGCGTGTAATTTTCCCATTCATGCGCGCACCGCCGCACGTAACAACACACGTACACTGACGTCGCAAATCATTATATCCACACAAGTCGAGTGCATGAAAATCGTTTGATTGTAGGTTGGCGTGCGCGCGCATGCGAAAGTGTGTGTGTGTGTGTGTGTGTGTGTGTGTGTGTGAGTGTGTGTGTGTGTGTGTGTGTGTGTGTGTGTGTGTGTGTTGTGTGCGCGTGTCTGTGCGCGCGCGCGCGTATTTGTGGCGCGGGATGTGTGGGAGTGTACGCGCACGCACGGGCTGTGTGTGTGTGTGTGTGTGTGTGTGTGTGTGTGTGTGTGTGTGTGTGTCGGGGAAATGTGTGTACGTGTGTGTGTGTGTGTGTGTCGTGGAATGTGTGTGTGTGTGTGTGTGTGTGTGTGTGTGTGTGTGTGTGGTGTGTGTGTGTGTGTGTGTGTGTGTGTGTGTGTGTGTGTGTGTGTAGGAATGTGTGAGTGTGTCGGGGAACATG
>CM031602.1:83250326-83282826 GCA_018398815.1 Conus ventricosus | reverse complement strand
TCACAACGGTATGTAAACTTTTTACCTGTAATGTCTTGTTAGTTCATGGGTCTGTCAGGAGTGAAATACATGTATACTGAACGTGTTCCTAGAAAGTGTACAGTCAGTGGACGAATCAATCACAACGGTATGTAAACTTTTTACCTATAATGTCTTGTTAGTTCATGGGTCTGCCAGGAGTGAAATATACTGAATGTGTTCCTAGAAAGTGACAGTCAGTGGATGACTCATTCACAATGGTATGTAAACTTTTTACCTATAGTGTCTTGTTAGTTTTGCCCCAGTTACACGGAGAAAAAGTCGACTCGTTGCATTTACTGCTAAACCATAGCATTCAGAAATGCAGAGAGAAACGGGAGTGGTGAGACAAAACCGTAGAAACTATTTAAAATTGTTCCACAAGCTTTTGAGCCATCTTGAAATGGCGCGACAGTTTAGGACTACATCTGATTTCAGCACTGTGTGTGTGTGTGTGTGTGTGTGTGTGTGTGTGTGTGTGTGTGTGCGTGCGTGTGTGTGTTGTGTCGGCGTAAAATATGAATCGTGCACAGTAAGTTAAGTCGATCACACATCACGAACGCAAATTATATGCATGCTCTCTCTCTCTGTCTCTGTCTCTCTCTCTCTCTGTCTCTCTCTCTCTCTCTCTCTCTCTCTCTCTCTCTCTCTCTCTCTCTCTCAGAGACAGTAAGAGTTCAGTAAGAGTCGACAAGGAAAACCGCTCGTTGCACGAACAGCAGCTGTTTCATACGACTACCAAAAGGACCCGCGCTTAACGTATTAAACTTAATCCGGCCAGCCGAGTGGTCCGGCGAGGTTGGAGGAGGATGGGGGGAGGGGGGGGGGGGGTTGACACCCTTGACCTCTCCACGAGTGGGTGTTCAGTTGTGGGCGAGGAGTGTGGCCATGATCTGTTACACAGCCAACACAAACATAGGGGTGGTGACACCTCCAAGCTGCTACTGCGTCAAAGGGGGAGTCAACTGGTTCCAGTTGTGAAAAGCGAGTGTGGGTTGTCGCAGTCTAGGGCGTGAAGTGGTCAAGCAGAGTGGGCTGATTTGGGGGTGGGCTGTGTAGGGTGGGATGGAGGGAACGGGGAGGAGCTGGCAGCTGTCTGTTCTCTCCCCCCCCCCCCCCCCACCCCACGTGTGTCCATGGGGCATGTGACTTGAGTTTGTGCCAGAGGGCAAAACGTGATGTGATTCCTCTAGGAGGGTTGTTGGTGTGCGTAGCAGCCGCAGGGACTCGCTGTTGCCAGCAGTTGTTGTTGTCGTACCCTGGCTAAAAGACTCCAGGGATCATCCGAACAGCTGAAGTACTTGAACACTATGGTACAAATGCATCAGCTGGGGATGAGAACATTACGTTTGTGACCGTTTTTTATTACCCCGCCATGTGGGCAGCCACACTCCCACTTCGGGGGATTTGGGAGACTGATAATGTTATGCTAGGACTTTGTCACAACTGAACACAATCCCCGCATAACTATGCAGAGCATAACATTTTGATGTAGCCTTGGTGTTCTATCTACGTCCATTGGCCCGACACAGCCTTAAGCTAGGGCGGGTTGCCAGCAGTTACTACTACGGGTCACTGCGACACCAAGTGACAGTTGTTCAGTTTGTTTGTGGTGAGGACTTTTTTCCTCCTCCGAGAACCCCACCCTATCTCCAGTATACCCCTCCCTCTGTCCAAAAAAACTGCCCCCCTCCCATGTCTCGCTCTCTCTCTAACACACTTGTGCGTTTGTTATGAACTGTAAGCACTGTAACGAACGCATATAACCATGAACTGGAAGAGCCACGATTTTCTCGGTGACAAGGGTGATTTCATTGCGGGCGTTTAATATTGTAGTCGGACTGACAATAACTCTGTTTGTCTCTCCCGCTCTGTCGCGCGCTCTCTCTCTCTCCTCACACACACAACACACACACACACACACACACACACACACACACACACCACACACACACACACACACACACACACACACACACACACACACACATGCATTTGGAATGATTATGCCACAGTACTTACGTTCGTCCGATACTTCAAAATAAAGGGTGACAGAGTCGAAATGCAGGTCGACTTTCATTTAGTCTAAAGAAAATGTTGACCGCTCGAGTTTGTTCGTGCCTTCACCAGGAGACGAGTTCCCGTGTTTTCTAAAGCTTGTGCTGCCGGCTTGCTGTCCCGGTGAAATGAGCAATTTCTGTCAGCCTGAGAAAGTTCCGAGGTCTTTGGCTCAGCTCCCAGGAGTATTGTGACCTAATGAACTCCCAACACGCACACACACACACACACACACACACACACACACACACACACACACACACACACACACACACACGTTGCCGTGGGATAGGGTCCGGGCGTGAGGGGAGCAGGCGATCTGTTTGAGGAGCTGGCCAAATCTAATTTCTTTGCAGTTGTCCCGATTGTCGGCCGGAGCCTCTCTATTGACTCGGCACACACAAACGCGACACGAGAAGTTTAATGCGAAAAGACAACACAGAGAGAAAAGGGTCAGAGATGTTGCTGTGTGCTACACGCCGTGCTCTGGTACCTCCGGGTTAATGAAAATCAAATACAGCTTCTGTCTGTTGAAGCTGACCCCACTTAAAATCAGTTAGTTTGGAAGGCTCGTTGTAGGCAGGGGTGAAAAGTTGAGCCACTCGGGTGGGAGAAAAGTTTTGAACGCAGAGAAATACAATCGTTGTACGAAAGCCGCTGTTGTGTTGGTTTTGCATTCATGGACATTACATCCGATGGGATGCTGTGTTTCAGACTGGCTGGCGGTGAAGATGGAGACGGATGAGTCTCCAGAGCCAGACCGCTCCTCCACGCAGTCCTCTCCAGAGCTGCTTCCGGACGGGTCGCACAGCAACATTATCCTGACACCGCCGGCCGCGTTCGCCGACTCTTCACTGCAAAGCCAGCGCGGCACGCCCAGCAGCAGATCCAGGGCACCCCCAACATCTTGCAGAACTGTGGCGGCACTTTTACCATCCCGGCCGCCTTCCTCCCCCCGGTCTGCAAGGCGGTGGGGATTCCCCAACAGTCCTTCCCCCCGTTTCCCGCGCGATCAGTTCTGTGGACAGCAATGGCCCTGGTGTGACAGAAAACAGCAGCAGCTCCCGTGTTTTCAGGACAGAGGACGTCGTCGAAACGGCCGCCTCCACAATGAACACGACGTCGGTGTTAAATCGATGTACTCTTTCCATCATGGCGTCCGTTGATTCCGCCCGTGGAGTGCGCCCCCCTTCTTCAGTTCCGAACTCCACTCGCAGGACTCCAATCATCGTGGCCACAGATTCGGTCATGGGCAACTCCTCCTTCACGGTCAGGTCCCCTTTTTCATTGCAGCAGTCTTCTGGCGGCAACTCAACACGGAGGACCCCAGCTTGCTGGTCACCGACTCCGTCATGGGCAACTCCACCTTTGCAGCCAGGTCGTCCTTTTCATTGCAGCAGCCCGGTAGCAGCAGCACGACTCGGAGGACCCCCAGCTTGCTGGTCACCGACTCCGTCATGGGCAACTCCACCTTCGGTGTGCAGTCCCTTTCTCACGTGGCGCACTCCCAGTCGAACTCTTCACACAGGACACCTTGCATTCTGGTGACAAACTCTGTGATGGGTAACTCCACCATGAAGACCCCACCGTCCCCGGTGCCGCCAGCAGTGAGCACTTCTCCATCAGCAGCAGATAACCATGCCAGCGAAAACCCGTCGGCAGGGACACCCATGTGGCATGAATCCAGCGCCGTTGCTCAGCAGCCGTCTGTTCCTCTCTCGTCTGCCACAACGCTTCTGACGATGGCTCCAGCTGACACGGAGCGGGAGGTGGAGAGATCGGAGCAGTTGATGGACATGACCCCCTCCCCCAGCAACACAGTGGACGAGCTGGCACAGTGCAGAGCACAAATGGTAAGTGGATTGTTGTTATCGCTATTATGAATACACTTTGGTAAGGACAGTTCTTTTTTCTCTTTCGTTTTTTTTTCGCCATCTTCTTTAGATAATAAATCTTTAGTTGTTCGACTTTATCAGTATTATAAACGCTGTTATCAGCATGCACAAAAAAGTGTTAATTTGTTTCGATAATACAGATCTTTAGTTCGACTTTATCAGTGTTGTAAACACTGTCATCAGCATTCACAAAAAGTGAATTTGTTTAGATAATACAAATCTTTAGTTGTTCGACTTTATCAGTATTATAAACGCTGTTATCAGCATTCACAAAAAGTGAATTCGTTTACATAATACAAATCTTTTGTTGTTCGACTTTATCAGTATTATAAACACTGTTTTCAGCATTCGCTGAGAGCGATTTTTGCAGCTTTACAAAAAATGTGAAGACGTTTGGATAATACAAATATTGTGAGAGTAGGGTCATTGTCTGCATTTCTGTCACAGTAGGATACAGTTTTGAAGTTAAGCTCGCTATACTACATGTGCTAGCTTAATACTCCCCTTCCCACACCCACCATTGTGAGAGTTTTGTTTTGTTTTTTTCTTAATTGTATCCATTCCAAAGTTTGAAGAGCATTTAAGGATATGGGTTAGTATTAGTGAGTTTGTACTTTCTGACTGGGAACAAGGTATAGACACAGAGGAAAACAACGAAAAGGGATGGAAAAAATGAATGAAAAGGAGTAGAAGAAGAAGTAGCAGAAGGAGAAGAAAGAAACAAAGAAAGAAAAACCTGTGAACGCAAGGTCTGGTTGATAAGCAAGGATAATTTTCTGAATAAGCGAATGCAGTTTGCAAATTTTATGGTTGATTTAGCTGAATGGATTGTAGATGAAACTTCAAATGTGATATCACATTTCCCCTCTCAGAGGCCCGGGGGCCTTTCAGAATGCATAACTTCGAAGATGATTATATCACATAATAATGTACACTTCCAGAGGTAATTTGTTTTATAAGATTAAGAATGTAAAATAAATAAATAAATTATTTTTTAAAAAAATATTCGTTCCAGGCATATTTCCTTTTTTTCTTCTCATATTTTTTTTTTCTCTGTTTCTTTCTTTTTGTTTCTTTCCCTCTGAGGAGCTACAGTCTGACCGTAACGAACTTCTTAACAGTAGGCCCCTCAAGTTTAGTACACTGACCCTGGCTGTGAAACCGCTAAAAATCATAGGACACGATGCTGAAAATAAGGCCACGGTCAGCCTGAATACCGGCAGGCAGGCAGGCTGGCATGGCCCATTGCAGGAAAAGTCACTGACTCGTTACCTCATTGGCTGACTGTGCTCTCTGGCTGAGCACCGAGGAGAGGGTAGGGGCAAAGGCAATTATACACGGTTGAATGACTTTAGTGGTCAGCTGCGCCATTTGGCAGATGTCACTTCTCTAGTCGGGTTGTCAGTCTCCGCCCATGCGTGGCGGTCGCTTGATAGATCTACCTGAAGATAACGTACCCAGAACAAGAGCGGTAAATTCCTCTGCCTTGTTTGGAAGTCAAACCACCGGGGTCGGTAGTTACCGACCTCATTTCAGTTTTACAGAATCTGCACCAAGTTTTCTTCTTTTTTTTTTTCCACATTCTCCTTTTTTCCCGTTATCTTCTCTCTCTCGCACCCCTTTATGAGGGGCAAAGGCCTAAAATGAATAAATCATCTTGTCTCTCTCTCTCTCTCTCTCTCTCTCTCTCTTCTTTCTTTAATGTTTCTTTCCCTTTCTCCCAGGAAGGCAAACATGTCTAAACATGTGCAGTACGTTAATATCAGAGCTAATCATAGCCTACTGCTGAACTTGTCAGCGTCCGGGATGAAAAGGGTCGACGTCAAAGCATAGGAGTGAAACGAATTCCATACTTTAAGTTTCACACCCGAATGTTCTGTAAGGAAAGTTATTTTTAAGCGGGATTCTTTGAACGAGTTGTGTTCAGTCAGTTTACAATTTAGGTCTTGAACGTGCCGTTTCCTGCTCTTCCAGATCCCAGGCAGTTCCAGTTGTAAACGTCAAACTGTAGGCCTGTGCGTCACGGATTGAACTAACCGTTCCTTTCATCAGAGAACTGAAAGACCACTGTTGCTTTGTTAGCCAAATCACACAGGCAGGTCAGCCCTGCCCACCATAGACCCACGTAGGCTTAAACAGCTGCCGTTGTTTTGGTTCAGGGAAAGCGACATGTTTTACCCGTGGACGAACATTACATTCAGCAGTTTTCTTTTCATGAGCTGATTAACAGGCGTTCTGATTTTTGATGGACTGTCCAAAGCCACGCGTTGATCAGACCAAGTCATTATTTTCCTTAAAACGATGATTTTCTTTTTTCGACTATGCGACAGGCTAGCAGGCAAATAGTAAAGTGAATTCAGTCGAGGGACTGCTGGATCACTGGGACAAAAAACGTACGCTTTCTGCACCGTTGGAACCTCCTGGCTGAATCCTAGTATCACCGCTCTTCGTTTTTCTTAGGGGTCAGAAAGTGAAATCTCTGGAGTTAGTAAAACGACAAAAAAAGCTCTTCTCTTCAAGATTTAATACTGTTTCGCGCTATTCTACCCATGACCGACGTTCCTGAACAACAAAGGCTGAAGCCCACAAGGCAAGCGCACTGACCATGCTGACCATTCAACGGCGTCGATCCCCGTGTTTTGCAAGCCATCGTAACGCCGGCCAGCCGGTAATTGACGTGGACCTAGGCCTACTCCGGGCCGTCAGTTTCCTCCCTTTGCGTGGGAAAAACGGTGTGGTAGAAAGATCAAGACAGAAAAAGCCCGTTTCCGTTGGGACAAGATGATAAACGTGCGCGCGTGCGTGCGTGTGTGTGTGTGTGTGTGTGTGTGTGTGTGTGTGTGTGTGTGTGTGTGTGTGTGTGAGAGAGAGAGAGAGAGAGAGAGAGAGAGAGAGAGAGAGAGAGAGAGATGCATAAATCCACCGTCCATCGTGAAACGTTCGCCGATGACGTCGGCTGTAAACGTTCTGGCTCATAGGATAATGCTATGATAGCCTCACTCAGTTAAACTGAGAGTTGTGTCTTTGATATTAAATAGTAGATCTATGTCTTCCAATAAATTGAAGCTATGGTTAAACAGAGGGGAAACGTTCGCCGATGACACCGACCATGAACGTTCTGGCTCATAGGATAGCCTCGCTCAGTTAAACTGAAAGAATTGTGTCTTTGATATCAAATAGATGTCTTGCAAAAAACTGAATCTATTATCAAACAGAGGTGTGTGTGTGTGTGTGTGTGTGTGTGTGTATGTATGTGTGTGTGTGTGTGTGTGTGTGTGATCAGTTGATGCTGCTGCACTGTCATATACATAAGTATTAGATCAAAGGTCAAACATTTCAGTTGTGTGGATGACTTATCACTGAGCAGCACCAGCTGGAGGATGTGAAAGTCGGGAGAGGTTAGGTAAGAGATGCTTGTCGCCCATCGTCACTGAAAAAGTTACAGGGGAAGCGAAGAGGCAGATACTCAGTCCCCCCCCCCCCCCCCGCCCCTCCATTCCCTTTAATGTACTTGTTAGTTACTTGTATTATATTTTTTTAAACTATTTTTGTATTTTATGTTTTTGGTTATTTTTGAGGGAAGGGGTGGATGGATGAGAGATCGCTCGAATGAGGAAAGACATGGCTGCCACTCCTTGTCTCCCTCCTGTCATCTAAGTCAGGGGCAGCTGACCCTGCTATTATTTCCTTTCCATCTTCCCCATTCATACGCCAGTATGAAAAAAAAAAAAAGAAAAAAGAAATAAACTGTTCCACAATTCCTTTATGAAGGCCATTCATCATTTCCCGTTCAGTTAGAATGCAAACACTATCGGTCCCAATCCGGTCCAAACACGCCTCCAACTTCCTTGACCGTCATTTAAAAACAAAAACAAAACAAACAACCAAAAAAGAAACAAAAAGAACAAACAATAGAAAACAAAAATCTGACGTTATACGAGTTAAAACGGAATTGCGGGCCGGGAAAAGGAAGTAGGAAACATTGATTTTGACACCGCGGACGCGCGTGTGGGCTTCTCAATAGACAAAGAGGTCGGCTGTGAGCAAGCCGCTGGAGCATGAAGACAGTTCGGAGTACAGAAACCGAAATGACCGCGGGGATGACTGTTGCCAAACATGCGCGCGAACGATGCGTGGTGGTGGCTCACCTGAGTGTACTGTGGTTGGGCTACCGATCTGTTGTTTCGATGAATTTGAATGAAAAGTGACTTCAAAACGTTGTTCAGTGGAGCTTGAGAATATTGTGGTGCATCTACGACAGGACCTGTGGTGGAAGACCGAATAAGTTCAGTGAAGAACAAAGACAAGCGTGCAAGTGGCGATCGCTTTCAGTGCGTGTGATGGAGTCCCCGTTCAGTGGCCATTGCTGTGCGATGTGAGCCTGCATCCTGTCGAAGCCAATCGATGTACGACGGTGTGTTCGTGTCAGGACACAATGAATGTGTAGGTCTGCGTTCCGTTGGTCGAAAGAGGTGGGTCCTCGATTTGGAAATTTTATTGAAGCTGCGCTATCTTATCTTGCTCTAAAATCCTAGCCGAAACGTTTTTCTTTTTTCCCTTTTCAGTGAAGTCTGGAAGGGTGATAAGGGAGGAGGGGGTGCAGTGGAAACAGAAACAAGGACGAAAATGACACGTGAGTTCATGGGGAACAGCATAAAACATGAATTGTATTTTTACGGAGTGTATTTCACTATTTGTGAATTCGTCGAAATCTACTTAAAAGATGGTAAAGCCGATTTTCATCACTCAGTTGCTGACCAGTCGAGTGCGAGGTTTGAGCTCCAATTATGTACAGATGGTTGTTATCAGTGCACTTAGTACAGGCTTCCTCCGCTCCCGGCGCAAGTTACACGTCGTTGCGTCACAAAGGATGCGCTCGCGCGCTACACACACACACACACACACACACACTGGAAGTAATCTCATATCTGTGAGAAAATAGATCGTTGGCTACAGGGTAGGCAACTAAACAGACTGACCACAAAAATTCAAGACATGGAAAGTTCGCCAGTCAAAGGGAAGACCGATCTGAACAACAAAACTTTACGGACATGGTGGGTATCTCCTTGACACTCCACCTTATCATCCCGACTACATCCCTCTTGACCAGTGATAGCACTGGCAGCTCTCCCTCCCACCCCCATTTCCCTCCCTTCAGGTCCAACACATCTCGCCGTCCTTGCCGTCCACGGCTTGCCTTTCCTCTGACTGCAGGAGAGCACCCCACCATTCTGACTTGGTGGTGATAAATTTCAGGCCATTAAATTGCCCACCTTGGACAAATCCAGGATTGATGAACTCCACCCCCACTTCCCATCCCACCCCTTGCTCCACCCAGAAAGCAAGGAAAGGCCTAAAGGAGCAAAATTGAAGTTGCACATGTGTAGAGTTTAAGCTGGTCATTATATTAGATTGGGCACTGTTTATAAATTTATTTAGAACAAAAAATGTTTTACATTTTATTCAGTTTTGTGTCTGATTTCATGTTCAGACATGTTTCAAAACTTTTTTTTTTTTAAAGTTTTGCTAGGAAAATTAGCTTGTGCATCTGTTTTGTGTTTACAAATCACGCATATGTAGTCTGTGTTTTTTGTTGTCTTTTTGTTCCCAGAGGAGGTAGCAATTGTTTTTTTTTCATGCAAAATTGAAGATGATGAAACTGACATGTTTAAGAAATTTGGATAGTCTGATGGAAGTTTTAATTGAAACTGAAATATTTTGCATGCGTAGCCAAAAATAAACTGCAGCACTCTGATGTAACAGAAGATGAATTCCACACACTGATATAGATCCTTTGATACTGAAATTGATTGGCTGGAAGGATAAGACTTAAGAGTGGGATCAGATTTTCATGGCAATACATCAGCCAGTGTGGTGGTGGCTTCTGTACATACAGTATTAGTTCAGTATTAGTTACTTAATGATTTTCCACAGTATTAGTTTCCTAACAATTTTTCTTTCTTTCTTTCGTCCATTCTTTTTGTCATCCGGATCTGGAAATAAAAAGATCTCTAGGCAAACAGAAAAAAAAGAAAAAAAGCAGTGGAACATTTTCATTTCTGTTTTATGTGTACTGAAATCCAGCCTCAAATGATAAAAAAAAGTTTTGTTTTTTTTTAAATTGTTTTATTTGTACTAAAATTCGTTCACAGTTTGTTGTTTGTTTGTCTTCCTCAAAAACAAAATTGTTGTTACTCAAACTGCCCAACTTGTCCACACCGGCACTGCCTGCAGCTATAGAAAATTCTGACGTGCATGCAAATGGGGAGCTCATGCTGTTACTTTGGATGTACATGTCGTGTTTGAAGTTGGAGAGCTATCCTGCGCAGTGACAACTGTGCCAACCCACTGCCAAGAGGCATGGCATGATTGATTTTTTTTTAATGTTTGTTTTTTTAGTAAGCTTAATTAGATTGCCAAGGTTTGATATTGTTAAAAATGCTCACACCACCTATTTAAATTCTGGAGAGAAGGAAAGGTGGGGGTGGGGGATGGGGTGCATGCATACCCCTCACAGAAAAATTCTGGTAATTTTTACATGTATGTGTATGCAAAGAATTCTGTCGCCTTTTATATAGAAAGTGATTTACATGTGCTTTGTCAGTGTATTTGGCTGTTCAGGTTTTTCAAAAATTTTCCATGAGGGGGGAAGAGGGTAATTTTCTTTTTGAAATGAATTGGACTGTGTTACTGTTAATCGTAGTTTCCAACATGAACATTGAATCGATAATTCACTGGTGATCGATGTGGGGAATCTGCTGACAGCACCTGTTGATTTGATACAGAAAATTGATCCGTGTTCTTTGGACTTTAAATGACAAGTGCTGATCACTCTGTGTATCCTGATCCTTTGTGGCAAAAACAGTGCAAGATTTCTGCTGCATGCATATTTTATGCTTGATCTACATCAGGTTTGAAGACTTCATCACCAGCCACTGGGACTTCTTCAGTTGATCATCATTGCTTAGAAAATTTAGTTGTTGGTCTCTTCCACTGATGTCTAGTCAGTACTGGCAGCTGTGTCTATGGCGGCTGTGTCTATCTCTTTTAGTCAGGTTTGTGTTGTGGTGGCTTGAACTTGAAGCCTAAAATTGGAGAAAGAATTTTTCTTTGTTTCAGATATTTTTCATTTGTTGACATTTTTACCCTAGATTAACTTGACATTGCAATACTGTCGTGTCTGATGTGACCCTGCTTTTCTTTTTTTCTTTCTTTTTTTTTTTTTTTTTTTAGTTTTAGGCTTTTTCCAGTTTCTTAGATAATTTACAGGTAGTATGTATCAGGCTCATGATAGTGCTTCCTACCTGTGACCTATGGCCACCAGTGCTCTGCCTCCCATTTTTCAGGCCCTTTATACAGTAATAAAAGTTACGACCATACCAAGGCATTTATTTTGATTGAATCTAATTTTTTCCCTGTGCATGTGTATACTGTGTTTGTTTTGTTTTTTCATTATAAGGAAAAAAAAAGATTTGAAATTGAATGGCAGGTACCTTCAATCTGCGCTCTTGATTTTTGCACAGTGCAACATGCTGTGAAATAAAAGAAAAAGAAAAAAAAAAGAAAGGAGAAATGCAACAACACCCTAGAGACGAGGAAGGTCAAAGCAGTGAAGCATCGGAGCTAACTGATGGACCCATTAACATTTTCCTTCTGTTCAACAGTATGCCAAAGTCTTGGCGTGAACTTCAGTGCAGGTTCCTTAATCAGTGGAAAGGTGCTGTCCAGAAGAGAAAAGAGAGAAAGAATAAGAAGGCCCACAGCCTGAACTGTTGCCCTCCAGGACATGGCCTGGTCCTTGTGTTTTGTCTGAAACCCTTCAGATTCCCTTTACTATGACCTCATTTCTTAAAGACCCTCCTTTCTCCTTCACTGTGCCTTATGTTGTTGTTATAATGCACAACTGGTGGTATTTTACACACAGATTTTGCGTATTGTTTTGATGCACAGATTTACACACAGATTTTGCGTTTTGTTTTGATGCACAGATTAACACACAGATTTTGCGTTTTGTTTTGATGCACAGATTTACACACAGATTTTGCGTTTTGTTTTGATGCACAGATTTACACACAGATTTTGCGTTTTGTTTTGATGCACAGATTAACACACAGATTCTGCATTTTGTTTTGATGCACAGATTTACACACAGATTTTATGTTTTGTTTTGATGCACAGATTTACACACAGATTTTGCCATTTGTTTTGATGCACAGATTAACACACAAGAGGATCTCGGGGACACGAATCTTTTTTTTTTTTTTTTTGGTCCTCCATACAGTTGTTTTCCTGTAGCTCTGTTTGAAGTCAAAAGTTGTGAACAGGTTGATTCAGTGGTAGTGAAGTTGCTTAAAATTTAAATACTCTACCAAGTCGCATAATTTTATGATGCTGATCATGTCCGCAACTGACAGACTTGCATTTCTCTGAAGTTTGAAGGCTGGTTTTACCATGAAAATAAAATCAGATCAGTGAGAGAACAAAAAAAATAGTGCATAAATACATATATAGGAAAGTCAAACTGTAGATACTGACACTCTTCAATGGTATTGTTCTGAAATTGTAGTGTCCTCTTGGCTCTTGGTCCAATTTTAAGAGTTTTCAAATTGTGATTTTTTTTCAAACTGTGACGCAGACACACTTTTTTTAAAATAAAGAAAATTTGCTTAAAATTTGGAACATGAGCTTTTCCAGGTATTGGAAATGCTGCCCTGTATTAAGACTGGATTTGGCAGTGAAAGCAAATTTATGATTTTGGAGTCATTTCACTTTGGGGATCATTTTCACCACCCCATCTTTAAATGGCTATAACGCCGGACCTAATGAAGATATTCACCTGCCTTTTTGTGTGAAATGTTAGTTGTTTTTTTAAGTGTTAGTTGTTTTTTTAAAAGTTGTATAGAATATGAAAATAGTAAGTTGTTTCTCCCTTTAAAAATTTTAGCTGTCGCTACCTAGTACTACAACGAGACCTTTGTCTTAAAGAAATTTATACACGTTGAATCCCAATCCATCTTTCAAAAGAGCAGGCCATAATGTGCTGATGGATATGGATGACACAAACATTAACATGATGTGAATACTAGTAGTAGTACATGTAGTGATGTACTAGTGCAACTGAATATTCAAAGTTTTGAAGCTGCTCGAGACTGCAAACAAGTAGACATAGGATGCCAGTGACGATGAACGGTTACAAAGTAGCTATTACATGCATGATGCAAGACTGTTGTCAGAGTATTGGAAACATCAGAAAGAAGATATATATGGTAAAGTCCTAGATTAGTGGCAAGATTTGAGGAGAAAGACCTTTGTTGTTTTCCCTACCTTTTGCTCTTTCCTTGGTGAAGAGTCTCCAGCAAATGGAGAATTTTCTCCACAGGAAAGGAGAAAGGGGGAGGGGGAGTGGGCGCTAAAAGTGGATTCTAGCCAATTTTTGATTGATTGTGATGGTTTTGGTTTGAAAGCAGCAGATTAACATGTACATATTTAATAAACAAGAAATAAGTAGGGTAACTTTTGCTCCCATGAGAAAACCTAACACTGAGTAACTTTTATTCAAGACTGGCACAGCCTTTTTAACTTGAATAAAGTCAGACAAATACAAAGACGAACAATCTAATAGTGGGGGGGAAAACAAGCGCAGGCCAACGAACAATTTAATAGTGGGGGAAAAAACAAGCGCAGGCCAACAACCCCTCCATCATCACAGTTATGACTTAGCAAAGATTTGAATTTGTGGGGGGAGGGGGGGTGGGTTGAAGATGAAGAAAATGGGAACACAAAATTAAGAAAACATATTATAAATATGAAAACTCTTCACTAGCTGCATGAGGGAACCATCGTAATCCCGTCAAGAGACTATGTGCATTTATATGACATTTTACAGCTATCAGCACAGTCCTGTGAGTTGCCTTCAGCCAGTGAATGGAAATGTTTAGGAAAAAACCCTGATGACACAGTGGAGTAGGAACAGAAGTTATGGGAAGTTGGTGGGTGGAAAAATGGAAGTAATGTAGTATGGAATAAGCAGTTTGGTATACATGCTAAAAGAGACAAAAATAGTGCAAATGCCATTTCCTCACTTCTTCTTTTTTTTTAATACACGATGGCTCCATTTTTTTCCTTTTAATTTAAAGACCTCTTTTGTCATTCTTTGTCATATACTGATTTGAATTGCTTAAAAGACAAGCATAGTGTTGATATATAGAGACCATCAAGTACAGTATCTTTTCTGCTTTATGAACTTACTGATTAACTTTGTATAGTCTGTGAGCATCTTCAGTTGTTTTGACATAAATTCCTTTTATGTTTCAGGAGTCGTTCAAGAACCATGGACTTGAATTAAAAGAGGAGCTGCACATCATCAAAGGCCAGTTTTTTGATCTGCTGAATGACCTAGGGCTGAGCCATGACATCTATTACAACGCTGTTACTCCGGCCGAGACCCCAGACTTGGTGCAACTCAACTCGCAAATCAGCACAAGTATTTTCACTGCAGCAGGCTCACTTGCTCGATCTGGGTGTCAGATCGACAGTCCAAACATCAGCACTGCTGAGAGTCACGGCCACGGGGAGAAGTCTCAGAAGATGAGCACACCACGCAGCACTCCCAGGAGGGGGATCCATGGACGCCACCATGGAATCGACATGACCACAAAATATGCTGACCTTGTCCTGGAACAGTTGCTGGCCAAGGCCCGCACAGAATCCAACAGCTCCAGTTCAAAATCAGACAGTCCTCCAGATTTACAGAGTGTTACCAGTCATGGTGCTGAAGCTGTAGGTTCTGTGCCTGATCGTCATCCTGATGATGGGCCGAGTAATGCTGGTCTTCCTTACAATGTTGACATCAACAAAGACTCGGAAGATGCTGATCCTAAAGGCAGTGCCAAGTCTAAAGTCATTCCAGTATATGATGGTTTTGAACCCGGTGATGACGGTGATATGACTTTGCTTGAACATCCTGAAAGGGCAGTCACAGAGGCACATCATGGGATGCTGGTACCAACTGTTTCTCCGGAGGTTCCTCTGTCGACCAATACCAGCTCTGGTTCTGCTCCTGCGTCCAGCACTGGCTCATCTAGTAACTCTTCTGTACCTGATCTCAACAAAGAGCTAGTCTCGCGTATGCAGTATTATTCTGACTTTACTATTGATAGACAAAAGAAAATTGATGAAGCAGGGGTTAATCTAGGGGCAGTATCGGAGGTGAGTGATGAATCCTCTCCTCCCAGCACATCTCCAGAAGAACAGTCGGGTGAAAGAATTTCCCCAAGGTGTGTGGAAGGATCTGAAAGTACTGACCTCTTCAAGGCACCTTTACCTCTGAGCAAACCCTGGTGTCAGCTGTCCCAGCAAAGACTGTGCAGTCAGGGTTTGTCAGAGCCAAGGATAAGAGAGGTAAGAATAGCCTTGCTTCCGGTGATGCAAACGAATCAGATTCTTCCTCGGGCACAGGATCAATGTCTGGTTCACAACAGTCACGCCCATCATCTCATTGTTCTGGTTCTTCCAAGCATTCTTCATGTGACAGACAAAATGCACGGTCCTCGTCTAGAGATCACAGGTCCTCAGGCTCTTCACGTGGATCAAGGTGCTCTACTCACCCTTTAGCATCTTCCACCTTCATTTCCGATCCAAACAGTCATAGCCCAGGGTCAGGAAGTGTCTACACGTGGTCTCTGGATGGCAGTTCAGATGAGAATCTGCACCAGTCATTTCTTCGCAGTGAGAAACGCCATCACAGACGTTCACGATCCTCACGTCAAAGGTCAAAATCTAGTCGTTCTGGTACTACTGTAGCTAGTCATGGAACCACACGCCCTGCAACAGTGATTGGAGCAGACTCTCCTCCTCATGAGAAACAACCCGGTGTTGATGATACTCTCCATCTGACACAAGAGATCTCTGTCATTGACTCTCCTCCCAGGAGGTTTGGTGGGAATAGGTTTGAGAACAGTATGGCTTCCTCAGTAACCCCTCGTGCTTCCAGCATTCCCCGAACCAGTACTCGTATTGGTGCCCATTTCCTGAACATGGAAGGTGAGGGGAATCATAAGGCCTCATCCTCTCCTGAACTCAGCAATCCCTGTTCAGATTTGAACTACGCAGTGGGCAGAATCGGTCCCTCCAACCTAAGCAGTGACCTTCAGCAGCCGACCTGTTCTGATAGATCTTACTCACATTTCGGAGACCGACCAGATTTACCTGGCAAGTCGAGCACAAGTGAAAGTGCAACAAGCTACCATAGCCAGTGCTTGACCTGCAACCCAAGACTTCTGGCTTCTCCAGCGGACAGTTTTGTTAGACTTCAAGGAAGTGAAGATGCTTGTGATGAAATATTGACCAACAGTCCAAACAGTTACGACAGCAGTGGTGTGCAGCCACCTTACAACTCCTACATATCCCCTGCTGGCTCTAGCAATGACTACACTACTGTCAGCAGCTCTTCACATGAGCACAGCATAGTGGCCTCTGCCCACGCCAGCCTCGTGCCTTTGCAGCGAAGAGTCCCGGTGTGTTCAAAGTGCCCTTCAGTCCTGTTGCCAAAACTGTCAAGCGCAAGGCCGGAGCCGGAGGACACTCAACACACAATGTCGGTGTCAGAGCAGTGGGCACCCCACATCTCCCGGTGGGCCTCTTGAAACATAAAGAGCCAGTGTCAAGGAGAAAACTTTTTGCTGCTGGCCAAAGCCAGTTAACGGGTACATACCATGCACCCAAAATCTTGGACAGAAAGGCTCTTGCGCGAAAATTCAGGAAATTCAGCAATAATTTTAAGAAAGACAGAGATAGTGCCAAATTCCACACGTTAGCAAATTTGTAAGGGTTGTGTCTATAGAAATGACAAGTCTTTCGAAATGGTATGTTTGTGTCTGAATGTTTGAGTGTGTGGATGTCTGAAAAAAAAACAGGTTTTTGCTGAAAACGGAGCTGTCTGAGCTAAAAGAGCCACTCGGATAGTAATGTATGTAACCGGTAGTAGGCATTGCTGTTTAGGGCTGAAAGAGGATAAATGTGTGGAGAACATCAGAGCGTTAATCACTGAAAACCAGAAAATGTGTTCAAATGAAACACATTGAAATATAATTTAAGAGTTCAGAATTAGTAGGCAAATTCTGTCTCAAATACAGAAGAAAATGGTTCTCATTTGCAGTGTAATAACAAAGGTATTGTTATTTCATTACAGCCATCTGGCACTGGTCAAAATTTGTTTGGGGGTTGCTTCTGTTTTAATGTTTTTGTTTTAATTGGAATCTATGATGACTGTTGGAAAAAAAAGAAGTGAAGAACAAACCGACTTGTTTCTCTTTCTGTTATTTGTTTTATCATGAACAATGTTTATCACAAAATGTTTAATGAGAAAACAGACAAGCTGAAAGAGGACGCACAGAGCCTTTCTTTTGATTTTCTTTTTTTTTTAATCAGATCATAGATAGATGTGATAAACTTAAAGCAAAGAGTGTTAACAACTCGTTATGAATTAAGAAGTTCTGTTTAGATTTAGAAAAATAGAATTAATAAAGGAATTTTATTTAGCAGACGATTAGAGCAAACAACTGAAAGAGAAATCAATATGTATTTAAATTGTAACCTAAGTCATTAATATTAATGTTTTAAGAATAATTGATGGTTAACGACAAATACTATGTAATATGAACCCGTACAATTATGACAAGAAATGTTTACATTTTATTTCCAGAATACATCTTCTTGAAACTGATATTTGGGCTTTTGTTTGTTTGATTTGGTCACGTCATCATTATTGTATCAGTGAAGTGTTGCAGAGCATGGTCATGCAGTAACTGAACGTGAGGAACCTCGGAATAACAATAATGATTACGGTCAACCTTTAGGTGTAGTTTTGGTGTCATTGATTTTGGGTTTGTGTCATGGAAACTGATGTTGACATGAGGAAACATCAGTTGAAACTTGGAGTTGACTATGTTTCTCTAGTCATGCGGTTTCCAGAAACTTAAGTTCACAAGTTCAGAATTGGCTTTTCTAGAAGTTTCTTCAATGATGTGTTATTGAATCAGGCTTTCTCTTCCTGTAGAGTGTGGTAGTAGAGTGTGGTAGTTTAGTGTATACAAAGATCCTTTGGCTGGAGTTTCTTTATGCACTGTTCATTTTGAAAGCTTGACCGGGTTTGTTTATGGAAACGAAACGATTCTCGGTTCTTCATTTAGGAAGATTGGCTTGACTTCTTTTTCCAAATTCGGATGGGAGAGCCTATCATTTTTCTGTATTTACAGACTATAAACTTTGACAAAAAGTGGATGTTCCTAAGACTATTATAAGGTCTTAAGAACATCCACTTTTGTCAAAGCCTCCCACCCCCTCCCTTGCTTAATAGGCACTCGGTCATTAATTTTCATACAAAGTAATCTCTGAGAAAAAATTAGAGGTAATGATGAATTCATGATATTAGTGATGGTCATTTTCACACAATGCATACCCAGATATTAGAATATTCAATTAATCTGCCGGAAGCCCTTTACACAGTTATTCATTCCCTCCCCCTTATTCCATGTTTCCTCAAAGCTTGCCTCTCCCATATCAACCTTCCCTCCGCCTTCCACTTCCCTTTGTGTGTGCATGCACCACACACACACACACGCGCACACACACACACACACACACACACACACACACATAGTGAACATGTATGCATTTATATACTGAACCTGCTTTTGCAAACTAGATTCTATCTAATCTAAGGTCAGCAAAGTGACTGGTTCATGAATTGATGTGTTGCCATCGATCATCCTCTTGTTTTTCCTGTCCGGTGCGAAATTGTTTGGGGTCTTGAAGAAGAAAATTTATGTGAAAAAGTTTTCTGTTTACGTTCCGTACTGAAAAAAAAATGTTCCCCTTTTTTGCATTCAAACAACAGAAGTACACAACTGTTGCTAAAGAAAATAATTTAACAATGATACAGACTAAACAGTTCTCAGTATTATTCAACTTTGGATGTGATGTTGATAAACATATGGCCACATGTATTACACATATTTAGCAGTCTGTTTTGAATGATGATAATGTTTCATTCACTCTCGCTGAAAGTGAATTTACTGATTTGTCTAGTTTGTCAGAGGTAAATTACTTTGTCAGAATTACCATTTTTTTTTTTTTACCTTAATATAGTTTCCTTTCATCAACAACTTACTTGCATTGTCTAATGAACCAGATTTTGCAAGCTTTTGTCTTAACTCTTTAATCAGGCAAAAGAAAAAAAATTAAAACAAATGAGCACACAAGGCAAAATACAAATAGACTCATAAAACAAGATGCAAAGTAACACTGAACAAAATACAAAACCGACAAGGAAATATTTGGACAAGTGTTATGTTCCACTGCCACAAGTAACGGGCATGAATAAAGCCGCACAAAAGATACTCTCACGATGGCAGTCAACAGGAAATAGACATTGCCCTGACAGTTGTTAGGGGAGTATTTTTAAGAAGTATTTGCCAAGAATTTTCTTGTCTAGAAGTGTAAGAGTTACTTTGCACCATGTTTTGTGTGTTCCTTTGTATTTTGACTCGTTCCTTGCTGCAGCAGTATGTTTCATGGTTTTCTTTTGGAGAGGAGGGGATGTGGGGGTGGGCAGATGGGTTTGTTTTTTTTTTGGTTCGCTATGATAATGCACTTTTTAATTGTAATTCAACTTTCCATTTGGTCACTGAAGAGCCAAATTCATCTTGCTGGCTGTATTCATGACCTTAAAATTATCCAGTTATAAATATATTTGAAAGATCATACAGTTGAGTTTTGTTCATTTTCAGCTACACAGCTAACCGTATCTTTTGAAACACTGTCTTAAAAGAAGGGGAAGGGAGAATGGTTTATACAGTTTCTATTGGTATGGAGTAGTGTGAGCAGGGTGGAAACTTGGTGTCTGTTCCAGTGATGGGTACAATCTTCAAGCATAGTCTGTGTGGAAGATTCTATGGTGAAGTTTTGTAACCCTGGCAACAAAGGGGAGGTGAAGGAGGGGATTGTTTAGAAAGTTTAATCTAAAATGAGACCGAAATGCAGTGTATTTTGAATGGTCTTTAAATGACCGTTTGCATCTGAACCAGTAACCAGATTATTGGATCATGTGATAAATGTCTCCTCTTTGCTCTGGCTAAACAAATTCTGATCAGTGATAAGGATTTCATCCATCAGTATCTTATTCAAGTATGGTATGGTTATCAGTTTGAGGTACATCTGGATGATGAGGGCATCACCGATTTACAATATGGTGAGCAGCATCACCAGCCCAGTTGTATTTCTATGAACCTTTGTAATGAAAACAAACAAGGAAAAGAGAGATTTTTAGGTAGCAATAAATGAAGAAGACTTGAATTTATTCAAGCTAAGATGCACAGCAGTCTGCATGACTGGGGGATTTTAACTGTGAAGTTAAATCGGTCATAAAATCAGTGATCCAGTGATCATGGAGACTTAGCTCACAGAAGTTAAATTAAAAACTGTTCTAGATTATGAAAGGATATTTGACAGTAGATGTAAGCTGCTCGGTCATGTGTGAAATAACGTGCATGGAAACACACAGATCATGAGTGACTTACATCGAAAGAGCATATGCCCATGTCCCTTCATTAAAACATAGTATTGATTTAGACTAGGGTCAGTTGCTAGTCGTCTTTTCAGCTTTATTTGTCCATAATCATTTAGATTTTAAAAGAAGTGGACAGGTAATTTATGACTGTAAATTGTGGAGCTTTAGTCTTGAAATGATAACCAGTTTTTCATAAAAGATTATTCGGGATCCACAATTCTCAGCATTAGCTTTTGTTCTTAGATAGCAAGTGCAGATAGTTTGTCACCCAAATTTGTTTGGGTTTTTTTTGTTCTTTCATTTTTTGTGACAAAAACTTCAAACATGAAAAGTTGCTAAGTGGTGTAAAACTTGGCCATTTTCTTGTTCAACAGTTGGTGCTTTGTATTCATTTGTCTCTTCAGAACAGTAAGATTTTAAAATATTTATTCTAGCAGTACATCACAAGACTCCTTCTCCACATCCTCGCCCCCACCCCCTCTCTCTCTTGAATATTGCAGTGTAAAATCATCATTGGCAGTTCTCTTGGTGTTTCAGTCCTTTACTCTAACAAAAAGGAAAAATAAAATGTAAAAAAAAAATTTCCCCTGGGAGCTGTTTGAACAAAACATGATCAATAGCCTTGATGGTGGAATCTGATTCCTTTAAAACAGTTTATGACAGCTGTACTAAAAATTAGTACTTGAAATACAGTTATGCTATAGTGTACAGGTAACCAGATTTTGATGTGTTTGCTTTTTTTGTTTGTTTTGCCCTGGAACACTATAAATGCAGGTAATTGATTTTGAGAGAAGCAGTATCTTGAGCCTCAGGTGATGTACAGCATAATGTCTATTTATTGTTACAGATCACAATACATACCTGAAATTTTTCTTTTTTTCTGTCCTGAGCAATCTGTATATATATGTTCTTTTAAATAAACCTTATGCTCGGACAACTTCAAGACAAAGTGTTAGTGTGTGTGTCCATTTTTTGTTTTGTTTTTGTACATGTCTAATTGCCCTGTGTGTAAGATAAGATAATGTTGCTTATAGCCCAGCCGACCGCAAAGGGCCACATCAGGGCTGGTCTGTTGTGTGTAAGAGTGTCGCAAATTAAAACAGTTTCTTTATCAAAGTGAATAAGGGAACAAAATATATATGGCAATAATTTTCAGATGCACATCACGTGAAATGATGCTGAATATATATGGTGTGAATTCGTGAAAATGAGAACGCTCCCTCTCTTCAGTCTTGACCCAAACTTGATAAAACACAGTGAATTAGATGCCATAGAATTCCACTTTCTGTGATAAGTTACTGCAGTTTAGTTAAACAGTACTTTTTTAGATTGAGGAACATTTGTTGATATCAAATTCTAAGAATTTTTGGAGATGGCATGTTGGAAATAACAGTTCTGTTTTCTGGACTTTTTCATAGAATGGTGGCATGACCATGCTCGGCAACAGAAGTGTGTAATTTTGAAATTAATGGAAAGTGCGAGGCAAATGCTGCTGAATTGAGGAGGGCACAACTGAACGAAACGGCCCAGAATCAAATCTGTTGATGGGATGATGTTGCAGCGCTATGTCCTCTCGGGAGTCCAAGGGAAAGTCAAGTTAATCAAATGTACCCAATACCTAGGCAAGTGGCTTTTGAGGTTATGATTGTTCATTCACACTCATTTTTTTCTTTTTTCTATGCATTGCTCTATTCTCCCCTCGCTGCACAAAGAAAAATGAACTTTATTGGAGCAGATCTGTTTCCTGGCTCAGTTGAAGTATGGCGGGTTTCATAGCAAGGAACTCAACACTAGGAACTGAAGATCAGTGCATGACATGTTGTTGTGAGTGGCACTGCGATGAACGGACGTTGATGGTGCTGTATTACGGTGGTATGAATGGGACTGGGACAGAACGAATCGGGGTGTAGCTTTGCCCGTGAGATAAGAAGAGAGCACATGGAATGGTGAACCTGATCTGGCAGACATCATGCATACACGCATACAGACATCATGGTAAATACAGTGTCAACCTGGGATGAGAAATTAGAAACGGAACACCACCACTGTCTCGGGTCCACGTGTGTTAAACAGATACCAAAAACTGAAAATGCAACATTTAATTTTTTTTTACCTTCATGGTCACTAAGGAGCACAAAAAATGTTGAAACGGATCTGTTTTAGTTGGCTTGATTGATGTGAGTGTGTGTTATTCTGACAAAGGCTTTGGTCAAAAATCTACGTAACCATTTTTGTTCTTTAATAAGGAATAAATCCGTCCATAAACCATATTATCATTGCTACACCACTCCCGTTTTTTCAACCACTTAATGACCACTTTCTATTAAAAAATAAATATTTTAACGCTTTCACACCAAGTAAAAATGTTTGAAACTAAATGGGTCTCTTATTCCGACCCAAATCGCATCCAGAACACTTCTGTTTTCTCAACGTCATAAGCTTAATTAATAATAACATTGCACAGTGGAATGATAAAAGATTGTTACGTTTGTAAGGGTATTGGTTATTTCTGGCGGACAAAACATCAACTTTTTTTTATTTTGAAGGGATGGGGGTGGAATAGGGGTTAAATTGGCAAGTAAGTATTGAGAGAGGTTTCACTGTGTGTAAAAACATTTGTTCAGTAAGTATTGAGAGAGGTTTCACTGTGTGTAAAAACATTTGTTCAGTAAGTATTGAGAGAGGTTTCACTGTGTGTAAAAACATTTGTTCAGTAAGTATTGAGAGAGGTTTCACTGTGTGTAAAAACATTTGTTCAGTAAGTATTGAGAGAGGTTTCACTGTGTGTAAAAACATTTGTTCAGTAAGTATTGAGAGAGGTTTCACTGTGTGTAAAAACATTTGTTCAGTAAGTATTGAGAGAGGTTTCACTGTGTGTAAAAACATTTGTTCAGTAAGTATTGAGAGAGGTTTCACTGTGTGTAAAAACATTTGTTCAGTAAGTATTGAGAGAGGTTTCACTGTGTGTAAAAACATTTGTTCAGTAAGTATTGAGAGAGGTTTCACTGTGTGTAAAAACATTTGTTCAGTAAGTATTGAGAGAGGTTTCACTGTGTGTAAAAACATTTGTTCAGTAAGTATTGAGAGAGGTTTCACTGTGTGTAAAAACATTTGTTCAGTAAGTATTGAGAGAGGTTTCACTGTGTGTAAAAACATTTGTTCAGTAAGTATTGAGAGAGGTTTCACTGTGTGTAAAAACATTTGTTCAGTAAGTATTGAGAGAGGTTTCACTGTGTGTAAAAACATTTGTTCAGTAAGTATTGAGAGAGGTTTCACTGTGTGTAAAAACATTTGTTCAGTAAGTATTGAGAGAGGTTTCACTGTGTGTAAAAACATTTGTTCAGTAAGTATTGAGAGAGGTTTCACTGTGTGTAAAAACATTTGTTCAGTAAGTATTGAGAGGGGTTTCACTGTGTGTAAAAACATTTGTTCAGTAAGTATTGAGAGAGGTTTCACTGTGTGTAAAAAACATTTGTTCAGTAAGTATTGAGAGAGGTTTCACTGTGTGTAAAAACATTTGTTCAGTAAGTATTGAGAGAGGTTTCACTGTGTGTAAAAACATTTGTTCAGTAAGTATTGAGAGAGGTTTCACTGTGTGTAAAAACATTTGTTCAGTAAGTATTGAGAGAGGTTTCACTGTGTGTAAAAACATTTGTTCAGTAAGTATTGAGAGAGGTTTCACTGTGTGTAAAACATTTGTTCAGTAAGTATTGAGAGAGGTTTCACTGTGTGTAAAAACATTTGTTCAGTAAGTATTGAGAGAGGTTTCACTGTGTGTAAAAACATTTGTTCAGTAAGTATTGAGAGAGGTTCACTGTGTGTAAAAACATTTGTTCAGTAAGTATTGAGAGAGGTTTCACTGTGTGTAAAAACATTTGTTCAGTAAGTATTGAGAGAGGTTTCACTGTGTGTAAAAACATTTGTTCAGTAAGTATTGAGAGAGGTTTCACTGTGTGTAAAAACATTTGTTCAGTAAGTATTGAGAGAGGTTTCACTGTGTGTAAAAACATTTGTTCAGTAAGTATTGAGAGAGGTTTCACTGTGTGTAAAAACATTTGTTCAGTAAGTATTGAAGAGGTTTCACTGTGTGTAAAAACATTTGTTCAGTAAGTATTGAGAGAGGTTTCACTGTGTGTAAAAACATTTGTTCAGTAAGTATTGAGAGAGGTTTCACTGTGTGTAAAAACATTTGTTCAGTAAGTATTGAGAGAGGTTTCACTGTGTGTAAAAACATTTGTTCAGTAAGTATTGAGAGAGGTTTCACTGTGTGTAAAAACATTTGTTCAGTAAGTATTGAGAGAGGTTTCACTGTGTGTAAAAACATTTGTTCAGTAAGTATTGAGAGAGGTTTCACTGTGTGTAAAAACATTTGTTCAGTAAGTATTGAGAGAGGTTTCACTGTGTGTAAAAACATTTGTTCAGTAAGTATTGAGAGAGGTTTCACTGTGTGTAAAAACATTTGTTCAGTAAGTATTGAGAGAGGTTTCACTGTGTGTAAAAACATTTGTTCAGTAAGTATTGAGAGAGGTTTCACTGTGTGTAAAAACATTTGTTCAGTAAGTATTGAGAGAGGTTTCACTGTGTGTAAAAACATTTGTTCAGTAAGTATTGAGAGAGGTTTCACTGTGTGTAAAAACATTTGTTCAGTAAGTATTGAGAGAGGTTTCACTGTGTGTAAAAACATTTGTTCAGTAAGTATTGAAGAGGTTTCACTGTGTGTAAAAACATTTGTTCAGTAAGTATTGAGAGAGGTTTCCTGTTGTGAAAAACATTTGTTCATAAGTATTGAGAGAGGTTTCACTGTGTGTAAAAACATTTGTTCAGTAAGTATTGAGAGAGGTTTCACTGTGTGTAAAAACATTTGTTCAGTAAGTATTGAGAGAGGTTTCACTGTGTGTAAAAACATTTGTTCAGTAAGTATTGAGAGAGGTTTCACTGTGTGTAAAAACATTTGTTCAGTAAGTATTGAGAGAGGTTTCACTGTGTGTAAAAACATTTGTTCAGTAAGTATTGAGAGAGGTTTCACTGTGTGTAAAAACATTTGTTCAGTAAGTATTGAGAGAGGTTTCACTGTGTGTAAAAACATTTGTTCAGTAAGTATTGAGAGAGGTTTCACTGTGTGTAAAAACATTTGGTTCAGTAAGTATTGAGAGAGGTTTCACTGTGTGTAAAAACATTTGTTCAGTAAGTATTGAGAGAGGTTTCACTGTGTGTAAAAAACATTTGTTCAGTAAGTATTGAGAGAGGTTTCACTGTGTGTAAAAACATTTGTTCAGTAAGTATTGAGAGAGGTTTCACTGTGTGTAAAAACATTTGTCAGTAAGTATGAGAGAGGTTTCACTGTGTGTAAAAACATTTGTTCGCTACGTTCACGTTACGCCATAAAATCATGAAGTTGAAAACAAAATGCTAACTAAATTTTTACTAGTGTGAACATCCAGAATCTCAACAAATAAGCGATAAAATCAGTCTGGTTCCTTTGCAGGAGGGATTCCGTGGTCGTGACAAGAAGTCTTGATCTACACAGGTGACTCGATCACAGTGATAAGTCGGTCACAACTGCACGTGCGCGCGTGCACGGCCGCATATCAGAAGTCAATGTGCGCACACGTTCCTCAACTGGATGAAAAGTAGTTTAGTTAAAAATGTTGACTTTTAAATTAAAAGATAACCGTTTACTGCAGATTATTGGTGTAATGATACAGAACGATTTTAGAATTAGACTACACAGTATTTTTTTTTACGCATAATTTAGTTCGAGGCAATTTGGCTGACTGTTCGCGTTAGCCATCAGCACACAACTCGCAAGTCACCAGTATCAACTAGCCGACGAATCTGTGGCAAGAACATGATATTAAAAACAGTTTGAAAATGAATGCCCCGCTTGCCATTCCATCTCCCAATTATTTCAAAATCTTCAACAGCCTAATGAGAAGTATGCTGGAAAGACTGCTAGAGAATTAGTGACACGCAGCCTTGGTAGTTGCGTTGCTGCCGTTGTTGAGATTTCTGTAGCTTCTTCACCATCTGGTACACTTGGGCGTTTTTCAACGCAGTTCTCTTTTATCCTCGCATCCCCATCCCTCCAGAAAGATGAAAAGAGTCCGTGCCTTGTGTGTTTAACGTGTCTTGATGTGCCAGAAGGCTTCAGCCGGTTTCATCATATTGTCGGACTGAAACGGCCAGTTTTAATGTTGCCGATTTCGTTGCCAATCCGAACGTGTTGCTCTGGTGGCAGATAGGCCGTACCATCGACAACGAACATGGAGTTTACCGATTATCAGAATGTCGGTCGTTGTTCATCACGAGCTTACAAAACTCATCATAATAAGTTTCATCATCAGTTACTATTCTTAGGAATGCTACACCTGTTTTAATGTCGTCATCATCAGTAATTATTCTTAGCTCTGCTACACCTGTTTTAATGTAATCATCATCAGTAACTATTCTAAGCTATGCTACACCTGTTTTAATGTAATCATCATCAGTAACTATTCTAAGCTCTGCTACACCTGTTTTAATGTCATCATCATCAGTAACTATTCTAAGCTCTGCTACACCTGTTTTAACGTCATAGCTGTTGCCGCTCTTGACCGAGTTCAGCTGACTACTACTTGACTGTTGAGCAAGCTTGAAAACAAACTCCTCTCCTTGTCCTAAATCAATTGTCCAGTTGGTCGTCAGTTTCGATGTGGAGATGTAGAAACAAATGTGATCCCAGACATGATCTTAGCACATAAACGTAGGCCTGAACAAGATGCTTGTTGGCCCCACTTGGTATGCCAGATATCGGGAAGCCAGGAGCACGCCGCTTCAAACGTGGCGCTACAAACTTTACAGCAATCCCTCGTACTCCGTCCCCCCATTACGGTATTGTCCCAGCTGGTGCTATTCATCAGGCTGTCGGGTCAGAAATCCAGCCAGGAGTGTAATCACTTTACGGGTCATCTACGACATTGTGCCCGTGACACAAGTCATGCTGAGTCGGATCTACACGCACGCGCGCACACGCACACACACACACACACACACACACACACACACACACACATACACACACACACACACACACACACACACACACACGCCGTGTTGCCAGAGAACAATGCCAAGCTGTCACTTTTTAGATCACTGGCCTTCGCTGTAGTTGCCCCTCGTTCAGGCTCGCTAACACTGAACCGGAATTATGTCAAAACTGTTCAAATTTGAAGACCATACAGGTTCTTCTGTACGCGATTTCATTCTTTAAGAGTCTGTGCAAAAAATGAAATAGGAATTGGCATGAGATGTCGGGCTCACCAAGCCAAAGATTTTAACTCCCTCCACGCTCCTCCTCAATGTGTTTACATTACCCGCAGCCAGATGCATCTGACCAACATAAGTACCGGAGTTAGGCGCCCCCAATCGTGCTCGCTACATAATGTGTCTTCAAATTTACAGGGTTTTTTTTTTCCAGCAAATAGGAAATCTTCAATAAGTAGGAACAGTAAACAGTTGGTGACAGACGAGCAAGGCAACTTTTGCTCCCATTATGAAATAACTGCACGCCCATAACTCCGTACGAATGCTGTTTACGATACAAAATCGCCCAGTACAAATGCCAACACAGAGCAACAGTATATTGGGGGTGGGGGGGGTGGGGGGGTTCAAAATATAACAGTCAATTGAGATGGAAAGTACCAACTTGTGCCTGAGTGTTTTAACTGATATTATGCACAGCGTTCTCGATATTTTATGATCAAATTCAGTCTTGCGTTTTGAAGAGAATGGAGCTGACTTGCCCCGAGTCGCAAACGAGCGAGGGAGATCCTGAACTCCAGAGGGGGAGATGGTCCCCAAGACCTGTTTCACTGTGAACACACATGCATTCATTCACTCCGGCCACAGCCAGCCCCAGGGCATCGTTTCCATGCAGTCAAACCGGTCAAACTTGACCACCACCTCATCACGTGTACAGTCTGATTTTCCTCACATTCCAACTTGGCCTCGCCGCACGTTTTGTGAAAGAGAATTTTCCGTGGCAGTCCGGTGTAATCGGTGAAAGCTGGCGCCAGTTTGGATGCTAGACGGTGCTAATTTAAACGCTAGACGCTGCTAATTTAAACGCTGGACGCTGCTAATTTGGACAGTGATTATTTAGACGGTGCTAATTTAAACGCAAGACGGTGCTTATTTAGATTCTAGACAGTGCCAGTTTAGACAGTACTTATTTAAACGGTAGACGGTGCTAATTTGGACAGTGATTATCTAGACACTAGAAAGTGCTAATCTAAACGCGAGACGGTGCTAATTTAGACGGTGCTTATATAGACGCTAGACGGTGCTAATGTAGACACTAGACAGCTCCATGTTGAGTCAGTAGAAAGACGAATTCTAAGAAGAGTTTCTGTTGAAGAACATGAATGCAAGAAGATTAATTGTGTCAAACTGGCCATCAAAACATCAGCATAAAACCCGGGTTGTTGTTCAGTGATAGAGGGAACTGAACGACTGAAATCACTGAGAATCGAACTTCTGTAAGCAGGCATCTCCCTCATCCACTCTCCTCCACGCTGGTTGACACCCGGGCTGTCTTCTTGACAGATGACTATTGCTCATGTTGTCAACTCAACATATCAACACAGTCAATGGATCATTTCATGGTTTTTGATATACTAACCTATCTTCTCTTTTAAAACTGCTTTTAAACGCGAACAAACATGTCTCTTCTTCTGGTAACAAACTGGCTAACATAAAACCGGTCCAGCCGATTAAACAGTTGAGCGGTTAACCTTCTGCCTCGAATGTAGCAAGGCTGTATTTTGTATATTCGTTATTTTTTTTTTTAAATGCAGATTTCACAGTGATAACATCATCGCAGGCTCATTAAACACTATGATTAATACTATTATATACAAGTGCAAAAATTACAAATACAATGCAAGCGGTAGTTTGAACTAACATTTCTGTTGTTATTACTCAGTAATGCATTTTAGAATACCGCGTTTTGTTCTTTATAAAAATGTCTTGCAGAATTTAAATGAATTTATTTTATACGGTGAGAGGTGGACATTCCTCAGATTTTTACCTGAGATTTTTTTTTTAAACGTTTACGCGAAAAAAAATGGCGAAAAAAAGAGTTGGAAATACTGACAGTTCATTAATTCGAAGCGATAAAAAGATTATCCTGCATTGTCACTTTTTCCCTCTTTTCTGTCTCTCTGCCCCCACCTCCACTCCTTTCCTCCTCGCCCCCTTCTCCCTCCTCTCTCTCTCTCTCTCTCTCTCTCTCTCTGTCTCTCTGCCCCCACCTCCACTCCTTTCCTCCTCGCCCCCTTCTCCCTCCTCTCTCTCTCTCTCTCCTCTCTCTCTCTCTCTCTCTCTCTCTCTCTGAGTCAGTGTGTCCGACAGTGTCTCCTTTCAGCTGTTTCATACCCTTTATTCAAGCCTCAGAGTCCACCCTCCCCCTTCTCCCCCTTTGTTTCTGACTATAAAGCACCATCTCTGGTGCCTAAAATGAACAAGAAAAGTTATTGCGAAATGAAATGACAATACAATACTTTCTGACACTCTGCACCTGCTGTCAATCCTGGCATGATTATGGAACGCCGTTCGTTAACTCTCAGTTCACAGCCATCGTGTGCTCTGATACATCAGTATTAAATAAAATAAAAAAAATAACCGCATCTCTTTATCTCTAGCTCTCTCATCATACGCATGCACGCACGAGCACACACACACACACACACACACACACACACGCCAAGTTTCCAGTTGTCGAACACTTGTTCAGCTCGACGTAGGATCTGTAAGTGCGAGTCTCGTGTCCGCCACGCCAGATGGCGAGGTCGGGAAATGGCTTATATAGCCAATAGAGATGTGGAGTGGTCATCTTCAGGGAGTTAGCTGTGTCCATTGACAGCCTGAAGGCCAGCGTGCACCACCAATCCTGTACAGCTGTATCTTCGTCCCTTCCTTTGCCTTCAGCCTCCGAACGCCGTCGTCATCATTCGTGAAGTAATCCTCACCGCGTGGGAAAATTGAGGCGTTCTACTTCACTGGATGTTTGAAAGGACGCGGAGAGATACGGGCCGAAGGGGACTTGGGAGAATACTTCACGGTTGACACTGCTGCAAGAGAAGCTAATACATGTACATTTCAGTGGCCTGGACGGAGGTATGGGGTGTTTATATACAAAGACCTGCATACTCTTATTATGGCTGCGATTGGCTCGTTCTTTTGTGTGTGTGTGTTTGCTCGCTTATTTGTTTGTTAACGGTTCTTTTTTTTCTCATTCTATTATTTTAAGGACTTTGGAAGGAAAGACGAAGATGCGAATAGTATGACGATTTTTTCCTTCACCATTGATCATTGACTCGAGCTGAACAAGTGTTCGACAACTGGAAACATGACAAAACAGGTAACAATAACAGTATAGTAAAATGCTATACGTGTAAACAAAAGAAGAGAAGAGCCAACATTTAGAATTGGCATTTAGAATTAAGAATGAAATTATGGAAAATTAAGAAATAAGAGAAAATGGTGACAAGGTATTGCCCGTTTTGGTGTGGCTGCCTACGGCAGTCTGGCACATGACAGAATGTGTGCAACACTGGTCGTCTGCAGTATACAGCTGTCCAGCCAAGTATCATGTTCCTGTATATGGATAAAGACATAATCAGGACATTGATGTAAGCGCCCCAGCCCCTCTGACATCCGTAACTAGATTGATATAGATGAAAGCATCGTTAATTGAATAGGTGAAATATAAGTATACCTAGGAAACAGTCAACCTTTAGGCTGTTGGTTTAGTTTTCGAAACGCTTTGTGAGAACAATAAACCTTTGAACCATTTCAAATATCTTAGCATTTGTATCGACATTAAAGGAATTATTTCCATGCAGGAGATTTCGGATAGAAATCTGGTTTGGTGGGAGATTTAAGATAGTATTTGCTCGGTGTTGGTTGTAAAGTGGACAGTGAAGTAGGAAGTGTTCGGATGTTTCTTGTGGATATCGACAAGCGCAAGAAGAGTTGTTTGTTAGGTGCCGGGTATAGAGGTCAAAATTCAAATTACTCATACCAAGACGCATACGACAATGACTGACTTGTGCTTCCCTATTTCCATTATAGTAATATGGTGGAACTGGATTGTCATTAGTAGAAAGGTATCGTTTGAGCAGACTGAACGACTGGGACTGTTGGATATGCAGTGGGAGATTGTTCCACATGATTGTGGTAGATAGAAAAAAAGAGTTTTTATAAATATCGGTTTGTGGCGGGGGACTATTCGTTCTGAGGCCTTCGTCTGGGTAGGGGTTGACTGAGGAAACGAGCTGTGGCAACAAGTTTGATATGTAAGTGGGACAGCTACCTTGGAGGATCTTGTAGTATGTTATCAGTTTATGTCTTCGTCGGCGTTCTTTTAAAGTACAGAATCCAGACTCCTTTAACAATTTTTCGTGACTGGTTCCACGGACAGATCCAGTGATGATGCGCAAAGCATCCATGTGTAGGTCTTCTAGAATTTTTGATTGGTACTCTGCGCATCCATCCCAGATTACGTCAGCATATTCAAATACTGGTAGTACGAATGATTTGTACATTGTCTCTAGAGCCTTTCTGGTCAGCTTGTATTTAAATGAACGAAGACAGTTTATCAGTACTCTGGCTTTTGTAGCAATGTAGTTTATGTGTTCACCCCATTTACAATTATCTTGCAAGATAACCCCAAGGTGTTTGTGCTGTCTAAGTTGCTGTAGTATAGAACTACTAAAGGTCAGATTACGGCTATCAGCATTTCCCCGAAACACATTTAGCAGTTCGGTTTTAGACTCATTGAATCTAACTTTCCAAGCTTTTGCCCAGACGTCAATTTTATCTAAATCTGCCTGCAAGACTAACGTTCTTGTAGCTGTGTTTTCCATTGCCAGAGACATGCTTGTGTCGTCAGCAAAGAGTTTGATATCTGAGTCTATATTCT
>CM031602.1:83220326-83245326 GCA_018398815.1 Conus ventricosus | reverse complement strand
GCACCGAGTTTAAAAAATGGTAAAAATACACTAAGGGATAGAAAGACTTCAAATTTTCAGCAATAATCTATGGACAGCTGAACTTTGGTTTGCAGGTGTTATTTTAGATGGATGTGAAAATATTTTTATGGTTCAACACTCGCATACCTGATTTTACCTGGAAAACACGCCTACGTCAGTCAAATAGGTGATAGACAGGCAATACAACATCCATCAACTTTATAGTACCTACCTTTTGGTGGCAAGTTGTCAGGTTCACCATCTGAAAAGAACTGATGGGTGTTGTGAGGTGTTAGTAGTTATACAGGTAGCTAGGAATATTACGTGAAATTTTTGTGACGCTTTTAAGTCACAATATATTTACATAGCAGGAAAAAAATTAACAGGTCAAAATCACTCCATATTTACTGAAAAAGTATTGAAGTGCATGCTTTTTGATCTGCATGAGTTAGTTTGTGCTTGTGAGAAAAAAATTCCTAAGACTGATAATACTTTTAACTATATGTAGGTGTTAGTAGGAAGGAAGAAAGACAAGCATCACAACACAAAACAACACTCAAATATTTTTGTCGTACTCACCATATGGTTCCAGAAGTAATGAATTATATAATCCAAATGTGATCACACACAAAGAATAGTCACTGGAAGTGTCCTTGCTCTTTGACGCTTTTGTCACACACAGAGCACTGACATGAAATTTTCTGTCCGTTGTGCACTTTTCTCACATGCACTAACTCCAGTACTTTTGTATGTGGCACTTTTAATCATTCAGTCAACCCCAAAACAGTCTGTACAAAACAAAAATGACTAAGTCCAGTCCTTGCTGTAGTCCAGTATCAGGTGTTCTGCTAAGAATGAGTGTGTAGGAACCTACTCACTGCTGGTGAAACACAAAAGCAGCCACAATCCCCTTAAATATCTACATCATGATCTCCTACCACAAAGGGGTAGGGGCAGGAGGGGTGTGTGTGTGTGTGGGGGGGGGGGGGGGGGGCATAGGGGAAAAAACTGAAAAACAAAACAAAAAATGTCTTGTTTGACGAGTATCTTCTATTCAAGCTGTATTTGTTGTAAAATTTTTACTGTATCGAATACAATTTCATCAGTGAAAACTGAGCCCTCGACGTAAACTAACTACAAACAACAACAACAACAGCAACAACAACAAAACAAGATGCGAAGCATATAAACGTACTCCCAGTTTTCCAAACCGCTTATAAATCGGCCAAGTGCTTTGTGAGATAAGAAATAAAGGCAGAATAACGGTTTTAACGGTTATTTAACCGATGTACACTTTTGAAACTGGTATTTTAGTCCTCACTGGGCTAAAGCCTGTGTACATACCAAATTTCATCCAAATCGGACAATATGTCAAGAATAACGGTTTTTAACGGTCAGATTGTGAAACACTGCATGGAAGTGCCATTTGTGTGTGATGACCTTTCTATATACAAAATTGCATTAAAATCCACCAATATATAAAAAATAACGGCAAAATAACGGTTTATCGGTTATATAACCGATATACACTTTTGAAACCGGTATTTTAGTCCTCACTGGGCTAAAGTCTGTGTACATACCAAATTTCATCCAAATCGGACAATATGTCAAGAATAACGGTTTTTAACGGTCAAATTTTGGAACACTATACAGAAGTGCCATTTGTGTGTGATAACCTTTCTATATACCAAATTTCAATAAAATCCACCAATATATAAAAAATAACGGCAAAATAACGGTTTATCGGTTATATAACCGATATACACTTTTGAAACCGGCATTTTAGTCCTCACTGGGCTAAAGCCTGTGTACATATCAAATTTCATCCAAATCGGACAATATGTCAAGAATAACGGTTTTTAACGGTCAAATTTTGGAACACTATATAGAAGTGCCATTTGTGTGTGATAACCTTTCTATATACCAAATTTCATTAAAACCCACCAATATATAAAAAATTAACGGCAAAATAACGGTTTAACGGTTATATAGCCGATATGCACTTTTGAAACCGGTTGTCACGAGTTTGTCACGAGGCCTATGACGATTGACCCATCTAGGGTGGTGGAATTATTCATTTATTTATTGTCGTTGTTGTTGTCGTGTATCCGTCCCTTAATGTGGCTTGTGGTGTGGTTGCACCTTAATGTAGCTCAGCTCAGGTTAGGTTTACTTTCTCTCTCTCTCTCTCTAATTTCACTGCCCGTGCAATTCATCCTGCAGGTTCACGGGTGGCTGGCACTTTTCTCTTGTACTGGCTGTCTCTATCGGCCTCTCACCTGTCTTTTTACCTGCCGCACGTGCAACATTCCTCTTAGGCTTGAGGTATTCTCACTGTGACGTAGGGTGGCATGTTGGCCGCCATCGGTTAGGCAGGTTTTCTCTTCACTCGAGCGGAAGATGTCCCTGGGAGCGCCTGCTCCGGTTCTGGTTCTCAACCACTTCGTCGAAGGTACGGTCGGTACCTTCATTCCTACAGTCGGCCTGTAGGGGAGGGACATCATCTCTTTTCCGCATCTGCACTGCTGGTCCCCTCGACTGGACAGAGGGCAGAGAGTCGCTTGACCCGCCACTTTTTGGGTCACCCACGGGTAGCTGGTAAGCATCAGTTTTGTGTTTTTTTTTGTTGTTGTTGTTGTTGTTAGCCGGCTAATTCTTCTCTTTTGCGCAATTTCTTTTTGTTTTCAAAATTATAAAAGAAATATTGTTTGAGACCACTTTTCTCTGGTTAATTCAATCTTTAACCTGGCCAGTCAAAATTATATCCAAAAGTCTTTCTCCTTTTTATGCATCTGGTGATGCGGTAGTCGGTGGGGATGGGGGAGAGCCTGGTGATTTAGGGTTGGAACTTGCTTGGTCTCGCTCGTCCGCCCCTGTCACAATCACCGGTCTCTTATTCTTCGGCCACCGTCTGTTTGTGTGTGCAAGGGGAACGAGTTTTATGTTTGCGAGCGTGCGTACGCATGATTAGTCGTTTGGATGCGTGGTTGGGAGAATTGTGTCGTTTTGAAATGTTGCTATAAAATGTGGTGATAATTGTGCCATTGAATTATTATTTGCAAATGTGGTGGCAGTTATAAAGCAATGGTTGCTGTATTAGTTCAGTTCCTAAGAAAGGAAAATGTTGAACGTGAGTGAGGGAAGGATAAAGATACAATTTGCTATTCGTTTGTTTAGCCTGTGAATGTAATCTCTTACCTGCTTCGTGTGAGAAAAACCTTTAGCGAACAAGTCTCAGTTGGTTTGTTTACTGTGTTATGCTCAGGTCTGTGTTGAGCTGGTGCTATTAATGTATTCAGCAAACCTCCCCTCGCTCATCATGCGAGTGGCTGTTAGGATTTAACAGCATATGTCAGACCGTACTGACTGCGGGGTTCCAGTACCCTTCTTTCCTTCCAGTTCCTTCCGTTTCCTCTCCTCCCGGGGGATTCACCCGAAGCTTGCGCTGTTGGGGCCGCGAACTGGTTGAGGAGCACGTGGACTTTGCTGGAGGGTCCTAACCCTGTCCGGGACCTTCAGCGACAACGCCTCGTCCCACGGGATGCGTTCTCCACTGTCCTCGGACTTCATACAGCCCAAGTGACCAGTGTGGTTAGCTCTGTGTCGTGCAATTTGGGTGTGTGTGTGTGTGTGTCAATGGTGTCGGCATTGAAAGACACTTCGTTCAAGAACCGACCCGGTTTGGGGCACCTGATGCGACACGGTGCTCCCAGTGGACTTTGGAGAGGCAGGGGTGTGGGGGAACCACGTGAAGCACGGAAAGGAATGTGTGCTAGAAATGCTTATTTATGATTATGGTTATGTTGTGGGCGTTGAAATGCTTGTTTGTGACTATGGGTATGTCGTGTGTGTTGAAAGGCTTAATTGTGTGTATGTCGTGTGTGTTGAAATGCTTGATTGTGATTGTGCATGTTGTGTGTGTTGGAATGCTTATTTGTGACTATGTGTGTGTTGGTGTGAATAAATGGGGTGTTGCATTGTAATCTTTCTTGTGTGGTCTCTTGCGGGGCGTGTGAGGTCAGTCACTCCCTTCACTCCCATCTAGACCGATCCTGTCAGGGCAGACCTCCAGGGGTCGGTCGTGACACCGGTATTTTAGTCCTCACTGGGCTAAAGCCTGTGTACATATCAAATTTCATCCAAATCGGACAGTATGTCAAGAATAACGGTTTTTAACGGTCAAATTTTGGAACACTATATAGAAGTGCCATTTGTGTGTGATAACCTTTCTATATACCAAATTTCATTAAAATCCACCTATATATAAGAAATAACGGCAGAATAACGGTTTTTAACGGTTGTTTAATCCATTTTCAGCATTACATCACTTACATATGGACAGAGGATCCGATTTGTCACAAGATCATCCAAACCACTTATAAATTGGCCAAGTACTTTCTGAGATATTCCATAAAGAAGAAAAACCGTTACAGGCCGTTACAACCGTTAGTAACGGCTATAATGGGGCAAACTAAAACATCAGGCATCATCCGTGACCCATAATGAACATACCTGCTAATTTTCATAAAGGTCGGCCAAGTACTTTCTGAGGTATTCCATAAAGAAGAAAAACCGTTACAGGCCGTTACAGCCGTTAGTAATGGTTATAATGGTAAACTAAAACATCGGGCATTATTCGTGACCCATAATGAACATACCTACAAATTTTCAGAAAGATCGGCCAAGTACTTTCGGAGATATTCCATAAAGAAGAAAAAGCGTTACAGGCCGTTACAGCCGTTAGTAACGGTAAACTAAAACGTCGGGCATCATCCTTAACCCATAATGAACATACCTACAAATCTTCAGAAAGATCGGCCCAGTAGTTTTGTCTGGAGCGAGTGGAACACATTTTGACCACGGACACACAGACACACACACAGACACAGACACAGACAGCATTTCTTCGTTCCCATTCTAAAGTACTCCCTGTTCTATAAGAACTGGGAGTACAACAAAGTGGGAAACTTTTAACTGATATTTGAAATTGAGTTCGAAGTTGTCATTTCATAACGTAAGCTTATCTTACTATTGTAAGAAAATGTAAGAGGCTGCGATTTTATTAAGCCTATTCGTTCTACCGGTCTCCCGCATTTGGATTCTATGTTGATTTGTCTTCGTAGGGATTTTGGGGTCTGATCAGAAGCAATAATAGAAGTGCGTTTCTTAACCGCGACGTACCTAGTTTGTCCTTTCAGTATGCTGTCCTGGCATTGCGCCACTCTTCCCCATGTGTTACTCAGACAACCCTTTTAGTGTGAAACATTTGCCGAGCACCATTTTAACTTGCGGGCATACCAGTTTCTTTCTTTCTGTCTTTTTCAACAATCTTTTCATTTACCATTTTACCGTTTTCATTATTTGACGTATTTTCGTTATTATAATGCAGACCAAATAAAATGAAAATGCTCGAACTGATCAAATGTGCAGCACTTTATACATCTATTGGCCCAACGGATTCTCTTCCTGTTGCTCTCTGTTTTTCCGTTCAGTACGAGCCAGTCCTTTTCTTATTCCTTTGTCCAAAAATGGAAGAGATTTTCAAGCTAACCCACAGACTAACTTGCACTGTGCTCCAGGCACTGCCTAGCCCATTCTGCTCCCAAATATTTGCCACGCCCTTGTCACTATCATTGTCGTCTGCCTGAGGCATGGGAGATAATACTCGTTTCAAGAAACCAAGGGTTTTTTTGTGTGTGTGTTTTTTAAACCTACTTTCTCTTTTTAATGATGCTTTCAAACATCGTAAAAATTATGTATTCAATGTTCACAGGCTGCTTGAAGCATACATAACATAAACATGATATGTTTTAACAATTAGCGCATCGATTCAATGTAATGCGTAATCAGAATGAGTATTGGAAGAAAAAAAAAAGAAGTAAAAATCTAACTTTTCACGGACAGTTATGGTTTAGTTTACGGTGCAAGTTATTCCACTTTCGTTTAGAATCAGACAACGCAATTTGTTTGTTCATTTATATAGTAATGTTTCTGTTAAATGTGTTTAAAGTTAAATCTAACCATACACACACACATAATTATAAATATATATATATATATATATATATATATATATATATATATATATATATATAGCTATGTGAATGGAAAAAAACCCAACAAGTTTGTAAATTTGTCCTCCCAATATTTCGACCACCTATATATATATATATGTGTGTGTGTGTGTGTGTGTGTGTGTGTGTGTGTGTTTTGAGGTGGGGGGGGGGGGGGGGGGGGAGGGGGGGCGGCGGTTTCTTTGTTCCGTGTGCCCCATGCATGCATGAGTGGTCGACCGTCGGATTGGGCCAACAAGAAAATTGTTTTACCATTAGAGCTAAGGTCACCTTCTTTATCGATGATTTTGTGTCTCCCCACCGGCCTTGCTTTCAATCTCTTTTCATCGGCAGGCCTAATTGCTAGTTCATTTCTAATGCATAAAGCCGACTCTCTTCAATACTTTCACAGCCGAGTCGTTTGCGAAGGAGGAAATCGAAGAGTCTTGATTCAGTTCTAGCCACGGTGGTTTGGAGAGGGAGGGTGGGGAGCGTGGGCGGGAGGGGGGGGGGGTGCATGTGTGTGTGCGCATGCGCGTGAGAGAGAGAGAGAGAGAGAGAGAGAGAGAAAGAGCGCAAACGGTCGCGTATAGGTGCACATGCGTGTGTGCGTGTGTGTGTGGTGTGAGTGTGTGAGTGTGTGTGCGTGTTCTTCACGGCATTCAAAGCTGTGTGTCCTGATTCTTTCGTCATGCAAGGGAACACAGAGACTAGCAAAGTTCAGCTGTCATATCTCCTAAGGAGGAATATGGGGGGGGTGGGGGGGGGGGGGTAGGACACTCAGTTGAAGAACCCGCATCAAGGTGTTCTTTCAGCCGCTAGAAAACTGTAATAGACGACAAAAGAAGGAACGTGTGTGTGTGTGTGTGTGTGTGTGTGTGTGTGTGTGTGTGTGTGTGGAGAGAGAGAGAGAGAGAGAGAGAGAGAGAGAGAGAGAGAGTGCGTGCACACACACAGAGAATGCCACACACACACACACACACACACACACACGGAGGAGTTAATATGTTTGAAGGCGGAACCAGTAAACAGGTGAGACTGAACTGTCTGTCGCCAGCAACTGACGGTTTGGTCATGGTGTGACAATTTTCACCTGGTCATTCTAATAAAGGCTGTTTACGTCACTTCTGGGATACTACGAGACACAAATGATCACAACTGATTAGTAAAACGAAAGAAAGTAAAAGCCTCAACACAAAGAAAGTTAGTTTTAAAGCTAGGTGACTGAGGGCGGAAAATGAAGCCAATTTGAAAAAGAAAGGGTATTAGTTCCGCAAGACAATACAGAGAAACGGATTACTGGACAAAGAAAGGGTATTAGTTCCGCAAGACAATACAGAGAAACGGATTACTGGACAAAACACAATGCATTTCGACATCTTGGGTCTTCTTCTGGCAAAAACAAACAACATTTAGGACAATGAAAGCAAAGAACGAGCAACCGCTTATCTTCTCATATTTGGTGCAAAATGGGTGTTGGATGAAAACCTGCTGAGTTAAATAATGTTGGTACTAATATAATCACACTGGTTGGAAAGGAATGCAAGTGATCAATGAGAAAAGGATGAACATGCCAACAATACAACAAACAAAAGGGAAGAAAAAGAGAGAGAAAGGGACGGAGAAAAGGGAGGGGATTGGTATCTGTGTAAAGAACAGATATATAGTAAATGGAGGGGGGAAAAGGAAGATTGCTGTAAGTTATATACGAGGTAAATAGCTGGGGGTATGGTAGTGTAAGTTGGTGAGGATATAGTCAGCTGGTGTTGCTGTGTTGATAGGTGCATGCTATTTTTGGATGTTGATGACATGGGGGTGGAGGGAAGGGGGTGGGGGGATTTTATAATTCAAAACAGAAAAAGAGAGGGGGAAGCGGGAGGATCAAATACCTGCACCCACACTCATGCACAGGAAAGATGGAAGGGGAAGAGAAACTCATGTGGAGGTGGTAGTGCATTCAGTTGAAAGAAAGCCAGGTGTAAAAAAAAAAAAAAAGATGCAAAGCATATAAACGTATTCCCAGTTTATCTTGAATATGCGCGAGATATTCCATAAAGAGGAAAAACTATCTTGGACTGGTGTAACCGTTAGTAATGGCTATTCTGGTAAACATCGGCCATCATCTGTGACCTATAATGAACATACTTAAATATTTTCAGAAAGATCGGCCAAGAACTTTCTGAGATTTTCCATAAAGAAGAAAACCATTATGGGCCGTTAGTAACGGCTGTAACGGTAAACTAAAACATCGGGCATCATCCTTGACCATAATGAACATACCTGCTAATTTTCACAAAGATCGGCCAAGCACTTTCTGAGATATTCCATGGAGAAGAAAAAGCGTTACAGGCCGTTAGTAACGGCTGAAACGGTAAACTAAAACATTGGGCATCATCCGTGACCCATAATGAACATACCTACAAACTTTCAGAAAGATCGGCCAAGTACTTTTTGTGACATTCCATAAAGAAGAAAAACCGTTACAGGCCGTTAGTAACGGCTATAACGGGGTAAACTAAAACATCGGGCATCATCCGTGACCCATAATGAACATACCTGCTAATTTTCACAAAGATCAGCCGAGTACTTTCGGAGATATTCCATAGAGAAGAAAAACTGTTACAGCCGTTAGTAATGGCTGTAACGGTAAACTAAAACATCGGGCATCATCCTTGACCCATAATGAACATACTTGCAAATTTTCAGAAAGATCGGCCAAGTGCTTTCTGAGATATTCTATAAAGAAGGAAAACCGTTACAGGCCGTTAGTAACGGTAAACTAAAACATCACGCATTATTCATGACCCATAATGAACATACCTACAAATTTTCACAAAGATCGGCCAAGTACTTTTTGAGATATTCTATAAAGAAGAAAAACTGTTAGAGGCTGTTACAGCCGTTAGTAACGGCTATAACAGGGTAAACTAAAACATCGGGCATCATCCGAGACCCATAATGAACATACCTGCTAATTTTCACAAAGATCGGCCAAGTACTTTCTGAGATATTCCATGGAGAAGAAAAAGCATTACAGCCGTTAGTAATGGCTGTAACGGTAAACTAAAACATCGGGCATCATCCTTGACTGCATAATGAACATACCTACACATTTTCTGAAAGATCGGCCCAGTAGTTTTGTCTGGAGCGAGTGGAACACATTTTTGACCATGGACAGACAGACAGACAGACACACACACACACACACACAGACAGCATTTCTTCGTTCCCATTCTAAAGTACTCCCTGTTCTATAAGAACTGGGAGTACAAAAAGAGGAGGGGGGGGGGGGGGGAGCGGATAGGCCTGTGAGTAAACAGTAGAACAAGGGGAGAGTGCGGTGAGAGGTGAAAGGAAGGTTTTCATCTAACACCCATTTTGCGCCGAATATGAGAAGATATGTGGTTGTTCGTTCCTCGTTTTCAATGTTATAAATTTTAAAAAAATGAAGAAAAGTTCAAGAGCAGCAATAGGCAGGAACTTGGTAACAGGAGTCCAACACAACAAGCACCAGATGTTAACAGTTGTTGTTGTTGTTGTTGTTTTCATGTCTTCTGAACTAAGATCTTTTGTCATACAATTTCATCTTGAATTCATGGTAAAAAAAAATCATCTTAACAAAAATTCACAATGTCACCATTTTTAACAAGGTACCTAAATAAAAGAAAACAAACAAAGCAGCAAGCAAACTTTGAACAGATATACAAAATGTTTTGCCCAACAGTTCCTCTTAGATGAAAGCTTAATGTAGAAAAGACTCAGGAAAAAGCAGAGCTCTGAGATCCGTCGGATCCACACGAACCTGTCATGGGTACGCCTCCAGGCAAATTCCATCCTTCACACCAAGTTTCCACATTACAATCGATTGTGTACGTTTTGTGTACTCTTGCTGACCGACAGAGAAACAAATCATCCTACAAAAAAAAAAGTGGTTGAAAATATAACCTCCGACAGCATTAAACATATTCACATTGATCAAAGTTGCTAAATCTAAGGTCATTATTCTTTTGACTACCTTGAAGTCTAAAGAGGTTTTCTGTTCGTTTGTTTTGAGAGAAGGGGAAGGGGGTACCAAACGCTAGCAATGCCTAGGGGAGGGGTGTGTGTGTGCGGACAGTCCCAAGTGTTACTTCATCGAAAAAAAAAGGAATATAATTCCTGAGCCGTAAGCTCACAAAGATAAAACGTACATGCAGACAGACTGACAAACCACACATCCCCCATCCCAGCCCTTTACACACACTTTACTGAGCTAAACAAGGCCAAACAAGTTTTCAGTGAAGAAGTGACAGCCTGTACCTCCCACCAACCCCCGCCCCCATATTCTGCTACACCCTCCCCCTCCCCCCTTCCACATACCTCCCTCCCCTTTTCCCTTACCCTGGGTGCTAACTATATTTTAAGCATTTGGTGTGGGGATGGGAATACAATTATTTTTTTTAAACTCCTGACCAATGTCATTCAAATACGTAGTAGGATACACACCAATTCATTCTTTATCTGTATGAGAGGCCTTTGCCTGTCATGAAAGGGGGCCACAATTGTTCTATTAAAACACACACACAGATCAATCTAATTATATATCAATTTGTCATCAAGAAACAGTAATACTCAACTTACAGGCATTTTGTAAACTTGATAAATCGACAGTTTCCATCTGAAGGCCAAAGTTCATTCCTAAATGCTTGAAATAGACCCAGCTGAAGTAAAAAAAAAAAGCTTACAGAAAGACAGCTGGAGAGAGACAGAGACAGAAAGAAAGAGATACAGAGAGAGAGAGAGAGAGAGAGAGAGAGGAGAGAGAGAGAGAGAGAGAGAGAGAGAAAGAAAGAAAGAAAGAGATACAGAGAAAGAGAGACAGAGGAAAGAACATAAGGTTGAGGGGTGGAGATGGGTGGGTTCCCGTTTATTTGGGACGGTATGGTCAGCCGTTTTTCTTATGTTTAGCTCCTTCACCATGTTCCTATAAATAAACGAGTTGGCTGTACAAATCAACCCCTCCCCCCCCCCTCCCCCCCCCCCCCCCTTCTCAATCTATAATTCTGCTGACTTATACATGAGAAAAGGTAGGTAGAGGCGATCCTGCTTGGATTCAGAACCCTCTCGTCCTTCTCCCTGATTATTTGGGTGAGGGTGGGGAGAGGCAGCAATGTTCACCCCCCACCTGAACTTGACCCAGCCAAAGCGAATGTGCGCCGATTAACTCTTTGAGAGCATGAGTGATTACTCCTTCTTCCATGGACTACATATATATATATATATTTCATGATACTTTCTCAAGGTTTCTCTTTAGTTGCGAGATAATTCAGGATTTTTTGTCGCTAACATTTAATTAACTGAACAAGACAGAATAGTAGGTAAATGTTTCCCCGTTCTATTCTAAGCAGTGCATGTTCATAGACTGGCAGAAACTGCCCTCAGAATTAAAAAAAAAAATTCTCTGAAGAAGGTTAATATTCAAGCTAAAGTGAATGTGCTCTGAGTGACTCTTTGAGAGCGTAAGCAATTACTCCTTCCTCATGGACTTGGATATAATATATATTGCCTTGGATGCTTATAAAACTGTGCAGTCAAAAAACACGAACTTGAGTGTGTGTGTGTGTGTGTGTGTGTGTGTGTGTGTGTGTGTGTGTGTGTGTGTGTGTGTGTGTGTGTGTGTGTATACATGTTTCTGTGTGAACATAAAATACATTTACATGCATCTGTGCAGCAATTTACAACTTGTACAGATGCATGCACATGAATCTGTACATGTTTCCATATCAACCATACAGAAATGCATGCATGTTAAAACAAACAAAATGCTTTACAAAGGAAGTAGTTCATCTTGTTTTTTAATTCAACACACACACACATAAAATGCAAAATATTATTTACAAGTCTATGACTTACAAGTCATACAAACGAGTCATTTCAAAACAGCATTCACTCACTCTTCATTACCAGAGCAGACACGAGCAAGATAAATGCTATGCTGCACGCTTTTCCACAAAGCTTTTACTTTCTTCTTTTGTTGTTAATTTAGTTATCTAATCACACAGTAAATGTGAGCTTGGAGTGCCCAGCCAAAAATTCTCTAAACACATTTTTGCATTCTTTTAGGTGGTCAACAAACTGTGTGTGTCTGGCTAGTTTGACCTGTATGATACGATATTGGCTGTTGCAATTACACTTCAGCCGCGCCTGTTTGGCGTGTGCCCAACCAGTTCAAATAATTTGGTACTGTATTGACAGCTGCAACTTCACTTCACCCCACTGATACTTACATTAACATTTTGATCACTTTCAGTTTGTTCCCAGTCCGGGGGCTGAAATAGCTCAGTTGGTAGAGCGCCGGACTCCTGATCCTGGGGTTGTGGGTTCGAATTTTGGTACAGGGGGATTTTTCCCTCAGAGTTAACATTGGTTCCGACTCTATTTCCCATACAGTCCTTCGAATGAGACTATAAACCGAGGTTCTGTGTGTGAACGCACGCACAACATCTTGCACACACATAAAATCCCATCACCAACTTTCGGAAGAGAAGGCCAGTTTGGCCGTCGGTATGGATGACACGTTACACATAGCATGCACCTTCCCTGAAGATGGAGTATGGCTGCCTTAATGGCAGGATAAAAAACGGTCATACACACAAAACTCCACTGCCTGTCTTATACGCGCAGTGTCCGCAGGAGTTTCAGCCTGCGTATGCAGAAAGAAAAGAAAAAAAAAAAGTTCCAAGTCTATTCTGATCTGTTCAGTGGAAAGGGTGGACATGACCATCTGCCTTGCAATACAACACCGGGGTATACATGCACACGTCTGCAAATGATCAAGGCTCCTTTCTGTGTGTGGGGACTTGCAGATCAGATGTGCATGTCAAACACCCTGTGTCAGCATTACTTTCCATGGGCTCTGGTCATACACATAACACACAAAGGCATGCACTGCACACTTGGGAGCATTCCCCCATGGCTTTCTGAAGCGTTCTGACGAATGTTCAGCACAGTTCATCAAAAAGAAGTTATTCAGCAGTCTGTCGATGCACCCTACGTCTAAACCATCAAGTAATGATAACACGCCTGACACAACATTTTGCCCTACCAGCCGCCATGGTTCACGGATTTGCGGGTTGGGAGGCCATGGGTTCAATTCCCATTACAAGCGTTTATCTGTGGGATTTTTTACTTGGCCCTGGCTGGCTCTTATCCTGGCTTCAGTGCGCCATAGACTGAAATCAGTGCACTGGGACCTTAGCTGCTCAACTTCATTGACCAGCACTGCAGGTGACCCGATCTCCCAGGCCTGGTTGATGCTGGGATAGGTTACGAAAGGAACAATAGGTTACAGCACTTTCATGTAGTCTCTGACCACTAAGGAACACCACTGCATCGTCTTCATCACCCTAAACGATCACCTTTAAAAAAAAAATTCTTCAAGTCTGAGGCCCATGGATGATCGACAAAAGAAAAAGTTACCTACTGAGAGGGAAGAACATCCAAGTTACATTTTCTCACCACCTGTTCAGTCTACACACTCTCATTCTAAAGCTTTCATACACTGAAATAATCATCATCATACAGTCATGTGTGTAGCACACTCAGACACGCTGGGTCACAAAGACAAAGGGGCGGGGGGAGCAGGGGAGGTGACCCAGCGTCGTCATGATGATCTGTCTTGCTTCTCTGCTGGTCTGCTGGAGAAGGGGTTCAGTCGGCCCAGAAAACTGCAACAATGACACAAGAGGGTGACCATACTGCTGGCTCCAGCCATTCACATACTGAACGGAGGAGGTGAGAGAGAGACAGACTGATGAGACCAAGATGAAAAGAAGGGGAAAAGGGAACGTGTTAAAGAGATAGACAGAGACAGAGACAGACAGAGAGACAGACAGACAGACAGTGAGAGAGAGAGAGAGAGAGAGAGAGAGAGAGAGAGAGAGAGCGCAAGAGAAACAGAGAGAGAAGAGAGAAAACAAAAGAACAACTTTTTTTCATTGAGAAAAACAATAAAATAAGCGCTAGGTGGCTTCTTTTCACCACCTGATCCTCACAAAAGAAAAATATTGATAAATAACAAAAGCAGCATGACAATATATTTCAATGCAATGTGATGCATGAAATTTAGAAACACACGGAAACAATTGCATAAAAACCAGCAAGTTTCAAAACAAAACAAAAGAAAACATGATGCAAACAACTGTAACCAGCAAGCATCTGCTGTTTGACTGTTTACCTCTTCAAGCTCATTTACCACCATTATCAGGCATGTCTTTGTGTGAGGTCTTTTCAGATTTAAAGCTTGCCTTCAGCGTTGTTTTCTCTTTATTTTGTAGTCCAGTTAAGCATTTACTTTAAGATTACTTGCAGGTATGTTGTAGGGATGCTTAGTGGGACATATATATGCACTTAGATAACCACATTATGCAACACTTACATAGTCACAGACATTTATGCATCTCTCTCCTCTCTCTCTCTCTCTCTCTCTCTCTCTCTCTCTCTCTCTCTTCGTCTAATATCACATATGTGAAAAGATGTAAAACTGAAGTACTACTACTATGAGACAACAAAAAGAGCAGGAGTGAATAAGTGGGAGAGCGAAAAAGATACAGAATCAAAACAAGGTGTGTGTGTGTGTGTGTGTGTGTAGTGTACTTTCCAAAACCTATAAAGTGGGTTAGCACACTAATCAAAAACCTGGAGTGTGGAACACTTTAAAAAAAAAATTTGTTTCTTTTAAACCTAGGTTGTTTTTCACACAGCTTCCAGCATATTTTTTATTGTTGAAAATATTTCTCAGGAAAAATGTACACTTTCTGAATAGCTGATTTATGAAACAAACATCAACCTGTCACAAGAAAAGTCTTTAAAAACCGAGTTTTCCAAATAAGAAAAAAAAAGTGTTTAAAGTTGTAGAACTTTCCAGCTTTGTTTAAATGAACGAATTTAGTGCAGAGGCAGGGCTTTACACTTTTCAGTCAATGACATAACCCAAATCAACAATTCAGTCTCATTTCAAAGGTAACGGTTAAGGAAATCTGAGTTTCCATCCCACATGTTCATCTTCTGTTTCTGCCATTTTGGAAAGACAGACGACATCATCTGCCCGAGTTATGATTTCACTCACTTCGTGAACGGTTTCCATAAAGCACTGAACGTACTGTGAAAGTTGTCACAACTAACAATGACTGCGTTCAGACAACGTTTGTTTTAAAAAACGCAGGAGCAGTATGTGAGTAGTTGTAGAGCACCCCTGGCCTCACAAGAACACTGTAGAGGACAGCAATCAAAACCGGTTTCGTCTCCAGCATTAAGTGTGTTTGGAAGCTAGAACGTCACCAGGTAAAGGCATCAAACTATTAACAGCACGCATTTTCAAAAAAGACATGGGACAGTGCAGCTCGGTCTGAACCCCCCATACAGGGATTGGCCAAGTCAGAAATTTATCTTTTCAATCGAGCGACCATTCTGAAACCAGAAGAACTAAAGCCGAGCTGCATCTTCCATGATGTGACTATTCAAAGGAAGGATGCTTCTCTCAGCTCTTCCCAACTTTCCACTGTCCATGATGAAATGAGGTCTTCCAGTCTGCCATCCCCAGGTCATGAATAACTGTCCTCCAGCCTCCTCCAGTACACAAGTCCAAGCCTTCCTCTCACCCTCCCTCAGTAAGGAGGTCTCTCCCTTCTCTCACCCTTGTTCAGTGACAGTGTGCATCCACATGCATGTGTGTGTGTGTGTGTGTGTGTGTGTGTGTGTGTGTGTGTGTGTGTGTGTGTGCATGCATGCATGCGTGTGTCTGCGTGTGTGTGTGTGTGTGTGTGTGTGTGTGTGTGTGTGTGTGTGTGTGTGTGTGTGTATGCATGTGCATCTGTGTGTGTGTGTGTGTGTGTGTGTATGCATGTGCGTGTGTGTGTGTGTGTGTGTGTGTGTGTGTGTGTGTGTGTGTGTGTGTGTGTGTGTGTATGTGCGTGTGTGTGTGTGCACGCATGTGTGTGTCTGCATGTGAGTGCATGCACAACTAAGCACAAAAAGCATCCATGCATCATGCTCACCTCTCGGAGGATCCACTATCCACATTTGATTCTGGAACATAGTCAAAGGAACATTTCACTGACAAACACAGATATTGCTTCCTGTTTCAAACATAAGCCAGTTTTGTTCTACACACATTGGGTACAAGTGGATAAGCACTCTTCTCTGGATTCAGGCCAGGGACTGGGTTTTCACTGCTCGAGATAACCAGGTTAGCTTTTCTTCAGAGTCAACATCTTGTGCAGACTCCTTACCCTTCCAGTTCCTTCTCATGAGACTTTACATCAAGGTCTGCATATATGTATATGTATTATATATATGTAGAGAGAGACACAGAGAGAGAGAGAGAGAGAGAGAGAGAGAGGGGAGAGAGAGAGAGAGAAAGAGAGAAAGAGAGAAACAGCGACAGAGAGAGATACAAAGCTTTAACAACCTTTATACCTAAGTAATATTCCATTCCATTCGAAAGAGGATTATGCCATCAATGCCAGCAGGCAAAACAACAACAGCATGCACGCTGGTGGCCAGTTTGGACATCACCAAGTTTACACATCATTCCCCACGATGGAATGCGACTACTTTAATGGTGGGATTGAAAACTGTCACCTACCTAAAAACATCACCACCACCGAAGCTCATAGTTCCAGCTGAGGAAGGAAAGATGAAAAACGACTATTGTAATTACCAGGCAGTAAACTGCACTGTTATGTAAGCCACACCAGCCAATTTTTTTTTTTCAATCAGAAAAAAACAACAACATACATACGCTGCAACCTAACATTAGCTGCAAGAAAACAGCAGAGAAAACCGACAACGAAAATGATGAAGAATGACATATGACTATCGTGACTGGCAAGTGACAAGACATGGCAGCGCATACAATCAAGCGAAAAAATCAGATGTCCAGAATCTTTTTCATCACCATTCTCAGCTGCACTATAACAACTGAAGAATCTGTCTTCAGTTTCAGACACAAAGGGTTTCAAGAACTTTACATGTATGTCGGCCATTTTGTCCAAGAACTACAGGTATCACCTCCGCTCAAATGCTCATTGTGACTATTGTGTCGTCTCTTGCTGAAACTATGCCTGCTTTTTTTAAAGCAATTAACAATCATGGACTGCTGCGGTTTTTTTTTCTCTCTTTTTTTTTGCTTCAGGAAAGTTTGCCATGAATATGCAATGGTTGTCCCATCCACTTGAGCTGCAGCATATGTATGCCACTGCAGGGGTAGTATGCATCAAGTAGAATTCAGAAGAAAAAGAAAAGTAGTGGCTCATTGCTCAGCAATTACAGTAATGTGTCCTGAGAGTGCTGAATCACAACAGGCACTACTGACCATTACCCAGAATGCAGCTGTGATAGGACCTCCACGGTCGACTGGGCTATACACAAGCTGACTGGACCAACACGGACGACTCATTCCAGACACTGTCACAGAGCCACAACTCACCACTCATCTGCTGAGCCAGCTCTTCCATGAAGAGGTCCTTGAGGGGCCGACGAGGGTTGGCTTCCTGTTCCTTCCGCACCTTCTCCAAAGCTTCCTCCACTGAGAGTCCAATCCACTCAGCCTCTTCCAGCTGCGTGTCAGCAAAGTTGTTTGTTCAGCCATTCATACTTGTTTTCAAGCAAAAAAAACACTTTTCAGGACAAACTTTCTGTGCGCCTCCGAGAAACCAACAGCAATTTTCCTTAAATACAAGCAGACGATTTTCAAATTCTCATCATAATTAATTATCAACTTTCTACATGAAATTATCTATTGTGCAACAAGAACAGAAAGAGTGACAAAGTGTACCACTGGTATCTGTCCGTCTGCCTGCGACACTTGCTCATATTTTTGTCATGCTTTTATGTTGCGTTGTTTTTTCAGCTGTTACTTTATGTGCAAACACTTTTTCATCTTTTTGTCATGCTTTTATGTTGTGTCGTTTTTTCAGCTGTTACATTTATGTGCAGATGAAGACTTTAACAATAATAATTAGCCTTATAAGGTGCGTCCCCAGTTTTTCTAATACAAGGGAAACTGCTTTAATTTGGCCAGATTACTTCCCCTGAATTCATTTTACGGAGTAGCTTTTCTTTTCTTTCCCTCTTTATTAAACAAGTTTTCAGACTTAAGCCTTTGCGATATGCAACAGAAAAAACGCCTGTATCTGTCTACATTTCAATAATTTCATTATTTTCTTTTGGATTTTGTTTAGCGATGTATGGGTGACAATATTCTCCTCGTTATTGTTACTTGTTAGTATTATCATAATAGATCAATAATAATCATGTATCTTGTGAACATCCATTTCCCACAAATAATCAAATGCACACACACACACACACACACACACACACATACGCACACACATGCACAGAATGTATGTGTACATCCAAATAGACATCCTAACACAAACCCACAGATCAAACACACCCACACACATCCACACAAGCTCACACACATGTACATGAATGCACGCACTCATGCACACTCCATGTGCACTGGCACACACACAGGCCTACCCACAAGTGTATACATACTCACACACATGCACAAGTGTATACATACTCACACACATGCATGCACACTCGTACATACACACAACCATAGAAGTTGTGCCAATAATTTTAGGTAGGTACTCACAGTCTGACCAGTTCATTTGGCTAATGCACAGGTCAGACATGTGTTAACTCTTTTGTTCCTTCTTTTCTATGAACCATTACTTCCTCTTATTCCTAGATTCTTATAATACAAGTATTCCCTTCATTCCTGGATTTAGAGAAAAAAAAAAGTGTAAAGTCATAACTGCCACGTGTGCAGTAGCAAACTGGCCAGAACAGAGTGGCTACCACTTTCCCACGCTGTAGGGGCCATTTGGCATCCATTCCATTCATAAACACTGCCCTGCAAGCGACCTGGTCATGACATGTACCGCGAATTTCAAAGCGCTTATCGCCAGAACCGATTTTCCGGGCTGCAGGAAGGAAAGGAGGGATTTTATGCTGCCTGGTTTTCTGGGTTGCAGGAAGAAAGGGTTCAATTTCTGCAAACCGGAAAACCAGGTTGTTCGGATGAAAGAGTAAAGTCACACCCACCAGACCCTCATCTTAGATGCCTTCATCTCCATTAATTATCTAACAATCAGTTGTAACTCTTGGGCATCACGTCTCACCTTAGCAGATATGGTGTAGCTTACATGGACTAGTGTGTACACAGTGACACCTTATGACCAATATATTTTTTAATGTTTCTTATCAAACACTGCCCGAACCCACAATTATTTCTTATGCACCAGCCTGATACAAATCTGGGTGCTTGTTTCAGCTTCACTGATAATGAAGTCCTTCAAAATGGAACTTCCAAAATCAAAATTGGTATAGATCATTCAACAGGATATGCAGGCACAAATCTTTCTTCCAAATTAAAAATGCTTCCACAATTGAATGGCCTGCATGAGAAATCTCCAACAAATCTTGGGTTTTAAACAGACAGAGAGATGTTCTTTCACACACACACACACACACACACACACACATGTACACAACACACAACACATGTACGTACACACACACACGTACACACACACACATATACATGCGCACCACACACACATACATGCACCACACATGTTCACATCAACTGTGCACACACACACACACACATACACACGCCACCACACACACATACACACAAACACATGCACACACATGCACGCACACATGTTCACGTCAATTGTGCACACACACACACACACACACACACACACACACACACACACTCACGCACACACACACACACACTCACGCACACACATACACACACACACACACACACACTCACATACACACACACACACACACACACACTCACACACACACTCACGCACACACACACACACACACACACACACACACACACACACACACACACACACACACACACACACACCCAGGCCACCACTGCTACAAGCCATAAAAGCTGACCGGTATGACAAACTCCTTGTATTTGTCCAGGATCTCCTGCCGTTTGTCAGGGTCGTCAGGATAGCAGGACTGTTTCGCCAGTGTCACCAGCATCTCTCGCTTCAGGTCCATGCCCAGCTTGGAGCACAGGTCAACCTCGTGTGTCTGCGCATAACAATGACGTACAATGAATACGTGATCACACAGTGAAAGAATGGCAAAAAGAGTCACACAGACTAAACTGAAATCAATCATTGAAACAACAGATTTATACATCTATGACTCTGAAGCAGTAAAAGGGTCACATCTGAGGAAATGTTGATCATTATACAGATATAATTACATGGAAAAAGAACAGCAAAAGGAGTCACACAGACCAAACTGAAATCAATCACCAAAACAACAGATTTTATATACCTAAGACTCTGAAGCAGCACAAAGGGGTTATGTTTGAGTGAATGTTGATCGTTACGTAGTTGTACGAGTAAATGTTGATCGTTATGCAGTTGTACAATGAGTAAATGTTGATCATTATGCAGTTGTACAATGAGTAAATGTTGATCATTATGCAGTTGTACAATGAGTGAATGTTGATCGTTTTGCAGTTGTACAATGAGTGAATGTTGATCATTATGCAGTTGTACAATGAATAAATGTTGATCGTTATGCTAGGATAAGATAAGATAATGTTGCTTATAGCCCAGCCGACCGCAAAGGGCCACATCAGGGCTGTCACCACGTTATGCAGTTGTACAATGAGTAAATGTTGATCATTATGCAGTTGTACAATGAGTAAATGTTGATCGTTATGCAGTTGTACAATGAGTAAATGTTGATCGTTATGCAGTTGTACAATGAGTAAATGTTGATCATTATGTAGTTGTACAATGAGTAAATGTTGATCATTATGCAGTTGTACAATGAGTAAATGTTGATCATTATGCAGCTGTACAATCGACTTGATGGCCAGTTATGTTGATAACTCATCTGTGGCAAATCCAGATCGCTTTTCAGCCTCAGTGACTATCATCTTGAATGAACAGCTGTGGACCAACACAGATTTATCTGAAGTGGTCATGGACAGATGCAAATTTCAAATATTACGGCAGAACACACATGGGACTGATCACATTACAAATGATCTGCACATATAGTTCCACATCAAGACAGACCAATCGTTTCACAGAATGACCCAACCAAAAATTTCAATTCCGTATTATGACATAAAGCGCCTGGTCTGAAATCTTATTCATGTTAACCAAACAAAACCCAGTAACAGTAAGCTGCAATTTCAAAGGCACAAATAATAGTGAAGACCAAGTCTACTTGGCCAGCAGACAAATCGGATGATGGTCAATTCCTGAACTACAGGAAAACGAAATTCAAAAGAAATAAAATGTATTTTACAAGCTTGGACTAGCGGGTAAGGTGTGTCAGACTCTTCTTCTATGGTAAGGTGTGTCAGACTCTTCTTCTATGGTGCAGGGTTCAATTCCCATTACACATAGCCAGGATGGAAGAGATTTCCCTCCAGATTCAGATGACACTTTTAAATCTTGCACACATGTTAAACCCCTTTTCACCATATGAAGAAGGATAGACCATTAAGTGTAGGGAGGTGGAACAGATGACACAAAAATTACACACATGCCCACAGGTGTCCTGTATCAACATGATCCCCGAAGATGGGATGTGGCTACCTTCATGGTAGGATTTGAAATGGTTGTAATTTGTACAGGCAAAAATCTTACCAATGGCAAACTTTGAAGTTTGCTAGGAACAAAATCGGGAGCAAGAAATTCACTTTTCTTTGCATACATCTGTGGAACAAAAGTGTGTGTGTGTGTGTGTGTGTGTGTGTGTGTGTGGTGTGTGTGTGTGTGTGTGTGTGTGTATGTTTGCGAGTGTGTGTGTGTGTGTGTGTGTGTGTGTGTGTGTGTGTGGTGTGTGTGTGTGTGTGTGTGTGTTTGCGAGTGTGTGTGCGAGTGTGTGTGTGTGTGTGTGTGTGTATGTTTGCGAGTGTGTGTGTGTGTATGTTTGCGAGTGTGTGTGTGTGTGTGTGTGTGTGTGTGTGTGTGTGTGCATGTGGCACACAAGCGCATGTTCTTTTTTGTTTGTTCAATACACAGTGGACTAATCTATACATGCAGACATGCCCACCCTATAATCTTTCCATCAGGGACAGATAACATATACATCAGGAACAAACTGAAATTTTCAAGAATTTTGTGGAACATACCAAATTCTTACATATGTGATGCTGTGCAGATCACGAGGTGTACATATATGCGCACTCACATCATCACGCACTCACATCATCACTGCCATCATGACGGTTAATGAATGACAAATGGGCACTAACAAACGATCTGTCCTTATTATTCAGCATGGCTGCTGTTCATCATACTACTTCTTTAAGTTCTGACAGCACTGATTTCTTTCCATTTTATTTTCTAGTTTTGGTTTTCAGTTGTCATCCTTTTGTTTGTTTGCTTTTTGTTTGTTTTTTCTATTGTAAACAGGAGGAGGGATTCACAATCCAACTTCTTCATCAGCCTTACACATTCTGGTCTGCTTGTCACAGCTAGCTATCTGTTCAGCACTTTCTCTGATCTTCGGCATAATTTGGTCTCCTCCACAGACAGTTGAGTTATGGACCGACGCACATGCGAACAGTCTCTGAGTTACTGTCTGCCGTCAGTTTTGTCCACCTGTGAAGAAAGGTGCTTTCTTTGGTTTGAAAGGAGATTTTCGGTTTTTTTCTCTTTTTTTTTTCAAAAACATGCGATCCGCAACTGTGACATCTGGAAAAGCCACAGATTTCCACTTTTTTCTTCTTCCTCATAACAAATACAACTTGTCTCAGACAGGAGGCATACTGTGTAACATGCTACACCACATCTGGTAAGCTATAAGTCACAACACGCAGGGGTAAATACATGAATAATAAAGAAAGAAAAAGTCAGAAAAATGAGTCGATATACATGTCTAAGGATGCATGTTCTCTGCAAGTGTAAGTACCCCGCTCTACAAAGACCTACTTTTTTTTCAAAACATTTACAAGACTGGTACTGAGAGGTTGTATGTCATTGCATATGCAGCAGACACACATATTCAAATACTCCAATTTCCAAATGATCACATATTTTTGACACGTACACATTCTTGGTGTCCTTAATCATGTGCCTGAGAAGATTAAACTGGGAAACACATACACGAACACTTACACATGATGGAGGTTGTTAGATTAAGAAAAAAAAAAAAAACATGATATGAACAAAGAAAAAAAATTAACATTAAAAAAAAAAAACACTCTCTATCCAGACACTACAAACCAAATGAATAACAAAGAACTGATCCTCATACCTTTCTTTCCTACACACAGATTAGAAAAGAAACACATATCCCACAGGCAATTACACAGATCTACTCTGTTTGGTTAAATCAATACCATAATTCATGACTGATTTTGATGGTAAACTTGGACTTCTTTTTTTTAAATAATGAATACTACTGACTAAGATTCTTAGTTTCATAAAATGTACACAAAAAGATACATTATGTGTCACACAACTTTCAAAACTTTTCTTTCGTTTTCACAAATGTTCCATGCAACCACATGATACACAAGGCATTTGAATGACTACACAACAGAAAAAGACACCTGCCACTAACGGCTTCCACTGGTTATTCAAATCTGTGTATGGTTGAAGAATTTCAGATGTAAGAACAAAAAATTATTTCTTGCAACGAGCATTCCTAAGCCTTTGGTTTTTGCATTCAACAAATATAGAACTCATATGAAAAACACAATAAAAAGTGAAATCTAGCTACCCTGGCAATGTGCGTGGACTTTTACCTTAACTTTGAACTGTTAATACTATGCAAACCCAAAATGTAACAAATTGGTACATGACCGGTCAAGAGGAACAAGCAACTGCACACCTTCAAATGTAGTAATCCAGACCATAATGAGAATCAATCAGGTCCATAGTTCGTAAGGTGACTGTGGTGGCCATGTGTCTGTCAAGGATTTCGCTGTACAGCACTCGTTTGTGAAGAAAAGGACGCCACACCGTGGCAACCTGTACAGGCACATATTTATGTCTGTTGTTTACTTCAAGCAAAATTTTACAATCATGCACTTTTTCCCCCCAATATATAAAATGTGAATGGACGCCACACTCGTGGCAACCTGTACAGGCACATATTTATGTCTGTTGTTTTACTTCCCAAAGCAACATTTCACAATCATGCACTTTTTTTTCCCCAAGATAAAAATTGAATCCTATTGAAGATAATTCATTAAAAGCCTAATTTACAAATTTTAGTTAAATTCAAAGACTGACTATGTAAAAAATGTAGTCTAAAACTTGAGCCCAAATAGTATCTAATATTAGTATTCTTTTTTTCCGTTCCAAAGCTTTTTTATATAAGGAATCTAACATTATTATTGAGACGGAATAAATGGGCAAGACAAGACATATAAGAGTAAAACTGATTTCAAATTCTGGAGTTGATAGCATTTACTGAAAGTTATGTTAATAAGTCTGATTTGAAAAATTTAAAATTTTTCCCCTTTCTCCCCCCCCCCCCCCCCCCCCCCCCCCCCCCCCCCCCCCCCCCCCCCCCCCCCCTCACTGATTTTTTTTTTCCTGCACACACACCCACACACACACACACACACACACACCTGTCGTGCTGTCTCTCTCACCAAAATCCTGTCCTTTAGTTTCATTTTGACAGTTGAAATCAGCAGAAGTAACAAACTGTACAGTACCAAACTGTAAATAAATGTACTCACAATGAAATAGACCTGCGTGTGGCAAGCACTGAGCCTAAAAACGGAGTAAGTGAGAAACGAAGAGTCACACTATTTCCCTGGCTCACGCTCTCTGCGCACAATTGGGTGTGCATGTATGTGTACAGCAGAAGGAATGGGTTGGATGGGGTGAGCAGGAAGAGGTATGGGGACAAAG
>CM031602.1:83207826-83217826 GCA_018398815.1 Conus ventricosus | reverse complement strand
ATATGACTATTACTAATAAGTACTGTATACTAAGTAATAATCTTTTCTTTTCATGATTTTTTTTCAAATAGTTTATGTACTTGTATACAAACAGAAGGAAAAAAATTGACAAATAGATATAGATAAATAGCTAGACAGGTGGATTGATAGAAAGATAGATAAGATAAACGCACATTAGATACAGATAAAAACCAGATATAACATATCTCAATATTTCAACCCTGTACTAGCCAGATAGATAGAGTGAGAGGGAGAGAGACAGACACAGAGACAGACAGGCAGACAGACCAATCAACAGATAGACAGACATACAGACAGATAGATGGATAGATAGATAGATGGTTATAAATGTACAATAATTAATCCTGAACTTCTGGATAGTTCTTAAAAAATACATCAGGTACACAAAAAGCCATACGAGGTGACACTGTTGTCAATACTCATTAATGCATCGACTGATAGAGTCACAAATCATTTCAACATGCTTCTTAAGAAGAAAGCAAAGTTAATTCACTTTGCAAATTGTGTACCAGCATATATCATATATTTAATATTAATATTTAATCGGCCATTTTTAAACTGACAACTCTTCCACCCCCCACCCCCCATTTTCTTTTCTTTCTTTTTTTTCCTTCTTTTTTTTTCTTTTTTTTTTTTTGCTGTCCCAACCACTGCGCCACCTCAGAGGCAGTGCACCCACGCCGCTCATTTCGACACCCCGTCCACAGCCATAGCCCGGCTGGCCCCGCCGCAGCCCCGGCACCAGCAATCCACAGGGAGCAGTCAATGTCAAGTCGTCAAGAGGGAACCCACCGGAGGAGACACTGCACTGCTGCCGAGTCACTTCGGTGGTGTTCAGTGGCGCCTGTTCTGATCTAACATACGCAGGACACCACCTACTAAGCCCCCTACTGACGACAATAATTGCTTAGTCGCGGAGCCGGCGTGAGTGAGCTCTCCCTCCGGAGGGCGCAACCACGTCCGTCCAACGACAGCCCCCATGGACTCGCCGATAACAATGACCCCGATGGAACCAAACCAAGGCCACAGACATGGAGAGGACATCAAAATTGAGGTCACCATGAGAGCAGGGCATGAAGGGCCACAGAACTTGAGACATTTTTTTTTTAAATGCTGATCAATGGGAATGAGGATGATTAAGATGATGCTACGGATTTCTATTTCGGTCTGAGACTACATGACAGGGCTGTACTCTACGCTTCCTTTTATAATATATCCTGGCGTCAACCAGGCCCGAGAGATACAGGCACCTGCAGTGTTGGTCATGAAATTTGAGCAACACTGTCAGAAACGCATCCATTAAGTGGATGAAACTCGACTGTGTGGTCCCAGTCTTTCCAACTGAGTCCGCAGCAAACTCAACTCTGGGTAGGAGCCGGTCAGAGCAGAAAAAACCCACATGACTCTGATGGGATTCGAACCCACGACCTCCCAGCCGGGAGTCCGCGACGCTAACCACATCGCCACGGCGGCTGGTCACCCCCCATTTTCATAAGCCATGGGTCAAAGCTAAATCTAAAATGAATGAAATGTGACTATTTGGGGGAGCCCAGCTGGAATACAGATCTATAGGTTCATGGGCAAGTTCTCAGGCCTGTACTCTGACATTAGATGGCAAGTGGTTCACTGAATTCACACAATTATGGCAGAGTTGTAATCGGTAAAGATCCTTTAAAATAAGTGGATTGATTGATTGATTGATTGATGTAGTTCTGTATAAGATAAGATTTGCTTCCATTTTAAGACCAAGTTATGCCTCAAAATGATCACCTGTATCACGTTTCACTGCTATTGCAAGATGTGACTGTGTGCTGACAAGTCCAGTTACCATGATATGTTAATGTTTACAATAAATTACAGTGCTTAGGGTTTACAGCTAAAAAAAAAAACACACACACAAAAAACAACTAAATAAATAATATCTGAAAAGAAAAGATCTGACAAGAGGTTCTCATGGACAAGACATGACATACATCTAACCTGTCCATTGATAAAACATACTAGTCAGGCATTGGACATCCTTGTGTACATGTGTGTGTTTGGATATGAGTGATAATGAAACTGCATAAGTTCTGTGCATGTTGGCATGCATCTATATGTGTGTATAAGTTTGTACGCATACATAAGGTTACATGGATGTGTGGAATGGTTATTCTGCGTATGTAGTAAAATAAACTCATACTACCAATAGTCCTATTCTTATTGATGTTAAAAAAAAAAAGAAGTAAAAATAAAAATGATAAAAGGAGAATGTTTCACAACAGCCAATGCTATGGTGGCAGTTCATCAAAGACATGAACAGGCTAACTATGGCTTGTGATCTCATTATGTCAGTTATCTAAGATCTCTCTGACAGCTCCTCACCCCGGCCCCCTCCACCCCCCCCCCCCCCCCCCCCCTCCCTCCAATTCCACTCTGCCATGCCATCCCCTTCCCAATCCATTTTGTCTGGATCTCATTGACTAGCGTTCTACCGACAGAATGACTAGTCTTTCTGTAGAACGCCAATTAAAGATATCGACACCAAAAGGGGCTGCTTTACTCATACATAGCAGTTTGTATCAGCCAAGCATACCGACTTTACAGTAGAAACCGAGCAAGTAAGTTGCACACGATGCGAGATCACATTCGCAGCTTACACTCGATGTAAAAATAACATCTTTTAATGAAATACACTTATCAATATTCCTGCCCATACTCACGCCGAGAATGCCTCACGACAGACATGGTGACAGTTCTTCACAGAAATGAACAGACTACCGAAGGTCAGACCTTTGGTCAGACGAACAAACATCAAATGATGGGGGCTGCCATTAAAATTTGCACTTCCCGGGAGGCTTCTGGTTCGATTCAAGGAGGTTGAGCAAATATAAATCAAACTCTATCATAAACTGGTAAAGGGAATATGTAAAATGCACTTAACAAAGAAAGCTAAAATGTACGCATATAGATCTATTCATGCTCCAGATTTTCTGTTTGTACATTTTATTAAGATTATTTCACTGGCCAGTAACAATCTGACTGAAGACCGGGACTGTGACGAAAAGCAAACTATATGTACACGCTACTTCAGATAAAACGTGGCTAGTCTCAATGTTATTTGTCTTTACCTGAAGAAGACCCAAGAGGTCGAAATGCGTTGTGTTTTGTCCTGTACTTTATTTGTCTGTGTCCTTGGCGGTGACTAACCCCTCTTTTTCTAAATTTTGTTTCATTTTCTGCCCTCAGTCACTCCGTTTTGAAAGTGAAACAAAAACCCTCTTCGTTGTTATTCTCTCTCTCTCTCTCTCTCTCTCTCTCTCTCTCTCTCTCTCTCTCTCTCTCTCTCTCTCTCTCTCTCTCTCTCTCTCTCTCTCTCCTCTCTCTCTCTCAGCACAGCAAGCCGGTGGCAGGCCACATAGAGTGATATTTTGGTGTTTGTAGTGCAACCCGGCACAAACAGGATGCACACCTGTGGTGTCATCATAGTTCCAGCCGGCGACTTTCAGGCTCTCAGAGAGAACATTTTGAGTGCTACCGTCTATAAGCTCACTGCTGTACCAACCTATTCCATGTGTCTCTGCGTCAGAATTAACTGACCGGGCCTGACTGGTCAGGTTTTAACTGGATCAGTCCATGCAACTACTTTCCGAGAGAGAGAGAGAGAGAGAGAGAGAGAGAGAGAGAGAGAGAGAGAGAGAGAGAGAGAGAGAGAGAGAGAGAGAGAGAGAGAGAGAGAGAGAGCAGTTTCATCGCTGTTACCAAGAATGATGGATTGTGCTACAGCAACTTACTGCACTGGGAATGGTTTGAGTATCTGGCACCACTTGCCAGCCTAGAGACATAAAATGCATGACATTAAACCATCCACTCCACCACTTTTTTTTTTTTTAAAGGTAATGTCCCCATTGCTATGACCGTACGCCAATCGAAACATCCGTGGAAATGACGAGACTAGAACCATCTAAATGCAACAGACTTCATTCAGCATAGAAAAAGAATCCTATCATTATCTTCACTTTTAATGAGGACTTTCTGCGATGGACATCCGACTCGATTTTCTTCATGTGCCTCGTCATACTCACTCAAGAAAGAATACACAAACCTCTTCTCACAACGTCATTAATGAACTTATTGTAAAGCATAATGTACATCAAAACAGCATGACATCGAAAGCAAGCACTGAATCATGATCTGTGCACATGGCATCTAAGCTAAACAATGAATCATCAAAACCTGCAGAGGAAAATTATTATTTGACAATGACCACGAATGCATACACAACACTGGGAAACTGGCCATTTCCACTTTCCACCGGGTTGATGTCAGTGGAGGAAGATAGTCATTACCCTGTGTCTCACAGGCGATTCTTCTCCGATGATATGAGTCTTCTCACTAATGACGCTGTCTTGAACCGTGGTCTAAGACTCACTACCACTGCCCGGGGCAGACAGTCTGTACACTTCAGATTTCAGACGAGCTTTGGCGCATACTGACTGGTCAGCACTGGATTATTGCATGAAGGTCTGGAAGACCTCAAAGAAGCCACCTCATCTGACTTCTTCTGACACCCTGTTCCATAGCCCTTCGCAGCACAAAGCATCGACAATGGCACGATTTGGCAAAATGGGCGGCAACGCCCAATGACCATTGCAGTGATCATTCAACACCCAGAACGTGTATGGAGATGACCCCTCAATCATATCTGAACCCTTCTTTTCTTCTTCCAGACCCCCTCTTCCCCCCATCCCACCTTTTTTGTTTGTTTGTTTTGTTTTGTTCTTTTCTTGTGTGTGTGTGTGTGTGTGTGTGTGTGTGTGTGTGTGTGTGTGTGTGTGTGTGTGTGTGTGTGTGTGATTGAGCTGTATTTTTCATATACATTGTCGCGAGGGTCCATTTCAACTGTATGGCCAAGTCATCTGCAGATCTATCTGCAGGCTTACCAGAAAGGAAGAGATAGCTCCCCCATACCTGTGTTGTAAGTTGGTTTCTGTACGGCTTCCATAGGGCTTCTTGGGTCTTCATAGGGTGATGTGTGTGATTTTTTATTTTTTTTAAAGACCTTATTTGCTGGATCCTATTCGCTGCAATTTAAACAAAACTAAACTAACCAAAACAACAACAACAACAACAACAACAACAACAACAACAACAACACACACACACACACACACACACACACACACACACACACACACACACACACACAAAAGAAAGGAGAGGGAAAAAAAGAAAAAAGAAAAAGAACTTAATAGTAGTGAGCAAAGTGAACGTAAGCAAAGAGGAGACAATCTTTCTCTGTCACTATACCACTGTAGGGTCATATGGGGCGATTTTGTGTTCGTTTGTTTGGTTTTTATCGTTACCTAACTTGAACAGCACACGACCGAATTGGAGATAGAGGCTCTTTTACATTTGGAACTTCCATGTTGAAATGAAAAGGAACGTGTGAACGTTTCGTACTCCTCCAGCTCCTACATAGAATTATATGGGCCTCTTAGATCGCTACCCGATAATTTGCACGTGTGTGTGATTTCTGCCCCCTAATGATGGCGAATGATGTCACAGCGATCGAAAGCAGGCGGAAAGGAAGAAGACGGGTCCGAGTATGGCGTATCATTTGCGTTAAAAGACATAATGTGCAGACTAACATTTCGTATTCTAGAAAGTGAAGCAGACTGCAGCGTTACTGATTTTCATGCTGACTACAAACTGAGGAGATTTGCTTTGTGCTTTCTTTATGTCTGTTGTTTGTGACACCAGAAGATAATTATATTTGCCTAAAATTTACTTTTTTGTTGCTTTGCATTGATATTAAAATTATGTTACTTTATACCTTGTTTTGTGTGTTCATTTGTATTTTAAGTCTGTTGCTATCTAACAACACGAATAAGCTTTCTGATGTCTGGTATGATTTAAAATCTCAAAACGCTGGGATTTCCGAATATTGTCTACCATCCATGTATATTCAGTTGTATGAATTTCGAATGACCCTTCACTTAATTTGACTTTATACATAAGATTGAGAACACTGCTGCAATAAACATACTCCTTATTGTCATCACCTTTTTTTGCTCCTTTAATCTTCTTCTCATTGTTCTCGTGCTATGGGTGCTGTTGTGGTACAAAACGTTGCCCTGATACAAAATGTCGCCCACCGACATCTTTTATCGACGTTGCCGTGTAAAATGTCACACCCGGTACAAAATGGTGTTTATTAGCGTCCTTCTCTTTTTGATTAGAAACATTTTGAAAGCACTGTCGCTAAATGTTGTATTTTGGAAGGATCATGTTCATGTGCATACAGGTATAACTTGTCTCTGGTTTGAATCAGTTGTTTTGGGAAATGAAGATTCTTTCTGTATGGGTAAAGAAAAATGGTTGAAAAGTAGCAATGGTCACCGAAAGTGAAATCAATCAGTGCCATCAACCATTATCGTCTCTGAGAGAGACAGAGAGAGAGAGAGAGAGAGAGAGAGAGAGAGAGAGAGAGAGAGAGAGAGAGAGAGAGAGGGGGGGGGAGGGAGGGGGTGTTCTCACCTCCCAACACTTGACAGTCGATAAACGAAAGGAAAACTAGCCAACCGTAACCTTTTGCTTTTATTGATTGCTAACGTTTGCCTCCTTCCTCAGCAACCAACCTTCTTCCTTCCTTCCTTTCTTTCTTTTTCTACTTACTTTGTAAAGACAAATTCAAAACCTCAGTATGAAATGATCATTGTCTTATAGATTTTGTTCACATTTGAAACAACGATAGGGATGACAAACAAACCACACACACACACACACACACACACACACACACACACACACACACACACACACACACACACACACACAAATATATATGTGTGGCTCTCAGCACTTGTGTCTTAAGAAGTTATCTTTTTATATTTTCTACTTTTCACAAGAAAATGTAGCTTGTTTTGCTCTTTCATGATTTTCTTTTGCTTCTTAGGTGGCGCCTTTGGTTGGATTTTTGAAAACTAAGCAAACATACTACGGTATTGGACACCAGCCTTTTCTGGGATAGCATTCTTCTTAAAACCGAAAAGGCAGAGAAGTCAAATTACCACTTTCCGCGGTCACTGAGGAGAAACAATCAGGTTTCGAAATATCGTATCTGACCAGGAGTTATATGTTAGTGAGTTTCCCTCCCTATTGGAGATTGTCTCCCCCTGGGAGACTATAAGCTTGCTGAAGGCTCATTTTGAGAAGCATTTATTTTATTTTTCCCCATCCACTCACCGAAGCACATACTGTTAGTTAGACAGAAATTTCTACCACTGCAGATATGAATGCTTATCTCCCCCTATTTCTTCAATCTAAGACATAAGAGCAAGTTTTGTTTATAATTCAATATATATATATATATATATATATATAGAGAGAGAGAGAGAGAGAGAGAGAGAGAGAGACACACACACACACACGCACGCACGCACCGTCACACACTCACTCACACACAAAGCACTATGGTATGCATGCACCGACACCAAACACAGACATGGTGAGCGCCCGCCACCCCCCCCCCCCCCCCCCCACCCCCGCACACACACGTATGCACACACACACACACACACGCGCGCGCGCGCGCTTTTCCCTCTCTGTGTCTTAAATCACCTTAAGTGAACAGACGTTCAACATAAGGTCAAACGAACACATGGTTCAGCTTCAAAAAGGTGCGCTTTTTTAATTTCAATTTTCATTTTTAACCATGGCTTTAATACCAGCATGGAGGCACCCCTTTTCTATCTACCCAGTCAAACAGGACATAAATAGGGCCTCAACCGCTCGTGCTTCAAAGGTAGGTGGGCTCTGTATGTTATTGCAGAAACGTGGCGCCGAGCTTGTTTGGCATCCGATATTACATTCTGTTAGCGACAGAGCTCTCCCCGACCGCAGGTTAGTGATAGAACACTGGCCGCTATTGACTGACTTGAATGGACAACTGAATTATTCACGGGTTGCTTCAGTAGCAAGGAGGCTTGAAAAGGAACACGAACAATGCAGATCAATGGTGTAGGGAACTGTAATTAAGAAGGGACTATATATACGCTATATGCCAGCACTGCGGGACAAGGCCAGTTGAACTGACCACATCAAGTCCGGATTTGACTGATGCATTGGTTAGATTACTCGCTTTTAATTCCAGGTTTGAAAGCCAGAGCTAAACTGTATCAATAGAGAAAGAAATGAGCAAAACGCAAAACAAAACAAAACAAAAACGGAGGATGGGAAAAAGAGAGTGCTGAGACGAAGAAGAAGAAGAAGAAGAACAACAACAACAACAACAACAAGAGCAAGAAGACCAAGAACAAGAACACGAACAACAAGACGAATTGGCTATGAAGCAGTGATTCTTTGCTTCTTTAGCATTTCCATTTTGCACACAGAATGCATGAAAGCGTGTTCTGAGACAGGAACGACAATTCAGTTTTGCACAACTGACGTCTTAAATCAGCAAAACTCACCATAATCAGAAATCGATCTGTGACAATGCGAGCTTTAGTAGTCATGTGTTGGTTAACCTCCCTTTATTTTCGCGGCAGCCTTCGACATCGTCCAATCATCTTTTGCCGCCTGGAAGGCCGAGCCGGCGACGGAAGTCACTTCTTACGTCAGTGCACTTTCGACGTCATCTGAACTGACCTGTGTGAGGGTATGCATGACGCAGGCGCAGTGCGACTCGTTTGCCTATGACAGTCATAACGGCACGTGCTATCTGCAAGTGATCATAGGGAGAGTGCTGGTCTCGATCTCGCCGCCTGTTACGGTGTATACAAGTAAATTATGTTTTGCTTGCTTCCTATTATTCATCCTTATGACCTTCGCTGTTATATTTTGATCCATGGTCTGTTTGGGGTTGTTTCGTTTTCTTTCAGCAGGACTACAGACTGACTATGCGATGTTGTGAGTTTTAATCCATTTATAGTTTTATTTGGCATTGCCGAATTCCTTTTTTTTCTGAGTATTATCGCGCGATGAAACATACTAAATCACCTGAACGAAAACAATTTGATTTCTAGTCTCCCTTACCTTTCTTTTGTCATGATGATGACAAATACTGTTTAGTTAGGAAACAAAAATCACCGAAACAACAACAACACAATCACCACTGCCACAATAAACAAATAAATGAAACGAGTTGCCAAAATGTCAAATCACATTTGTTAAGAACTAAAACATGAACAATTGTGCTTTAATCATACTTGTGAATTTTTTGTTTCTTCAAATATTGATATTACAAATTACACATTTCTTGGTGCACGTATGTGATGTATGGAATGAATATAAACGAACTGGTAATATCTTTGAATGCTAATACCTTGCATTGTCACGTTTACGTTTATTACATCGTTTGTAAATAATCCATGAGCATCAGTTTACATGAAGTTCAGTTTACCCTATAAATTGGTTGTATTTACACTCCTGGTCGGTTAAACTGACCCTTTCATAAAATGTCTTCAATGGTGGTCGTACAAAATCTGATGATCTCAAAAGGCTCGATTTATCCCTCTTTGCCCCCCCCCCCCCCCCCCCCCCCCCCCCACCCCCTTCCGCTTTTTTTTTCTCTCCAAAGGATTGTTCAATTAAATCATGTTTAATGAATTGTTGGTGGGGTGGGGGAGGCAAGATATGCTGCCATATTTTGTGGCTTCAAATATAGGGAGAGAGAGAGTGGGGAGAAGATAGTCAGAGTCCTCCAATATTTTCATACATTGATATTATTGCAACAGCGTCGACTTACGTAATTGTGAGGGGGGGGGGGGGGGGGGTTGTTAATCAACTTGACGCAGGCTTCAAGGAGCCGAAAAGGGATACAAGGGTAACGAACCTGTTTGGGGCCTTCATACAGCGTTCCTGTCAGTCTAACTATCATGCCTGTCTGTCTGTTTGTCTGTCTGTCTGTCTGTTTGTCTGTCTGTCTGTCTCTCTCTCTCTCTCCTCTCTCCTCTCGTCTCCCCCTCTCTCCTCTCTCTCACTCTCTCTCTCCTCT
>CM031602.1:83160326-83202826 GCA_018398815.1 Conus ventricosus | reverse complement strand
TATGAAAAAAGTACATTGATAGGAATATCGGAAGGGGGTCTAATAAACAAAATGACGTCATCACAATGGAACGAAACACTAACATTTCTGATATTAACGCAAATACCATCATGTAGCATGTCGTTCGAAAGGTCTTGACGAGATACATTTCAAAGTCATTAAGCAAATAAAGATATTATAATAGTATGATAAAAAATGATAAATGTGTTGTCCCGGTAATGTTTTTGAGGGTGGAGCCATAGCGCTTTTGACATCGTTATTGGAAGCACTATTATCCAACATAATTCGGCGTGTAATTACCGAACTAGAGCTTATGAATCTCTAAATAGAGTTCCTTTGTCCATATCAAACTATGTAATTACATAGATATGTCAAAGGGCCACGAACAGGCCTTCTTCTTGCAGATCACGAATCTCATTATCAGCAGCATGTTTGAGAGAGGGGGAGTTAGAGCAGCCAATTCCTTTGCACTCTCCACAGGCCAGAGAACATTCCAGTCCATGTTTTCTCCATGTACAACGCTTTGACTGACAATCTGTCATGCAGTTGCACCGGATCATTTTCAGCAGAAGCTCTGGAGCAGGGGGGAGATCAGTTGTACAGGGATCCATTCTGCCAGATGACAAGCGCCATCCGCACAACTCAGGCTGGAGGTCGCAGCTACTGTACATCCAGTTCTAGAAAACAAGAAACAAAAGCATTTTCAGTCAGTCTCTGAGACTTTACACAAATTCATAACACACACGCGCGCGCGCGCGCGCGTGCGCGCGCACACACACACACACACACACACACACACACACACACACACACACACACACACATACATAGCGTGCCCACAAACAAAAATATGGGAAGTATGTTTGCCGAAGGAATTTTGAACAACAGAGATGCATTTGAGACACACAGAGAGAAAGAGAGGCAGACAGACAGACAGATGGACAGACACACAGATATGGAGAGAGAGATAATTACCTGCACTTGATGGTACACGTGGAGACTGTGGTACGTGGCTGCTGCTGAAGTTGGAGGCAGGGAACGTACTTGGACAGTTGTGACGCTGGATGTCACCTTCTCCCAGAATGGTAACGCAGTGTGTCCAGATTGTCTTCTGCTCCTCCCCCATAGAGAGAAATCAGTGCTTTTTCCCCTGCCGAGATGATGTCTGTAGCACTTTTTCCACTGGTGCAGAAAGTCTCAGCGGCCATTCTGAAGCTTGCGTTTGTTTGATTTTCTTCAAAGGCAATCCTTTACCCAGTCCAACAATCTGGATGTGGTGTCGCATCCGTTTATAGCATGAAGAAGGGATAAAGTGGCCTATTTCTGGACCTAGATGAGTTTTCATCCACAGAATGATTATTTCTTTGTGCTTTTTGGACTTCAGTTCAGATTTCAGCAGAACAGGCTTTGTTGTGTAGATCTGCATGATGCAACAACAACACAAGCAAATCAGTGTCTTCTCCAATGACAACTGTAGTTTTGTTGACCGCACTGGAAACTTCATTACTGACGATGAGTGTATCTGCATCTCCTTTTGCATGCAGAACTTGACACCCGATCCTTCGTAACACTTCGCCCAGATACTGTACAAATGCATGCTTGTTCTGGAAATTGGCTAGAAAATGTTCCCTCCTGCCATTGCAAACCATTTCTGGGGCGAATCTGATCTAAGATTTTCTCTGCAGTCATCCGGAATGTGACAACATTTGCTTTACCTTGAATGTTAGTAATAATGATGTCACTCCCCAAAGTTTTCAACAGCTTTTTTTTCATGTGGTCTTTGGAGTAAGGCTCTTCATCTCCGAGAAAGTCGCACATTTTCTGGCACAGGTCACCGACTGTTAATTTCTCGTCATCATTTTCTTGTAAATAAGTGACTACTCTGGAAAAGGCTGCGGGTCGCATTTCATCCGCTGGCCGCCCTTTTTTGTTTTCTGCCTCAGCTGTAGTAGGCTGATAAGCTTGTGGAATGTTTCTTCCAGTTCTGAAATTAACATTGCATTGTTGATGGTAAACAGCATCAGCAGCATGTAAGTCCTGTGCGTACTCAATCCGCCCCTTTACTGCTTGAGCCCATTTGTCTCCAGGTCCTCGTTGCAAACATGCAAGCTCCAAATTAGCTTGACAGCTGGCTGTACGGATTTGATACACACAGACATCGCCTTTCTTTGTGTGATTCTTCACAGGTGTCCCACAGAGGAGACAGTTGCTGGAGAAGTCAAATTTTGTTTGTGAAGAGCGAAGAGTGGGTGTCTCTAAAGTGGATGACCCTGCTTTTTGTGCTTTTAAATCACGCTGAATGATCAATTCATTGCAGAACTCGTGTCGACAGATTTTGCGTAGGATCTGGCCAGGTTAAAAACAGTCTAGTCTCCCCTCGCTTACGACTTGCTTTCCGAAGACCAGCAACCCCTTTTTCTGTCTGGGTGACTGTTTCTTGACTGTTTGTCAGGGACTGATTACATAAAATGCAAACGTCTGACTGTTCTGAAAAAATATGAAAAAAGGTTAATAAAAAGAGAAGAAGCATGCCGCTTTAGTTAAAATAAAAAGAAAGAAACAAAGAAAAAAAAAGAGCTGACCACAAAACGAAAACAAACAAGAAAAAAAAGGCAATCGAAAGACAGAACAAGAAAAAAGATGGAAAAGACATCATACAAAAAGGCATCATCCATGCAATTTAAGAACAAAACCATACGCTCTAACTAATTTCAATATTAAAAAAGGAAGAGACCGAGAAAAAAATGGTGTTAAAAGCAAAACAAAAGGCACACACAAAACAAAAAATATTTAGGCGTGATTATAGATAGTCGTCTCAAATGGAAAGAACATTACAATTTAGTATGTAAGAAAGCAAATAACATCTTAGCTTTCTTACACAGGAATATCAATGACTGCCCCAAAAAGGTTAAAGACGACTGCTACAAAACACTGGTTAGACCAGTACTGGAATATGGTTGCTCAGTTTGGGATCCTTACCATCTAAAGGACATTGATAACCTTGAAAAGATTCAGAAGAGAGCAGCACGGTTCGTAACAGGGAACCACATCAGAGAAAAGGGGAATACGAGAAGAACATGAGGAAATTAGAATGGAAACCCTTAGAAGAGAGAAGAGCTTTTATTAAACTTAACACCTTTTTCAAAGGCAGAGCTAAAGTAATTGATATTCCAATGGAAACAACTAGTATTGAATAAAAGTAGCACCAGGAGTGGCGGTCAATGTTATACCATACCTGCATCAAATATTGACAGCCACTTACATTCTTTTTATCCCAGTTCTGTACGGCTGTGGAACTCACTGCCGGGTGCCATCAAGATTGCCACAAATGCAATCTCATTCAAAAAACAAATTGATTCGACAGTTTTGAGATCTGCATATTGACGATTTTTTATTTTTACTTCCCCTGATATTTTACTATTACCTGGGCCTGAATTTGGCCATTGCTTTTATCTTCTTGAATATCGAGTGCGACCCCTTGTTGCTAAATTTGCTCCAGGGGCCAAAAGTCTGAGTCGCACTGTTTTATGTTATTTTATTTTACTTTTTAACATGCGCGCTGGTGACCTACTCGTTTTTGAGTGAACCAGTATTTTAGGAAGAAGAAGAAGAAGAAGAAAACAAAGCAAAACAAAACAAAACAAAAACGACCCTGCTGAGACTCGAACATGTGCCCAAAGTGATTCCAATGTAAAAAGAGACTGTTTTACGTCACCACCAAACCGATATACTACGTAATGAATGTAGATAAATCTTTGTACAGAGAAGCATACGTCGAAGAAGAAAAGCGAAGCTGCAGTGATCGATTCATGTTGTATTTGTGTGAAATTTAACTAAGTTTTGAAATACACATACATTTTTCAATAGTCTAATTTTCTGAGAGTAAAAATACTTTACAGAATCAGCAGAGAAACACACACACACACACACACACACACAAACAAAAACAAAAACACGTGCCGCTGAGTCACGCCGGCTCTGAAAAAAACGTCCCAGTTTGTCAACGATCGCGTTAATAATTTATAATCTCAAGGAAAAAGAAATGAAGACACAGGTGGATAAAATACTAAGAATTGAAATTTTTTAATACGATAGAAGTTAGAGTACTTACCACGAACGTTTTCACAAGTTGTTGGAATTTTTTCCTCGTGTTTTATGAGGGACGCCGTTGTCTGTTGATACGGAAATCAATGCGCAGCCTCATCACCAAGCGAAAAAGTGCGAATGCGCTGACGCGAACGATTCTGCTATAATAAACGTATTTTTAAACATCTCGCGAAACTTACTTTTCCCTACTTTTCAAATATGTTGTAAAGAATAGTGTAAGAAAATAAATGCATTGATTTTTATTTCTTTTGCAATTAATCCTATGTTAAAACATTTCTGGACTCCACTAAGTCCCCGAGGCTCACTGACCCCTCAAGACTGCCTGCAGATCAGACCAGTGAAAGACGAAGGGACGACCAGAGAGAAGGCCTGATAACCTCCTACTTCTTGATCCAAAGTCTAAATCACTGATTCATCCCAAGAAAAGCGAGTTGAAACTACGTTTTACATTTCGAATCTATGCACTGATTTTATGTATATGCTGTGTGGGTTAACATTGTAACTTTGTACAAATACTTGGTGTCATTTATCAAACTGATGAATGATTAGTCTGTGTAATAGTTTGCTGTCTCCATGTGGTTATGATTCTTTGTTAACAATCTGACCACTATTCTTTGTGTTCAACTTGACTTTTGCCAGTGTACAATTCCATCTGTTAAGATGATAACTGAATGATAAATTTAGATCATAAAAAACAGTATGCCTGCACTAGGGGAAAACTGCAAAGCTGATTTGCAAATACTGGTGAGTGTTGGAATGATTTGTAGTGTGTGACTTTAAGTCTACACCACATGTGTACTTGGACAAAGTGTAGCCCAAGTTAATGTGATTTAATTCATAAGAAACATTGAAGAGTTATTTGAAACTGTGTAGCATTGTATTACTGTCTCCTACCCTTTTGTAAGCTTAACTCAGCCTATAAACAAAACTGGAGATTGATATAGTAGAAACTCCACCATAGAGAAAACTTTGCTGGCTGAGTTCTCACACCTCTTCTGAAAGATAAGAGGGTAAATGTGTGACCTCTACAAACAGCCACTCAGCTACTTGCCTACAGACCAGGTTCTCTTTATCGCAGAACTGGAACTGTGGTTATGCTACAAACTGTGGCTAAACCATACTCTGTGGCTATGCCAGAAAACGGGGTTATGCCAGACACCATGGCTACACTTTAAACCGGGCTAAGCTACAACCACTGGGCAAGACCGGTTGTGAAGACACACCTCAGCCCAGCACTACATCAACAGGCCTACACAGGAGAATCAGTCATCAGGCACAGGGGAGATCAACTACCCTCTCCGATACAAGATAAGGCTGTTTACCCCCCCCCCCCCCCCTCCCCCTGGACTCAAATCCATCAGACCCTTACCCTCACTTTATGATGAAATAGTGAGAACCTGTCTACGAGTACCACTTTGGCTACTGCACTGGGTGTATGCAAGCGAAGTGGATGTGTAATAAAAGTACGCATTCAGAGTAACGTAGACAGGCCCACTGTATTCCACCTAAAGCAGCTGCATGGAGTGTAAGCAAGTAAAGTAGGAGTGAGGAAGGGCCCTTCATTGTTGTGGTTCAATGAGAACTAAAATTAAGCCTGTAGAACTGGCATGTATATATTTACCTATGTGTAAGCAAGTAAAGTTGATGTGTGAAATTACACTAACTTGTGTCAGTTCTCTGTTGTTCAGTCAATGTTGAATGTTTGAACTTCTCTCTTCAATTCTGTCTCTCAGGGCTACAAGTACTTTTAAGAGTACTGGCCTAAGAAAACTTATCTCAGAGCCACTATAAAGTCTTTTAACAGTACCCGGAACAAATATAAATTTCTTTCAATGACTAGTACTGGAACGTTGCTCCTTCCACCACTAGTAAGAGAGAGGGTGTAGGTGAAATGTTAAGATAATTCTAAAGAGAAATCATTCCAAGTCCTTCCTCTAGAGGACCCACCTACCACTCATCCATCTCATCACACAGACAGACAGACAGACTTTCTGTTGTCCGTCCATGTGCAGATTCACGTTGGACTTTCTCGGGTCGGAGCAGATTGTCCTGCACATTAACTTCCGGTTCAGCTATCCAGAGAATGACACGCTGGTGCTGGACACTCATGTAGACTCCACGTGGCACTACAACTATCAGAAGCTGAAGATAGTGCCTTTCCCATTGGCTGAGGGGCAGCCCTTCCAGGTCCGTGTCTTCGCCAAAGACTCCAAGGTTGTGGAGGTACGGAGTTCAAATAGGTCCAGCAAGAGTTGAGGGATCCCCATCTGTAGGCCGCTGGATAACAATCCCTTGGAGTTTCGCTTTGCCGCCCATTCAGATGTTATGGCAACTTGTAGTGAAATGCCCCAACGTACATTTTATTTTTTTGACGGTGCTATACTGAAATACCCCAACGTACATATTTCTTTCTGACAGTCAATTATACTGAAAAAAACAATGCACATGATGATTATTTCTTTTTTTTTCCTTTTGGATGGTCAGCTGCACTAAAATAACCCAAAGTACATGTTTCTTTTTGGATGGTCAACTATACTGAAATAACCCAACGTACACGTTTCTTTTTTTGGATGGTCAGCTATGAAGAAATAACCCGAGGTACATTTTTCTTTGTGGATGGTCAGGTATGCTGAAATAATCCAATGTACATATTTCTTTCTGGATGGTCAACATGGTCAGCTATACTGATATAACCCAACGTACATATTTCTTTCTGGATGGTCAGCTATACTGAAAAAATCAACGTACATTTTTTTGGGGGGTGGGGGTGGGGGTGGTCAACTATACTGAAATAACCCAACGTACATGTATATTTTTTGGATGGTCAATTATACTGAAATAACCCAACATACATATTTCTGTTTGGATGATCAACTGTATCGAGATAACTCGACGTACGTACTTCTTTCCAGATGGTCAACTATACTGAAATAACCCAACGTACATATTTCTTTTTTGATGGTCAACTATACTGAAATAACCAAACGTACATATTTTTTTCAGGATGGTCAACTATACTGAAAGAACCCAACGAAGGCCTACATATTTCTTTGTGGAGGGTCAGCTATACTCAAATGACCCAGCGAACATTGTTCTTTATGGAATTTCTCCACCATTTCGGGTGGTACCTAGTTCTAAGAATGGTGAAAGAGAAAGTAGGGTGATGCGGGTGGAGTTAAGTAGTACACTTGATGATGAGCATGAAAACTGTTTGATGTACCAATGTATGTGCTGTCCAGTAGAAAAGACAGATTCAGGTGTGAAAATGAACGTTTTTGTTTGTTTGTTGTTGTTTTGTTTTGTTTTGTTTTTGCTGGGGAGGCTGATATTACTGTGGACACTCCCTGTATAGACAGGCAAGGATTCATCCCATCTACCCAACAAAGGGAGTGGAGTTTTGTGTGTTTGACCGTTTTCTTTTTTATCCCGCCATTAAGGCAGCCATATTCCAACTTCGGAGAACATTTTTATCCAAACCTAGAGTTAGCCCCCCACCGACCCCCCCCCCCCCCCCCCCCCTTTCATTCTTCTTTTCGAACCTCCACCCTCCCCACAAAAAATACGTTCATTTCACACCTGAAACTGTCTTTTCTACTGGACAGCACGTACATTAGTACATCAAACAGTTTTCAGGTTTGGATAAAAATGCTTGCAGTAAAAGCGTAACTTCTGTCCTGTATAGAAACGGTTTCATTTAAGATAAGATAATGAACTTGTGTTTCAGAGTCCTATCTTCTGTGTCCGCCTCACGGATGCACCTTCTCCGAAGTTGGAGTATGGCTGCCTTAATGGCGGAATTAAAAAAAAGAAAAACACGGTCATACACACAAAACTCCACTTCCTTTGTTGGGTAGATGGGATTAATCCTTGCCTGTCTTCACAGGGAGTGTCCGCAGGAATATCAGCCTGCGTAGATGGAAAAAAATCAATGAACTTTTCTTTTTCTTTCTTTCTTTTCTTTTGTTTCTTTTTTTTTTAAAATACGGTTTTATACAATTAGGTTAATGTCAAGGGTGTGGTTAACGTTAGTTAGGGTTATTCGTTGGGTAGTTGCAGAAGCTTGCGGTTTTCATGTCACCGTTCTCATCTCTTAATGCATAAACACGCTGTTTTCATGGCCAAGTACAGATCAAACGTTATAATGATTGATGTTCTCTCTTCACCAGGTCTATATTGATGATGCCTTCATCACCAACTGTACGGAACAGTCGAGCAGGCCTACGCCTTTAGAGTCAGTGGTTACGTCAGCGTCACCTGGGTGAACTTTTGGTGTTGAGAGATCGAACCTGCCATGGAGCCGGCTGAGCAGACGGTGTGGTTCCTATAGCTATCGTACCTCTGAAAAGAACAGAAGAAGAAGGGGAAAAAAAGCCTTGTGTGAGGTCTTGTCAGCCAAGCGGCACAAACATGATCAAGTCAATAAATGACTGGCATGGGAAGTGGGGGTAGGGGGCTGGGGGGGGGGGGGGGGGGGTAGGGGATAGGGGCTAAGGTGGGGGTGGGTGGGTGGGTAGGGTGGAAGTGTTCGTTTTTCTAACATTGTGAACTGGTTATTTAATTACGAAGCTGGATTTCTTCTTCTTCTTCTTTCAGTGGTCCTCGTGGTGTGTGTGTGTGTGTGTGTGTGTGTGTGTGTGTGTGTGTGTGTGTGTGTGTGTGTGTGTGTGTGTGTTGAGATGAGCGCACGCGTACGTGGTGACGTAACGTGTATATTTGCGTTATATTTGGATGCATGTATCATGCATGCGTACGCAGTCGTGTGGTCCATTACAGGCGATACTGAGAAGTCTTCATCTATCAACAGTGGAGTGACAAGTAAATGGACTCCTTTGGGCACGCCCTCAAACATTGCAAAGCTTGGATAGTAAGGCCATGAAATTAGCTCTGGGAGTCCCAGTACATACAAACACTCATAGATGTTATAAAGAAACAAATATATTGCCTCTAAATGAGAAGCGAATATTGGATGTATCCACATATGTTGTCAGAAGTCTTTCTGTTGAAAATTCAGTTACTGAAGAAATACTGATTGATTCCAGTAAAGATTTTCCTAAGAGGTCTGAAAACATATCATATATTCAACCAGTTAGAAACTACACATCTGACTTTATGTCACATTGTAATATTGATATTACTGCTATACCAGAATTTCCTGCAGTACCTCCAATGCCTCCTTGGGAGCATCTAAATGCTTCTTTTGATTACAAATACACTTTGTTAAAGAAAAGTGATAATGTAAATATTTTGACAACTGAAGTTCGTGAACATTTAGAAAACTCCAATGCCTCCTTGGGAACACTTAAATGCTTCTTTTGATTACAAATACACTTTGTTAGTAAATATTTTGACAACTGATTTTCGTGAACATTCAGAAAACAGCTGTCCAAATCATTTAAAAGTGTTTACAGATGGGTCGGTAATGGAATCCTCTGACAGTGGTTCAGACTTTAAAATACCAACCTTAAATGTCAGGAAATCATATTATGTAGGAAAGGAGTTTTCAATCTATACCTCAGAATTATATGCAATACTGATGGCTTTGATTTACATATATTGTACATCAATTGCTTTCTATCAAATTTTACTTTGTGTTGATTCCAAATCTGTTTTACAGTCACTAGGGCGTTGGGACTGCAAAGCTAGAAAAGATTTGCTTTTTGATACAAAACATTTACTACATTGTTTCATTACACTAGGCATAAGAATAGATTTTTGTTGGGTCCCATCTCACTGTGGTATAAAGTGGAATGAAACAGCAGACAATCTTGCAAAAAAAAGGAACAAACAGAAACACGGAAAATTTACTAAACAATCCCTAATTTTACTAAATAATCTTCTTGTGAATTAATCCAAATTATGGAAAAATATGTGCATAAGCAAAATTCTAGTAAAAAAATGGCTACTTTACCGTCCTGCCCAAGGCACAATGTTAGATCAATTCATAAATTGAGGCTGAATACTTGGAACACTAAATATTCTCATGGTATTTCTTGTGCATGCAGAGAAAACATTTCTGTACATCATCTTTTGTTTGAATGCTCAGTGTTGACCCCACTCTATGAGGAGAAAGGTATTCATATGAATAACTTTGATAATGTTAATACTGTCTTATATGGTTCGTATGTTGCTGAAATTGCCATGGTTATTTCGCAGTCACAGGTTGCAAAACATAAAAATCAACAATTTTGTGTACCGCTTGGGTATTTCACTCATGTCACTATGTATATATCAGATGTGGGTTTGAAAGTACTAAAGTGGATGATAAGATTAAGTGTAGAGGTTTTGTTTGTTTGTTTTTTGTTTTGATAAAAGTGTCTAATATCACCTGGCGATAAAAAGACATTAAATAAACCACTGAACTGAACTGAGCCCTCAAAGCTGCATGTCCCCCTACCCCCCGTCCCCCACCCCCCATCAGAGAATGGGGGTGGCGATATGGGAAGAGAACGGGGTGCGTTTTGTGCATGCTGCGTGCAGCTGCGTGCATGATTATGATGCAACGGTGAGGATGTTGAGTTTGTTTGCTTGTCACAGTGAAAGCGTTTCTTTCTTTCTTTCTTTGAATTGTAATTATTATTATCATTATTATCATTATTATTGTTGTTGTTGTTGTTGTAATCGTGAGTCAATATTTCTTTTTTTCTTTCTGATTTCCATGTTCATTGCATGTGTTTTTAAGGCTGGAGAGAGAGAGAGAGAGAGAGAGAGAGAGAGAGAGAGAGAGAGAGAGAGAGAGTTCCCGTGCTTGTTCATTAATGGACGTGGCCGCAAAGGTATTAAAATACATTCTGAAACGATGAGTGGACTAAATTAGAAAAATGTTGACTGCTTGACTTATCGGCTCTCTCTCTCTCTCTCTCTCTCTCTCTCTCTCTCTCTCTCTCTCTCTCTCTCTCTCACACACACACACACACACACACAGATATTCATCTGATATTACTTTCGGTAAAAAGTTGTAGGATGTAGATATTAAAAGACAACAATCCTGAATCTTGAGTCAGTTCCTGTGGAAATCCCTCTACGGGAAAACTATCCACAATGGATAGTGCGCTGAAGAATTAAAAGAAAAACAAAAAGAGGAATGCATTACTAGGATGTTGCATGACCCAGTTCGGACACAGCCACCCCTTGTTCCCCGTGCCCCCTCCTCCTCCTCCTCGACCCCACGCTTTTACAGAATGTGCGCCGTTTGAAACATTCTTTATTACATGTTTCTTGAGACAATCTTCGTGTTCATAATAATGATCCCACAATGCGAATCAACAAAATTGTGGTCATCAAATTCAAAATGGTGGTCTTTCTATCAATGACTTGAAAACTGACGATAAATTAATTTCCTATTTCAAAGCAGTGAAATTTTCATTAAAAAGGTTAAGAAATAGATAGCAAAACAAATTTATGGTCCACCCAAAATTACACATTGAACGAATTCAACGGTAGGTTAACCAAATGCAATAAAGCCGACTTGAATATTTCCACAGGCTGAACTACGGAAAGGGAGACTAATAATTTGTACCTGCTGCACAATGAGTAGCCTCCCTTACATTGACATACGCTCTCTCTCTCTCTCTCTCTCTCTCTCTCCTCTCTCTCTGTAATTGAACAGTTGTCCAAAAATAAAATGAAGCGCGTGGGGACAGTTTCTTTAAAGTTTTTGATATTGACATCCAGCCTGTTTTCTTTCATTCATCTGAAACCTGGAGGTCAAATAAATGAGATCGCATGAAAAAAGTTCATGGCGTACAAACTAAGAACTACGAACAAAACATGACGAATTTGGAAGATATCCTCTTCATGTGAATTCTGTTATGAGGTACTGGTTCAAATTATTACAAATGGATATTGGAATGAGGTACGGGTTCAAATTATTACAAATGGATATTGGAAGATTAACATCCACGACTGATTGGATGTTAACTGAATTAAACAAATCTGGAAATAATACTAAGAATAATAATTTAAAAAAATCAGGGACTTTTCAAGGTATGTGACGGTATTTCATATTGTTTAGCAAGCTTGGAGATCGTGACAGGTATGAAAATTATAGACCATTTAAAACAATTTTTGAAAGAGAAAAATATATGGATGAAATTGACACGTATTGCTTTAGAGTGACAGTTTCTCCATTAAAGCACTTCCGCTTGATGAAAATGTAAACCGATACAGTACTTGTAACCAGACGAAACAGTGTTTAGTTGTGCAAGTCAGTGGTTGAAACTGAAAGTAATTTTCTCTCTGGTCGCCCCACTAATATAATTATGCAGATCTTAGACTGATGTTCCTAAAAGGGCTCCAGTTAACACTCCACTGCAGTAATGACTCCATTGAAGTGCCTTGATATCTATCAGATGCATAATGTTTGCAGTTTGCAGGTATATTTTTTTCATTCAGCTGACGAAAGAAACAAAGAAAGAGCCCGCCTAAACCACTGTAAATTGAGTTCATAGGCCACAGTTTGTTCTTCAAACACAAGAATATAATCTATCGTGAAAAGAGACATTTTAGCGAACAGCCTGATGTGTGTGTGTGTGTGTGTGTGTGTGTGTGTGTAAGTCGCTGTGTGTGTGTGTGTGTGTGTGTGTGTGTGTGTGTGTCGCTGTGTGTGTGTGTGTGTGAGAGAGAGAGAGAGAGAGAGAGAGAGAGGGAGAGAAATTGTGTGTGTGTGTGTGTGTGTGTGTAAGTCGCTGTGTGTGTGTGTGTGTGTGTGCGAGAAAGAGAGAGAGAGAGAGAGAGAGAGAGAGAGAGAGAGCATGCGCGCACGTGTGCTCGACTCTGTGTGTGTATGCGTGCGTGTGTGGACGTGTGTGTGTGTAGAGAGAGAGAGAGAGCGAGTCAGGCAGGCAGAAACTGTATTGCGATGGAAAACAAACTGGCCATTAAGGGCCAGGGAAGCGGGGAGGGGAGGGGGTGAAGTGTGTAATAATGGATGTTGGACCCAGTGGGGGATGATGAGAGGAAGGGTGATGGGGTACATGATGTCTGTTGTAGCAGAGCAGCAAGTGAAGGCCAGGTGTCCGTGTTGTCATCTGTGTCAGCAGAGGTGTCTTTCTGAAAGCACCCTGGATTTTGACTTGGCGGGCAATGGTCAAGCATTAGCCTGAAGCAGTCTCGTAGCTTGATGTGTCACCAATATGTGGAAGGTTATTCAAACTGATAGCAAACCCACCATTCCGTGTGTGTGTGCATTATATAATCAGGTGGTTATTTTCCAGCAATCCAGAGACAAGTTTTTGTGGAGAGAAACATGTGTGTGTGTGTGAGTGCAAGTGTGCGTTATATAATCATGTGGTTATTTTCCAGCAATCCAGAGACAAGTTTTTGTGGTAAGAAATGATGAAGAAAATTGAACGATATATTTGCACACACACACATGCTCACGCCCCATAGACGTACATAAATTCAATTACAATACAGTTTTATTTCAATATTTTCTTTATTTAAAAAAATAAAATGCAAAATAATATATAAAATGACAAAGGTTACAATAAAATCACTTGGACCATGACAAAATTCTAATTTAAAACCAATGGAATTACAATGGCAGACAGGAAAAAAAGAGAGAACTGTTGGTCTCTAGAAACCTAAAACATCGTTGTTTTAATATCCAGTACTGTGAACTGTATCATATTTAAATGTTGATTAAGAGCTTTTGGTATCCAAAACCACAAATCATTTTCCATGTGGATGTCTATATAGAATTATGTTGTTACATCTTGCACTTATGAGAGAACTGATTTGAACGCCAGACTTATTCAATGAGTAAGTAAATCAGACATCATCTTCTAGTGTCTTTCAAGAAACCCCTGATAACCCCTTGGTTTGAGTTTGCTGTAGTTGGCAATGCAGCTATTGAAATTTCTGCTCTTCTGCAAGAAAGAAATGGGGTAAAATCCAAGGAAGTAAATCTGTTCTTTACCTTTTTGAGATTTATACATATATGAGATACTGGGTTCTGGCAGTCATCCCTCGGTTTGTTCTCTCTCAAGATCCACCAATGCCTGAAGCATACATGAATCTTTCATTTACAGACTATTTTTGTTTATTTTATTGGACCATCTCTTTGAACAAAATAGTAAATGAAATGGTACAGCAATCAGCAAACATGCACTTGTTCATTTATATTGGATATTTAAAAAAAAAAAAAAAAAAAAAAAAAAAAAACCCACCCACATCACACTGCCACACATATCAATAAAACACATGACCATTGATGATGATTAGCACAATTGAACTGCAATTTGTGAGATTCTCAAAGATCATGGCTACTTTACATACTAGGTCCACTGCAGATGCACACATTACAGCTTACACACCTCTGTGACATTCACCTACTCCTAAAAAAACCACCTACTTTATGGATTGAAAATCTGAACAAACATAAATCAGCAGGAAACGTTTCATTTGTTTCTTCCTCCCCTTTCTGAATAAAATGAACAGAACTCTCCTCCCCTCCCCTCCCCTCCCCTCCCCCCCCCTTCTCCTGTCTCAGAGTGCAGTCAATTATGAATTGCATTTTACACCCAGATGACTTTAAACAGAACAGCTACTCAAACAAAAGATGTATTCAGAAGCATCACTGTACTGTAGACCTGCTACAAACATGTACAGATGCACAAGAACCTAAATATAGTGTGAAAAAATTTATTCTGATAATCTCTCTCTTTTTGTGCATTGGAAAAGAAGAAAATTTAATTTACCCATGTGATATCGAAGAAGAAATGAATGTTAAAATCTTTCAACCACTATTCATTTTAAAAGCCATAGACAGAAAGAACAACGAAAGAAAAATCAAGGGCAAGATCCATGGTAAGGCGCATTAACTATTTCATCCACAGACAATGAAGAACCAGCAGCATCATTACACGGACTTAGCATTCTTCGATACAAGGGACATGATATGCCAACATTTCCAATGCAAAGTCACAAGTCTGAACTGTCTGAATGGACAAAGTTGTTTCATTTAACTGCTGTCATGTGGAATACAAAATAATTATGATTGTCTCAAATGACACAAAGTATGTAAACAGATCTCCATAACTTCAAGTTCTGAAAGTATGTTTAAAAGGAGAAAAAAAATCGCCATTACAAAACATTTCGTACCTTCGTTATTTAAAGCTTCCATTCTTTTTGTTTGGTTGTTGATGTTCTTTGTCCCCCCCCCCCAAACTAATTATTCAAACAATTTGAATTCTGACAAGTTTTATATCATTTCTTTACAGCAACTAAGATTCTGTTCAATCAATATTGGTGATAAAATCAGTTTAACTTTGGCAAGTCGTTCAAATGAGAATAAATGTATCATGACCAAGGTCAAAGTTACCAAGGCATTTTGTTTTGCGTGTACAACATTAAATGGGGGTAAAAAAAAGATAGTGTGAATACCCAGTTAACAATTATAAAGAGTTGGTTATTTATGTCTGTTAGACTTGTAACGTTTGTTCAGCAAGGAACCTGCCTTATTCGTTACTCCATAGGAGTATTGTCAATCTGAAAGAACTTTGTGACAAACCGAGACACTGCTCATATATTCTGACACGTCATTTTTCACGCAGCACATACAGAGCACTCAGTCGGAATCAGTCACACGCTTCAACTGCCCTACAGCGGTTCACATGCATACCTCTCGACTTTATTTACAGGGGTCTGTTCTTCTCAGCACACACAAACCTGATGCACTTGCATCCGCATGTTCACCTGCAATCAATCGTGTGCTCTCTTTCGCTATTTACATATCATAAGTGTACAGAGCAGTTCACATAGCACCTCACACACACATCTCTTCAAGTTCGCCCAGTCACTCTGGGCGATGTATGTACAAAGGAGTTCACATGGCACCTCTCACATATACCTTCACACGTTCCAGTCACACTGGATCTGTGCATATTTACACACCATTCGTTCCACATCTCACATACCCTTTCCTGCTTTCATTCTTCTCTCTGGCATTCATAATTTTGGACTTGAGAACATCTCCAAAATAAATAAGTCTTTGAAAAGTCTTATGAACACATCGTGTTTAGCACGTGGACACTGGCAGAGTCTGGCCATCCGACAACATGGACGTGAACTCTGTACTCTGGCCTACGACAGAACGGTCTGACATGGTTGTCGCACTGTCCGACAACAACTTCTTCTCCTCGGGCATCAAGACACACGCGGACGCTCCCCCGGAGGCACCTCCCTTCTTGGGACTGTAGATGGGGGACGGGAGCTCCAAAATCGCCGCCGGACGTTTGCTGGGCTCCAAGCTGGCCAGGTAGGCCTCGCGATTCTCTGGGAGGGCAGGGCCCCAGTTGGGGTGGGGCGGGACAGCTTCTTCACCCTCTGCCACAAGGTGCCCTTCTCCTTGGCGATGCTGATGATCATGACGATGGGCAGAGGCAGCAGAGAACACAGGCCCAGCATCCAGCCGAAGATGATGGCCCAGGTGGGGTACTGGTAGTCCCCATAGGTCACGGGGGCCAGCTGAGACACTGAAAACGACCAGATGAAGAGGATGGTGGCAGGCGTGATGAAGCACCAAAGAACTTTCCAGTAGTTGCTGGGCTTGTAGCCGATCATCAGTTCGATGTCCTTATAGAAACGGTTCACACCTGAAACACACAACAAAGAACATGGTTCTGAAACTGTCCATTCACGAAGCTTTAAGTCAGTTTTGTTCCATCTAACTGGCCTCAACATTGATTTAAAATGACAAAACTTGGGGCATTTACAGAGGTCATACACTTGCTCAGATTTTCCTGACTGTCAACTTTTCACTTATTTGCAATCACTACGTTATGTTTTGTTTCACTTTTTCTTTTCATGAATCGTGCTGGTGGTGTGTGGGAGTGTGATATGTGCGTAGGTGAGCGTCTGTTCATAAGATTATTCCACTGATAATTTTCTTTTCTTTTTCTTCAACTTTCTTGTGTTTCTGGTTTTGAGAGGATATTTACATGTGTTCATTACAGTAACAACATTAATTTTGATTATTCTTTTATACAGAGTAAACCATAACAACTGTGCTGAGACAATTATATTTTAGATGGTCTGAAGGACTGATAAGTGTAAAGTTTGTCGGCAAACAAGATGTCACAGAGTTGTTTCCCATATAAATAGCATGTTTAGGTGGAAGACATTTTATCAAAGCATTTAGTGCAGTTATAAGTTATTCACTCTATGCGGACAAAGGGATCAAGAAATGTCTCTTAACCATTTTGTGAGAAGCAAGCGTCATTTCCGTTCTACCTTGTGGCACACATTTATGAAATATAGGGGAAAGAAATACTAACCATACACCCAGGCGATGACAACGCACTCGGTAAAAGACAGCAACATGAGAGAGAAAGTAGCGCAGTACCAGTCCATGATTTGCAGGACATAGATTCCACCCTGCACACAGAGGAAATTGTCACACTGATTATCACAGACCTTCATTCATGGGATTAATCAAAAGGTTACTTCACAGTACTTCTGACTTTTAAACCTGGCAGATACCTATATCTGCGTGCAACTATCAGACACACAGACACACTCTTATTCCTCGTTTCAGTCGGATGGTCATGCTTCTATGGATGGATGTTCGTTGCAGTTGACGAAGACGCCAGTGACTCCGCATGACAGTTCATCAAAAGGTCAGATATAAGATATTGCAAAAGATCTCAAACAAAATTTAAACGTTATCAAAACAGTATCAGCTGTTAGTATCACAAAGCAATACATAATTTTTTTTTCTTTTTTGCTCCAAAACTAAAATTAGTGTCAGAGTTGAATCTGTTTCAAAATGCTGACTATCAAACTAGATCATAAATCCAAGTCGGTAATGAAAAGATAGCAAACTGCTTAACATGCTATGCAAGGAATGGTTGTGCAACCATGAACACTGCATGGACACAGGGGAAGACTAAGCTCAAACAGTGTATTTATGGAAAGAGTTTAAAGGGCCGGGGGGTCAGCAATAAAATCAAACAATACCCTGTGTCAGCAATAGATGCAGGCATTTATTGAGAATACTACAAAACCATTAAGATTTTGTTACCTGGAATACACAAGGGATTCCCAGCAAGAACTCGATCATGCACATGACAGCTGTGAACGCCACCTTCTTGTTTCTCAGCAGGTGGGGGAACTCGTCGATGAAAGCGCTGGTCATCGTTTCAAACATACCAAACTGCACACAGTAAGGAATACACAATTAACATTGGCCTGCCTGGAAAGCCTTGGTGAAAACCTGAAACATGAATCTCAATGCAAACATGGGATGATAATGACGATGATAATGGTGATGATGATGACAACGTCCAGAAAACACCAACCAATGAGCAACATAAAGATTTTAGCTGACCATTCTCAGTTACATTTTTTAAAAATCATTGCAACTTTCTGGTGGTTTTGAACATGCTGAAATGGATGCTTTTCTGTAGTCAAAACAACTCCAGAAAGCACAAGGCTGATTTTAAAAGTAAAACAAACTTGGCCAATTATGCTTTATCAAATGTATTCTATCTTTCGAAACTGGTAGTCTGTAATCGAGAACTGCGTTTTCTCATTGGTTGTTGGAAATGCAGGCTAAAAAGGGGCACATTATAAACATACACATTTTGAATTAAAAAAAAAAAACAAATAAAAAAAAAAGACATATAGGTAAACAAAAATAAATACAATTCTTATTGCTGAACATTTCATATGAAATGAATGAGACCCCTTTGTATAGCCTAAAGGTGTCCGACCACAAGTGCTGCTAACATGGCGTGAACCAATTTCATTTTATAAAGTTGACAAGTGTATTTAAATAATCACACAGCTTAAGTTTCAAAGCTACCGGGCCAGGTGTGTGGGGTTTTTTTTGTTCTTTTTTTTTCTGTGGTGGTGGTGCTTCACGTCTTCTTTCCTTTTGTGACACAAGATGTTGTGTTACACTTATCATCTGGGCTTGTTTTGTTTTATTTTGTTTCTGTCTGTTTTCCTAGACAAGCCAGTGAGAGAGATGGGGAGTACTGAACACATGCATGTAATCAACACAAATCACGCGAATTTGTGTTTAATTTTCACCTCTGCTTAAACCAAAAACATTCACAATGTTGGTGCATCGGAAGGCATTAACACTGAGCACTTGTGAACAGACTGAAGCGAGAAAAGAAGATGGCTAATGAATGGATATGCTTCAAAAAACAAAAAACAAAAAAAAAGAAAAAAAAAAAGAAAAGAAAAAAAAAGATGTATTGCTGGTGTTATTACACTACTGGAAGCAATCGACTAAGAAAGAAATAGTTTACTTCAAAACCTGTTCTATCACACCAAGAGGTAGCTTTGAAAACAAGAAACAATTTCATTGAAATCCAGTGCAGTTTCTTTTCAGTCAAGATTTTTTCATTTGTTTGGTTTTCATTCAAAAAAAAAGAAGAAAAAAAGAAAAAGGATTTTTTTTTTTCCGTTTTAAACTGGTCCAGCTGATGATACAAATGAACCAGTCAAGCATCTCGATAGAAACAGGCCAGAAGTAAAGTAGATCTTCCCGAGACTTTTGCAAGTCATGTACTGCAAGGAGGGAGGGGGTTAAGTGCAGGGATGGGAAAGGGAGGAATAAGGACTGGTGTGATAAAATTAGAATTTGATTGCATTAAATTTTGCAAGGTAATCATGGGACTTTAAGAAAATCTGTTCTCTTTTTTTGTTCTTTACATGGATATTTCAAAATGAAAAAAAAAGAATTGCTTGTTGTTGATTGTAGCGGACCTCATTAAACACTTAAAAAAAAAAAAAAAAAAAATTCCAAAAGTAAATATTACAAGAGGTGTTGTTGATTGGTGAAAATTAGAATGGGAAAGGGGTGGGTCGGCGCTGATGTTATTTTCAATTACCAATGAATACTGGTTGCTATCCATGGCTGGCGATTGCTCCAAATAGAGTAAGTGAACATTTCGAGCGGTGAGGCTCTACGGTTTAGGTCAGTATGAAAACCACAAGACTTAGCGCTTTCACGCTGGGTGTTGCCGCATGAAGGGGCAAGGCTGCGAGACATCGGGTGGAACCTTGAGAGTGAAAATCAAACACCAACATGGTTATACAACAACCAAGCCTTTCGTGGGACACACTTTTTGTTTTCTTATCCTACCACCAAACCAAAGTAACAACACTGAGGGGTCCTGTAAACTGCTTTTTTTCCTTCAAAGGAATTGGGGGAAGGATGTGCGAAAAGAATGCATTGCTTTCCTTTTGCCGACAATCAGGCAGAATGTCATACATGATTTTCTTTTCGAAAAAGCAATATTGCACCATGGCTATGCAATGTTGCTGCAGACAGCAGGCAGCTGAAATTAAAAGTTCTGGAATGCAATGAGGGGAAAAAGAGCAATTTTCAAAGACACCTTCTTGTTATCATTTTTCAAATGCTAATAAACACAAAACAAAGGAAGGCTTTTTTCATGTTATGAAGTCAGTCTAATAAGGTTGATATCAATGAGTCAATTCCTATGAAAACAAGCTAGCAAGATGCCTTCATTGCATGTCCCTCGAACGGATGGTGCATAATAGTACTTCACAGAAGCTCACAATCAAAAAGGCACACATCATGGTTTGCATGCAGCTTGTAAGTGTTTTCTTTCTTGTTTTTAATCCAGCCAATAATATTTTTTTAATAATCCACTTTTCTAAAAAATCACGCTGTATGCAAATGTACTGCATGTTTGTGTGTTTGGGAATTAGCGACTTGAGTTAAAACAGCAGAACTCAATTTCTGTAAATAAAAAAAAAGCCATTCCCAATCTCTGATCCTGCTGCAGTAGATCCCTGCTTTTTTCATGTCTGTTTTGCCCAATATCTATTTCATTTTCGCTTATATTCTGCTCTGCCCATAAACAGAGTTGCATATAAATGTTTTCCCCAGTCTCCATGATGACTTTAAAAACAGAGTGCATATAAATGTTTTCCCCAGTCTCCATGATGACTTTAAGTCCATTCTGAATCCCAACATTTTGATTTCGTTTGCTTTAAAATTATTGTATAAGGATTCCACTGTACTAATTCCAATTCAAATGAAAAAAAGCCCACACCAAATTCTACAACCCTCCCTTCTAATTCTGAAAAAAGTAAATGATTCAAAATTATCAAACTTATTAAAAAAAAATGTGCCCGCCCTTTTAGATGATCAAACCCAGGACTTAATTCATGTTACCTCTGACGAGCCATGCGCCATAGATCCTTCATCAGATGGGACAAGGGTGCCTTACTCGTCCACACACTGTCTCACACAACCACCACCCCACTGCCACATATCTGAACCCTCTTTTCTTGCTCTCATTTTGACTTTATCGTTAAAACCACCCAGATTATGATCATCACATTTTCACGCCAAGCACACATGCATTCACTCATTTCATGAATAACCTACGTATCTTCAGCCAATCACAGCATTCATTCTCTAAATGGGGATGCTGAAAAAGAACTGCATGTAGTAACATGAAGCAGATTCAGCAAAAATTAATAACAAACTGAGAAAAATGAGGATGCAACAGTTTAAGCCTTGATTTCCATTTTCTGTTTACGTCATTTGCAGAATTTTAAAAAAATTCTTATCATGAACATGGAAAGGAAGGGGGAGGGTCAAAGAGGGAGGGTTCATTTTTCTTTTTCTTTTTTTTTTTTGATTGCATGCATTATTTTTGTGATCAGTATTTTTTTTTTTCAGTCACGAAAGTTTTCAATTTCTTCTGTATCTTTTTCTTTCCCAGATCTCTTCAGAATATAAGCATCCTCACTTTCTTATCAAAATCAAAATAACTATTTGAAGGAGGCAGAGGCAGAAGCTAATCTTAACATTCAAGCACAGCCAGGCTGATTACGGTTTTCATCAACTCTCAAACTGGAAGCAGACAACAACAAAAATAACAGGAAAATGTGTCTGGAATGAAATCTTTACCAGACTTCAGGGAAAACTCTCAAATTCATACGATTTACAGGGTCAAGGTAACAGTTACCAAGAACTGGGGCCAGTCCTGTTTGTTTAATCAAACACCAGGGTGTTTCTCCTAGCCTGTGCCTTGCCTGTAAGTGAGCGACTGCCTCAACTCCAAGAACGTCCAGCTGGCTGCATTGGTTTCAGTCACACTCCAATCCTAACCACGCTTTCCAGCGGCTTGGGAAGCTTAACAGTTGAAAGAAGGTGAAAACCTAACAGAAAATGAGCACACTCAAGGCTTCATTTGTATAAAACCCAGACAACGTTTGAGATTTAAAAAAAAATCAAATCATAAGTTACATCACAAATATCCTGCTGTAAGTTTGTGTATGTTTTAGGATATAAACATAGCACTTTTGGGCTAAGCGCCGAAATGCCTCTCACAAAACAATGTGAGCAGCATTTGTTGAACAAAAAAAGTGCACAATGTTTTCCTGTCACTTGCAAAAGGACATGGGGGAAACAAGGAATGTCATAATGACAACTGTAAATGTCAGATCTAAGCTGCAAGAAACATACACATGCTTACAGTCTTGTCTGTTTTCGAAGGAACCATCAATTCTTCAATTAGACCTCTTTGCAGTGAGAGAACCTTCTTTCAACAGTAAGCTTGGGGATCTGGACAGTATGAAAAGATGAGTGAATCGATAAGCTGAAAGTGTGAAAAAGAAAAAATTTGGTAACATCATTTGATAGCGATGGTTAATTTTGGTACTTTTGTAATTAAAGGAATACTTCTTGAAGCAAGTATGGATATGATTAAAAACAAAACAAAAAAAAACAAAGAAGGAAAAAAATGGATTTTTATGGAACATACTTGCTTCAAAAAATGTTCCACTAAGTGTAAGGCTGAGTATTCTTAAAATTTCTGACTTTGTAAAAAAATTCTACAGCTACAAAACTTTATAGAGTATCGACCTCCTCCAAAAAAATGCTTCAGAAATGTCAAACGGTACAAGTTCTCACTTTTCTTGTTGTTGAAACTCTGCATTTAAATTCTGCATTTATTTTAAAGGGGAAAAAAGGGCAGAAAAAAAAAGAAAACGAAAAAAAAAAAAAGACAAAAAGATAACCACCACATTTTCTTCATCTACTTGGCTCAAACATACTCTTGCAGTGATGGCATTTATCTCCATTACTGTGCATGTCAAAATCTTTGCCCACACCATCTAATTAATAATGCCATTTCCTGAATTCTCAGAACATTCTCTTTGTCTTTTATTCTCTTTGCACTTTCTGCTTTCAGGAAGTGTTTCTTCTCATAATACACTCTGCAAGTATTTTGATCACTCTTGTGAATAAATGTGGACACTCTCTTTCACTGGTTACTTATTGTTCAAAATGAATGATTTCTCGACATGGTCTACGTTAACTCATCAAGATGTGCTAGACCAGAATCCTCTCTACATATTTTCTTACTCAGCCTTCACACTGACCAATGCAGCTCGCACAGAACGGAGGTTAAACAGGAGGGTAAGCAAGGAGGTTGGCAAAATTGTGACGCAGGGATGGGTGTGCCTACCTGACTGTCGAGACCAATGGTGAACAGCATGAGGAAAAACAGCACAGCCCACAAAGGAGAGATAGGTAGTTTAGCCACGGCCTCAGGATACACAACAAAGGTCAAGCCAGGACCTGGAACATGAACAAGCAAAGCAAATGTTACAATCTTTTTCAACAAAGATCAGGCCAGGACCTGGACCATGAATAAGCAAAGCAAATGTTATAATCTTTTTCTTTTTTGATTTTTTTCATTACAAACGCATCCCTATTTCTGATTTTGTTCGTTTTATTATTTTTTTTTCTTTTGGTTTCTCTTCTTTTAACTACACTATTCCACCAAATGAATATTCAGAATGTTACATCCAGTTTTGATCCTTATTTCTCAAAAATAAAAATCTACACAAAATAACATCATGATCCTGTATATTACAACCCCAGACAAATGTTTGTTCAGCAATCTGGTAAATTATTATTCCAGACAAATATTTGTTCGGCAAGAATCACTCGGTGAAATAGAGCAGCTACCTTGAGTGACAACATCCTTGATTTCAGCACCAGTCTCATGGGCCATGAAGCCGAGGACAGAGAAGATGACCAGGCCGGCGAACACACTGGTGCCGCAGTTCATCAAGGGGACAATGATGGCATCCCTGTCAAACAAGAGAAGGTACAAATTAATTGTTGCCATGGCGTCATCTGTTTCTGTGCAACTGCATGATAATTGTGTTTAATTGTGAACTCTTGATTACGCCTATGAATACTATGCTCATTTCATCGATATACTCTCTTCAATAGCAAGAGATGTAGTGACAGGAATGGCAGTTCGGCTTTCTCTCCCAGTCAGCTCAACAATTCCAAATTACAATACTTAAATGTGTGAACTTTGCAACAGAAAAGCATGTTATTCAGAACAAAATCAGTTTAGTCACAGATCTTTTCTTTTTTTTTTTTTTTTTTTTTTTTTTTACAGAGTCCTTTCCTCAATTATTTTAGATATGAAGATGAACTAAAAAGTGCCTTTAACATGAAACCACAATAACAAAAATGTTTTGCTTTTTGTTCATTTTCACTTTGATTGATGATTGGAATTTTATCTTTTAGCTGTCTTACACTTAGAAGATGACCTGAAAACTGTCTCTAATGTTAAACTATAACAAAACTGTTTGCTTTTTTTTATATTTTTTTATAATCATTTTCAGGATCGATTGATAACTGGAATTTTATCTTTCAGCAGTCTTACATAGCCCTTACCTGTAGACGTTGTTGTGGAACTTGTTGTAGCTGGCCATGGTGATGAGGCCTCCCCAGGCCATGCCCACGGAGTAGAAGATCTGGATGGCGGCATCGCCCCACACCTTGAACTCCAGCAGCTTTTCCCACTCTGGGATCAGGTAGAACTTGATGCCTTCCAGGGCTCCAGGCAGGGTGGCACCACGGACCAGCAGAATGATCAGAACCAGGTAGGGAAAGGTAGCCGTCACGTAAACCACCTGGAAGAGACAGGTAACCAAGCAAAGTTAATTTAAAAGTTTTTCGTCCAGTAAAATATAAAAAAATGTATGCATATGTAGATACATTTATAAATTCAAGCCAATGTTGCAAAGTTTTATCATTTGCTGTCTTCTTCCTCTCTCGATTTCATCTCCTACCAGCACCCCCACCTTCCCTTCCTGCTCTACAAATCTTCCCCTGCCACAAATCCCCATTTCTTATTTTTCATCAAAAAAAGGATCTCACCTTGCCAGAAGACTTGACTCCCTTGCAGAGACAGAGGAAGACCACGAGCCATGAAAGTGCCAGACAGCCAAACAGAGGCCAGCGAATGGTGCCAAGGTTTTCAATCCCCTCGTGATCTCCAGGACATTGCGCCTGGAACACACCAGACAAAAAAGTCAGTTACAGCACTGATTGGGTAAACTGTCAAGAAATCCCTATGAAACCAGTAAACATCTTCCTGCATAAATCTTTTTAGTTCACACAATCTCACATGGCAAGTAAGATGAGAAATGTCAGTATATTTCCTTTTAAACAATCAATCTCGTTGTTCCTCATTTTTCATAGTATTATATTTTCTTGTTCAACGACTTTGTTTGCTTGGCTGTTAATAATATATTCAATATATTCAGTGGAAATATAGGAAAATAAACAAAGTTATCGAAATTCATGTTAATGTGAAAGGTAAAGCTGTTCTTTAAACATTCTTTTAAAGTTCTGCTTTAAACTATGAAAATTACATCGTGATGATGTATATCAGTACAAATTTCCTTTCCACTTACTCCCAGAACTGTTCGCTGGCAGTCATGAGATGAGAAGAGTTGAGTGTGGTGTTCAAGGCAACCATAGTGGCGTTCACATCCGTCCCATTCAGAGATGATGTCACATCAGTTCCATTCAGAAAGGCTGTGGAATTAGCAGCATCTGTGACATTTTGACTGGTGAATTTGTTGAGAACACATCGGTCATCATTCCAGGCGTTGTCGCAGTCAGCCCATGGTAGAATCTTCCTCATGGACATGAAGAGGTAGTAGAAGGTCCATGTGATGATGATGTTGTAGTAGACACACACGATGCCCGAGATGATGACCATTCCATAACCGACACCTGAATGGGGCAGATGACATAAACACATGGACCATCAATTTCAGTGGAATTTGCATTTTTCTTTGCTTCTTTTTATGACATGAAGAGGATGACAGAATTAGGCTGAAATTTCAGTTTTTCTTTTTCATACATTTCCAAATAAGATGTCTGTTCAGCATGTCCATTCCTAACAAAATGCATATGGTTGAATAACTACAAAAAAGAGCATGAAATTGTGAAATATTGTTAAGTGCTACCAACCATAAAAACATTCATAACAATGTTTACTTAACACCATGATCACAATTTGCAGTAATTTTATACAAGGAAAATATGAAAGGGCACACGTGTGTAGACACAAGGCAAAGGTTAGCTGCTAACCTTTGAAGAGCGGGCTCATCCTCCAGACAGTGATGGGGGACAGGGAGGCAAACTGGCCATAGGTGATCTCCATGAAGAACAGGGGCATTCCGCAGAGTACCAGGAAGATGATGTAGGGCACCAGGAAGGCTCCTGCAAAAAGCACACAAAGTCCACAGGCTGTCATAGCATCAAGATCTCTGTGGGTGTGATGCATCTTCCACCGCTCTGTTTCTATCTTATGCACAACTCTCATCCTTACTGCTCTCTCTCCCCCCCCCCCCTCTCTCTCCCTCTCTCTGATCTATGTACAAAAACTATTCAAAGCTTTAAGACTTTTTACCTCAACTAGCGAGGTTTTATCTCAATCCATACCTGCTTGTTTGTTTGTCTGTCAGCAAGGTTATGTAAAATCTTCCACATCAACTTAAAATAAACTTTGTGGGAAGGCAAGTGCATTGTGGGAAGATAAGAGCATTGCCAAAAGGATGAAGTCGATAAATGTTGGTGCGGATCTGTTGTGTAGAACTAGATTAAATGGCAGTAGCCTAATAGAATGTGGCTAATGGGTAAACTCATTCAGTATTGTTGAGAATCCAGATCAAATGATGCACTGGGGATCTGGTTGACCATGGTAGAGGTCTGTGATCTCCTGAGTACCCTTGTAATCTTTAACTGTTTAGTTAACAAAGAAAACCCATTTCATTTTTCATTCCACACAGAGCTCTTTCATTATTTCTTTTTCCAATAATGAATAATAAACAAAACGTATGAAGAAGCTTGAGGTTTTCTCGTTATTTCCTTCTTTTTTTTGAATAATGAATAAAACTTCATAGATGTAAAGAATCTGGGGAAGAAAAGTAAGATCTGCCCAAAGCCTGCAAGCATAGTGTGACTAACCCTAAAATCTAGAACATAGAAAAAGGAAACAATGAACAAACTTCACGTACCTCCTCCGCTTTTGTAACACAAGTATGGGAACCTCCAGATGTTGCCCAGGCCGACGGCAAAGCCGATGCAGGACAACAAGAAGTCCATGCGGCCACTCCAGGTGCCCCTGCTGTCCTTTCCGTCCAGGCTGGAGCTGGAACTCATGCTGGAGTCCGATCCTGACACGTCCGCTAGATTCGCACCGGCACCACCCTTGTCCGACTGCACACAAACACGCCGCTGGTCAGGGAGGTTGTTCCCAAAAGATGTAATATACAAAGAAAAAAATTCCAGTCTCTCGCCTTTTTTCTTTTCTTTTATAATCCATCGTTTGCTTTTCTTTTCTTTGGTTTTCATCCGCATTGTTCTTTGAAAGTACCGAAAAGCCTGACATCGAATAGATCTAAGATGGACAAAAGTCCCCAAAGTCCCATAACTCTAATGTCTCTATCTATATATACTGGAAGGAAAGGTAGGGTAGATTTGATGATGAGCGTAAACAGTGGTGACTGGCTTGACCATAAAGACGGGATAAGAAAGTGATTCGGGAAGCTAGCACGGACAATAATTCGTTTATCGTTTTCATTGTAACAGAATCAGCACTGTAATTCGAAAACAAACAAAAAAAAACCCCCCAAAAAAACCAAACAAACACACACACACAAAAAAAAAACAGAGAGAGAGAGACGGGAAAAGAAAAGATAAATTTCCAGCAAGCCCGAAATAGAAACAGCCATCAAAAGGCGGGTAAAATTACGTGCTTCCGTCTGGCTGATGGCCCGATCGATGGGCTGAACGCTGAAAGTCATTTTCTGCATCGCACAGACACAGAGGCTGGGAGCAGGAAAGAAATAAAAAGTGGAAGGATGGGGAGGCGGTGTGTGGGGATAGGGTGCACGGGGCAAACCGGGAAGAAGGAAGGGAAGTACAAACGCTGGTAGGGTGCGAGATGTGAGTGCATTATGTAGACTACATAGCCCTCCCCCTCCCCCCCCCCCCCCCCTTTACTTCCGTTTTGTTAGCTTACAGATGTTTAAGTGACGGTTGTCTAATTCTTAATCACTGCAGCACTCTAAGAATACAACAACAATCAAAAGAAAAGAAAAAGAAAGAACAAACGGGTGGGGGTGTGGACAGGTGGTGGAGGTGGGGAGGGGCGCAGCGGCGGGCGAAGGGCCGGTCATAAAGGGGAATCCCGGTATAATTTACAAAGGTGACCTCAGCGGGCGGTAAATTTTCCAGCGACATCTGAAACTGCTGAGCAGCAGGAAACGTATACATTACTGGGCGACCATTGTGCTCCACCGACTGATTGACAATGATAATGTAGGGCCTCTCTCAGGGGAGGTAACCGAGCCAGCGGGCTGTAGGCCTAACGAGTAAGACAAAAGCTGGTGTGTTGACAGGTATAGCGAACAGACAAGAAGAAGAAGAAGAAGAGAGAGAGAGAATGCGGGCTTGTAGGTGGGAATCATATAAAAAATAAAATCGGAGAAGAAAGAGAACCACGGTACAAGAGACAAAGAAAGAACTAAAGAAAGAAAAGAAGCACGAAAGGTCACCGCGTGTACAGCCCGTATTGACGCATTTGTTAGGCTGGCGCTAATTTGAGCTAAAGACCGTGATGCCATGCTTATTACGAGTTCGTCCGTCTCCCTCGAGGTTTTGCTGACTGTATCAATGGAGGCGAGTGAGAAGGGGCGCGCCGGCATCGCACATTCCAACAACCCCACCACACTCGCCCATTTTGGATCAGCGCCAAACTCTGGCCCGGCAGATATATCACATCAGTCATCACTCAGAGAGAGAGAGAGAGAAGGGGGAGAAGTAGGGAGCGAGGAGAGGCGGGGGGGGGGGGGGGGGGTATGCGCCTGTGGTATTTTTCCCCTTGCCACGTTTTGATGAACCGAGGTGTATCACGTGCACCATGTGTCGCAACACGAACAGAGGTCCATCTGTTTCCCGTTTTGACTCAATTTACCGCCACCACCCCTCTCGCCCTTCACGTTTGTTCCCATTAATCTCTCTTCCCGTCAGGCTCAAATTCTTTTTTCCTCGGGGTTTTCTCTTTATTTTTCTGAGAAAAAAAGAAACTTTCCCCATACAGCACACTTCTGCCACACCATTCACTGTACAAGTATATTCTCATTCGTTATTTCCCCCTTCCTCTCTGGAATCACTGTTGCAGGACTGAAATGATAAAAGGCATATTCTTCCCTGTGAAAATCATTTGATTTTTTTTCTTTTTCAATTCACCATCTATGTCAAACCGATTTCACTGTATCTGTTAAAGTAAGTAAGCCGTCATCATCCACGTGGACCAAAGAGAAGCAGACTACAAAGACGAAGGAAAGAACGAAAGTAAGGGAGAAAAACTTAACAAAGACTACTTCTGGGAAAATATATAAATGTGTTTACGAAGCCGCAATGCAAACCACTTAATATGAATGTCATTACCTAACCCATACAACTGAGACCGGTTAAAAGAGATCTTCAAAATGAAAGTCCACACTACCGGCAAATCTTCACAAGCGAGTCAAGGTAAAAAACCGTATAAACGATGGTAAAAAAAAAAAAAAAAAAAAAAAAAAAAGTAGATCTAAAGGGGGGGGGGGGGGGGGGGGGAATCAACAACTTGTCGCGACACAAAACGAGAGAAACGGAGTAATTAGCATTGATAATCATAGGCCTAAGTACCCGCGGCATATAGGAAACTTTCGGGTTGCAGCCACGAATAGAAAATTGTAAGAAGTAGATCGATGGCCGTGATTCAGACGCAAAGGCAGCATCTATAAAGGACGGAGGCCAGGCGCTGTCTGCGTCTCGAAAACCTCCACAGATCAATACACGGGGTTACCTCCGCGGCCTTGCCCAGGGGTCACGACTCGGCCGTTGCACGGGCGGCGCGCGCGCGCGGCGGTTCAACTTTCGAACATCGACGGTTTGTTCTCGGCGGCTGGAATTTTCCCCCCGCAGTGCGCGCGCAGGCGACGACTCGCTCGTCGAGGCGTGTGCGGTGGCGGCGGTGCCTGAGTGCGCGAGCTGTGCATGCGCACACGGTATTGTGATGATGATTGTGGTGTCTACCCGTCTACTCTGATGTCTTTCCGCAGTGCGATATCAGACGGTATTGATGTCCTCTGCTGCTGCTGATGATGATGCTGAGGGAAAAAGCGATCAGGCCGGTGCCTCCCACGTCATTATTTTCTTCCGTGACTGGACTGATGATCCTTGGGTATACGTGTACATTAGATCGATCGACATCATCATCATCACCTCTCTCTCTCTCTCTATGTGAGACCGGGTTTCCCGGATATGTAATCGGGGGGGGGGGGGGGGGGGGGGGGGGGGAGGAAAGTAAATACACCGCCAACAAAATTACGCAACTAGTTAAAATCAGTTCAAGCCTCCAAAGATCCACTGCCAATTTTGCTTCCCGCTTCCCACACGCACACCTCCACATGATGATGTCATTTAGTAAAAGGGGCGGGGGAAGGGATGAGGGAAGTGAATCCTCCGTATTTGCTAATGTATGAAATATGATAATGCCAGAGACGCAGAGATCACCCGGTCATGGTTTGGAAATGCGAAATTTACAACACACATCTGTGAGGGTAAATGGTTCAAAATTGACTTGATTTTCCCGTGTTCAAAATTAGAGTCTGCAGTGAAACGAAAAGACTTAACGTGATCAACACTGCTCGCGGCAATCGTCGTTGCAGCAAATTCGTCAGTGGTTTAAACGGTTTTTTCTTCTTCCTCGATTCAGTCGACAGGACTTTACTACATATGGATGTCCAAACTCGCTGAGAGACTTGTCTCGCACAAGACCGTCTACTGCGATCTCGACCTCTTTCAACAGATCTTACTGAATTTGCACATGAATTAGTGGCGGGTGTGGTCGCGAGAGAGCCTTATAAGATGGAACAGCAATGGAACAACAAGTTCCAGAAGCCTACGTGTCAGTCATCATGAACATTCTGTTGGGAGCACAGTTAAAAACTCACTGATTTTCTCAGGCTGTATTCCTCAGAGAAATTTAACAAAGCCAAAATTGTACATTCAAGGAAACAGATATACAATAGTGTGATTGTATATTGATTAGTATGAATATCTTAAAAAAAGAAAAAAGTAGGAAAAGGAAAAACTGAAATTCGTTCTATAAAATCAGTCACACGAATACAAATTGTGAGGTAACATACTCGACAGTAAATGTACACGTAATTTATTCTGACTACATAAAGCATTGTTGTCAGTAACAGCTTGAACATCTTTATCGAATCAGCTAACACTTGCCCCCTTGATAACATTGAACAAGTCATGCATTGATAACATATTGGCCAGTCTATGGAAACATCCATACGCACGTATCTCAGTAATGTTTAGCGCATTTCTGCCTCTAATATCACATGAATTTCAGAGGCCTACATCGGAAATTCGGACATACTGTAAACAGCTGGAGAGACCCAGCTGAGAGCAATAGCTCGGACCGAACCAGTTTCATCTCAATCACTTGACTGCTACGTTAAACACACCAAATCGGCTAAAGTGACATCAATGTGTGAACAATTATATCGGAATTGTATCAGAATTATCATCCGATTTGTATTGTACGCACAGCCGGCAAAACGCCGGCCGGCGAATTTGTTTCGATTCAGAGCACCTCGTGGGAAAGAGCATGGGTAATCTCCCTGCACTATGTATAATGAATGAAACGGCTTCACTCACCTCTTTTCCTTTGAATAAACCCATGATTGATGACAGGAAAGCAGCACTTTCAAGCTCAAATTCAAACTCTGAGACCGTTATATCAACAGTGGCAAAGAGGAAATACTTTTAATAGTGCTTCTTCGACCACGTTGGTTGAAGGTTCGGATGATCAGTGTCGGCTCCATCGGAGTAGGCCCGCCTTTTATGGAGCTCATTGAATACGCAAATGGAGCATTCCATTCCGTGATCCCAGGGGTTGGAGGTCAAGGATATGGAAAATTTCCACGCGAGACGTATCAGGGTTATGAGAGGTCTGTGACGTCAGTATCCCGAGCGGGTCCCGTCTGTTCTCAGAGGGGTGTGTGCGCGCTCAGTATGCATATGTAAACCTCATTAACATGACGTGGTGCCGCGAAGCGATTTCACAACGCTGATACTGGTGGCCTCTCTCTTCTCTCTCTCTCTCTCTCTCTAAACCAAACTTGCTTTGTAAACAAGAATGTTGAATATGATAAGAATATAGGCTCGTATTCTTAAAAATAACTCCGTCATGTTGATGATACTATTTTTGGTGACTGACGCTTCTCTCCTCTTTCCACAGAAGAATGTTATGTACTAAGGTGTGTGTGTGTGTGTGTGTGTGTGTGTGTGTGCTTCTTTTGTGCTAATATGTACAACACTGTTTTGTTATAATCAGTTCTTTATTGTGCAATATTGTTCGTGTGTTGATATACGATCAGTCCTTCAAGGGACATGGGCCAGAGATGCTTATCTGTTGTCCGTTTGGAATAGACTCTCTCTCTCTCTCTCTCTCTCTCTCCTCTCTCTCTCTCTCTCTCTCTCTCTCTCTCTCTCTCTCTCTCTCGTGTGTGTGTGTGTGTGTGTGTGTGTGTGTGTGTGTGTGTGTGTGTGTGTTGTGTGTGTGTTTCGCAGTTGTGTCATGAAGCGGCCGAAACAAAACATGGCAACTGTTCATCCATTTTCATGCAAAGTAGACTTCATAATTCTTACGTTTATACATGACTATTTTCCTAGGTGAAGCATTATACAGAAGAAAGCAGAGTATTATGCCAATACATTCAAAATGTGTGCATGCGCGCGCGCGCGCACGCACACACACACACACACACACACACACACCACACACACACACACACACACACACCACGCACGCACGCACGCACGCACGCACGCACGCACGCACGCACGCACACACACACACACACACACACACACACACTGACTTAAAACCAATTTATTGTCAGATTAACCCACGGTTGTACTGACAACACACACACACGCACGCACACACACACACACGCGCGCGCGCGCGCGCGCGCGCTTACTAACTCAAACTTCAGTCATAAACGCATGCTTGGCAAACACCTTTCAGTCTAGACACTCGTCCTCCCCCTCCTGCCCCGCCCCCACAACGCCGAAAAAGACAGAAGGAAGGAAAGAAAGGAAAAACAAACAAGCAAACAAAAAACCCAGTCGTGTCTTATTTGATTAGTAAGCGGAGTGTGTGTGTGAGTGTGTGTGTGTGTGTGTGTGTGTGTGTGTGTATGTGTGTGTGCGTGCGTGCGTGTGTGCATGCGTGTGCGCGCGCGCGCGCGTGTGTGTGTGTCTGTGTGTTGGGGTGGGGGCTGGGAGGGTTGATTTGTCTGCGGCTTACTACACCTCTCGCTCCCATTTCTGCCTGCATCGACTGACTTCCATACCACCTGACGCGTATGTGAGATAAATCATTGACGTCGAAATACCACCATAAGCAAAAGCAAGTAAACAAGCAAGCAAGCAAACAAACAAACAAACAAACAAACGCGTGAATGTCCGAATACTTTCTAATTAACCAACCTTGCTCTTCTCAAATGCAAACAAAGTGTGTGCCTTGACCTGTTTACGGGGAAGTGGTGTGCGTGTGTGTGTGTGCGTGTGTGTGTGTGTGTGTGTGTGTGTGTGCGTGTGTGTGTTTCTCTCTCTCTTTTTCTCTCTTTTTCTCTGTGTGTGTGTGTGTGTGTGTGTGTGTGTGTGTGTGTGTGTGTGTGTACGCGCGCGCGCGGAGAGGAGATTAGTTAGTCTTCACTTTTAGAAAACTACCAGTCGGTTGACTGGACTTTGCGAAAGCTGTCGGGGGTACGTCGATCCCAAACAAATGAAACGTAACACATGGGAATCCCATTAGTGTTGTGGATGACATGTCAATACTAAGTTTAGGGTTCCATTCGCGTCCCGGACTGCCGGTCTGGAAGAGATTTCACATTCCTAAAATAGCCCTGCTGAGTTCAGTCCCCTCCTTAGTCCTCCGGATGAGTTCAGTCCCCTCCTTAGTCCTCTGGATGAGTTCAGTCCCCTCCTTGGTCCTCCGGATGAGTTCAGTCCCCTCTTGGTCCTCCGGATGAGTTCAGTCCCCTCCTTGGTCCTCCAGATGAGTTCAGTCCCCTCCTTAGTCCTCCGGATGAGTTCAGTCCCCTCCTTAGTCCTCCGGATGAGTTCAGTCCCCTCCTTAGTCCTCCGGATGAGTTCAGTTCCCTCCTTGGTCCTCTAGATGAGTTCAGTCCCCTCCTTAGTCCTCCGGATGAGTTCAGTCCCTCCTTAGTCCTCCGGATGAGTTCAGTCCCTTCCTTAGTCCTCCGGATGAGTTCAGTCCCTTCCTTAGTCCTCCGGATGAGTTCAGTCCCCTCCTTAGTCCTCCGGATAAGTTCAGGCCCTCCTTAGTCCTCCGGATGAGTTCAGTCCCCTCCGTAGTCCTCCGGATGAGTTCAGTCCCCTCCTTAGTCCTCCGGATGAGTTCAGTCCCCTCCTTAGTCCTCCGTATGAGTTCAGTCCCCTCCATAGTCTCCGGATGAGTTCAGTCCCCTGTTTAGTCCTCAGGATGATTTCAGTCCCCTCCATCCTCCGGATGCGACTTAAAACCCGTGTCCAGAATGAGAACGCATGCATAAATGAAAAAAAAAATGAAAAAAAAAATGAAAAAAAAAGAAAAAAAAGAAAGAAAAGAATCTTGCACAGGCCACACGCGACAGATAGGAATTTCCACTTGACTACTACACAATCCATGTAAGCGTTCTGAGGTGTAGCATGAATCTGAAGCCAAAATTGATATAAAGAAATGATAATCGATCACATGGACAATCCCCTCACCAATCCTGTCACTTGTTTTTAGGGGTTTCTGCAGATGTAATGAAACGCATGAGCATCCCCTTACCCGACGTCGCATGTCCGCCCTTCTCACTCACCCGTGACCCAATCCTTGCGCTAGGTGGTGTCCTCAAAATAGTCCCATCCCTTTCGTTTTAATCTGTCTACGTGGAAATCATCTGGCATGTACCTTGGTGGGAATATGAGAGAAACAAAGACACAAATCAACTTTCAAACACAGTAATGATTCTCAAAACGAGCTAATTATGCCTGTCTATAAATACTCGATTCTTAAAGCAAGGCCTTGACGCATTAATTTTGTGTGTGCAACCGTTACCTCCCTAGCTTCCAAGAAGAGTAGTCCATCGTGTGTCTGTGCAGAGGATGGAGGACACGAAAATCAAACACATGCAGACTAATTTCGTGTTTGGCATCATCTCTGAAGGCGTAATGTGGCTACCTTGAGTGATGGAATGGGGAAAAAAAAAAACCGGTCGGATACGCCAACATTTCAAAAGCTCTTGTCCAAGATCGAAGGCGTAATAACACACGCACACAGACACAGACACACACAGACACACACTCACACACACACACACACACACACACACACACACACACACACACACACACAGACACACACACACACACACACACACACACACACACACACACACACACACAGAGTGATGGTGAGCATAGGAATCCTGTGGACGAAAGAATACTCATGTAGATATGCCATGAGTGGAATTTTTGTTTGTTTGTTTGTTCGTTTGAAAGTGACATTTCACGGAGCAGCATACTGAAAAAGATTAGAAATATTAACTTCCTCGCTAATGATTAATTGGTTATCTCCTCGCCTCATTTCTTCAGATTCCTTCTGTGCTCCCACCCCCCACCCCTCCCCCGAAAAAGTGCAGTTTCTCTTTATGCTGGCCCTGATAGGGCCTGCTTGGTTTAGTTTAATTATTATTAGGCCTACAGACCAGCCGACTACATAGCGCCTTTTCAGTGCAGTCAACTAGTAGAAAAAAAAGGAAGGCTTTACATTAAAAAAAAAACAAGAACAACAACAAAACTCTCCATGCATGTGACAGCAATGGGTAACATAAGCTGCTAGGCAGTTGACATCCTTAATTACGTAACTCTGTCCAGAGAAAGGGTCCTTATCGGGGGCCTACAGTTAGCAGCAGATGTCATACGCGGGGCCCCTGTAAACACTTTTCGCAACTTGTGAGTTTTTCGAATGGCAAACGTTTCCCTGGTTAATGGAAGCAATGAACGCACAGTTTGTCGCTGTGCTCGCGCACAATGGAGTTGTGTTTGAAAGATGATTGAAAGGCTATGTTCAGTACGTTTTAGCAATGGCGTCTGATCTAGGTTCTACAACTGAAAGAAGGGAGATGGACGTTCCTTTTTCTCCTCAGCAAACTTAGCGTGTCACTGGTCAGTTTTGAAATGTTCGTTTTTTGACTTTTAATACCTTTTAGGGGGACAGGAGGGAGCTGGTTTTTCTTCTTCTCATTTTGTTTTCTGTCTTTCTCTCTTTTTTCTTTCTTTCTTTCTTTCTTTTCAAATTAAATTTCATACAAAACAGACAGTCTGTGGGGAAAATCAAGGGAGCAAACCGAGAGAACTTAATGAGTGGTAAATGAAATCAAACCGTTCGGCTCCATTTCTCACTTCTATATTTCTTTTAAGAACACCCCCCCCCCCCAAAAAAAAAAAAAAAAACACACACAAAAAACACACACACACACAAAAACAAAAACAAAAACAAAAAAAAAAAAGAGAAGAAAGAAGAAGAAGAAGAAGAAGAAGAAAACATCGGCATATCAGAAATGTGCATAAAAAATGACTTAATTGTGTGGAAATAATTTTCACAACAGAAAGACAAAGTCTGCTCTGGACAGGGAGTGTCTACGTTCTCACCAATGATCTAGCTGCCTCGTTTTAGAAACAAAAACTAAAAAAGACAGAAAGAAAATAAGAAAGAAAAAAAAAAGAAAAGAAAAAGAAAAGACAAAAAGAAAAAAAAAAAGAAGAAAAAAATCCTGGCATGTTGAAAATTGTGACCAGAGAGAAAAACGGTGAACAAAGTCTTCTCAGAAGAAACAAAGGCAGGACGAGAACGGGCCACCAAGAGATGGCCCTGCATGATTTACTCAGCTGTACATCATCAGATTGGCACCAGCTCTACCTCATCTACGATGAGGCTTGCCATAGCCAGTCGATGACCTTATCGGCGTTGTCCGACAGCGAGAGGCCATTTTGTCCGCGAAAGCAGCCAGTTGTCGTAAAAAATGAATGTCCCGAGGTCCCACACAGCAATAATAATAATAACAATTAAAAAAAAAAATCAACAACAACGGGCGGATGTTCTTATCTTAGAACATTCCATATACGTAGTGTCCACGATGGAAGAGGTCAATGGCACCTTCACCGCCCACCCCCTCCCCCTCCTCATTCTAGATTGAACAGCCGATTTTTCTCCGTCATGCAGACTTGGCCTCCGCATGGTGAGTCAGAAAAGAATGGTGGAGTCTGACAGAGTTATGTATGTGGTGAAACGAAATTAAACCAAACTTAAAAAAAAAAAAAAAAAAATGAAAAGGAAGAGGAAAAGAAAGACAAATGAAAGTACGTCGCAATCATCATCTAAATAACTTGGGTTTGGGTTTGGTACCTTCTATGGTGACTTTTTCCTTTTCTCTGTGTGAATACTGTTTTTTTAAGGAACTGATTTTTTGTTGTTGATTGATTGATCGGCTTGTGCTTTGTCTATGTCACTTTGAAGTGCAGCGCGTTCTTTACCAACAATTAAAATGTAGAGTTAGGAACTGATTTTTTTTTTTTTTGATTGATCGGCTTGTGCTTTGTCTATGTCACTTTGAAGTGCAGCGCGTTCTTTACCAACAATTAAAATGTAGAGTTAGGAACTAAAGGAAGTCCGCATTCTTTTGGTCTGATAAAAGTCTTTTGACGTGGGTACTTCGACAGGATTTTAAGAAAGATGTGAACGTGAGTGGGAAGAAGAGGGAGAGTGAAGACAGGTGATTTCAGGGTATTTCTGTTCAAGGATTCTGAGATGTGATGTCTTTGAATTGTAACATTTTGTTTATTAAACACACGCACGCACACACACACACACACACACACACACACACACACACACACACACACACACACGTACGCACGTAAGCACACACTCACACACACACACGCAAACACACACACACACGCACGCGCGCGCGCGCGCGCGCGCACACGCACACGCACACGCACGTAGGCACACACACACACACACACACACACACACACACACACACACACACACACGCATGCACGCACGCACGCACGCACGCACGCACGCACGCACGCACGCACGCACGCACGCACACACACACACACACACACACACACACACACCTTCTCTAAAGACAAAATATTATGACGAGAGAGACTCACACGCACGCACACACACACACACACACACACACACACACACACACACACACACACACGCACGCGCGCGCGCGCGCGCGCGCGCACCTTCTCTAAAAAGGAAAACATAATGAGAGAGAGAGAGAGAGAGAGAGACAGAGACAGAGACAGCGACAGAGGACAAGAAAACGGAGAAAGTTTAAACCACTTAGCATCCGCTCTAGTTTCTTTCCCTTTATATTCTCTTGATAACCCACTTTTCTTCCATAGAAACAAAAATACCGACAAGACATGATTGGTATCTCCGCCGCATTTTCCCTTTGTGCCCCTCTGTCGAAGGCCCATTCGCTTGTGCAGACAATTAACCTCTTCCTGAGAGTGAGAATAACGTAGTTTCTGCGTAACCAGTCAGATAGAATGACTGTTTTTACTGCATGGGAACGAAAACAATGTGTGAACCGAATTGGAAAAGATATTCTGTTCAGACTTTTCGCCCTTTTACACCCATGTTGATCTTCTTTGTCTGGAAGGTAGGGTGGATTTGAAACGGAAAGAACCTGAATTAGAAAACGGGGATTGGTTTCAAGCTCGTCTTTTCATTTTTCATAAGTGTCGGTTGTATTTGATGAATAGTGACAGTATTCTGTCCGAGTCAGTTTGTTGTTGTTGTTGTCGTACCCTGGCTAAAAGACTCCAGGGATCATCCAAACAGCCGAAGTACTTGAACACTATGGTACAAATGCATCACCTGGGGATGAGAACATTACGTGTGTGACCGTTTTTGATTACCCCGCCACATGGGCAGCCACACTCCGACTTCGGGGGATTTTAGAGACTGATAATGTTATGCTAGGAGCTTGTCACAACTGAAGACAATCCCCGCATAACTATGCAGAGCATAACAACATTTTGATGTAGCCTTGGTGTTCTAGCCTATGTCAATTAGCCTGACACAGCCTTAAGCCAAGGCAGGTCCGAGTCAGTGATTCCTTCAGTTTTGTCATTTTCTTGGGGTTTGAGCCATGGAGGTTGCTTTGCACACCCGTGGCCTGAGAAGAGAACGTTGACTTGTGTGCCCTTTCAGGTTACCACGTGTGCATGCTTCTTCTTCTTCTCTACTGTTCAGGGAGGGCGGCCTTCTGACTGCGCGTAGCCTTTGCTTACGCGTGAACCACCGTGTGTGTGTGTGTGTGTGTGTGTGTGTGTGTGTGTGTGTGTGTGTGTGTGTGTGTGTGTGTGCTTGCTTCAAACTTAACAGTTGGACGTAATCATTTACGAAGTGTGATGGACAGCCAGCCAGCACGTGAACAGGAAGCAGACACGGAGCCAGTCAGACCTGTAGGAAGTGGTGAATGCCTTCAATATTGCAAGCACCGAAACTCCAGCTAGCAAAAAAAACAAGTGAAGGTGTTATTCCTGCTGCCCTCTGTACATCATTTATATAGAACACAGAGCTGGAGGCTAGAGAAAGCCTGCTTTATTGTGTGTAATCATGCACCGACATTACCTCCTGCTTCCAGGCAGTGTGAATGTAATGCCACCTGATTTGTCTACATTTGTGAATATAATGCCACCTGATTTGTTTACATTTGTGAATATAATGCCGCCTGATTTGTCTACATTTGTGAATATAATGCCACCTGATTTGTCTACATTTGTGAATATAATGCCACCTGATTTGTCTACATTTGTGAATATAATGCCACCTGATTTGTCTACATTTGTGAATATAATGCCGCCTGATTTGTCTATATTTGTGAATATAATGCCACCTGATTTGTCTACATTTGTGAATATAATGCCACCTGATTTGTCTGCATTTGTGAATATAATGCCACCTGATTTGTCTACATTTGTGAATATAATGCCACCTGATTTGTCTACATTTGTGAATATAATGCCGCCTGATTTGTCTATATTTGTGAATATAATGCCACCTGATTTGTCTACATTTGTGAATATAATGCCACCTGATTTGTCTACATTTGTGAATATAATGCCACCTGATTTGTCTACATTTGTGAATATAATGCCACCTGATTTGTCTGCATTTGTGAATGTAATGCCACCTGATTTGTCTGCATTTGTGAATATAATGCCACCTGATTTGTCTACATTTGTGAATATAATGCCACCTGATTTGTCTACATTTGTGAATATAGTGCCACCTGATTTGTCTACATTCTCTGCGCTATCTACACTCTCAACCAGACTCTTGCATCAACCAAAAAAAAAAAATGTAAATGAATAAGTAGGTAAATAAATATATGAATAAACAAACACATACATACATACATGCATACATACGTTCATACACACATACATATTTACGATAGATACTCACGTATTTACAACTGGGTGGGCTGGGATGGTGTGCAACAGGCGAATTGTGACGGCTCCTTCTACCAATTGTAAGGAACTGTACAGAATTCAGCCAATCACATTAACATTACATGAACATTAATGAACAAAAGAGACAGGAACGAAAAACGAACTTCAAACAACCTTCGTTTTAATTCGTGCGCGGCTTCTTTCCGTTTAAAACCCGCTTCATCTTCAATACAAACTAGATAAACGTTGTCACTGGGGGCTAGAGGTCAATGAGCGACCTTTTCTATTGGACGGTATACGGAAATCTGCAAGGGAGGTAATCCGTGTTAGCGCTGGCGTACATCGAGAGTGACCCCGCTGTTTTCAGCGGAAAGACAGGAGTTATCCTCCTCTGATTTTTCACCGGGATAGGTTCATCACGTTCAGCCACTATTCTTTTCCGACGTATACCAAAACTTCCTCCGATTAGTAGGAGGAACCATTAGTACTTTTTTACTTTCGTGTTCAAGCTAAAAATGGTTTTGGTACTGGACAGGAGGAGAAACGTTCGAGGGAGAGAAATATTCGGGGGGGGGGGGGGGGGGGGGGGGGGGAGGGGACGAAAAGGAGAGGGGGCCAGGGAGAGAGAATGAGGAGGGAGAGGGAATGAGGTCGGATGGAATGAACGGGGCCAGTAGATCTTTTCTTCTTCTTCTTCTTCTTCTTCCTCCTCCTCCTCCTCCTCTTCTTCGTTCTCGTCTTTCTTCTTCTTCTTTTTTCTTCTTCTTCTTCTTCTTTTTCTTTTTCTTCTTTCTTCTTCTTCTTCTTCTTCTCTTTCTTCTTCTTCTTCTTCTTCTTCCCACGGTTTCCACGAAAATCTTGCCAACTGTGGGGTACTGGCAGAAGAGCACTCTGTTTCAAGATTAGTCAGACATACGGGTACTCTTGCCAACATCGTTCCGTCCGTTGACGATTCCTGTCATTCTGCGATCACCGATGAGCACGTCCGCATGGAACCGAGACTGACTTTGTGTGTGTGTGTGTGTGTGTTGTGTGTGTGTGTGTGTGTGTGTGTGTGTGTGTGTGTGTGTGTGTGTGCATACACGCGCGCACGCGCGCGGTTGTGTGTGTGTGTGTGTGTGTGTGTGTGTGTGTGTGTGTGTGTGTGTGTGTGTGTGTGTGTGCGTGCGTGCGTGTGTGTGTGTGTGTGTGTGTGTGTGTGTGTGTGTGTGTGTGTGTGTGTGTGTGCATACACGCGCGCACGCGCGCGGTTGTGTGTGTGTGTGTGTGTGTGTGTGTGTGTGTGTGTGTGTGTGTGTGTGTGTGTGTGTGTGCGTGCGTGCGTGCGTGTGTGTGTGTGTGTGTGTGTGTGTGTGTGTGTGTGTGTGTGTGTGTGTGTGTGTGTATGCCTGCCCTGCACGCTCGGCACACGAAATCTGAAAATAATGCATGTACGCAGTCTCGGCGCTTGATGTAT
>CM031602.1:83150326-83152826 GCA_018398815.1 Conus ventricosus | reverse complement strand
TCCCCATCTCCTCCTCTCAAATTTTCTTCCCATTCCTTAGACGAACTTACAGATTCCCACAGACTTTTTTTTTTTTTTGCAGTTGCAATCGGGTTTGATCTCACCATTGAATAGCCACATTTTGTCTTCGGGATGTCGTCTGAAAACAACCAGGGTGGCTGGTTGTATTTTCGTTCAACTGTCCCAAAACCCCGCATACATTGGCTCATTCTTGTCCGAAGTATGGAACGGGCCAAATGCTGCAGTGTGCGTTCCCCCCATACATTTAGGGAAATTTATGGGCCTCCGCAAAGGGGGTTTTTGACCGGGCAAAAACGTTTGCAAACTATGTTTCAAAACTCCAACAATTTGCATTGAACCCCACGACACATTTCAACCCTTTTTGAGAGTTCCAAACTGTTGCCGAACAGTTTTTTAGGTTCTCAAGCCGGGGCTGGGAACTTGGGGGGTTTTTTCCAATTTTTTGGTCAAACTCTTTTGGGGATGAAAATTCTTTCTGCTTTCCATTGCGACAAAAATGGCTGACACCCCGCCATCACTTTGAAAACAAAACACAATCGTTTATCGACTTAAGGGGGAAAAACCCCTGTTATGGGGTTGTCAGATCCCAAGTACAGAGATTTTTTCTTTTTTCCGCTTGACCCTCAATTCCTCTAATCTCCACCCCTCAGAAGAATTTTCGCAAAATCTTCGACATCGGGGTCTACAGCCCTTTTTGTTTGGACCGGGAAGGTCGTGTGCAATCTTAAACAAGGTTACTGAGCGTATGCATATCATAAAAGGGGTTAAAACGAGAACTTCAGTTCCCCCAACTCGGTTTCGATCAGTTTTCCCCCCACTTTTCGACGCAACACAGTGTTCACCGAAACACTTCGCGAATTAAAATTCGGCTGGTTAAGAACGCGATAACATACTGGCTTCTTCTCCAAAGTGCGTGCTCCACTGCATAACAGTTTCGCTTCCTTGATAGCCTCTCTACGTGACCTCGTTGAAAGTGTCATCCCAGGGGAAAAGAAGGGGACGGGAATCTGCATAATGAGTTGACTGCGGAAAGAAAAAGTCTTTGCAACCTGCCTATCTTTGAGTGGGGTTCGAACCCTGAACCTTGGAACAAGACGTGTGATACTTACCCACGGGCCATGCAGATTCCCTTGTTCATAAGTAATGATGGCTTTTTCATGGTGAGCATGGACCACTGCCACGTCTGGCTCAAAATTCATAAAAATGTAATTATGAGTAAAAAATGTAATTATGAGTAAAAAAAATATGTAATTTTGAGTAAGCAACAACAGCGAAAAGGGCTTTTTTTTTTAAATTTCAACTTATCATTATTACTGCTTACTTGAAGAAAATAAATGATTTCATCGATTTCATCGATTCACAAACAAAAATGATCATTTATGTTTTTGAAGAAACCAGATCTCCATACTCCTCTCCTCTCTCTCTCTCTCTCTGTGAAAAGGGATGGTATTCTCAGAAGAGCGAGAGAGGCCGGTGACATCACGGCCATCACGTGACCGGCTGGGTCTTTTCCACTGTCGTTGACGCTCCAAAACTGCGACAGTCGTCAGAATGCAAGAAACAACATGCACGGGCGGCGAGGCAGCACGCGCGCACGCGCAGGGCAGAAGGTTGTTTTTACAGCGTCAATCAATACCGCTGGTCATCAGTAAACTGCCTGACCCCCCCCCCCCACCCCCCACCCCCTCTTCCTACCATCCCCACCCTATCCTACCCCCCCCCCTCCCCCCTCGCACCCACCATTTCCTGGTTTTGCTGCTTATCACAACCTGCAGCACTTGAATTTGGGAAACGCCAGCGGGAAGTTAAAAAAAAAAAAGAAAGAAAATGATTGTACATTTACATCACGGTCAAGTTCTGCTGCTGCACTTGTACTTGCATAAACCAAGAACAACGACAGTGAAGGATGTTGGTTTTCTCTTACTCTTGCTCCCCTCTCTCTCTCTCTCTCCCCTCTCTCTCTCTCTCTCTCTCATCGCCTACATGCAGACGATTGCATCTTTTGTTTCTTACATTGTAATAGACCCCCCCCCTCCCCACCTCCTTCCTGATTTTCTTTCTGGCAACATATTGCTGTTTTCACATAACTGTGTGTGTGTGTGTGTGTGTGTGTGTGGTGTGTGTGTGTGTGTAAATTGTGTGTGCGTGCGTGTGTGCGTGCGTGCGTGTGCGTGCGTGCGTGCGCGTGTGCACGCGCGCGCGTGTGTATAGTTCACAATAAAACGTTCCGCATTTCATTACTACTTTTTTGTAGGGGAGAGGTTCATTATTTCATAAATTCCTTTCTCCGCCCCCCCCCCCCCCCCCCCCCCCCCCCGCCAACCCCTTCCCCATCCTCAAGCCATGTGGGCTGAATTGCAGGGGAACCGCAAAGTCAGAGCGGCACATTCATGTTCTCTTCAGAGTCTGTGGCTGCAGGACATTGAACAGCAACTAACACCATCAACTGCACGCGCTCCACAAGTGCTTGACATGCAGA
>CM031602.1:83145326-83147826 GCA_018398815.1 Conus ventricosus | reverse complement strand
CAAAGAGAGAGAGAGAGAGAGAGAGAGAGAGAGAGAGAGGAGAAGAGAGAGAGAGTAGGAGGACGAAAGCTCAGCAAAACAAACGAACAAACGGGCGAACGAACGAACAGAAAAATGGAAAAGAGAAAAGAAAAGTAGGAAAGAAAGAAAGAAAGAAAGATGAAAGAAGAAAGAAAGGAAATGTGGTAGTGGGGAGGGGTGGAAAGAGGGGGGGGGGGGGGGCGGGAATTGAACTGAGGATCTTAAACCCCACTTCACCCCTCCATACATTTCCACCCACCGACGCACCACCAGTACCACCCCCTCCCTCCCAGTCCCTCCTGAATCAAGAGAACGAGGTTTTATTCCGAAGGGCAATTCAAGGGTCCTCCTCCTCCGGTGAAATCAGCGGAGATAGCATCTCACACAGGCCGGACTCTCCCTGAAGAACATGTCTTACGTGTCGGCGTGAAACCTAATTGTAATTAACTGATGCACGGAGTCGCAGACACAGCGCACTTTACTTCCCCTTACTTTCCACACTCGATGACTTCCAAAAAAAAATGACTGACGCTCAAGACAAACCTAAAGACAAACTAACGAAAACGTTCTGCACGTGCCTATCGAAATTGATCACCATTTGGTCGAGTGTGAAGAAATCGACCCTGCTGATTGATGGACAGCAGAAGCCGACACACGATTTCAGAATGGTTGTCAGTTGCTGGGTGTTTTCTGTCCACGTGGCACACAACTGTGCTGGAGTGACACTGCAGTTTGGCCTCATTTATGCAGTGCTAACCCGACGAGTTTCACGTGCTGCTTGACTTTAAGTCTGGCTAATGCAACAGTGAAATGACTAACACTCCGCCTCTTTCCATGGACTTTATTTCTTCCTTCGTTTGGCGGTGCAGTCATTCGTGTTTGCTTGGGTTTAAATTTCCACCTGCAATCACCCCCACTTTGAAATAATCTTTCCATGAAATTAGAGGTGATTAGAAAAAGCTGTTTTAAATTTTGACGGGAACAGGTTTCTTTCTGGATTTTCGAATGCGCTCTGATGGGATGCTCAGTTGAAAACCAGGAATTTGTAAACACTTAGACTCTGGCTTATATGTACTTTTGAGCGAGTTTCTGAACAAACATGTACAGACGAACACAAAGTAGCGAACCTGCCGAGTTAGCAGAAAGTGAGAGAGTAAAAATAACTGGATAAACAACAAGAAAAAGCACTCACTCTGGCTTGAGTAACCTGCTGAGGAGTAAGCTCCCTTTAAGATCATGAAACGTGTACAGCTGGAAGAGGTCAATGACCTGAGCAGAGACTGGAAATTAGGGGCCCCTTGTTGCGGCACAAAATGTCACTCCTGTGCAAAATGTCGCCGGTGAAATTTTTGTACTAACGTTGCGATACAAAATGTCACCCAAGCACAGAATGTCCCATCGCAGATTCATATTTACAGCGGAAAAAAAAGCTATTTGTGAATGTACCGTCTGTGGTCTGACTTGTCACTTGTATCATGTGATCTTGGAGTGCAAGGTGGGATATGGAAGATGAGTACGCCAACTGAAGAATTATCGTCAGAGTAAAATTCAACATCTCAACAAACGAAAGGAAAAAAATAAGCCAAAAGAAGTTACCAAATTGCAACAATCATTTCAAAATTAACGAAGGTATATATACGTTTCTCTCTTGGTCCACACGTCCCGGAAAATAGCAATGATCACATCTCACTAACATAGGCCCAATGCAATGTTATACAGCAACATCATCGTCGTTATCATCATCATCACAATCCTCATCATCGCTCTTGTTGTCGTGGTTGTGTCGTCAGGTGAGAGTGTCGCATTCTTGTAACATTAGAGTATTGATCGTGGAGAGAGAGAGAGAGAGAGAGAGAGAGAGAGAGAGGAGAGAGAGAGAGAGAGAGAGAGAGAGAGGAGACTTTCTTACACCATCACCACCGCCATCATCACCACTATCATCAAAATGCGTCACTAACATGGTTATTGGCGGGGATTAGCGATCTCCATCATGTCCCTACTTCATCTAGACTACAAAAAAGTGACAGGTCGGACCTTACTCAAAACCATAATATATATATATATATCTCTCTCTCTCCCTCTCTCTCTCTCTCTCTCTCTCTCTCTCTCTCTCTCTCTCTCTCTCTCACATACGCACGTACGCATACACACACACGTACACGCACGCACGCACGCACGCACGCACGCACGCACACATGCACGCGCGCGCGCACACACACACACACACACACACACACACACACACACACACACACACACACACACACACACACACACACACACACACACACACAACACCCCGATGACATTTTTCCCCCCGAAAAGTCAATACAGAAAGTCAACCGAGGTGACATACTGCAACAGAATGACATTTTGTATTGCAACACATCGTCATTAAATGTCATAGGGCGACATTCTGTGAGGCAACATTCGTTCACGTTTTTGCCATTTATTCAGAAGTTTGTTCTCTCTCTCTCTC
>CM031602.1:83137826-83140326 GCA_018398815.1 Conus ventricosus | reverse complement strand
CATGTCAGCGGATCATGCTCGTCTCCGCTGGCACCGACGGCAGATCGTGACGAGAATTTCATGTCATCGCTGACACCTAGCTTATTAGCCCCCCACGGGTTCCATCCTGTTCGCATAATCCGGTTCGCATAATCCTTTGATCAAGCGGCCAAGGAAAGCCAGCGTGTCTTCGCTTGAAAGATACCGCTTCGCATAGAATGGTACTGTTGTTTCGCATAACATGTACTTTTAGGGCGTACTTTTGTCCTTCAATGACTGTGCTTTGAGTGATTGAATCGAGAGTGAAACTCAACCTTATAGGACAAAAGAACAATGAACGGAAAAAAAGGACTTCACGGCATGACAAAACATAACGCAGGTGAACGGTGCTATGTTAGTGCTATAAGTGATTGAATCGAGTTTTACTCAACCTGACAGGACAAAAGAAAAGTAAATTGAAATGAGCAGAATTCCTACAGTTTTTGTCTATCTGTCCATGTCTTTGTTGCCAGTCAGTCAGGATGGAGTTCGTAATCACAAAGCGAGGAGGGCAAGGCCTTTTTATTGAAGGATACAAGTTTCGTATCATAAAGGCTGTCAATGGCAAAAAGTACTGGCGCTGTTCCACGAACGCCTGCAAATCAACATGCATTACGCAGGAACAGGAGTTGCTGAAAGTGAGTTCAAGTCCTCTCTCTCTCTCTCTCTCTCTCTCTCTCTCTCTCTCTCTCTCTCTCTCTCTCTCTCTCTCTCTCTCTCTCTTTCTCTCTCTCTCTTCTCTCTCTCTCTCTCTCTCTCTCTCTCTCTCTCTCTCTCTCTCTCTCTCTCTCACACACACACCACATGAAAGCTATTGCTGTGTCTTAACAAAATTTGAAAGTTTGTGTAACTCATTGGTATGCATATTTTTCCAAAAGGGGGCTGTGCCCTATTGAACTGAGGTCTCCGATTTTCAGGAACCATCCAATCACGAGCACCCTCCACATCGCCTGGAACCATGAAACGCATCAGCGTCGTGAACCCCATGAAACAGAGGGTAGCAGAGGAGCCAGAGAAACCTGTGCAGCAGGTTTACAAGGAAGTCCTTGCAGGAGCCCTGGCTGAAGTAAACTCCAATGCTGATGATGTGGAATACATGACCTCTAAAATGCCTGCTTTCAAGTCCGTTAACACCATCATGTACCGTGAGCGTAGGAGAAATACGCTGGTGTCGTATAAAATACTGTCGCCGTGGAATTGTATCGCAGCGATAGCATTTCACGTGAAATATAGTTGCAGCGACAATAATTGCTGGAAAAAAATGTCGCGCGACAACTTTTCACGAAAAATGTCCATAGAATATTGTAGCTGTCCATAAAATGCAGTATTTCCGGGAAATACTGTCGCTGCGACACGATTTTATGAGCGACAGTATTATATACGACACCGGCACTGCCCACCACAAGATCCACCATCAACTTACCAGAGCGTGCCAAGAAAATGCCGATGGGCGGGATTTTTTACAGTCGGATGATGGCGACGAAGATAAGATATTACTTTTTGCAACCGACAATTCGTTGACAAGATTATGCTCTGCTCCTGCTGTGTTCGTTGATGGAACATTTTACACTTGCCCTAGACTCTTTTGCCAGCTCTTCACCTTCCATGTTGAGGTCTATGGCAAAGTGCTCCCGATGGCATTCTCACTGCTGCCGGATAAATCTCAAAATACATACCAGAGACTGTTTCGCATTCTCAAGACCAGAGCTCAAACCTTGGTCTGCAGTTTTCTCCGACAGTCATTCGGTCTGACTATGAGCAGGGGATTATTTCTGCCGTGAGACAGGAATTTCCAGATGCCAGAATGAATGGATGCTTGTTCCATTACGGGCAGGCACTTTGGAGAAAAGTTCAAGCTTTGGGAGGAGCTCAGGTGTACAGAGAAAACCTAGTGTCAGACAGTACATCAGACGTTGTGCAGCACTGGCCTTTGTTCCCTTGGACAAATTGGATGACGCTTGGGTTGACCTGCAAGCGACCGCTGAAGATGATCCTCTATGCACTGCCTTCACCGATTACTTTGTGACAACGTACATGGATGACGTCACAAGCCGCTTTCCTCGCGTGATGTGGAATCATTTTGACAACATGTCACAGAACAGCATCCGCACCAACAATGCCTTGGAGTCATGGCACAAAAATCTCAAAGCCTTAGTCGGTTCTGCTCATCCAAACGTCTTCAAAATCATTCACAATCTTCAAAAAGAGCAGGTCCGCATTGAAAATGATTTGCAAATGATGAGAGCCGGACACCAGACTGGAAGGACCAAAAGAGTGGCGGTCAGAAGACGGAACCAGAGGCTAGAAGAAATCAAGAATGACTATCTTGCTGGAGAGAAGACGTTAGTGCAACTGCTGGACCATTGCTCATATGCCATCCACTTTTAATGACTTTTACTGACGAGAGAGAGAGATATTAGATTATTTATTCCCAAGAAGTAAGCAATCTCTTTCGCCTCTTCCACCCGGCTCTTGCAAAACG
>CM031602.1:83117826-83130326 GCA_018398815.1 Conus ventricosus | reverse complement strand
TGTCTCCTCCGGTGGGTCGCTTCACGATGACTTGACACTGGCTGCTCCCTGTGGATTGCCGGTGCCAGGGCGGCGGCGGGACAAGCAGGGGTGTGACTGTGGATGGGGAGTTGGGATCAGCGGCGTGTGGGATAGTGGAGGAGGGGGGTGGGTGGGAAGGGGGCAAATGATGAAAAAAAAAAAAAGAAAAGAAAAAAGAAAAAGGAAAAGAAAAGAAAGAAAGAAAAAAAAATCTAGGAAGGGTTTGGTGGATTTATTTTCACCCGACGATGTTGACAGATGCGCAGGTTCACACACACACACACACACACACACACACACACACACACACACACACACACACACACACACCACACCCGCGCGCGCGCGCGCACGCACGCACGCACGTACGCACGCATGCACGCACGCACGCACACTCGTGTAGCTTTCCCAGTTAAGCGTTTGATAGTTATTTGGAAAGTTTAAGCTTCCAACACCCCTACCTCTATCTGATTTTTTACCTGAAACAAGCTGCAGCATAATCAAGTCCCGATCATTTCTCTTCTCATGTGCATTAAACCATTCTTGAAGACTGTGAAGGGAGGTAATTTGTAATAGAGTTCACGTTCAGACGCAGTAATCCCACCGTTTTCATGGGACAGATGCTGTCGGTGGGCACACCCAAAGCAATGTTAACCCACCAGTCAGCTTAACAGTTCAATCAGAGAGCGAGAATAAGCCACCAAACAAGGGTGTGAATCTGTGCGCAGATAATGCTGACTGTCAACATTTCGATCATTATCATCCTGCCTTGCCCTTCAGTTAAGACATTTGACTCTCTAGACCTATTTGGTTGACCCATAAACCGAGAAAAGGTGACCCTGGAGGTTTTCTTTCTTCTTCTTTCTTCTTCTTTTTTTTTTTTTTTTTTTTTTTTTTTTGCTATGCAAAGACACGCTATATCTATCCTTGATTACTTTTCTCTCTCTCTGGTACAGGTCCATTATGGATTGTATATGTAAAGGAATCAGTGACTATGACGTCAAAGCAGAAGTGGCTCCGATTTTCTCTTTTTCTTCCTTTCTTTCTTTCTTTTCCTCTTTCTGACCGAACGAAAATGGTAAAGATGACGTCAAAGTATGAGTTTCTGGTGCTTTTGACGTGGCAGTCGTCGTTGCAGCCAGAAACAACTTTGTGGACGGTGAGAGAGAGAGAGAGAGAGAGAGAGGAGAGAGATAGTGTGTGTGTGTGTGTGTGTGTGTGTGTTTGTGTGTGTGTGTCCGTGCGCTTTCATGCACGTGCGTCCGCCCGTATGTATGTCTGTGTATGTGTCCGTGTTTGAGAGCCTATTAACTTCAGTTCACGTGCGTGTGCGTGGGCGGCGCGAGATTTGGCTGGCACTCACAAAGAACAGACCGCCAAGAGGGATCTCCTTTAAGCCCGTCATGGTTGTCCTCGACATTCCTCTCTGTCCATCGATCGCAAAGAAGATTTACCAGGGATGGGAGAACAGGACAGTGGAGACAGAGTGCGGGGAGAGAAAACATTCTGATAATACTCGATCTGCACCACCATTAGGAGAACATTACGATTGATATGAGAGAGAGAGAGAGAGAGAGAGAGAGAGAGAGAGAGTGAGAGAGAGAGAGAACTTGTGGTCTATGTTTAGAAAGTATTTCGTCTCATATACCCTCACTTATACAGACATATTGATCGTATTCAGGGCCGGATCACTTAGATGAGAGTGTCACGGTCAAAAATAAACACAACCAAAGTGTGGTCCGTCGCCGGCCACTTCAACTGGACATAAGTCCAAACGCAGACATCTTGGCGCCACGAAGATGGCTCCATGCGTCTCATCGGCCAATTTAAGCACAGCAAGGAGACAGCAGACAGTCTGAGTGGCTGGACCGACAGGTCTCGGTAGGTTTGGTCAGACGTCGCGGCGCCTACCCAGACTCATCTAGCCAATTTAGAGTGACCAGTGCCCACGAGTTAAGCCACACGGCGCCAGTTAAGTAGGAAAGGAGGGGGAAGGTAGTGTGTGGTGGGGGTGAAATCAAGCTAATCAATTAAATGACCAATTGACCACCACAGAGAGTAAGGCGTGTAGGCGTGACTGTCATGATTTGAATAGCCAATGGAATTAGAGGGAGATAACTTCGGTTACGAGGCGGTAAAAATACTGACCAATGGTACTCGCCCTTGGACACATAGGTAGGGAATAAAGTAATGTGTGAGGGCGAGAGGGGAGAGGAACGAGGAGAGAGAGAGACAGAGGAAGAGGCTCTGTGTAAGCTCTGACGAGAGAGAAGCAGAGAGATGAGGGGAGGAGAGAAGAGAACCAAGTTGAGAGTTAGCATGAGATAGTCTGCAGAGGAAGGACTAGGGGGAGATGTGGAGAGAGAGAGTTGCTAACTAATGAAGAGGAAAAGAAAGAAAAGAAAAAAAAAGAAAAGAAAAGCAACCATGTCCATTTGATAGGGCAGACTGGAAGAGAGAGAGAGTGCATGCGTTAATGCAGGAAGGAAGAAAGGAGAACAGATTGATGTTGATAGTCACTGTTCCACCTTAACCGGGGTTCGACCTCATACCTGGCGGCGTCACTTCGTCAAGCAGAACCACAGACCAACGCCAGTGCCAACAGTCTAACCTGACCAGGCGCCAGCAGACAAGACCAGTGCCAGCAGTTGTGTCGTGCTTGTGAAAGTGACAGTGAAAAAAAAAAAAAGAAAAGAAAAGACAGTGATTCGTGAATAGTTAGTCACCTGGCCAGGTAAAGTAGAAATCTATTTATACCGGGTTAGTTAATGATGTTTTAGATAAATGATTTTGTGAAGTTCAGGAAAGGAGAATGTTTTATTTTGTTTGATTCCATATGCATTGATGGTTCGTTCTATGAACTGTGTAGTAAAGTTATAGACTTTACTAGTGGTTTGATGTGACGAATGCATGATATTGAATGAGATCGAAAGCAAGCTTTTGAGTGTTTTTTGGGTCGTGGGCTAGCCCTTCCTCCTTCAACATAAACCCGGGGTTTTGACAATTTATTGGGGGCCCTCCCGGGGTATTCTGGCCCATTTTTTTAAAATTTGGGTTTAACTTCTCAAAAGGGGACCTGGGTGGGATTCAAGTTTTGGAAAATCCAAAGAGGGGGGTTTTTGTTTTACGTATTTTCCCCCAAGTTTAGTTAAATACTAGGCTTGGCATTGTTCCAAGATAGTTAATTAGGGGGGAATTTCAGCCCCGAGTACTTATTTCCCCCACAGATTGCCTAAAATTGGGCCTCTATAGTTGGGCGGGCCCCTGGGCGTTTAAAAAAAACTAACTAGTTGCCCCAAGTAAAAATTATCATTCATGGGGATTGTGCTATTACGTCACGCTTTGTCGGAAACCCCCCTTTTGGGCCCTTGCCCGGGGTAGTTATAAAATTTGTTCAAAAAAAAAAAAAAAAAAAAAAAGGGAAGATATAATGGGGGGAAAAAAGAAAAGAACCCCCCTATTGAACAACTTGTGAGCGTCGCTCGTGATCTGGTTTTACTCAGGAGATGAGTTGCGTCCCTTCGTTAAAAACCAAAAAAAGTTTGGAAAAGAGATAAACGCGCGGAGAGAGACGCGTCCCCAGTAGAAATGGGCGGGACCCAGGAAAGAATAAAAAGTAGGGGAAAACGGGGGGAAACAAAAAAGATTTACGCAGGAAACAGGGGTTTAAAAGGATTCAGGCTAGCGAAAATTGGGGCTAGGGAAACGCGGAAAGGGAAAAGATTAAAAGGTTCAAGTAGAGTTGGGGGAAAGTGGGGAAAAACAAAGGGAAAACCACCGGGATGGGGGTTCAGTTTCCAGTGACTCGGGTGCGAAAAGCTATCCCCCCCGCCCCAAGCCCAAAAATTCCCCTTTTTCTAAAAGGAAACCGTTTTCGATTGATGCATAACCCCCCCCCCCAGCCCCCCGTTTTGAAACTTTTTTGCGACCGTCGGGTTTGGGCCTTCAAAAAGAGTGGGCGGGTAATTTTGTCAGCGTTACGGCGGGTAAGGCTTTAACGTTTTTCCCTGCGTTCCCACCCAGAACAACAGTCTAAAATTTTTCGGTGCGTAAAGGAAATAATTGATGAAGGGATTTGACCCAAGGGAGGGGTTCGGAAGAAATTTCGTTAAGTTTAATTTAAACAAGGGGTGTAAACGTACCTCATTTTTGGTGCACGTTTGGATCACTATTTTGAAAAAATTGGTTTTTAGAGTTGAGTGGTACAAAGAAGGGGTTCGCTGAATTGAAAGAGTAGTTTTAAAGGAAACCCAGATTTTGTCGGGTTTGCGGGCCCTGAGTTAACTTTTACTTTTGGGAAAGAGGACACCCAAGGACAGCAGGAGAGTTTTTTGAATTTGCAAAAGGTGTATGGGAAAAAGGCACTTTTTGGGCCCATTTGGGTTTGCAGGGAGAAAAGGTGCCGGCACAGGGGGAGAAGAGTCCCAAGGGGGACCAGGGGAGTTTTCTGCAAAGCTGAAAACCCGGGTGGGGGGCAGAAGGAAGGGCAAAGGGACTTTTGGTGTTTCATTTGTCCAAGAAGGGCCCATGTGGCGAGGGTTGTCGAAATGGGGTTTCCCAGAAGGCAGACCCTTCCCAAGAGGGGGAAAAGGGGTCCCCCGGGGGGAAACGCCCTGCAGGGGGCCCCCAAAAGGGATTCGTCAAAGAGGGTGGAGTGCACCCTATGGCTAGAAATGGACAGCAGTCAGTGTCAGGGATGGAGGGCACTAGGCTGAGTGGTTCGTTCCCAGTGGAAGAAAAGGTGGATTGGCCACCCAGAGGGTAAATGGTTTACGAGCCCCTGGTTTTTTATGCGGTGTAGTACGAACAACGTGGTCGGGGGAAGGGGATTTGACAGGGCAAATCCACCCCTGTCCCTCTAATCGATGGCACTGGGGGGGGTTTTTTTCCAGTTGCAAAGATAAAAGTAGTCCCCCTTACTTCTCGGCGATTTTTGTCTGCGGGGTGATGGAAAAACCCCCTTTCCCTTTAAATGTGATCATCGGAAATTTTCCCAGGTGCAAGGGTTCCAGGGGACCCCGGGTTTGGGTTGACGGCTCCCGGGGCAGCGTTAAAACCCGGGGGCAAAAAGGAGGAAAAAAGGCTGAAAAAACCTTTTAGTCTTTTTCCAGAAAGGGAAAAGGTCAGGCTGGGATGTGCCCCTGATGGGGTTTGGGGCCCAGGCAGGAAAAAGGGGACCCTTGCTGTGAAGTTTTGGGGAAATTTGGGCAAGAGGTGGAGAGAAACAGGGGGGTTTTGAGGAGGTGGGGAAGATTTCTTTTTGGAAAGGCGGGTGTTGTACGAGTGTTAAACCAAAGGGGAAGACAGGTAAGGTGCCCACCCCCAGTTAGGGGTTTCCCAGGGGTTATGTGACACTGTCAGGGAAAGGGGTCAGGGAGTCCCCCTCATTGGGGGGTTTCATCTCGGCACCAGAAAAAACACCCTGCCCGAATCTTTGAGGGAATTTCATTGGCCGGGAAACCCAATGGCAGACATAAAGCGTTTCTGCTGTCATGGGGGAGTGTGTCAAAGGTCAGCACAAGAGGGGTGAAGAGGAAGGCCCCGTTTAAAAAACCCCCTTTAATTGACCCCACCTTTTCAGGAGGGTGGCTGTTGTTTGGGTTTGGGCCCAATCGGCCCTTTTTCCAAGGTGGGAAACGGTTTTGTGTTGCCGCTGGGAAACTACCCCGACCAGTTCCCCAGAAGCAGTTGCTTTAAAAGGCGTAGATACGAAACAGGTCGCTAAAGGGGCTGGTAAAACATCTTTTCCGCGTGGGTGTGCCACCCACAAATTTTTGTAAACGGGGGGTTTCACATTTTCCCTAAAGGCGTGTTTGGAAGGGCAAACGGGTTTTGTAGGGATAACCAGCTTCTCACTACCCCTTTTAACCCCCCCCCAAATCCCAAATGGTTTGGGTGGAGAGTTTCAATGGTGTGCTAAAGGGGCCCATCGGGAAAAAGCTTGTGAGGAAAGGCCAGCAGATTGGGACCCCTACCCTTCCAGCGGCACTGTTCGCCTAGGGGGAAACCCCTCAGGAAAGCACAGGCTTTTCGCCCCTTTGAGTGCTGTTTTGGGGGGGCAGTTCGGGGAACCATTGGGGCATTCTTTAAAGAGCTGTGGTCGGAGAAAAAGGAAATCAGAAGAAGTCAAAACCCCCTTATCAGTATGTGGTGGACCTAAAGCAATGGCTAGAGGGACTTTTAAGGTCGCAAGGGGGAGTTTGCCCGGAGGCTTGGGGCGTTCAGAAGAAGCCAAAATTTTACAGGAAGGTGAGGAAGCAATTTTCCCCAAGGTGGGGTTTAAGGCCGGGTTTCTGCTTTCCCACGGATCCCCAAAAGCTGTGAGGGATTGGGAAAGGGGCCCCTTCCCCCCATAAATTAAAAGGTTTGACAGGACTACCGAATCGTGTGGGAAAGGGGGAAAACAAAAATTTTTCCCTGCAAATTTGCCCGGGAAATATATTCAGCGTGAGGGCTCGCACATAGGCGCAGCAGCAACATTGGTGGAGGTGAAGGGGGGCCCCGCAGAAGAAGGGGAGATTTTGGTTTCCGGGGTTTTTCCCGGGGGATAGAGTCAAACAGGGATGTGGGCCCCTGTATTAAGGGGGTAGACGTAGGAGAAGGAGGGGAAATTTGGGGGGTCTCCCAGAACGTTTTAGGGCGTCCCTGATGATAAACCCGGCAGGGGCAACTTAGAGGGCATGAAAGGTGGGGGTTAACCCTCGCAAAAACCCGTACATGTGAAAAAAAAAAAAGGGGGGCCCACCCCATCCCATATGCCACCAAGCAAAGTTTATTTGAGGAGGAGGTAGGGAAAAAATGTTGGACCCTTTGGGGGGATTTTAACCCTCAAATTTTTCGATAGTGCACCCCTCGTCTTTGTGGGAAAAAAATTGGGGGGGCATCGATTTTTGTGTTGACTATAGACGTCCCGAACGTGTCACCAAGGTCGATGCAGGGGTTATTTCCGAACATGGAAGACCTGTTCGTCAGAAAACCCCCCAAGCAAAAGCCAGTATTTCACCAGGGGTAGAACTGAGCAAGGGTTCTGGGAAATAGGCCCTTTAGTGTGGACTCAAAAGGGAAATCCACGCATTCCCACTCCCATGGGGTATCCAGTGGCGAAATACTTCCCTTTTTGGGTTGGGCAACGACTGCAGTCTTCTCTCGGTTTATGAGGAAGGTTTTTGACGGGAAATTTGGGAAGGGGGTTTTTTGAAATTTTTTGGATGACATTTGATTGCTTTCCCAGACAGGGGGGAGCTATGAGGCAGCTAGGTGCAGTTTTTTTGAGAGGTTTTAGGGCAAAACCCAAACTCACCGGGCCCGACCCAAAAAAAGTGCCAGGTTTGGGTTTTCCCAAAGGGTTTGGGTTCTAGGTTTTGTTTTGGTTTGGAAAGGGGACAAAAAAGGCCGGGAAAAAGGAAAGGGAAGAAGATGAGAATTAAGAGAGACCAAAGACCAAAAAAGAAGTCGGAGTCCCGCTTTGGGTTTTTTTGGGTTCTATAGGGGGTTGTTCCAAAAATTTTGCAGCAAACATGAGTCCTCTAGTGTTTTTGGGCAAGGGAGGGAAAACCCGGGAGTGGTCAGTGGTCAGCGCTGCAGAGCAAAACACTGCAGGGTGCTGAAAGACTTTGGTTTTTCCCTTTCCCCTCTTTAAACTAAAAGGGGTTGTCCAAAAAGATTTTTGTTTTCGGACAAAAATGCAAAGGGGGTGGGGTGGTTTCAGTATTGTTGAGGGCATGAAGGGGTCGATTTCCTGGTTTGGGGATGCTAGCAGGAAGTTTACAAAATGTGAAGAAAGGGGACGCAACGGTGGGGGAAGGAGTGTTTAAACCCTTGTGGGGGGGCGTTGCCCCGGGAAAAACCACAAATAATTGTATGGGAAAGAGTTCTTGGAAAAGGGACGATAAACAACCACTCAAAAATTTCCGGAGGGGCGCAAATTTTTAAAAAAAAGCAGGGTGCTGCGTTTTGGGGAATGGGATTGGCCCTTAAAGGGACCCCAGTGCAGGACTTTCCCCGGGCGGCAGAAAGTCGGGGGCTGACTATTTAAAGCCGGTGTCTAGCAAAACTGCAAATCAGGGGAAGTTAGTCATATCCCGGGGGACTTTTTTGATAAAAATGTGTGATTACAAATTTTGTTGTTTGGATAGGGTTCATTCCCCCTTGGTATTTGGGTTGTATTTTTTTTTTGGGGTTTTGGTTTATGTAAATGTAGTTATGTTGGAGCATAAAAGGCGCTTGTGTAGTTTAAAGCCCTTTTTTGCCTAAAGTGAGGAAGGGGGAAATTTCCCCAGTGAAGTGGATGGATCGTGATCTTTTTATTTTTGCTTTGCATAAGGGAATTTTTGAAAAAAGGGGGGATGGCAAATCCGCAGGTAGGGGGGGAAAAACATAAATGCGCCGAGGTGGTCTAAAATGAGTTTTTGGGAAATTTGCAAGGGGCGCACGTCAATGATTAAAAAATTGGAGGGTTATTCACTAATTTGGGATATTTTATTAAATTTTTTTAAAACCCTTTGGGTTTTAAAATTTTTTTTCAAATTTGCGCTGGTTTGCTGTGTGTCAGCAAAATTTGGTTGTTGTCCCTTTTTTTTACCGTTGTTTTGAGACAATTTCGGTGCATAGTCTTTTGCAAGGGGGAAATTGTCACGGTTTAAAATTTAAAAAAAACCCAAAATTTTGGTCCGTTTGCCGGCCCCTTCCCAAATGGAACATAAGGTTTCCAAAAGCGACATCTTGGGGCCCGAAAGGCGGCTCCTGCGTCTCCTCCCCCGGCCCCCAAATTTTAAGCAAAAGAAGGGGGACAGCAGACCCGTTTTGAGTTTGGGTGGACCGACAGGTCTCGGTAGGGTTTTGGGCAGACGTCGCGGCGCCCCCACCCCGCCCCATCTAGCCAATTTTGAGTGACCAGTGCCCCCGAGTTTTAAACCAAACGGCGCCAGTTAAGGGAGGAAAGGAGGGGGGGAAAGGGAGTGTGTGGTGGGGGTTTAAATTCCAAAACTAAAAATTAAAAAGACCAATTTACCCACAGAGAGTAAGGGGTGTAGGCGTGACTGTCTGATTTTTAAATTAAACCCAAAGGGAAATTTGGGGGGATAACTTTGGGTACGGGCCGGTTAAAAAAAATGACCCAAAGGTACTCGCCCCCTTTGGCCATAGGTAGGGAAAAAAAGTAATGTGTGGGGGGCGAGGGGGAGAGGAACCCAGGAGGGGAGAGAGAAGAGGAAAAGGCTCTGTGTAAGCTTGACGAGGGGAAAAAGCGGAGATGAGGGGAGGGAGAAAAGGGAAACCCAAATTGAGAGATTACCATGAGGGTAGTCTGCAGAGGAAGGACTAGGGGGGGAGGTTTGGGGAAGGGGGTTGCTAACTTTTAATGAAGAGGAAAGAAAGAAAAGAAAAAAAAAAGAAAAAAAAAGAACCATGTCCATTTTATAGGGCAGACTGGAAGAGAGAGAGAGTGCATGCATTAATGCAGGAAGGAAGAAAGGAGACAGATGATGTTGATAGTCACTGTTCACCTTAACCGGGGTTCGACCTCATACCTGGCGGCGTCACTTCGTCAAGCAGAACCACAGACCAACGCCAGTGCCAACAGTCTAACCTGACCAGGCGCCAGCAGACCAAGACCAGTGCCAGCAGTTGTGTCGTGCTTGTGAAAGTGACAGTGAAAAGAAAAAAAAAGAAAAGAAAAGACAGTGATTCGTGAATAGTTAAGATCACCTGGCCAGGTAAAGTAGAAATCTATTTATACCCGGGTTAGTTAATGATGTTTTAGATAAATGATTTTGTGAAGTTCAGGAAAGAGAGAATGTTTTATTTTGTTTGATTCCATATGCATTGATGGTTCGTTCTATGAACATGTGTAGTAAAGTTATAGACTTTACTAGTGGTTTGATGTGACGAATGCATGATATATGAATGAGATCGTAAGCAAGCTGTGAGTGTGTTTGGGCTGTGCGCTAGTCCTTCCTCCATCAACATCACCGAGGTTGACAGAGAGGAGGGTTTTTTTCCCCTCCACATTTTGTAAAAGCGGAGTGGGATAGGGGTGGGGGGGGGGTGGGGTGGGGTGGGGTGGGGTGTCTCTCCTCTACCAGAATTTAATATTGGCTGAGGAGGAAAAGGACGGGGGATTGGGGGGGGGGGGGGGGAATTATTACTCCTCTCAAAAACAAAAAACAAAAACTTTTGTGTAAAGGGTAGAGTTGTGCAAGCGAGTTTCTACAAAGAATGTGTGTGTGTGTGTGGTGTGTGTGTGTGTGTGTGTGTGTGTGTGTGTGTGTGTGTGTGTGTGTGTGTGTGTGTGTGTGTACCTTTCATTGTGAGGTGGATCATTAGCCTTTCCACCGGGCTTGTGAGGTGGATTTTATTGTGAGGTGGATTTTTTTGTGAGGTGGATTTTTTGTGAGGTGGATTTTTTTGTGAGGTTGGTTTTTTGTGAGGTGGATTTTTTTTTGTGAGGTGGTTTTTCCCATTACCCCACAACGCACACCTCAGAACCAGCTTGAAGAGAGCGTCAGGGGACACTTTGCTGCAGATATCTCAATCACCTCATAAACACGTTGTGAGTCAATGTACACACGCTAAAAGAGGATTAATGAAAATGTGCATAAACAGATAGCAGCATCTCAGATTGGAGTTACGTTTAATGCTGCTTTAATTACAATATTTACTCATTTACCTAGTTTCCACTGTATAAAAGATATGCACATTTATATTAAGATCATGCCTAACAAAAAGTTTTCATCATGTCATACTTGTGTCCTCCCCCTCTCTCTCTCTTCACCATTATATTCTCCTTCGTGCTCTCTCTCGGTCTCTCTCTCCCTCCCCCCTTTCCCCCTCAACTTCCTTGTGAATTTAAAAGATAGGTATTTGTTTGCTTATGCAGGTGTAGTGAGCAGTTACGTCTCCACAGACTCTTTTGCTGTGACCTCAAGCACACATGACTGTGACAATAGTATTTCAGTTTATGTTGCTTCCAATAATGAACATGGTAAAAGAAAATGCGACAAAGCTGCAAGTTACAGCTTAACGACTACCCGGGTTTAGACAGGTCACTCAGCTGGGAATAGCACTTGGAGCTTTCGACAGACCTCCGTCCTCTTCTTCAGCGGTGGTGTTGCTACTGGGTTGAACTGGAGTTCAGAGCACACAGCTTCTGCAACAAAATCAGCACAAGCACCAACATAACAGCACACATGCTAACAGTACAAAAAAACAGAAACACGGGTTGTGGAAATTTGAGCCAATCCTAAAGGTTCAGCAGAAAGGGCTTTACTGACGGAAAAGTGAAGACATTTATGAAATTTTAAGCACAACTGTAAAGTTTTGAAACAAGGCAGTGGTCGGTTGATTCCTTGGAGGGCTCCATCACAGCCAGTTGAGGCTGGAGATTATTCTCCTTGTGAATATTGTCTGGGATTCTTTAGAGAAAAAAAAGACCTTTGGTGGCATGAAAAAAAGTGCAAATTCAACGGTCATGACAAGAAAAAGAAGAAAAATGATCTCCAGATCACAGATTTACTTCAAAAAGCGGCAACATGCTCAGATGGCTTAAAAGATACCTAATCTTCACTGATTGCTGATGAGGTTACGCTTGTGGCCAGAAAATGGGTGGCCTCATTTTTGCCTGTGGTGAAAAGTTGCATGAAAAGCATGGACACTTGAAACATCAAAGAGCATACATTAAACAGAAGCTTTCAGAACTTGCCTGATTTCTGCTTTTAGCCAGACAAAATCCAGAGCACAAACCTGCAGATTTGCATTGATCCAAAGCCAGTTTCCTTCACTGGTATCTGCTGTTAGAGAGCTGTGTGGTTATTGCCAGAAGACCATTCCTACAAGAACCCGTCTTTGGCCTTAGAAACAGGCCATACATTGAAACAATGCGCCACAGCACTGAGGAGTGTTGCCCTTGTTGAGGGCAGTACTGATCTGAAAGAAAGGTGGGATTCTGTCCGGGATCTTTTGTGATGCTGAATGTGGGCCGGAATAGCTCAGTTGGTAGAGCAATCGGGACTCGTAATCTTGGGGTTGCGGGTTCGCATCTCCGCCAGGCCGTTCAGTACGGGGGATTTTCCCTCGGAGTTAACATTGGTTCTGACCCCATTTCCCATTACAGTCCTTTGAATGAGACGATAAACCCAGGTTCAGCTAATGATTTTGCTGGTATTTCTTTGTTTCTCCCTAGGAAGGAAAAACTATAATTCCTGTGTGATGTGTTCAACTGCAAACATTGAACATTTATTCAGTCATGTTAGATGACCTTCATTATTGTTTTAGCAATGTTAAAGTTTAAATGTTGTCGTCTTTTCAGTTTCTATTGATTTAGATTTTTTGGTGCAGATTTGAAAGATTAGTGTTTGCATATAACATTATTCTTTCTAAAATCCACTTTAGGCTATGATGGTTGTCAGGTTTTTATTTATGACCCAAAGACACCTTGACTAATCGCATGCTTTTTATGCCCCCCCCCCCCGCCCCCCCGAAAT
>CM031602.1:83057826-83110326 GCA_018398815.1 Conus ventricosus | reverse complement strand
GCCTACATACAGCTTTTAGGGTTAGAGAGTAAGTTTTTCTCACGTAGAACGAAGATAAAACCATTCGCTTGCCACACAAACACACACACACACATACGCACACATTCACACACGCACGCATATACGCACACACACACACACACACACACACACACACACACACACACACACACACACACACACACACACACACACACACACACACACACACACTCGCTACACGCATGCATGCACACGCGCGCGCGCGCATACACACACACACACACATGCACGCGCGCACGAACGCACGTACGCATATATGTATCTATAAACCTATCTGTCTGAGTGTCTGTCTTTCTGTCTATTTATCCATGTGTGTGTGTGTGTGTGTGTGTGTGTGTGTGTGTGTGTGTGTGTGTGTGTGTGTGTGTGTGTGTGTGTGTTAGAGAGAGAGAGAGAGAGAGAGAGAGAGAGAGAGAGAGAGAGGAGAGAGAGAGAGAGAGAAAAGAGAGAGAGAGCGGAAACTGAACTACTTTTGTTGCCGGTCAGGAAACGAGCGCCATATGTAACGAATGAAAAGGAAATGAGAACTAGACCATGTTCCGGGAGTCGGTGGCCTATTGACGTTCTTACGTCATGGCCATGCGGACCACTGTTCGGCGGTTTGTGAGAAAGTAGAGAGAGGGACGTAGCGCCGAGTGTGTTTTGGTGTACGTTGCCAGTATCAACTCAATAACTGATATGTGAATAGAAATCTGATACGAAGCAGGGTGTAAACAGTAAACAGTTGGTTTTTTTTTTTTTTTTTTTTTTTTTTTTTTTTTTTTTTTTGAAAAACAAGGAGAATAACTCTTGCTCACGTAGCTGTCCAGCAAAGCTAGACGATTGGGTGTCGTAAGCAGCATTTGTTTGGAGTTATGGGCCTTTGTTTATTTCATCGAGGGAACAAGGAGTATTTCTACTTGTTCTTTAATTAATGATCTGTGGATAGCTTTTCAGTTTTTTTCGATGAGTGGATGAAACATTACTCGGTGTGTATTGTTGTTGTTGTTGCTGTATGTGTTGCTGTGCAGATGTTGTTGTTGATGTGATGCTGTGCTGTATTTTGTGATATTATTATTATATAATATTATTATAATTACTTATCATGATTACATGATCTTATTTTCATTATTCTCAAAGTATTTACATAGCCACCTATCCTTGGTAGAGACCAAGCTTTAAACGCTTTAATTTCATGTTCCTCCTTTACGCAACGGGCTTGCCTAACCTGGTTGGAGCCGGATAAGAAAACTGCTGCTGGCGCTACCATTCAGTCGTGTCTGTTTCATTCATTCAAAAACCAGGTCATTTCTTTCATTTTTCATCCGCGGAGGATGATACTATATGTTTACGTGTCAACCATACAACGGCCAAACTAGCCTTCTCTTCCGAAGTTTCGGTGATGGAATTTGACATGGAGGCAAGATGTACTGGTACGTTCACACACACAGAACATTCGGTTTATTTGCTATTCATATGGGAGAATTTTTGGAAGTGGGGTCAGAATCACTGTTAAATCGAGGAGAGAATCAGGAAACACCAATCCTGGGCCACTTCCGCCACTCACCTAGTTTCGGGCGAAAAAACAGGATGGAGTACCACTGTTCTCTGCCAAGTAAGACTTCAATAACCAAAAAATAACGCTATATACCCCCCAAACATACTGTGCGGGTTATCCGTTTATAATACCTTATTTAACTAAACTTTTAAGATTGTAGTTTTTGTTAACTCCTATGTTTATCTTGATCGTTATCTCCATAAACTCATTTTCGCGAAACATTCTTCAAATGTGTCTCTGTTATTTCATGTGAAATATCACTACCGTCTTTTAATGTCTCTAAAGTCTTTTAAAACTGAGTTATAATTTTTGACAAAAAATTCCACACATTATGAGCATGTCTATCCGTTGATAGCTAGTTTCGAAAAGTGTTTTCTTTTAACTAGTCTTTTTTCTGATGGAACAGCATCTATAATAATAGCGTCTGTCGTTTCCCTCAAACTATATAAAAGATTTCTAGAAATTCCTCAGTTTATTGCTGGGATCAATAAATATTATTTCATCATCTGTCCATATAAACCTTCTATTATGATATGCTTTGTTCCATTTAAGTGTTGGACAGAAAATCCCATATGATTAAATGTATAAAGATAAAAATGTTTGTAAATAAGACTTAGGACAAATATTGGTTTTTCCACAACCAGTCTGCCTCACAAATCATTTGAACACTGAGGGGATTTTATCATAAAGTGTAAATGACTCAATGTTTTATAACAGAATTTAATCTAATCCATTATTATTTTTATCCATACTCTCCGTAAAACTTGTATCAGATAATAAACCTACGAGGCTAAATGTGTATTGATTCTTCCAATTCAGTCTGTAAAGATTGTTTTCTATTTAAGTCAACAGTGATTTGTGCTTTGTGTTATGATCTTATAATCTCACCATTGTGAAGAAACGACGAAAAACGTTTAAGGAGTATTTAAGTCTAAGTTTTGCAGCTAATATTAATTCTTTAAAAAGGTCCTCATAAATCGCCCACAAACCCACCCCTCTCCAACCTCTTTAAGACAGAAATTTCAAAATATCATGGTGAACGTGTCTCTAATTTTCTGTTGGAAAGATCCTGTAATTTTGTTAGAAGCTTTGTACACCTGTATCATTTCTAGAGGAGGATGAACTGCTTTTTTCCATCGGTCGTTTCATTTCCATTTCTTCCGATATTGTCGTCCGGCATAAGACTTACAATGTAAAGGGCCAGAGTTGAATGCTTTTCTGAACTTTTTTTTGACGGCTTCTAAAATTATTATGTAAATGGGCTTATGAATTCAAAATTTTATTTCCATTCTAAATATGGTTCTATGTGGCATTTGAGGTCGGATTCGAACTATATTATATTCATACTGGCAACATTATTTGCCTCTAGATTGCGCAGCTGTTCTAGTTTAGGAAAATTTTTACTGTCGCTAAGCTCTTTGCGTTTATAATAACCAACTTTAGTGTACTCAACACCCATACAAAGTGCCATCTCACGTTTGTACAAATTGCAACGTCTGCAGGTCTATTAATTAGGTTATAACCTACAGGCGGCTTAAAAGTAATCCTGGTTCTTCTGGCCCACGCTACAATCTTTTTTAGTAGCGTAATTATTTTATTTTCAAAACAATGTGCAGGTAATCACCATTTAAGACTTTCCCGTTTTGTCTTTGATTTTTTATATTAAGATGATCCGCCCTCCCCACCCAAACTAATCTTTTTAACTGTAAATTCGGGAATTGTATAATATCCTATCGCAATATGCAGCTTTTCCCTGACGGCAGAGGTCTTTCTTAACAAGTTGCGGGGCTTCTTCCCATATAAACGTTATCCTCAGTGTTAGCTCATCCAAATGAACATAGAGTAATGATGGTAATGCCAGATTGAGCGGACTTTCCCACAAACGTAGCTTTCTTCTGGCGAAAACACCAAAAACTTGGTGGGTAGATTGCAAGTTTAAATCTAGCATTTTAGCTAGTCTTTATTCAACATCGTTATTTTGCTTTCTTCAGGTTTTGAATGTTATATTGTTTTTAGTTTGCATTGTTAAGTTTAAGCGTAATGTTAAGTAACTCATTGCTTCTTTTAGTGCGCAAAACCGTAATAACAACAGGTATTGTAACTGTTAACGCGTATGTCCCACCTCTCCATATTATAATCCTTAAATTAAGTATCTTATTATTCCACTAGGCATCCGTTATATTAAACATAGACTTTGTAAAATATTTCCTGGAGCGCGAACCGTTTAGTTACGCCAAATAATTGTTTCAATAGCATGTACTAAAAACGAAGGACGGTCTTGCGTTGTTCTATTTCCCAAATTATATTTAGACAAATTAAAAAAGAGTGCTTTCCAACTATATGATGCCAAATATTTGTTGGGGCCGCACTACAATACTTAAAAATATAGCAACTGAACTCATGACCATTGCTGTGACAGAACTTTTTCATAAAGGAGAGTACTCCATAGAAGGAGCTATTTAACCCCCTATTGAAAAAAGAGCACATTCCAGAAAGCGTTGTTTAGTCATCGATGCAGTTTATTCAGACCCGTTAAATTAGCTGTGTCTTGAGCTTCAACTGGGGTGGGAGTGTCGTATATGCTACTCATTTAATCTCTGAGCCTTTGGTTGAGGTCCGTGTCTGCTTTCAGATTTATAACACTTCAGAGTCATTTGATGAAACTGAGCGCAATACCGAAAGACACATCGTTTAATCCCATTCAGCAACAGAATAGACTTGAAGGGCTTTTGCAAGCAGATCTGTAACGAATTCACTCTTAACATCAGAAGATTTAGAACAAAGTTGGATCTTGATCATGGCATAGGCACCCTTATTTTCGGGGGCAGTCAGAAAGTATAAATATGTCTTGATAAAACTCTTTCAAAAATTGTTCAGCCCTGGTCCATAGGCATGAGCATAAAACCTGCAAGGTCAACATTTATCATAGACACTTTTAAGGGCCTACCTTGGCGGGGCATAGAACGAATAAACGAATTATTCGTACTTTACGATTGGTGTTTGCTAGGTTCGCAAGCACAGGGGGTGCCCCATATGGGGGGAAATCGAGCATAATGATCCCTTCTATGGCTATGGAGCGCACAAAAAATAATCTCCAAATTTAGAGGACGCCATTAATTCTACAGTTGATTTACCATCAAGAATTAAAAGATACCAAAATGTTTTACATACGCAAGATCGAAAGTAGACTTTGAGATGGCACTGGTTTAAAATGCTGCCTTCTGACATCAACTCCAGGTTAGGGAATAATAATAAACTATAATAATGAAATTCTTATAGCAGGCAATGAACGAAGGTTGGGAAGCAAAAAAAACGGAAATAAATTATGAGCCAGTAATATTACAAGCAGTAAAAACACCCAAGATTAAGTATCTCATTCCCGAAGTCAAAAACCCAAAGTCATGAAGACTAAGCAAAGTGCAGACTCGTTCGCGATGACCATGAATATGAAAAGACAGCGCTGTTCTTGGAATTAAAACTGGCCTAGGATTACTTGGTCTTTATGTACTAAATAGTAACCCAACTCTTACAAGAAACTAATGTCATAAGTGCTCGGCATAAAGCCAACTACTTTGCTTGCAGTAGACAAAATCAGTGAAAATACTCCCCAATATTTCTGTAAAAGGTTCTATAGCTTTACCAGTAATTTTTAATAAACTTGCAAGATGATCAAGTGTTTATTAACCCATGATTAATCAGTGGAGGCGATGGCGGTTGGCGGGGATGCATGGACTTTGCCCTCCACACGCCTGTTAAAGCCATCCCGTTGTACTTATTGCAATTCATAGGGCAGTTATAAGTTGCTAATGTGACTCCTTGCCTCTAAACATGTTCTTAATCGTTCAGTCGCGTTGCGTCTTCATATAAATTTTATCGATAGTTTCTCTTATTCTTATTCACTTGAGTTTGTAATAGGTCTCGGTAGTCGTGTACTTTAGTCTGCTGACTCTTATGTTTAAGTCTATTAGTCTTGGGTTAATCTTTTATACTCATCAGGCCTAATTTGGCGTCATCCAGCTAACGAGTTGTTTTTTCTTTTTCTCTTATTAATAAGCCCATCTAGTTTACCTAGTTTTGCTAAATGTTTTTTAATTCCCCTCTGATGGTTTTAAAAGTACGATCAAGGCTAATAATTCTCGCATAGGCAATGGGGAATATTAACTTGTTTTTAACGCTGTTTCTTCTGAAAATGGTATTCAGTTCTATTGTATTTTATTCATTCGCTGCTGCATTGATTTAATTCATTAAGTTCCAAGTTTAGCATTTGGTTTATCTTTGGGTGTTCTTGTCGTTGAGTTTATGAAGATTTGCAACTGCCTGCCCTTAAATACGGTTCTAGCACTGCAAGGTATTTTGATCTTTCACACTGCGTTAAATCTAATTGAACCCACAGCTAAAAACTTTTATGGGTGGTTTAGTTGTAAGCCGAACCAGTTGGCCTTGATCTTTTTTATCCAGACAAAAGACCCTCTTCTAATTCAAAAACAATTTGGGTCTATAAAATTCGGGCGGTTCTTGGCTAAATTTTGTAAAAAGCTTCGACCGTATGTCCTGTTAATTCACGCTTCATGAGAGCGTGAGCGATGCTTGTGTCAAAGGATCATTTTCACTATGTCGTCTCCCCGCTCAAACACTTCAATACTTCTCGCTTCAAATCTGCCATGTTTTAAAATAATTCACTTTTTCTTTTGTCTTCATACATACTGCACAACATGCACCCATGGCTCGATTCTATGCCCCGCATAGAAAACCAGAAGAAAAGAAGCCCATGGTGTGAAGGGGAAATAAGCGAATATTACAGTTCCAAAAATAATCCATTATATTGAAGCAGATCAATTTTACTGTCAATTTTCAGCCCAAGGAGCGGATGAAGATGATTGTGCCAGGCTCTGCGCCGTTTACTTTCAAATAGCGAACGATTAGAGGACAACAGACCCAAACAGGGTTTGTACAGAATTTGGGCGGGCCAATCGTTAAGAAAATTTCTATAAAACTTGAGGGGCAGAAATAATTTCTTTACACAAGGCAGGACATATTTTTAGTATTTGAATATTGGACTAACGGGAATGAAAGGGAAGATCTTGCGTTCAAGGAATCAGACTGAAGTAGCAATAAAACTTAGAAATGTAGGCGATGAAACTCGCCTCCTCAGGTGCTAAAAGAGCAAAAAGGCTTAGATGTAAGTTATGTGCGGTTATGGTAATCGCTTTCCAGTTCCCTTAGATTTTGAGTTGTTAAAAGCGATTGCACTCTTTCAAGGAGCATTTAAAAGACAGACTGTCTTATGAACTAACTTATAACGAATTACAAACGTGTTATTAGATCAAAGACACCGAAGCAAAGTACAGCCTTTCTGACATCTCGTTAGAGTTTGACGATGTTAGCAACCCAATTTAGCAAGGCTGATTGAACAACAATATCATCAAGATTAGCAATATATTACGAAGAGTGATTCATCATACAACATATTCCTAGAGCAGGCCAACCTATATGGATTTTGTTTTAGCGTCTCAGCAAGTCGCTTAAAAGGTATTATATTGCTGTGCGAAGATGAAGAACGTTCAAAGAGGAAGGTGAACAGTTTTTTAATCCAAATAACGGAAAGTACAATGTTCGATGAGGGTAGTCTAACCAACTCTACGCTGCGGGCTTAGAAACCTTATCAGAATTTTGATGAATTAAGAAACTGTTTTGGGGGCGGGAGGTGTAGAAAGAGTCCAACAGTTGACTTGTGTCTCAAGATTTACATCTTACAATGTTAGGCTTGCTGATTATTTAACAACCAAAAATACGGTTATGGATTCGAACTAAGGTCAACGGAGGATAATCAGTACCATGGAAGCGGGGACGAACTGAGAGAGACGTAATAAACATTCAAATTGATAAAGAAGAAGAGATGATCAAACCGCTTAATGTACATTTGTTTTTATTATATGATGCGCAAGCTGTATTGAAGTAACAGATTAGAAATGTTAGTATACTAAATTATTTTTTCATTTAATAAAAAGCATGTCTGTTCAGGTTTATCCAATGTGGCCTACAGCGCCGCCCAAAAGGAAGAGATAGAGGCAATTCTGCTGTTATAGAACCCTGAAGTAAAAACTTCAGATTAAACAAACATTACACAAAATGCAAACAAAAAACTAGAGCAGGACCTTTCCAAAATACAGCAAAACCAAACGAAGGTATTTGCTGACCTATAATGTGTTACATATGTAATACTGGAGCATCGACTTATAAGGCTCTATCGCCGGAAGCGTGTTGGTTCTCTTAGCACGGGCATAGAGAGCACCCGCAGCTTTAATTAGGCGGTTTGTCTTTAGCTCTTGGCCTGTGTTCATTAGCTGTAGGTGCCGCAGCAAAAAAATTAAAAACTAAAACCACAAAGCACAAAGCTATGGTTCACTAATAACAGCTACTTAGTGTTTACAATGACAATAAATAAAGGCTAGTTGACTCAACCTCACGGATGAAGAATTTAAATCGTTGACAGGTGATTTTGATGACTACAAAAGACAAAAGTTTGATCTTCAAATGAAGGCGGGTGACAAGTTTTTCCAACAGCAGACCCCCAAGCAGATAAAAAGGAATGCTAAAATAAGTAACGAGAACATCAAACTCTGTTCTAACAGCTCACATTAACAACACCAAAAGGTGTTTATACTTAGTTTATGAGTCCAAGGCAAAATGACCGTTGATATTCGGTTTGATTAACGTATTTTTGTTTCTTAATTTAAATAAATAATTTTGGCTTAGAAAGAAAGACAGCATGGTAAGTATATGAAGGACAAGACGAATAGTATGAAGGAATGCTCCGAGAGAGAGCGATTATCCAGGAGCACTGACTGGATATTGATTTAGAAGTCATTGACCAACAAACGTACAGGCAAGTGTTGTTCATATACTGAATTTCTCAAGTTCCAAGTAAACTAAAAATAGACCACGGTTTAAAATAATGTTAGATGTTTTACTCGACTATGCTAACAATAAAGGAAGAAAATTAGAATGGTCTGGGTCTCGGTCTCTAACCAAACAGACTATTCTTTTCGATAAATGAATAACACGGTTGGGCAGGACGAACTGCATACCAAGTTTGACGCCTGACGTGAAGAAGCTAAAATGAGAGGCTCTGGTTGGTCAGAGGGCGAAGTCTTAGAGATTAGCTTAAAAAAAGGCTAAGTATGCACCGCTTGTAGCAAGGGACCGTACTATCCGCTACCTCGAGAGTGGTTTAAGAGAGCAGTTTTAAAATAAAGGAATTCAACGACAAATGTTTTCATGTGGCTGCGTTCTGGCAAGGCAGGCATATGTCCGCGACACGCAGAGAGAGTGACTAACTATCGGCAATACACAAAGATCTTAACTTCAATGGGAATATCCTTGCTGTTAGTGTAGACCAAATTGATCAGTTGAAGAACAAAAACAAACCAATAACGTCATTATCTACAAAGGGATGAGGAAACAAATCTACTGCCAATTTAAGTGTCCAAGAACAGTCCAACATTGGCGTAGCCAGACAAAATCTGTTGACTTATACTATGTTTTCACCAGGGGTCTGCCACATTAACATTGATACGATCAATGGAGTTAAACTAATGCAGCATACTTCAAAGAGATGGGGCACAACAAGAAATTCTGCAGGAAAATGTTAACAAGATGCCATAGTGCCAAGCGCGAGTGAACATATAAAACATTGTAACAGTTCTGTCGTACTGTAATACAGAACTAAAATACGCCCGCCAGGATCTAAAGTTAGTTTTAGAAACTGAAAAACTGCAACCTTCTCCAAACGTAGTTTAGCAGACTTCGAGACGCTAATTGTTCTTTATGAAGGGACAGCGCCACAAAAACTTCGGAAAAACAGTCTTAATGAGTTAATCATCAGAATTGTTCATTTTGCCTTCATTATTGTTAGGTCGATGTGAGTCAATCAACGCAGAATTACACTGAGGGACGATGCGGCTAGAAGATTTTTACAGCGCATGAAGCAAGTGCGCTAATGATTGTTCTAATAATCTGAATTTATCTGAAATCCTGATGGACTCCTGAAGACCAAAAAGTATGCCTCAGCCAGCATTGTTGGCTTAGTGTTTAGGCCTTCATCCCGAAGCAGAGATCCAAAAGAAGGAGCCATGATCACATTCGCGGAAATTCAGAGGAGCGGGCGCATAACAAATGCCAATCTTCAACTAAAGTTTTATCTAAGACATGGAAGTGCCCCATCTTCTTAATAACTTGCGAGGTTACGACTCTCATCTTTATATTGCAAGCAGAACAACGCCTTTAGGGTACGCATGCATTGCACAGTCATCAGAAAAGTCAATGTCTTTAATCTATATACATTGTCTTTTTATGACTCTAAGCAGCAATGCTGGTTCATTAGTGTCACTGGCTATGTCTTAATGTCTGCCTAATAACGGAAACATTTTTGGTCCCAACGCTTGTTTAGAAAGGGTGTTTACCCTTATGAGTACCTGAAAACGTGGGAAATGGTTTGATGAAGATACACTTCCATAAAGGCGCGTTCTTTCTAGTCTACGAGAAAGACATCAGTGATATGATTACAGCATGCACCAAGAAGCATGGCAGAAATTAGAGTGTAAACGATGGGAGACTATCATGACTCCTTACTTGATGGCCGATGTATGTTTGTTGGCGGGGACGTCTTTCGAAAGTTGAAAGTACTGCATGAAAACATTACAGTTTAAATCCTGCGCATTACATTTCTGCGCCTGGATGAGCTGGGGATGCTTTTTTAAAAGTATACTGGAGTAGATTGATTTATTGTCAGATTTACCAATGCTACCCGATGATTGAAAACGGATTGCGTGGGGGGAATTTGTATGGGCGTTCGCCCATTACTGTAAAGCAAGAAACAAAATACTTGGCCGACTTTTCGAGTAAAAGGTATAAACTAATACTATGTATTTTAGATGCAACAATCTGTATGGATGGCTATGGCGCAATCGCTTCCATTACGGCAACTTGAAATGTACACATGCGCGCTCCGATAATATTCAAAGGCATTAAGGGTGGCGGCAGTTTAACGCCTGAACAGCAGGTGGGGTTCATTCTAGGTTGATTCGAATATGCCTCCAAGCACTCTGACCTGCCTAATGGACTATCCATTAGCTGCAGAAAGCCTAACGATGGCGAAACCAGAGCGCTAAACTTGTGCTAATCTTCGAGGCAAAAAAATTATGTATGTACATTACAGTGACTTCTACCATTTTATTTAAGACCGGTTTGAACGTTGACAGCTGATTCATCGAATAATTCTTTTGATCCAAGCACAGCTTTATGAAACCAAACCTCATGGAAGAACCTGATTCAGAACTAAAATCCAAGATTAAGCTTCAGAAAAGCCTTTTTACAAGCTGATGAACAACAGCTGTTTTGGAAAGTCTAGGAAAATTCCACCAAGCGGAAAGATGTCAGATTGGACACCGAGAGAAGATGCTATTAAGTGACTTCAACATCTTATTATCAGGACTTTAGAAGATTTATGATCAGCTTTTTGGCATAAGATGAAAAAAACGAACGTCACTAGACAAGCATGTATATATGGGTTTACTGTTTTAGAATTATCAAAGCTTTTGATGTTAGAGTTTCTTTATGACTACTTACAGCCCTGTATCCTGAGTCCAGAAGTACTTTCACAGATACCAGATAGTTTTGTTATAAATATCCCTATGAAGAATCTTTAAAGGAATGGACGAAGTGGCTAAAGGGCATGCAGGAATGGTTTGACACGTCGAATCTCCTAAAGCCTCGCCTTTCAATTCAATTACTACACGGAAGGTTTTAGGAAGATGATGGATGACTGTCAAGGACATGTGCATTCAAGGAGTAAGTGGGGGTTAAGATTCGAAAAGTACATGAAATTTCGAGCCAGGAGAACTCATTAAGAAAGCAAAGGGATTATCTGCAGCGTTGTGCAGTCTAAAAAAAACAATACTCGATGACAACTACAAAGACGCATTGATTGGCAATAAGACTTTTCATCTTGACAACGTAAAACGCGATCAAATCTACATGAGTCAACACAACTGTTGTCACAAAGAAGTCGTTCGATAGAACCAATACACAAAACGGGTGATTGTTAATCAGATTTTTCATAAGCAATTGGGACAAGGAGAGAACCGTAAAATTCATTAAAGCGGAACTGTGTCTGGCGGAATTATCTGCAGTTCTTCTTTCCAAAAGATCTTTGAGGAGCTGGTTGTTTTGTTGTGTCAGTTCTCGTAAATAACTACACGGTGCGGTTTCATCTTTACATTCTTTTTACTTTCATAAGGGTCAACACTCCAAACTGGATCTGTTGGCCCTGATGCGAGTGTCCCTTATGCATCCCCCGTGTAAATATAGGTTACCTTACTTTCAAAACCCAAATGTTAAGTTTGCCGGATGAAGGACTCTCCTTCAGGCAACATTTAGTGTTTATCTTTTGATTGCTTTACTGTTTAGCCCTTTTAAATTTCTTAATTATTCATTGCGCGCAAAACTGAGGGCAGTTTTTAACCATTCTGTGTTGCGAGAGTTGTCAATAAGCTCTCTGTGATATGGTAGGAGAAAAGTCTTACGGCTACTGTTTGTTTAAAGTTTTCAACTAAGCTGTGATCTATAAACGAACTCTGGAATGCCTCTTTTAATGGTAACTCTATGTTTTAACAATAATTGATTCACTTGCCCTTTAAATTCTTTTCCATCATCCGAACTTGATATACATGCGAGGATACGATTAAAGGGCTCGTTGAAACTATCAGTTGGGTATAGCGACAGCAACAGCAGAAGCATCTTTGTGTTAATGGCTCCGATCTTTGTATACTTGAAAGCCATGTCAATGACTGTGAGAGCGTATTAAATCTTTTTCGCTAATCTATCCAGAGGGTAAATATAGAAAGATCCTTTGATGGGTGTCGATTGGAGTTGTATTGACAACGTGTGGTCTCTGTATTCTGTCTAGGCGCGGTAAATAAATTTGCCAAAATCGTGTTTAGATACCATTCTTTTGCTGTTAGTTCAACTGACTCCCGATGCTTGGCTTAGCTTTTTAATTCCTGTGTTGCCATTCCAATATCTTTGGGCGAATAATCGATTTTGTTCATTTTTTATTCAGCAATACTATGTTGCCCACAAAATACACGCGGTCATACCACGACAATAAACCCCGATTTCTTGCACTTTTGTTTTTCTGATGGTTGGATAAAAGTCACTGAATTTTGGTAGGGGGCCATGTCACGATTGGTTTGCCTGTTACACGATAATAATTGTTTTATTGCTTGATCAACATTTTTTAAATGTGTAAGCAGCATGCCTGTCTTTTTTCAGTGTGTCATTTATAAAATCTAACTGCTCAATTCTTGCCTTTCATAGGCGTTAGTGCAGCTGCATGTTGCTCCATAGCTTTGTTATGTCTATTTTCTCGCCGTCATTCCCCAGAATACTATGCGACATTACTTCGCTAAAAGCAGGCGCATTAAAACAGCGCCGCCTATCATTATTGCGAATGTGAAAGTGAAGCATTTTTTATAATGTATTTTATTATCTTACATATTAATATTGTCTGGAATTATTTCTTGCTTGATAGAAATATTTGTGCACGAAGCTGCACTGATAAGCAATTAGCTTTGCTGAATCTAAAGTTAGAATGCCTAGATCTGCTGGTTTAATTCTTAACAGGCTTATACCAAGCTTGATTATCTACCATAGCCTCCATAACAGCAGAATGGTATTACAAGGTTGGTAACAGTTTTTTCGGTGTCATTTTATAAAATACAATAAAATACTTATAAAAAACATGGAACAGTGATGGATTCTTAACTACAGCTACAAGGCGGCTAAACCTCCCGAACTTATGAATGACCAAAGTTGTGGCAAGCTGATATTGCCCCAAAGGAGGAGGTTGTATTCTTTGGGCAGCGTGTGGGAAAACAAAACAGTTCCTCGGAACTGGAATCAGCATTGAAACAGATTCAACAGATGTGCCGAAGAATTTTTAAAGTATATAACAGGTATGAAGGCGCAGCTGGGGTTGAATGGTAAAAAAGTGTTGGGGCAAACGGTTCTTGGTTTTACACTAACTAGTCAGTAGAGATTTGGCCCATTGATTCTGAACCAGTTTTATGTATTGATTAACGCAACGATTCTTTTTAACAAAGTTTAGAGTCTCTAGGCTGTGATCTATATTACGGTTTTTGGAAACCTTATTGTGCCAGCGATCATGGGTTTAATAACTTTAACTCAATATAGATTTTGTTCCCTTCAAAATTGAGCGAGTTGGAAAATCAGAGCATCAGAAAACACTGAATAGGTGGAAACGTAACCAAGCCAGAAATTCAGCAGAAAGAAAACGCATGAATCAGGTGGAGACCAAAAAAATCCTGGGCGTGTGAAAGCAGGAAAAAACTTAAGCAGAGTGATCAAGACAAAAAAAAATTATGTTACAGAATATGATCATATGAAACTAACCCGCCAACGCCCAGAACAAGTTGATTCAATGCCGGCTATAAAAATCCATGTGATACAAGGGCACCATAGTTTCATGGCATATGAACTTAAAAACTGTTGCATTTATGGCGCCATTGCTGCTGTTGGGGGTGGTTATTACCCAGTTATAAAATATATAAAGAAAGGCTGCAGAAACAAAGAACAAAAAAAAATTAAACCGTTAATACAGAGAAAGAAAGACAACAGCACGCCAAAAGCCATAAAACCAAAGGCATCTTTTGATCCAATTTATAAGGACATACTATTTTAAATTTTTTTATAAAAAATAGATCATGGCGTATTATAAAAGAAGAAGTTATAACATCAAGGACAAGGAGTAAAAAGGATTTTCAAAGACCAGATTGTAATTCCCTGCGGTTGATTTCGGATGAAAGACCTTCCTTAAGATCTATGCAGAGAAACGCTGAGCAAAGATCCTCAACGATGACGCGTTTTATGAGGCGTGTTGTGTACTCTATTCGCATTTCCTAATTAGATAAAAAATAGCTTGTATTTTTTAGCTAATTCTAAGATACTTCATAAGAACTTGGGTGGTCTTAAATGGATGACTTAAACAAGCAACATATCACGAACTTAGATCCAAAACTTATTAAGCATTAATTAAGATTGATCAAGAACTTATAAAAAACTGGGTTTAACATCAGCATGATTAAGGACAACATTAGAAGTAACTTAAGTAAGAACTTGAGAATACTTGTTAAAAACTTGAAGGAACTTGAGTTGTGCATGCTGTGGGTGGGGGGTGGGGCAGGTGGGGGGTGGGGGGGTGTGCAGCGTGGGGGCAGGACAAACAAACAAACAAACAAACAAACACACAATAGACAGTCCAGTGCGTGGGGGTGGGGGGATTGCGTGCGTGGGGTAGGCCAAAACCACACAAACAATCAAACGTTAGAAAACTTTGGGCCAATTCTTGCTTTGTGTCGACTACAAAGGCTGTGTCTCGCAGCGCAACCTCAATCTACCCCAAGTGATCACATAGGGTCGGAAGGGCCTAGTTTGCCGCTGAGCTTTGCAGGTGCTTGCCGCGCTTGCGATTAAGCGGATCCATAGGGTCGTTTGACCTCGTTTGCCCGAGGTATCAGGTGCTACCGTCATTGGCGGCAAGCGATCACCATAGGGTAGTTTGGCCTGTTTGATGTGCTCTATTTTCTCAACCAGGCTTGCAATGGCTTTTGGCAGAGTTACAGCCACTTTACTGCAGTAGCCAAGCTTTTATGGCGGTCTAATCGCCAGTAGTAAAATCCTGTCATTGTATTTTGGGCATATTATATGAAGATAGTGCTGCCACCACACTATCCTCCATACTGGTAGATGTCCCAAGGCCCTGCTAGCCTATCAAGTTTTGCCAGAAATTCAAAAAAACGTATTCCAGATTGCATAAGTTTAATATGGTTTGGCGTTAGTACACAGTTCATTTATAAGATCATAGCTTGTGGAAATTTAGGATAGTTATAAAACACACCAGAAAGTGAATGAGTTTCCTTGCATTTACAAATCCGACATGTTCACCGCCGTTTAAGGAAATAAAAGCATGTTTGATGCGTTTTTTGTTTTTTTAAATGGACTTGGGCTGTCTCAAGGCCAACGCCAAACATTCAACGCGTGGGTGGATAGTTTTGCTTTGGCGGCTCTTTCAACAATGCAGGCCATTTATTAAAATAAGGAACCATTATCGATAGTCAACACATATGAAATTGGCTATATATTGTTCAGCAATATTGCCTTAAACGTTTTACATTTCTTGAACACAACAAACCTTTAAGATAGTCGTCCAATTCAAAGAGTCGGTTCACCTTTTTTCTTTTTCTGTTCCTTCTAGGAAAGCAATACTTCTTTTCGGGTATCGGCGGCAACGAACATGCTTCACTCGTTTTTTTTCAACAAATACTCTGACATGATAAGTATGGTAAAACTTGTGGTGTTTAATGGCAAGAGCCTGCTCTTCAGTGAAACGGGTAGCAATTTTTTAGATTAAGACCCAAGCACAGTACACCGCGAAAGTAAACGAGTCCTTGCAAGTCGGACGTCAGTAGAAGAATGATGAAACCGGTGTTGGAAATGGTCATGTGAGCGCTTTAACCAGCGCCCTAGGCGGCAGAGAAGTGATGAAATATATTGCAAAAAGCGCAAGCCGGCGTGAGGGAATTGGGGTGAGAGGGAGGAGCGGGGGCGTCATGTATTGATTTTTTTCTTCAGGTTGTCGGCAGTGAGAGGCGCGCGCAAGCGCGCGTTGTTTTGAGTGTCTGTCTGTGCCCATGTGTGGTGTGTGTGTGTGTGTGTGTGTGTGTTGTGTGTGTGTGTGTGGGTGTCTGAGTTTGTGAGTGGGGCATTTTAGTGTGTATGTGCTGGTGTGTGTAGTTGAAGTTTATTGTAGAGAAGTAGAATATACCCATCTGGGTTTACTTTCGCCGAAAAAATGGGTGAGGGCGAAGTGGCAGGATTGGGATATCTACGTTCTCTGAGGGAATAGCCCCCCCCCCCCCCGCCCCCCCCCCCCCCTCCCCCCCCCCCCCCCCCCCCCCCCCCCCCCCCGCTCCCCATACCAAAAAACCTGCCTGAAAGGTATTAGGACTACCGATAAGCGTTTGCTTATTATGCAGCTGTGTTGTCTGGACTTTCCTTCAGGGCCTGGAGAGGGACAATTTCCATTGTTTCGTCGTGAACCAATTAAAGGAAGATACTATTTTTAGTATATTGATGAGGGTGGTGGTGGTCGTGGTGGGCCTCAGAATTCCTATGTGCCCTTTGCCTGGCAGGTATCACATGTTTGTTTGGAAGTGTGAGAATGAGATGTGAAAGAGAAAGGAACTGAGTGATGAGGACCAGCATGATAACCATTCGGTTTCGAATAATTTTGTTGAGTCCGTCCGAAAACAAGGACAAAAAAATTACAAGACAAAAACGCACGCGTTTTGGACCTCTTAGGCCATCTTCAGGCACAATCAACATCATTCAGATCAAGGAAACGAAGAAACGAGCAATCGAAGAACGAGCAATACTTCTCTTCTGATATTCGGCGAGATAGGCGTTTTTTCTTTTCCTTTTCGTGCTGTCTGTGTTGTATAAGTATATTCATATTGTTGGGCACGAGGCTCGCTGAATTCTCTGAACGTTCCGCTTTTGGAACATTGAAACGGCGCGTAGCACCTGCCGCCCTTTTAATTTGTCGAGCAGGACATTTCGCTCATTGAGGGGTATTATTGTTGACTTGCATTCCAGGTTCGAGTTCCAAGCCTTAGGATACGAATCTCGCAGCAAACAGGCGGCAAACTTAGAAAACATAGAAACAAACAACCCAACAAGCAGAAAGAAGCAAACAAACAAACAGGAACTAGCCAAGTCAATGCTTTATCTCACATGTCGTCAACGTAGAGGAGCTATTCGAGAGGGTAACACAATCTTGAAATCACATCTACTGGGATTATAGAAAAATGATGTAAATATGGTTTTGTATAGAGGAAATTCTAGAGGAAATTACTCGGATGCGCTTGCAACATCATATTCAAACATTCATTCATTCACTACTGCATGGGTGTTATCGCACTTTGCACCAATTGGGAACATTCTTGTCTAAATGTTTCATTCAAAAGGATAGATTTTGGATGGGTTTGGAAGCCGGCAAACAGCGATTATTTTCTTTTGTTGTTGTTGTTGTTGTTGTTGTAGTTTTTAGAAATGGGAAACAGCGTTTCCATCTGATGGGACGACAAAGCGACAAGATCGTCACCATACGGCTGTGGCTGTCGGGGATCTTTTTAGAAAGTTCTGACGGAGGAGGAGAGTGCGCGATGAGTGATGTATACACAGAGAGTTGAGTTACCGGTGAAATAGATCACACTAAACGGACAACCAGCAGGCACGAATGCCAGTTTGTATTGATGACAAAATTTCAGGGGCCAACAGTGCCCACCCTTCGTAGTGGTGTACGTTAATGGAATCTCGCTTTCTTTCATATCGACAGAGTATCTGGCGCTGGTTTGGATTCGTTGGAACCGGGAAATTTGTTGTGCTTTGCAAACTATACAATATGAAAAAGGTGATAGAGCAGAAAAGTAAACTGATATTGAAAACAGGGGCTTAAACTGAACCGTTACGAAATGAGTTGCTAACAGTGATTGAGCGTTAAGCAACTGATATTGAATAACACTCACCGAATTCGACGAGTAACTGATACTGCACAACAGTAATCGAGTCGAGGAGAACTGATATTGAACAACTGTAATCCCAACGAGTACCGTAACTGTTATTTGACAACAATGATGTTCATTGTTGAAAATGAATAGCAATAATCGAGACGAGAAGGAAATTAATAGCGAATAACAGTAGTCGAGCCGAGAAGAAGAAAGATTATATCATGTGCTGACAAATGATCGAGGGAGGGAGCAATCAATGCGCTGACAAATCTTGCTGTTACATCAGCTGAAAACTATTTACGATTTGGGCATTCGGGGGTGGGAGGGATATTCCGCCTGTGGATCTCATTGTGGGAGTTCGCCTGAATGTCGCTCATGACTTGTTTTCTTCAAGTCTTCAAGAACCAACCCCTTTTCGGACATTCTCTGTCATTCTTCCATTGATCGCAACTCATCCCTCTTCCTTTACTTTCCCCCCCCCACCCCCCCCCCCCCCCCCCCCCCCCCCCCCCCCCCGCTTCCACCCCACACACTGTTTTTGCCATTCCCGATTCAACGCTCATCCCTGCGTATTATCACTCCCATCCTTATCCATGATTGTGCCAGGGAGTCTAGATGAATCAGAGCTATTTTCAGTTTTCCCGCCCCCCGGAGCCCACACAACATCTTTTGGTGATTCGGCTTTCAGGCGGAGCTTTTCACCATGGAGCACCCCTTCTTTTTTAACCCTCCCTCCTTCAACTTTCTTTTCCTTTCGAGCTGCGCGCGCGCGCGCGCGCAACCCACACACCAACACACACACACAAACACAACCACACACACACAAAACAACAACCACTCCCACACGGGAGAGAGAAGAGGAGAAGAGAGAGAGGAGAGAGAGAGAGAGACGAGAGTGATGAGAGAGGAGAGAGAGTAGAACAAAACAGAACACAAAACAACAAACAACAAAAACAACAACAAACACACACACACACACACCAAACACACACCACACACCACACCCACCACACACACACAGAGGCGAGAGAGAGCGAGAGAGAGAGAGGATGAGAGAGAGAGAGAGAGAGAGTGGAAACACCTACCAGCAACAACAAGCAAACAACAACAACAACAACACAACAACACACACACACAACACACACACACACACACACAAACCAACACACACAACACAGAGGGTGAGAGAGAGAGAGTGAGAGAGAGAAGAGACGAGAGAGAGAGAAGAGAGGGAGGTGAGGAGAGAGGGAGGGATGGACGAGAGAGTGAGAGTAGCGATGGAGAGAGAGATGAACAACAACAGCAAAACAACAACAACAACAACAACAAAACACACACCAAAACACAACACGCACACGCACACCGTACAACGCGCATCACCCACAACACACACCACACACGCAAACACACACACCGCACACCCACACGCACACACACACAAACACACACACACACGCACAACCACAACACCACACACACACCACACAACACGCACACACGCACACACGCACAACACACAGCACACACGCACTCCACACGCTCACACGCACCACACGCACACACACACAACACAACACACACACAACCACCACCACACACCAAGAGCGCCTGTTGGTGCGATTACTTCCTTTCGTCATCCGCATGTTGGTTGATTGTTTGTTGTTTTGTTTTTGTGGACCATGTCTGGGAGACTGGAACCGAGAATTGTGACCTTGTCCTGGGGGACTGACATGACGACTGTGGTGTTTGTCTGGAGACTGGAACACTGAGAGTGCGGCGCTTGTCCTGGGGAAGCCTGGAACATGAGACTGTGGAGTTTGTCCGGGAGACTGGAACACTGAGACTGTGGAGCTTGTCCTGGGAGCTGGAACCTGAGATGAGGAGCTTGTCTGGGAGACTGGAACACTGAGTCTGAGGAGCATGTCCTGGGAGACTGGAACATGAGATGTGGAGATGTCCAGGGAGAAGCCTGGAACACTGCAGACTGTGGGATAGTCTGGTAGACTGGAACACTGAGATGTGGAGCTTGTCCTGGGAGACTGGGAACACTGAGACAGCGGGCTTGTCTGGGAGACAGGAAACTGAGCTCTGTGGAGCTTGACAGGGAGACTGGAACACAGAGACTGTTGGAGCCTTGTCCTGGGAGACTGGAACATGAGACTGTTGGAGGCACTGACCTGGAGCTGGAACACTTGAGACTCGCTGGAGCTTGTCCTGGTGAGACTGGAAAACTGAGAAGTGGAGTTGTCCTGGTGGACTGGCACCACTGAGGGACTGAGGAGCTGTATGGAGGGAGACTGGAACATGAGATTATTTGTGGGCTGGTCTGGGGACTTGGCACCTGAGACTGTGGAGTTTGTTCCTGGGAGGATGGAAATGAGGGCCTGTGGGTTTGTCATGGGAGACTGGAACACTGAGGATGTGGAGTTTCCTGGGGAGATGAACACTGAGATGTGGAGTTTGTCAGGGCGACGGAACACTGAGACTGTGGAGCTTGTCTGGAGACTGGAACACTGCGACTGAGGGAAGCTTGTCCAGGCGACTGGAAACACTGAGATGTGGAGCTTGTCCTGGGAGACAGGAACATGAGACTGTGGAGCTTGTCCTGGGTGGACTGGAACACTGAGGGAATGTGGAGCATGTCCTGGGAGACTGGAACACTGAGACTGTGGAGCTTTGGCTGGGGAGACTGGAACACTGAGACTGTGGCGCTTGTCCTGGGAGACTGGAACATGGGACTGGGGAGCTTGTCCTGGGAGACTGGAACATGAGGAACTGTGGGGTGTCAGGGCCCCCCCCCCCCCCCCCCCCCGCTGACACTGAGATGTGGTAGCTTGTCCTGGGATGACTGGACACTGGCGGCCATTGGAGCTTGTCCTGGGAGGCCTGGAACCCTGAGACTGCGGAGCTTGTCCTGGAGACAGGAAATGAGATGTGGAGCTTGTCATGGGAGAGACTGGAACACTGAGATGTGGAAGCTTGTCTGGAGACTGGCACCATGAGATGCCGAGCTTGTCCAGGGAGACTGGATCACTGAGCCTGTGGAGCTTGTCCTGGGAGACTGGAACACTGAGACTGCAGAGCTTGTCCTGGGAGACTGGAACACTGAGACTGCAGAGCTTGTCCTGGGAGACTGGAACACTGAGACTGTGGAGCTTGTCACTGGGAGACTGGAACACTGAGACTGTGGAGCTTGTCCTGGGAGACTGGAACACTGAGACTGCAGAGCTTGTCCTGGGAGACTGAAACACTGAGACTGCAGAGGTTGTCCTGGGAGACTGGAACACTGAGACTGCAGAGCTTGTCCTGGGAGACTGGAACACTGAGACTGCAGAGGTTGTCCTGGAGACTGGAACACTGAGACTGCAGAGCTTGTCCTGGGAGACTGGAACACTGAGACTGCAGAGCTTGTCCTGGGAGACTGGAAATTTGACTGCAGAGCTTGTCCTGGGAGACTGGAACACTGAGACTGCAGAGGCATGGGAAACAACGCACAATACACTTAGTTGTTTTTGTTTTTGTGGAGCTTGTCCTGGGAGACTGGAACACTGAGACTGCAGAGGCATGGAAAACAACGCACAATACACTTAGTTGTTTTTGTTTTTGTGGAGCTTGTCCTGGGAGACTGGAACACTGAGACTGCAGAGGCATGGAAAACAACGCACAATACACTTAGACACACAAAACACAGTGCTTAGCAACGCGTTACTATCTGGAGAGAGAGAGAGAGAGAGAGAGAGAGAGAGAGAGAGAGAGAGAGAGAGAGAGAGAGAGAGAGAGAGTAGGAAAGGAGGAGCTACCGTGCGAAAATTACCCGCATATGTACACAGAAAAGAGGTTAGGTGGAGGGAACGGGGGGGAGGGGGGGGGGGGGGGGTAAGGGGGGGGGGGGGCGGAGGGTGGAAAAGGGAGGAGATAATAATAATTATGCAAAAATGAACCCGCATGTGTAAGCAGGAAAGAGTTGAGGAACGGGTCGGAAAAGTAAATGTTTGAGTTATCACTGTTTATGTATCAATGCAATGATTTTTATTCATTTACATATTCATTTAATTATTCATCTATCTATTTATGTATTTGTTCGTTTGTTTGTCCATTCGTTTCTTTATTTCTTTAATGATTTTGTCTGTACGACTGTCTTTCTTTCTTTGATTCCTTTTTTGTGTGGTAGTGCATTTTCCTCGACGATGATTGTCCTCTAAAGAGAACTGACGAGACTGGCCAACAGAACTGGGGTGCCGGAAGGTCAGATTTTGCTGGCACTGATGCCAGAAGAGTCCCATGTCGGACAAACAGTCGCACAAAAGATCGTTCTCATAAATATGAAGATTTGACTAAACGGTGTTAGACGTTGTGAAAAGAGAGAGAGAGAGCGAGAGAGAGAGAGAGAGAGAGAGAGAGAGAGAGATTATTGAAGGAAAGGCTGCAGTTCTATTTGATGAAGGGAGGTAATTACCAAGTGGAAATAAAGGAAACTTTGTTTGCGTTCTTATTTAACTTGTCCACGACGTATGTCGTTCCATCTGATGATGCTGGTTAATTACCAATCGGAAACAAAGAAAACTTACGTCAGTACTTGGTCACATGTCTACGACATTATGTAGTTCCATTTTATGATGAGGCCTTATTACAAAGAAACCTTATTTGCGTACTTGTGAAAAGTCCGTAACAATGTCTTTCATCATGTCAGCTCTTTCGTCCTTTGAAAAGCAAGATCACTTGTGATATTGCAGAGAGAGAGAGAGAGAGAGAGAGAGAGAGAGGACTTGCTTCTGGTGAAACTTCTTCTGCGTACGCAGGCTGATACTCTTGCGGACACACCCTATATGGACAGGCAAGTATTAATCCCATCTACCCTACAAAGGGAGTGAAGTTTTGTGTGCATTACCGCTTTTTAAAAAAAATCCCGCCATTAAGGCAGCCATACTCCATCTTCGGGGAAGGTGCATGCTATGTGTAACGTGTCATCCATACCAACGGCCAAACTGGCCTTCTCTTCCGAAAGATGGTGATGGGATTTTACATGTGTGCAAGATGTTATGCGTGCGTTCACACACAAAACCTCGGTTTATAATCTCATTCGATGGACTGTATGGGGAATGGAGTCAGAACTAATGTTAACTCCAAGGGAAAACTCCCCCTGTACCGAAACGGCCCGGCGGAGATTCGAACCCGCAACCCCAGGATCACCAAGATTGCGAGTCCGTATGTCTTTTTCTTTTCCCTGTTTGTCTGTCATTGTCATTCCTTATCCTAATTTCATATTGTTATCGCCCATTCCCTCCACCCTATTTTTCATCTTTTTCTTCCTCTTCGTCCATTATTTCTTTAGGCTTCCCGACTACTAAGCATTTACTAATCCCCCTCCCCCTCCCCCTCCAAGCTAAAACAACAAAGACAACGACACGAATCGATTTTCCCTGTTCATGCTTCCCTCCCTCCAGCTCGAAGCATCCCTTTGTGCCCACGTCTCTCCAGCTTCCTTCCTTCCCTCCTCCCCATAGCCCTTACAAGCCCTTCAGTTGTTTGAAAATATATGTGACTCGACTCTGCATTCAGCTGTGTACTGTTGTTTACATTTATTCTGCAGTCAGCTCCGTAGTGTTAATCAATACTATTGTTTGTGTTGTGCAGAGATCGTGTTCCGCAGTATTAAGGCCCGACAAATCATCAATAAATCATGTGTGTGTGTGTGTGTGTGTGTGTGTGTGTGTGTGTGTGTGTGTGTGTGTGTGTGTGTGTGCGCGCACGTGCGTGTGAGCACACACGCGCGCGCGTGTGTGTGTGTGTGTGTGTGTGTGTGTGGGTGTGTGTGTGTGTGTGTGTGTGTGTGTGTGTATGGTGCACAGAGAGAGAGAGAAGAGAGAGAGAGAGAGAGAGAGAACAGAGACAGAGAGAGAGACAGAGACAGACAAGACAGACAGAGAGAGCGCACGCATGTATGTCTGTAAGTGGATGCGGCCTCGCTCGAGTTTCACATGCGCATCGCAGCTCCTTGTGATCCTGCTATCACGAATCATGCCGAACACCTCCCCCCCCCCCCCCCCCCGCTCCCCCCCACCCCCCCCCCCCCCCCCTCCCCCCCTCATACCCCCCCCCCCCCCCACCCCCCACCCCCCCACCTGGCAATTAGCGCCACCTGGCGGGTTCCTAGGCGATGAATTTTCCCTGTACTGCCGGAGGCCGTTGACAGCCTTGACGTCTGCCTGATGATGTGTGTCACCGGCAGAGGAAATGTTAATGTGTTTACCGCGCTCTCTGCGGGGCTGTCTGCTGCCCTATATAATAATTATATCTGCAAACGTTTTTAGAGACCATGGCGGAACGTTTTTAGTTGGCCTTTTAAACGACCTTTCATTCTCACCTGTCGGGTTTTGTGTATTGTTTTCACTTAGAACCTATTATCGTCATACCCCGATCTGGCGCGTCGACACGGGTCGTAAAAATTAGAGCGACGGTTCCGACCGGTTTTTCTGTCTGTTTGTTTGTTTGTTTTCTTATTTCAGGAATCGTTGGTCTGGAAAAATACCGTAATTTTGGTCTTGTTTATAGACAAACATCCTCGTCACACGACTGAAAGGAAGATTTATGTTGACCTTTTTTTTTTCTTTTTCTTTTTGTAACAGACTGGAAAGTTTTATTGACCTGACTTTAGTGCGTACGTACTGGGGACCGACTAGATAGCTATCTCATTAACTAATTTGATACACAAGAAAATTCTTCGAAGCAAGCTCAACTGCTTCTGTCACGTGTCCTCTTGATTCTAGAGGCTCTGGATGTGAAGAACGAAGAATGAGGCCTAACTGAATAAATAATTAAAGATCAGCCCTAACGGATTGACTCCTTAAAGGGGATCTCACCCATTTTTACAAATCTATTTTGACCAAATACACAGTTTTGGTATGTGGTCGTATTGCGAAACCCAGCCCCGAATCAGCCGCCTGTGCTCTCATTTTGCAGTGAGAGCAGCATTTCCTTCGGATTGGGAAAGCGAGAGGCTGAAACAGGAACGAGAGCCTCGATTTCGATAATAGGGGGTTTCCCGATTGATGACGTAGAAAAGCCAAGTCGCTCTTCGTGTTCAGCTGAAGTGAGATATGTGTGCTGTGTCTGGTTGCGGAATTTCATCAGGAAATAAGCAAAGAGTAAGCGTTCATGCTTTTCCAGGTGCTTCCAGCCAGTTTAGGCGATTGTGGATAAATTTTGTCACCACAACGAGGAAAGATTTGTTCTTTGGGACAGTTATCATGTCATTTGCGGTCGTCACTTCGAAGAGCAGTTTCCAAGACCAACACACCTGGAAAGTAAAGGTGGAAGCTGGAATTCGGGTCCGAAGACAGCTGAAAGAGGATGCTGTGCCAACTATTATAACAGAAAAATGTATTAAAGCACTCTCTGTTCATTCGCCAGCTGCAAGTGCAAGCCTCAAACGCAACAGTGACACGGATTCTGTCAGGAGCAAGAGAGCCAAACTCAGAGACGTAAAGAAGGTAAGGTTTGTGGAATGGGTGGTTGATCTTTTTGGGTTTCATTTCATTCTCAGTGTATGGTTGGTTGTAAAGATAGTTGTTGGTTTTTGTTGAGTGTTGGCATCAAACTGAAACTGAAACATACATTGTTACTGTCATTGTGGCAGTCAGGCAGTCACACTGCCTGCTGCCACTGAAACTGTTGCATGTTTGATTTTTTTCCCCTGCTGTTACTGTTTCCAACAAAACTGAAGTTACGATTCTTATTAACAAGAAAGTGTCCATGTCCACAAATAACAACTTGTTGGACTCCAGTGAATAACAGTTTGGGTTTTTATCTTTCAGAACTTTGCTGAACATCAGGCACCCCTGCAGGTTCAAGTTTCCGCTCAACAACCATATGCTTTAGTAAGTGAATTATTTATCAGTATTTGGATACAGGATGGTGATTTAGTGTGCATTTTAAGATACATGCAGGTGTGGTATGTCTGTATGTTATACACTGCCCTGGTAAGAGAATAATGAGCTTAGATCTGCTGCTTAGATCTGCATCAGTTTTTAACAATAACAGCCAGAATCTTTGACTGCAATATATTGTAAAAGACCCCTCAGATTCTAATTGTCATTGTGGAACTTCAGAATTTAAGTGGAGAGAGTGATATTGAAAATGAGGAATGTAAAAAAAAAAAAATTAAAAAAAGGGGGGGGGGGGGGTGGGGCTGAAAGTAAACAGCTATTGAAAAGATTTCTACAGCAGGGAAGGGAATTAGTGTGATGATGCAGTAGCTGACAAACTTCTGTTCAAAGGAAAAGGCATTATCTGATAGATCTAAACAACTGAAGGAAAATGTGGTTTATCACAAAATCATTTTAAAGTTATTTACATACTACGGTAATGTGTGTGTTGTGTGTGTGTGTGTGTGTGTGTGTGTGTGTGTGTGTGTGTGTAAACAGATGTATGTGTGTGCATGTTTATATCATGTACTATTTGTGTCGTGCGTATGTGTGCACCTGTACATAATATGGTCAACCTGTAAAATGTCGAACTGCCTGGAAAGAAACACAAGCGTCTGATGGCGAGGGAGGTGGTACTGTACAAGGAGCTATAGGTTCAAACTGGTACGGCTGAACTCCATACACTTAAACAGTAAACAAGTGGGGTAACGTTTGCTCCCATAAGAAAACCTAACACAGAGTAACTTTTATTCAAGACTGGCACAGCCTTTTAAACTTGAATAAAGTCAGACAAATACATAGACGAACAATCTAATCGTGGGGGAAAAAAACAAGCGCAGGCAGTCTTGAATAAAAGTTACTCTGTGTTAGGTTTTCTTATGGGAGCAAACGTTACCCCACTTGTTTACTGTTTATTGTTTACTGTTCCCTGCCTCATTTCATTTCATTTCCATACACTTAAGTTAAAATTTCACGTTCGATGTCCTCTTCGTTGGAACTTGACTCGTAGCTGGGAACATCTGCCATTATCGCCGGAAAATAGTTGAGTTTTACGTCCTCATAGCGAAAGCTTTTAGGGACATGTCTTTCATTCGCGGCAGTCTTGGCATTTATACGTCACTTGCGGAATCCCCGACTCTCGTCTCTTTCCGTACTGTGCTCGGCAATCTCCGTGGCGAGTCACGATTTGGCTACTTGCACGACCAGAAAACACGGATAGAAGTGAGTTCCAGAAGAAAAGTAATACGTACATCGAAACACGCTCGATCATACTTTTGAACAACCCAAACATGCTATTTAGGGGTGAGAACCTCTTTAACTGCGAGATCCACTAAACCAACCAAAATGTTGTCAAATATGACGTGATCAGGATGAATATACAAGTTTTTGACGTCATTCTGTATACAGGCCAACCTCAAGATCGTCTCAGTCCGTGTCTGTATTATTCAGGTTGAATTTAAAGTGTCTGTTCTCCAGATTGGCATTAATTTGTCATCTTGACGGGATATATCAAATGTTTGACAAATAGTAAGAATGAGCACCTGTATCGTTTTCGATCAAGCTTTAACGATGCATGAAAGTAGGCATGATGGCCTGTAAATCAAGGATAAGGGAAGTAATCAGCCAGATCTTGGTATTGCTGAACTTCTCTTGAATACGAACGTCAGCTGTGTGTTCGAAATGGGTCGGCTGCTTCTGCCAATCAGATCAATCCCTTTGATGTACCTCTCCATTCGATCTTGCGGGCGATGATTAAGTACATAATTATACTGACACCAAACACCTTTGGAATGATTCGACGAAGAGATTTCACCGAAGACACTCTATCTGATCAATGATTAGGATTTCAGGCATAGTTGTCTATTCTTCAATCTGTCCTTGTTGAGAGGTCCGCCCGACACACCCATGGTCCGAGGTTTTACACAGCCTAAAGTGCCCACGACCCGATACGTCCACGGTCCAATGTGTCTATGGTCTGATGTGTCCATGGTCCGATGTATTCATGGTTCGATGTACCCATGGTCAATGTGTCTACGGTTCGATGTACCCATGGTCCAATGTGTCTACGGTTCGATGCACCCATAGTCAATGTGTCTACGGTTCGATGTACCCATGGTCCAATGTGTCTACGGTTCGATGTACCCATGGTCCAATGTGTCTACGTTTCGATGTACCCATGGTCAATGTGTCTACGGTTCGATGTACCCATGGTCAATGTGTCTACGGTTCGATGCACCCATGGTCAATGTGTCTACACATTATGCGACCATAACATCCGCAGGCTCGATAACGAAATCCGAGAGACAGACGCGGAATTTAACAGAATCCTCCCACAGGAACTAGCAGACGACATTTCAGCTTCATGCCGCCTCGCGCATGCGCACGAGTTCGATGTTTGTAAACAGAGGCAACGAGACAAGTTCCAACGCTTTCGCCGAAAACAACATTCCAACGAAAACTTACCTACCTCCAACGCCATAGACACCAACAAATGGATTATCAATCTCTTCAACCGTGCTCTCAGTGACAGTGAATCAAGTGTGCTGAAGAAAAGACTTAACTTCTGTGTTGCGCCCACATCGATTCCAGTCAAGGAAATCGTAGCTTCCACTGAAGCAGCGTGCAGCCAGATCAAAGACAAAGCCACAGCAGACAGCCTACGGAGCGAAGTGGTCAAAGTCATTAAGTCCAGTAAGCCACCCAAGTCCAACATCTCACGAGAGGAAAAACAAGCCCCGAAGAACCTGAGACAGGACGACAGCATCGTCATCCTTCCAGCTGACAAAGGTAGGACCACAGTTTTGTACCAAAAGAGGATTACAACAAGAAAGTACCGACCCTTCTCAGTGATACAGACACCTATGAAAAACTCAAGACTGACCCTACGAAGAAAGTGAAAAACCAACTTGTCAGTCTACTAAAGAAATGGAAGAAAGAAGATTCTATCTCCCCTAGTCTTTACCAACGACTTTGCCCCACTTCTGAATCCACGCCTAAGCTGTATGGATTACCTAAGATACACAAGAAGGATGCCCCCCTCCGCCCCATTGTGTCCAGCCTTGGCAGTGTCATGTACAATGCCTCCAAATTCCTGACACAAGAATTGGGACCTTCAGTCGGGCAGACCGAGCACCACATAGTCAACAGTACAGACTTTGTACAGAAGATGAAAAGCTAGCAACTGGCTCAAGGGGAGAAACTTGTCTCCTATGATGTATGTGCACTCTTCACGAGCATCCCTGTACCCAAGGCTCTCCAAGTCATTCGGGAGAAGATTGAGGATGACTATCACCTTCGTCACCGGTGTGAACTCTCTACAGAACAGGTGCTAGAACTGTTGGAACTGTGCCTCACTAGCACCTACTTTTCTTTAACCATGAGTTCTACCAGCAGAAACAAGGAGCTGCCATGGGTTCGCCAGTATCCCCAGTGGTAGCCAACCTGTACATGGAACATTTGAAAAAGTAGCCCTTGAGACCGCTGCCAACCCTCCCAGCATGTGGTACCGCTATGTGGATGACACCATGACCCGCATACAGGAGACGGAGGTTGACAGCTTCACCACTCACTTGAATTCCATCGATTACAGTATCCAGTTCACCTCCGAAACTGAATCAGAAGGCAAGATCCCGTTCCTGGACACTCTCATCTCCCGGACCCCTGACGACAGGGTGGAGACCAGCGTCTATAGGAAACCCACCCACACTGACCAATACCTGAACTTTCACTCCAACCACCCCCTCCAGCACAAGAGATCTGTTGTCAACACCCTCATGCACAGAGCCTCTGTACTGTGTTCCACTAAGGAGGAAGAGCTGAAAGAAGAAGAACACATCAAGACTGCCCTTTCCGCTAATGGATACCCTGCATGGATGTGGGACAACCCTCGAGTTCCCTACCCTTCTTCTACAGATACAGATAGCGAAAAATCCAGCGGAATGGAATATTTTCATCTGCTTTAGGGATGTCGATAGTTTTAAATATTATGTTGTTAATTGATACACGCCATTAAGTATGTACATGTACGTGTGGGTGGGGTGGGGGTGGGGGTGGGGATGGACAACAGGGGAGAGGAAAGAGCGGATGTACAATACAAGCGCCTCCCGGGTGTGTGGTCGGCTGAACTGTGTTAGATAAAGTTGGACAGGAATCAAAGGATGACGATAACAGTGTCTACTTTACACACTACAACCATCTAGTACTGTGATAACGACAGTGTCTACTTTACACACGACAACCATCTAGTACTGTGATAACGACAGTGTCCACTTTATACACTACAACCATCTAGTACTGTGATAACGACAGTGTCTACTTTACACACTACAACCATCTAGTACTGTGATAAGGACAGTGTCTACTTTACACACTACAACCATCTAGTACTGTGATAAGGACAGTGTCTACTTTATACACTACAACCATCTAGTACTGTGATAACGACAGTGTCTACTTTATACACTACAACCATCTAGTACTGTGATAACGACAGTGTCTACTTTACCCACTACAAGCGTCTAGTACTGTGATAACGACAGTGTCTACTTTATACACTACAACCGTCTAGTACTGTGATAACGACAGTGTCTACTTTACCCACTACAACCGTCTAGTACTGTGATAACGACAGTGTCTACTTTATACACTACAACCGTCTAGTACTGTGATAACGACAGTGTCTACTTTATACACTACAACCGTCTAGTACTGTGATAACGACAGTGTCTACTTTACCCACTACAACCGTCTAGTACTGTGATAACGACAGTGTCTACTTTATACACTACAACCGTCTAGTACTGTGATAACGACAGTGTCTACTTTAGACACTACAACCATCTAGTACTGTGATGACGACAGTGTCTACTTTACACACTGCAACCATCTAGTACTGTGATAACGACAGTGTCTACTTTACACACTACAACCATCTAGTACTGTGATAAGGACAGTGTCTACTTTCCACACTACAACCATCTAGTACTGTGATAAGGACAGTGTCTACTTTACACACTACAACCATCTAGTACTGTGATAAGGACAGTGTCTACTTTACACACTACAACCATCTAGTACTGTGATAACGACAGTGTCTACTTTACTACACACTACAACCATCTAGTACTGTGATAAGGACAGTGTCTACTTTACACACTACAACCATCTAGTACTGTGATAACGACAGTGTCTACACACTACAACCATCTAGTACTGTGTTAAAAAAAAAAAAAAAAGAAACGGCAAGCAGCACAATCGTACGTATTTGACTTTTTAAACAAAAATCCGGTCAGCGGTACCCGTCAAGGCTCTGGTGAATATGCAGGAACTATTTCTTAAAATTGATACACTTTGCAAAAAACAGCACTGTGTTTAATTATGGGGTGAAAGTATTTTTGTATATTGGTTTTAGGTGATGTCTGATTTTCGCACGTGTGTGTGTGTGTGTGTGTGTGTTCTGCACGTGTAGATTTACTTTAATAGTTCGTCCTTAACTGCAGTCCTGGATAGGTTTTAGTCTCCCCTTTCTTTTGTCCTTTTTAATGGAAATCCCGACTAAAAAGTGTGCTTTTAACACCTTTTGAGGAGATTTGCCCAATAGCTAATTTACCCTGTGGTCGGCGGGTGGTCGGAGCCTCCCCCTCCCCCCCACCCACCCCCACCCCCACCCCCCACCTTCCGACCATCTATTCCCTTACACTAACTTTTACTTAAGAGATCTGTCCTGGGGGAAAAAAAATCAGGGAAGATAACGCCTGTCTGTCTCTGGCAAATCGAGTTATGTATTTTCTTTCTTTTTTTTTTTTTTTGCTGTCCCAACTTCTGCGCCACCTCAGAGGCAGTGCACCCACGCCGCTCATTCCGACACCCCGTCCACAGCCACAGCCCGGTCGGTCCCGCCGCAGCCCCGACACCAGCAATCCACAGGGAGCAGTCAATGTCAAGTCGTCAAGAGGCAACCCACCAGAGGAGACACTGCACTGCTGCCGAGTCACTTCGGTGGTGTTCAGTGGCGCCTGTTCTGATCTAACATACGCAGGACACCACCTACTAAGCCCCTACTGACGACAATAATTGCTTAGTCGCGGAGCCGGCGTGAATGAGCTCTCCCTCCGGAGGGCGCCACCACGTCCGTGCAACGACAGCCCCCATGGACCCGCCGATACCAGTGACCCCGACGGAACCAAACCAAGGCCACAGACGTGGAGAGGACATCGAAATTGAGGTCACCATGAGAGCAGGGCATGAAGGGCCACAGAATTTGAGACTTTTTTTTTTGTAATGCTGATCAATGAGAAATGAGGATGATTATGATGATGCTACGGATTTCCATTTCGGTCTGAGACTACATGACAGGGCTGTACTCTACGCTTCCTTTCATAATATATCCCGGCGTCAACCAGGCCCGAGAGATACAGGCACCTGCAGTGTTGGTCAAGAAATTTGAGCAACACTCTCAGAAACGCATCCATTAAGTGGATGAAACTTGACTGTGTGGTCCCAGTCTTCCCAACTGAGTCCGCAGCAACTCAACTCTGGGTAGGAGCCGGTCGGGGCAGAAAAACCACATGACTTCTGATGGGATTCGAACCCACGACCTCCCAGCCGGGAGTCCGCGACGCTAACCACTTCGCGTTCGCCACGGCGGCTGGTGAGTTATGTATTTTCAGTCTACGGGTTAAACAAGCAGATCTGGAGGGTCATATATCTGATTTGAAGCCCACGGCAGATAACGATCGGATTATTGACTGTCTATACCACAGGAGCACCGTTTCCCTCCCAAGTTTCGGCATTTTGTCTCTCAGATTGAACAGTTAAGCTTTTCTTTCTTTCTTTCTGCGCACGCAGGCTGATACTCCTGCGGATACTGCCTGTATAGACAGGCAGTGGAGTTTTGTGTGTATGACCGTTTTTTATCCCGCCATTAAGGCAGCCATACTCCATCTTCGGTGAAGGTGCATGCTATGTGTAACGTGTCATCCATACCAACGGCCAAACTGGCCTTCTCTTCCGAAAGTTGGTGATGGGATTTTACGTGTGTGCAAGTTGTTGTGCGTGCGTTCACACACGGAACCTCGGTTTATAGTCTCATTCGATGGACTGTATGGGGAATGGAGTCAGAACCAATGTTAACTCCGAGAAAAAATCCCCCTGTACGGGAATTCGAACCCGCAACCCCAGGATCACGAGTCCGGCACTCTACCAACTGAGCTATTCCGGCCCCCGAACAGTTAAGCTGACGGATGGGGGACAACTTTGTAGCATGCCCTGAACCATAGAAACCGCGGGGTCATTCTCGCTGAACGCCAGCTCCAACAAAGGTGATCTCCCTTGCAGATTTCCGCACATGGTCGATTCTGCATGAACTTTTAAAGGTCTGCTCCCAATAGACACAATGTATGGTCGGGGGTAAGCAATAAGAATGACCGACTGACTGAAAAAGGAAAGGGGGAGGGGGGTGGGTGGGTGGGGAGGTGAGAGGGAGGGAGAGAGATCAGAAGGCAGGATGAGGCTGGGAAAAGACGGGGAGGGGGGGGGGGGAGCAGCTAAACTGAGTGGGGGGAGGAATGGGTGGATTTAAGTATAATCTCTCTCTCTCTCTCTCTCTCTCTCTCTCTCTCTCTTCTTCTTCTTCTTCTAAATGGGATGACGAGCGGGTACAGCGAACCCACTGCTCAATTCAAGTAGTGCTGTGTATAGCCAAGCCGACATCGAAGTCCACCCTACAGTTGATTGATATGACTAAATTATCAAACAGACGAAGCTCCATCCAGACAGAAGTATTCGTTTTCATCAGATGCGTCGCGTAGAACGGATATTTGTAGGTTCTTTTCTTTCTTTCTTCTCAACTTGTGCTTTTTGTTTTTGTTTCCTATCTGTTTTCCCCCTTCTGTTCTTACTAACCGCCTTTTCTGTAGAATGAGCGCTGTCTGCTTCTTTAGTCTTCCTTTGATTAGTTCTCTGTTTCGTCACTGATTTTTTTTTTACTTCAGGACTTTCTGTCAAAATGCTAGGGTTTGTGTTAGTGTGTGTGTGTGTGTGTGTGTGTGTGTGTGTGTGTGTGTGTGTGTGTGTGTGTGTGTATGTGTGTGTGTGTGTGTGTGTGTGTGTGTGTGTGTGTTAGTGTGTTAGTGTGTGTTAGTGTGTGTTAGTGTGTGTGTCTGTGTGTGTGTGCGCGCGAGTGCGTGAGTCGTGCGTGCGTGTGTGTGTGTGTGTGTGTGTGTGTGTGTGTGTGTGGAGAGAGAGTGGGGATGGGATGGGGAAGGGTTTTTTTTTCCTTTAGGTTTTGTTTGCAAGGCGATTCGTTTTGAAGATGGCCATAATCATAATATTGTTTTTATTTTTTTTTTAAGTGTTCTCTCTCTCTCTCTCTCTCTCTCTCTCTCTCTCTCTCTCTCTCTCTCTCTCTCTCTCTCTCTCACACACACACACACACACACACACACACACACACGCACGACTCACGCACGCACACACACACACACACACACACACACACACACACACACACACACACACACACACACCCAAACATGTAGGCATTGATACACATACTCGCACACTTAGTCATGAGGAAACCGTAATTTCCAGGGAAAATAGATCAACTTTTTCTTTTCTTGTGTGTGTTTGACAATACAAAACACGCAATGATACGTACACACAATATACACTGCATGCACTGCACAGTGATGAAAACACCTCTACCGTTCACTTCGTCTGTTGCGTGAATATTATTGTGAATATGATGTGGCGTCACTGGTCGTAATGATGCCACAGTCCGCCATTCTCAGTATGTTACAACCCGTCGTCTCACAGTACGCTGTATAACTACTGCATAACGTGGCCACTATTTGCGCCAAACAAATTCGTCAGTTTAGAACTGTCGCTGCATCGTCACAAGCTTTTGACTAATCTGGAAAAGTTTAAGTACTGTGTCCGCCAAACTGTCGCTGCATCGTCACAAGCTTTTCACTAATCTGGAAATGTTTAAGTACTGTGTCCGCCAAACTTGGACAAACGAATCACAAAATAAAACACGACGCGTTTCGACTCTTAGGTTTTCTTCAGGCAAAATAACCAGCTCTCAGGACAACGAAAAACGAAGAACGAGCAATCACTTAGAATCAAATTCGGCGCAGGGTGGGGTGTTGAATGATTCAACGCCCATCTTTCAGCCAGATTTGATAAGTGATTGTTCGTTCTTCATTTTCGTTGTCCTGAGTGTTGTTTGTGATTCGTTTGTTCATGTTTGCCAGATACAGCACTTAACCTTTTTAAGATCTGTTTAGATTTCCGCCTGCTAGCTCATCCTGAAAGAGAATGAATTGTTATGGAATGAATGCAGTTTACTTGTCTGATGATTTTTTTTACCTGTTTGACGTTAAACTGAACTTTTTAATCCGACACTTACATTATGCGTGAACCGCTTTTCTTCACACGGCTAGACGAAGGGGGGCGGGGGGGGGGGGGGGGGGGGGGGGGGGGGGGGGGGAAGGTTCCAGGGTGCCCTGACCGCTTCCCACCGATCTCCCACCCCTACCACCTTCGCCTTATCCACCTCCACCACCCTTACCCCCCACTGGCTGGCAACAATTGTAATTTCTACCCCTGACTTTCTTGAATCCACCCACCCCCACACCCCACCCTCACCATCAGCCTTGCTGGCTGGCAAATATGTCGTTTTGGGCACCAGGCGTGAAAATCTGCCCTTGTTTATATGATATTGGATGAAAGTGAAAAAAGATGGTGAATAATCCGTTGGAAAAGACGAAAAGACCACATTTTGAGAGAGGAGAGTTCCCAACTGAAACAGGATCCCACCCATTCCTTCGCAAACCTCCCCTCGTCTGAAATAACGGATCCGGCCAAGAATGCTGCAGATGTCGGTGAATGTGTGGCAAGGGTCCGAACAAACCTGTGGCCTGAACAGCAGAGTCCACAACGGGTCAGGAGAACCTCGCTGAAGCTTGACAACTTAACAACCCTCATTCCTCTTGACCCCGCGTAATAAGTGAAATTTGAAGGGGAGACAAGCGCTTTTATTGCCCCAGGAGAGAGAGAGAGAGAGAGAGAGAGAGATAAGTAGGTCTCCACTTGCAGCTGCCACTACCTGGGCTATTCTGGGTGGGCCTTGTATATTGTATGCAAGTCGGCGTGTCCTTGTGGGACGGCTGTCAAGGTCTGTGGACCTATCAGCCGATGATTGACGGAGCTTTTCTCCTTGGGTACCCTCCCTGACCGTCACAAGACCTCCCACTGACCGACAAAACAACCCTCGTGTGACAACACTCCCTCTAGGTTGTACAAACCCCTCATCAATCAACACAACCCGCTCTCCGATTGGACCACAGATTCGAGACCGCTCTTGCCATTGGACGGGAAACGGGGTCACCGAGCCCTGGAACGTGGATAATAAGGCGGGGTTGGCAGGGCGAGCACATGATGACGGGAGGGAGAAAGGGGAGGTTGGGGGACAAGGGAGCCGAGGGGGTTGGAGGGAGTGGGGGGGGGGGGGGGTGAGGCACGGTGAATGACATTCCAAGGTTTCGCGGAGAGTTTCATAACTCTCGCTGCTGCCACAAACAATCGGAGGCGCGTGTATATATCTCTGCGCAGAGAACCGGGAAATGTTATCACTGACGATGGCGGTATGTTGTTGGGCGGCAATGCAACTATTGCGTCATCATGTGTACGGTGACGCATCGGCCGACCTGGGGTTGGCAATAGTCATTTGTTCACTGCAACAAACACTGCCAGCAATCTCATTCAGGTCGGAGACGGGGAGTGTCGCAGCTACTGAGATGTTTACTTCTCTTTCTATGTCATTGCGCAGTAACGTGTACACCCGAAAGGTGCGCAGTGGTGCTACCCCTAACTTGACCTGGATAAAAACAAGAAACTTTTCCTTCACTCTGTCTTTCGCACATGTCTTGCTTGAATGCACTTGCCATGTATCTGCGACAATTCCGTCCTTCACATTTTTGGAAAGAGCCCCCCCACATACCCGAAGTTCACAGACACTCCTCTTGGTCTGTTTGTGGAAGCAGGTCTACTTTATTATGTTATTGTCTATGACTTCTTGTTCGTTGGGAACGACTGAACTTTTTTGTTTGTGGCGACGATGTCATTGGTAACGAATGTGTTACGATGAAGAGAACGCACGCACGCACGCACGCACACACACACACACACACACACACACACACACACACACACACACACACACACATTATATATATAATGAACCGTTTATAAGTGTCTGAATATATCCTGCTTCAGCCTGCCTGCCTGTCTGTCTGTCTGTCTGTCTTACCCCCCCCCCCTCTCTCTCTCTCTCCCTCCCTCCCTCCTTAGTTTCATGTTACCTCACAGACATTTAGACATTCTTTGCTTCAGAGAGGACCAATTCGAAAAACATCCTTTGCCTCAAATCACAATTGTGCTGGGCATTTTGCTATCCCTTTAACCTCCCCTTCCTCTACATACCCCCTCTCTCTCTCTCTCTCTCTCTCTCTCTCTCTCTCTCTCTCTGTCTGTCTCCGTAGTTCTAGGTTACCTCATACGCATTCTTCAGTTCAGTGAGTACAGCTTCAACAAACAAGGTCTTTCTAAAAGCTAATTAGTGCTGGACTTTTTTACCACTCCTTAACCCTACCTCCTCCAACTGCATTCCTCCACCCTCCTCCCTCCCTTCCCTCCTCCCCTCTCTCCTTGCCTCTTTCTCTCTTACCTGCCTTCCTACGTTTACGTCCCCCCCCCCCCTCCCTCTCATCAACATTTTCGCTGACGATAGCATACGTGTGACGATGGCCCCTAAATCTGATTTTTAGTATTTACTAAGGACAAGAGACACGGGTGTATTACAACTCGATGTCATTGATAACAACGACAACAACAACAACAACAACAACAACAACAACACACACACACACACACACACACACACACACACACACACACACACACACACACATACCTACACACGCGCGCGCGCGCGCGCGCGTACGCTCGCACACACGCACGCATGCACCGCATGCGCAGTCACACACGCACACACGCTCGTGCACACACCTCTCTTCAACATACACACGGACACACACACACACACGCACGCACGCATGCACGCACGCACGCACGCACGCACGCACACACACACACACGTGCGCGCGCCCGCGCGCAAAACACACACACACAGAGCTATCCTGAAAGTAAATCCAGGAATTATTATTGTTGGCATATACCAAGGATTGTATTCTTGTTCAATGAAAAAAAAAAAAGGAGATAAAATAAAGCGCAAAATGAATAGTGATAATTGCAACACCAATAAATTGATAAATGAACACGACAGTGTTTTCTTTTTTTCTTTTTTTTTTTTTTTTCAAAGTGTACGTTTTTCAGATGGAGAAATAATATCAGTAAATAATCAAAGCAACACCAGGCCGACACTATTGAAAATGAGCATATATTTTAGACTGACACCGAAAATACTGACAGCAAAGTCCTAAGGAAACAGAGCGTCGTTTACACTGTGCTGGCTGTCCAGAACTTCAATGTAATCACAGAAAATAATGGAAGGAATATAAAACTGGTCCAAAACGTAAAATGAAAATGTGACGGTAGAACTGTCCAGAACTTCAATGTAATCACAGAAAATAATGGAAGGAATATGAAACTGGTCCAAAACGTAAAATGAAAATGTGACGGTCGATAATTAAAGTACGCCACGTCATTCAAAATAGATACACTTATCGGAGATTAAAAGAAAAAAAAAGTACTGTAAACAATTAAAGGATCATCACACTAATATCAAAATGTGAATACCTGTTGGATTTGATGGACAGTTTTGGTGCCGGAGGAAGGCAGCATTTGGTGAAGAGGTTTAAGTGATTGTGCTACACACACACACACACACACACACACACAGATATATGAAAACAGTGCGCAGTGAAAACTGCCCAGGAACAGGGACGGGACGTTGCTCCTTCCCGCGCTGTCAACCTCTTTCAATGCGACAAATACGCTACAATTTCAAATAATTGATTCTGGTATTCTGTTAGTTTTTGTTTCAAATCATTGTCGTTCACTGTCTTTCTGCCTTTCTGGTCCATTCATCAGTCTTTGAACTGGTAAAAAGTCTCTCCCTTGTTCTTTCCCCTCTTGTTTCAAGTCATAACACGCTAGATGTGTGTGTGTGTGTGTGTGTGTGTGTGTGTGTGTGTGTGTGTGTGTGCGTGCGTGCGTGTGTGTGTGTGTGCGCGCGCGCGCGCGCGCGTTTGTGTGTGTGTGTGTGTGCGTGCGTGTGTGTGTGTGATCTGGCGAACAGGTAGTTCGAGCTTTAACCCTGGAATGGGGTACTAACCATCCATTACGTATCATTATGTGTCTGTTTGTTAATACGTCATTTTGGGGAGGTTTATTGTTATTGTGGTGGTCGTGGTGAAGTTGCAGAATTATCTTTTATTCTTGTTCTAGTCATTGGAGAGAAAAAAGGGCAAAAAATCGAACGGAAAGGCTAATTACCCCCCCCCCCCCCCCCCCCCCCGACCCCCCAGGCTACAGGGCGTAGTCTTCTCCGCTTTGAGATCCCGAGAGTTAAGCTAAATGCGTTATTGACTGGTGCACAGTAAGTAACGAACAAGTACGGCAACTCTGTCTCCCATGATGAAATTAATTACGCGCCCCTAACTCCAAACGAATGCCCCTTCCAACAGCCCACTAGCCCAGCAGAAAGGCCAACACAGAGAAGGCAGAACAAACAAGGAGGCATTCTCATACAGTAAAAGCCCCTTTCAGAATCGGGGGTGTCCCTTGGCTTGTTCTGTAATACTCTGCGTTGGCATCTCTGCGAGGCGATTGGGTTTTGTAAGCAGCGTTCGTTTGGAGTTATGTGTCCTTCCTTATCTGATCATGGAGGAAGAGTTACCGTACTTGTTCGTCCTTCACTGTTTGCCATTCCCTGCCACATTCGAGATTTCCTTGGATTGGAGCGCGTTTTGCAATGGATGATGGTTTCTGTTGCTTGTTTCTGATTCAGTACAGGACTCCCCCCTCCCCCACCCGCCCCTTCTCTCTTCTACCTAGTGACGATTTGAAATGGGCCTTTGTGGTTGGCTGGTCTTGAACAACAGAACTGATTCTGACTATACAACGTAGACACTTCCAAACCGAACCACGAGTAGGTCAGTTACCGACCCCGCTGCAACTGGCACTCTGAACTTTGATACAGATATGTCCGAATGTTTGGGGGGTGATCTTACAGACACATACCTCAAACACACATTACAGGATCGAAGACTATATTAACCCTTTGAGCGCCAGCGCACCAACGATGAGCCAGTGCTCTGGTGTCACATTTATACGCCCAAAGTAGGGACGCCATTGTAAAAATTGCTGCTCATTTTCAGAAGATGAAACGTTTGGCAGAATTGAAATACAAGCAATTTTCTTTTTCCCTCAAAACAAGAAATAGCTTCAGAAATGATAAAGGTACGACCACAGTTGGTCTAAGAGGATGCTGAATTTCAGAAGTGTTGGCGATTAAAGGGTTAAAACTGACAACATCCCATCCCGTGGATCGGGGCATGAGCACAGAAACGTGGGCATGTCTTATTTCCCTTGTTCAAGAATGCTTCACCTTCGCGCTGGTTCTCCGCAAAGCCTCGCCAAATCAGAAGTACAGCGCATAGAGAAGTGTAGCCTATTGTCATCATAGGCACTTTTCAAAGGATACAAGATGACCTTGTACGCATGTAAGATAACACGAAAACCCAGCAGAACACGTCCATTTGAAGACAGGGTGTGGACAACAGGAAGTGGAGAAAGGAAGAAGAGGGATGAGGTGGGTAGGGGCAACGAAGAGGTCAGTTCATGAACTTGACACTTGGAATTCGAAGGCCGGTCAGCTGGAAAACAATACGAGGGTCACGAAAAAGCGGTAAGCCAAGAACCTGCTCACCCAAAGCCATGTACTCTGTATCTTTCTCACGACGTGTTGAAACATGCGGTCGCGCCACTCATACACTTAAGGGTCAGCTTTATCAGTGTTTGGGGTGGGGAAGATGGGGTTGGGGTGGGGGCTGGTCTGTGTGTCCTTTCTGGTCCGAGGTCAACAGTGTTTTTATGAGCGGATCGGCTGCAGAACCGTAGTAGCTCAGTTGGTAAAGTGTCGAATTCGTGATCCTGGGGTCGGAGGTTCGAGTATTCACAGAGCTGTCCGCTTGAGGGGTATTTTCCTCTCAGACTGAGTCACATCGGTTCTGACTCCATTCCCAAAGTGCATTGATTGAAAGTTTTGAGTGGAGGTTCTGTCCAGCGCCTTCATGTTGTGTCACTGATGGGGTCCGTCCACTCAGGGAAAAGATCCGTAAAGCGCATACAGAAAGAACAACCGAATCACCGTCACTGCTGCGTAGAAAGCTTACCTTGCGCAACTCTGATGTTGTGTTAATCAGGATTTTGCACAGAACTGGTAAGCACGTATTTCTTTTTCTCTGTCAAGACCTAAGAAAACGCAGTAAAACAGAACGATGTAAAGAGAAGTTTATAACTGAACTTTTATTTCATACACTTCATCTTGTTCGTTCTGTTTTGACTGGTTGGCATCGACATTGGTGCAAAAAAAAAGAAAAAAAAAGGACGTATTCATGATTAAGTTGAAGTCAGATTTGTTGAAGACGAGAGAAGGAAGGGGAGGGAGGGAGGGAGGGGTGTGGGTGTTGCGGGGGTCAGTTAATGAACTTTGACACCTAGAACCACAAGGCCGGTCAGTTGAAAAACGATACGAGGGTCACGACGAGGCGATAAACCAGGAAGCTGTCCACCTTGAACAACGTACTGTGTGTCTTTCTCACGTGTTGCAACATGCGTCCTATATCAGTGTTTGGGTTGGGGCGGCATGAGATGGGGTGGATGGGGTATGGGTGGAGGCTAGTCTGTGTGTTCAGGCTGTCTGAGGTCAACAGTGTTTACATGAGAGGATCGGCAGTAGCTCAGTGGGTAAAGCGTCAGACTCCTAGTGGTGCTGGGGTAAGAGGTTCGAGACTCCGCAGAACTTTCTGCTTGAGGGCTACGTTTTTTTCTTGGATCGAGTTAACATCGGTTCTGACTCCATTCCCTAAAGTGCATCAAATGAAATGATGAGCTGGGGTCCCATCGAGCGCCTTCATGTTGTGTTGCCGATGGGGTCCGTCCACTCAGCAAGCCATCAGAAAAGTGCAAACAGAACGAACAACTGAACCACCATTACCATCGCGTAGAAAACTTTCCTTGCACAACTCTGATGTCGTGTTGATCAGGGTTTAGCGCAGAATTTATCAGCACGTATTTATCTCTGTCAAAACCCACAAAAATGCAAGAAACCAGCACGATGTAAAAGAAATTTATGATTGTGAACTTTTATTCCAAACCTTTCATTTTGTTCGTCCTGTTTTGACTTACTGGCATTGATTTTGATGCTAAAAAAGGACGTATTCATGATCAATTTGACGTCAGATCTGTGAAAGATGGGAGAAGAGGAGAGAGAGAGAGAGAGAGAGAGGGGGGGGGGGGGGAGAGAAGGGGTCAGTTCATGAACTTGACACTCAGAATCAGAAGGCCGGACAGTTGAAAAGCAATGCGAGGGTCACGGTGAGGCGATAAAGCAGGAACATGTCAACCCTGAACAACATACTGAGTGTCTTTCACGTGTTGAAACATGTGGGCATCTTGACCCCACGTTTTAAGGGTCAGTTTTATCGGTGTGTGGGTTAGGGCGGGATGGGGTGGAGATGATGGGACAGGGATGGGGGGGGGGGGGGGGGGGGGTGTGGATACGTTGGTTCTGGTCCGAGGTCAACAGTGTGTTAATGACTGGATCGCCTGCGGGACCGGAGAAGCTCAGTGGGTAAGGCGTCGAATCCTAGTCTAGTGGTGCTGGAGGCGGAGGTTCGAGTGTCTGCAGAGCTGTCCGCTTTAGGGGTATTTTTCTTTCAGATCGAATCAGCATCTGCTCTGAATCTATCCCTGAAGATGCTTTGAATGAGACAATAAGCCAAGGTTCCGTCGCAAGCTCATGTGGCGCTCACCGGGTCCGTCCAATCAGGAAGAAAAAAAAAGAAAAAAAAAAAGAAAAAAAAAGAAAAAAAAGCATACGTACAGAACAAGCGAACCACCGTCACTACTGCGTAGAAAACTGTCCTTACACAACTCTGTTCATCAGGATTTAGTTCAGAACTGATGAGTTGGTCTTTTTCTCTGTGTCAAAACCCACGAAAACGCGACGCAGAACGACGTAAACAGAAATTTATGATTAAACTTTCATTTCATACATTTCATTTTGCACACACACACACACACACACACACACACAAACACACACACACACACACACACACACACACACACACACACACACACGCTTACGCACACGCATTTAAAGGTCTGTGTGGTTCTCACGTTAAGAGGTCAAGTGGCAGATAAGTTCCACACGCGAGCAGAGATAAATGAAGGCACTTCTCAATCCAAACACTCCTTCGACAGATACGGAGGGAAAGAGTGAACTTGGGGATGGGAGAGGAGGAGGAGGAGGAGGTGGATGGATGAGGAGGAGGGTGGACGTTACAAATACCACGCATTCTTGATGAGACAGTTCCGCAGATAGTTCTGAGGTACGTTAATGCGGTCAAGCCGTTCCCCAATGGCCTTCAGGTGCCGTAGATAACGTGATACACAAAGCTTGCGGTCACAGTGCACAGGTTAGTTTGAAACCCCTCCTCGGTAATTCATCCACCCCCACATATTTTTAGTGTGTTTCTCAGGTTAATGACCCGGATGGCCTGTATTCGAATACGTTCATAGGTTATTGTTCTATTGTTCTACAATGTCACCATACACTTTAAGCTCCAGCGGTCAACCCGCTCCCCCCCCCCCCCCCCCCCCCCCCCCCCCCCCCTGCTGACTGCCTAGATCCCTGGTGTCGAAAGAGGAGCAAGACCACAAGACTCTGTATATCTTTCTGTTTGCGGTCTGCGCAGTGTACTGAAGGAAAAGGGTTGGAAGAAGGCAGTCTGGAAGAAGACAAAGTCCAGAATGCCTGAAAACCCATCCCACTGGCTGTTCATTCTAGCTTCGTTTTCTTTCTTTCTTTGCTTCCTTGATTTGTCTTGTCGTATCTGAACATTGTGCTTGTTTTGTTGATTCCGTTGAAAGGTTAAAGTTAGTTAAACAGTAAACAAGTGGGGTATGTTTTGCTCCCATAAGGAAACCTAACACAGAGTAACTTTTATTCAAGACTGGCACAGCCTTTTAAACTCGAATAAAGTCAGACAAATACATAGACGAACAATCTAATAGTGGGGGAAAAACAAGCGCAGGCCAACAACTGAACTGTCTGGCAAAGATTTGGACCTGAGGGGAGGGGAGAGGGGAGTTTGAAGATGGAGAAACTGGGAAAATGAAATTAAAAAAAAAATGTTACAGATATGAAAACTCTTCTCTAGCTGCATAAGGGAACCATCGCAATCCCTTTTGAAGGCAGATATATTTGTATTGCCTGCTCCGAGGCCTTTCGCCCGCTGGATCGGGACTCATCAGGGAGACACGGCTGGGAGCAAAACATACCCCACTTGTTTACTGTTTATCGTTTACTGTTCCCTACCTCATTTCATTTCCGATAAAGTTAGTTAGTTTGGCCGGTAACATCCCATTTGGTCTACTCCCATTTGGTCTACTCCCATTTCGTCTACTTCGCTGTGTCCCAGTCTACTCCCGTCTGATCGATGATCTCATCAAAATAAAGGCCGTAGCGAAGCTATGGGGTTGATGCCGAAGGCTGAAGAAACGTAAGCCCGAAGGGCTGAGAGAGTGCTCAAAAGTCGGCAATCTGGCACGCGGCAAACTGGCACGTACTCAATGGGAATTTCTGAGTAGGCGAAATGGGAGTAGACCAAATGGGCATAAACCGTTAGGCCGATCTTCCGATCGAGCCTCTGTGACGTACTTCTTCCACTTGCTCCTGTCCAACATAGCTGCCTTGATCTCATCGATGTTTTCGAGGCCAGTGTCCCTTTTGAGAAGATCAGTGAAGTTTGTTGTCTTCCTTCCCCTGTTCGCTCTCCCTCCAGTTGGCTGCCACAGTACAAGTTGTGAAGCAACCTCCTCTGGATGTCGCATGCAGTGACCGGCTAGGCAAAGCCTACGTGTTTTTATCTTGTCGCTAACTTTAGGGGGGTGTCCATATAGCTCCTCGTTAGTCACGTGCTGCTTCCAAGAGACATTTAATGCCATCCTCAGCATGCGATTAATACGTCCCATCAAGACTCTTCTAAATCTGCTTTGTTAAGGTCCATGTTTCCGAGTTGTAGAGCAACAGACTCGACAGTGGATATAAAGAGACGAATCTTTAGTTCTTTTTTTTTTCAGGTTAGAAGTCCAAATCATCTTCAGCTTGTGACATGCAGACCAAGCAAGGGCTTTCCGAACAGAGATGTCTTTCTGACGGCTCTCCATCCATCCGCCCAGATACTTGAAAGGTTAAAGGTTAAGGCTAGATTTCTCATAGGGGCAGTGAGCTGTCAGAGGTTCACTGGTCTTGGGCACAGCATGATGGAAGAAGGCGCCCAACCGTCTCCTTCTGCCGCCTTTAATCTTTCCTGAACAGAATCAGGTACCCATTGAAGGCGGGGTGGATAGAGAGTTTTCATGCCGAAAAAAAAAATCCAACCGCTCGGATGGTTCGAACAAACGACTGTTGCGCAGTTCTGCAGGCAAAAACTACTATTTGGCTACGGGGCCCTACTTTGTAGACATACATACATACATACATTGATACATACATACATAAATACATACATACATACATAAATACATACATACATACATACATACATACATACATAATTTGTGTTCCTTCCTTGTGTAAATGAGGTATTTTTTGTTTGTTTGGTTGGTTGGTAGGTTGTTTTATTTGTTTGTTTGTTTTTGTTGTTGTTTTTATGAAATTCTTTCTTTCTTTCTTTCGCGTTCCCGGCCATGCTATATCCTCAATCCGGTTAGTAAGGCGAAGTCCACAGTCCGCCGCAGAGACCCAACAACACAGGTCCCCATGGCTTCTTTTATCTGAATGACCTTGTGAGTTGACTTGAACGCGGTGGCAGCCCTCCTGATATGGCGCTTGGCGGTCGGCTGAGCTATGAGCGTTACCTTACCCGACCCTTCCCGAACCCTGAATAACAGGCCCAAGAGAGGCAACTCGGACACTTCCTGTTCATCCCAAAATGGCGAAAACTAAGTACATCTCTCTCTCTCTCTCTCTCTCTCTCTCTCTCTCTCTCTCTCTCTCTCATGCTTTTTGTTTTTGTTTTGTTTTGGTACCCTTGTTCTTTTTACCTCTGTTTCTTTAGAAGACCACGGAGCCGAGACGCGTCCCTTCTCTGATATGTTATTTCCTGGTTCCATTCGTTGGGCGATATCATCTAGGGACACGTCTATTTTCTCTCTGTTTGTTCAAATACTTCGTTGGCTATGTAGAGATGAATATTTTTTTTAAGAAAAGAAGAAGGTGAAGGAGGAACAGGAAGAAGGGAAAAAAAAAAGAGGGCGTAAACAATGTCTATTTCTGTCCACAACCGTTTCCGTTAGAGTTGTCGTTCTTCGTTTTTCATGTGCCACATACCTTGCTGTGAGACTCTTCTTCTGCTTCTTCTTTCTATTGAGGAAGTTGAACTTTCACTCGCATCCGTTGTTTGTTTGTTTGTTCCGTCGGCAAGATTACGCGCAAACTACAAAACTCATTGTAACAAAACATGGCCGAAAGATGGAATTGGCCGAGGCCCATTAGATTTTGGTCTAGACCAGGCGCCATGGCTCAGCGGTTATCATCGCAGACTCCCGGCTGGGATGTCGTCGGTTCGATTCCCATTAGAGACATTTATTTGTGGGATTTCAACGCCACGAACGGTCCTACCCAGAACCACACAGTTGAGTTTCATCCATTTAAGGCATGCGTCTCTGACAGTGTTGCTCAACTTGCCTGACCTAAATTACAGGTGTCTGTATCTCTCCTGGTTGACGTCAGGATATGTTAAGAAAGTAAGCGTAGAGTACAGCCCTGTCATGCAGTCTCAGACTGGAATACAATTCTGTTACAAATCAGTAAATCGCTCTTATTCAAACCTTTTAATTTTAATCTCCAATTAGAAAAAAATAATGTTCCGTAGCTCTCCAGTGAAATAATTATTCGTGACACTAAAAAGCGGGAAAAGTGACCAACACCGCAGGTGTCTATCTATATCTCTCGGGCCTGGTTGACGCCGGGATATATTATGAAAGTCAACGTCAAGTACAGTCATGTCATGTGATCTCAGATCAGAATGGACCTCCACGCCATCATCTTCATCATCATCATCATCATCATCATCATCGATCAACATATAAAAATTAAAAAGTGTCTTTTTCTTTTCCTTTTGTTTCTGCGTACGCAGGCTGATACTCCTGCGGACACTGCCTGTATAGACAGGCAGTGGAGTTTTGTGTGTGCGACCGTTTTTTTTTTGTTTTTTTTTTAACCCACTATAAAAGCAGCTATACTCCATCTTCGGGGAAAAATAGTGTCGACATGTCAGATGTTGTGGTTCTGCCTGCCTTGCTCTCACGGTGACCTCAGTTTCGAGTTCCTCTCCACCACCATACCGTTGGTGAGTTGGTGTTGAGGTCTCTGTATCGGCGAGTCCATAGGGACCGTCGCTGGACGGACGTGGCGGCGCCCTCAAGAGGAGAACGCTCGTTCACGCTGGATCCGCAACTAAGCAACTATTGTCGTCAGTAAGGGGTTTTAGTTGCTAAGTGTCCTGGTGTGTTGGATCAGAACAGGCGCCACTGAACACCACCACCGAAGTGATTCATTAGCACTGCAGTGTCTCCTCTGGTGGGTTGCCTCATGGTGGTTTGACATTAACTGCTCCTATAACAATTGTGGATAGTTGTCGTTGGAGCTGCGGCGGGACAACACGGAGTGCGGCTTCGGACGAGGAGCGGGGGTCATGCTACTGAAGTAGCTGGAAAGACCCGAGAGCCTCCACCACCCCCCCCCCCCCGCCCCCCTCCCCCCCCCCCCCCCCCCCCCCCCCGAAAAAAAAAGATAAAAAACGAAAAAAAAATTAAAGGGGGCGGGGGGAGGGGAGAGGGGGAGGCGGGAGGGGTTTGGATCCGTTGAGATGACGAGTCCAAGATCGTTCAACAAGATTATTACAAAGTTATGACGAAGATACCACAAACTCAACTTCAGTGACTCTCAGTTTAAAAACGGAATGTTTCTCAAAAGACGAATCGGTTCAATTTTACTTGCGAAACCCGATGGAAGGGCATGGGAAGTAACTCTTTTGTTCGTATGAACAGTTACTTCCCTTTGCAACAATACGAGTTTGCTTTTACTCGGAAACAGATGAACAAGGGCGGATCCCACATCTGTTTTGACCTTGACGAAGGTCAGCGTTCTCCTCAGTGCCCTTCTGGTGTCTTACGAGGTTTGCCATGACGTCATTGAGTGTATTTGGACAACGGGAAAGATGTGTGTATGTTGGCCCGTCTGCCAATACCCAGGCTACTGCTGCGAAAATGCTCTGCTAATGTCACCTCTCTCTCTCCCTCTCTCTCTCTCTCTCTCTCTCTCTCTCTCTCTCTCCTCTCTCTCTCTCTTGGATTTGTTTTTGGTTTTTGTATGTTTGTTTGTTGTTGTTGTTTTGACTGCTTTCGGGATTTTTTTCTGTGGTGTGTGTGTGTTTCTGTTGCTTACTTAACTGTAGACAGCTATTAGCCTTCATTGATCTTTAAACTTAAATAACTTCGCATATAATATACGTTCCATTTTCTATTGATTACGTGTCTGTTAATTTTTTGCCTCATTGTTGACTTGTTACTAAATTGTTTGGTATTGCAATATCCCTTGTTAGTATTTGGTATTACTTTTTTTTTGCAATTTGTATTCCTGCTCTGCTATTGTGTCAAGATGTTGCGAACGAAAGAAGTCTGGCCATCTGCAGATGGCCTTAAGGTTGGATTTCTGAACATTAACAGTTTGATTAATAAGTTATGCGACGTGTCTCGTGTTTTATATAATCATGGTAATTGTTTCCATTTATTTGGTTTTGCGGAAAACAAGATTAACCCACCATATTTCTGACGCAGAATTAATTTTACCTGGTTATAACTTTGTTCGAAATGACCCTTCCAGACCAAGAGAAACAGGTTTACTTGTTTATGTTCACGAATCTATTAAATTTAATCGAGCCGCTTCGCTCGAAAAATATCATATAGAATCATATGGATAGAGTTACAGTTTAAAACTTCCAAACCGATTCTCTTAGGCTTTATTTACAGAAACCAACAGAACATGCTGACTGGATAGATAGCTTTACTCTAATGATGGAGGGGGCGTCCTTACTCTCAAACAAAATATTTTACTGGGTGATTTTAACATTGATCTTTTGAAAGCGAACAAATCCTGAATTCAAACCTACACTTCTTTTAATCTGACACAGTTAATCGATAAGCCAACACGAATCCCTGCTACTTCCCAAACTCTCATTAACCATGTTTACACATCTTCTGTACGTACCATAATAGAAATATGTTCACCAGTTTTTGGATGCAGCGATCACTCCCCTGTCTGTTTTACTTGGTCTAACAAGGCGTTAATATCCCCATAAATCATCACAAGTATATCACGTACAGGAAACTTTTCAGGCTTTGATAAAGACTTCTTCCTTACAGATCTGATGAACTCCTCACTTTCCTCTGTGTATCAGTTCACTAATCCCGATGAAGCCTTAGAAGTTTGGTATCACACTTTTCTCAATGTTTACAAAACGCACGCTCCATTTAAAACAATTCGTGTCAAAAGTACCCCTAAAAAGCCTTGGATAACAAGTGATATTGAAAAATCCATGGATTTAAGAGACTCACTTCTAGCATCAGGTAATCGTATAGAATTTATGAAACAACGAAATCTTGTTAACTATTTAAAACGCTCAGCGAAAAAGAAATATTTTAAAGATCTTATTTACTCTAAAACAGAACAACCGATCAGTTTGGAAGGCTATCAATCAGCTTAGCATAAACATTCTACGCTCGTGCTACAACACCGAAAGATGTATCAGCTGAAATGTTGAATACACACTTCTGCAATATTGCCAATTTCACCATAAAAAGAAACAGATCCTCACAAAACGGTTTAGATGTTCTGAATTTTTGTCAGTCCAAAAAATCACAACATGTCTAGATGTTCTGTTGTTATGTGTACACGAAGTATATAATGCTCTTATTCACTTAAAGCAAAGTAGTACTACTGGCCTTGATGGCATTGACGGAAAGATTCTCAAACTGTCAGCCCCTGTAATTGCTGAAACACTTACGTATATTATACAATCTCTGCATTTCTAAAATCAGTTCCCCAAGGCTTTTAAAATTGCTAGAGTAATGCCGATCTACAAAACAGGTGATCACACCGATCCGTCTAACTACAGGCCCATTTCTATTCTGTCTGTGCTGTCCAAACCATTGGAAAACCATCTAAATAAACATATTCTCGATCACTTCAATTTTTTCAATTTATTTCATCAAGACCAATCCGGTTTTAGGGCTAATCACTCGTGCCAAACAAGCACTGACAAACCTAGTTGATCAATGGCTTACTAATATAAATAACGACAAAATTACAGGTGTTCTCATGGTAGATTTTATGAAAGCCTTTGACGTTATTAACCGCAATCTTCTTCTTAAAAGCTTAAGGTATACAACTTATCAGAGAATTCATTAGAACTCCTATCTTCATTTCTTTCCGGTAGAAAGCAAATGGTCTCAGTAAATGAATCTGTATCTCCTACATTATCCATTAGTCATGGTGTGCCTCAAGGGTCAGTACTCGGACCTATCTTATTTTCCATATATATAAGCGATTTACCTCTATTCATTGATGGTCTCTGTGAAATGTTCGCTGATGACACCACAATACACTGTAGTCATAAAGAATTGAAAATGTATATGCAAGTTTACAAGAAAGTATAAACAAATTAATCATATGGTCTGAACTCAATCACATGTGTCTCCATCCTCAGAAAACGAAGTACTTGATAATAACTACCAGACAAAAGCGTCAAAATATTTCTTATGATTCCCTATCGCTTAGTATAAATAAGGAAATATTTTCCCGAAGATGGAGTATGGCTGCCTTAATGGCGGGATAGAAAAGGGTCATACACACAAAACTCCACTGCCTGGCTATACAGGGAGTGTCCGCAGGAGTATCAGCCTGCGTACGCAGAAAGAAAGAAAAAAAAAATAGTTGAAGAAGTTGATCATCATAAAGTCCTTGGTGTCATTGTAGACAATAATTTGTCTTGGTCTTCTCATGTCACAATGCTTTGCAAACGTCTGTCTCAAAAGATTCACCAGCTTTCAAAACAAAAATATTTCTTAGACCAACATTGTCGTAAGCTGTTTTTTACTTCGTACATTGAATCTCTTTGAATTACTCTTTTACATTGTGGGATTCGGCCAGTTATAACGTATTAAAACCACTCTTTAGTCTTCATAGACGGGCTGTGAAACTCGTTCTTCTCAAATCTACAACTGTAACTCCCTCTGATTATAAACGTTTAGACATTTTGCCTCTAAAATGGAAACTCACTTATAACAAAGCAATTTTCATGTTTAAGATAATGTCCAATCATGCACCACCATCTTTGAAAAATAAATTTAAAACGAACCTGATTCGCAATGTCAGAAAGATTCAGATACCCCTACCGAGGATTGATCTGTTTAAATCTAGCCTCATTTACTCTGGTGGTTGTTTGTGGAATGACCTAGTGTCTTCATTTAATGTGATTTCTAGTCTAAACGTTTTCAAAAAACAATACTTCTCATATCTGATGTTACGCTTCCTAACAGTGTGGACTAATAAGAACATCATATAACATTCTTTATACGTTTTTCAAAATTATTGTATGGATTTAAGTACAAATGATGTTTAAATGTATTTGAATGTTCATTTGTATTCCTTCGTTACCCCTTCTCTATACCTTGTCATGACATACTGTTCACCTGTCCACCTTTCATTGACGTCCTTCATTTCTCTTCTTCTTCTTCTTTTTCTTCTTCTTCTTCTTCTATTTTTTTTAAAAATGTATTTGCGAAGTTGTTTTCTCTTTTGTGTTGTGTGTGTGTGTGTGTGTGTGTGTGTGTGTGTGTGTGTGTGTGTGTGTGTGTGTGTATGTGTGTGTGTGTGCGTGTGTGCGTGTGTGTGTGTGTGAAGAGTTGACTGTCATATTTTTGGATTGCCTTTGTATTTCAGGCTAATATTCTTTTCACTATTTAGATGGTT
>CM031602.1:83050326-83052826 GCA_018398815.1 Conus ventricosus | reverse complement strand
CAATCAAAAAAAAAAAGATGCAAGGGAGACAATACATTTGAAAAAAAATGGGAATGATAATTAATAAAGGAAGACAAGGTATTTCTTTGAACTAATGCATGGCGACCACAAAACAACAACAAAAACAATAGCAACAACAACAAAACAATAACAACAGTAATAAGGAGATCACAATGTGCTGAAAATCAGTAGGATCACCTCCCTTGCTATCGGTGTCACGGGTGAGCGGCTGAGGACTGCGTGATATAAACTTCTTTTGATCAACAAGATGTTGACCCTCACCAACTGACCAAAAGTTGGTTTTGATGTGGAGGCAAACGACAAGTCAAAGCGAACAATTCTCCCATCACTCCGGCTGAAACGACGTGGCAAATGTTTGTAGAGGTGAAGGGGTAGGGTTGGGGGGAGGGGATGGGGGGTGGGAGGCGAGTTAGGAAGTAAGCGTAAAAATTCAAACTTCTCTAACAGCCTGTGGAAGTCATCGAATTCCGTTTTGCGAACAGAATCTCTCTCTCTCTCTCTCTCTCTCTCTCTCTCTCTCTCTCTCTCTCTCTCTCTCTCTCTCTCTCTGCCGACTGTCTGTCTCTCTCTGTCTGCCTGTCTCCCTCCTTTTCTCCCTCCCCCGCCCCCCCCCCCCCCCCTGTGTGTGTGTGTGTGTGTGGTGTTTTGTGTGTGTGTGTGTGTGTGTGTGTGTGTGTGTGTGTGTGTGTGTGTGTGTGTGTGTGAACAAGAGCAAGAACAAGAACATATTTTATTGCCATATGAAAAGCAGAGGTTTTGTGGGGCACAGATGATCAAAGTTAAGCTTCAATTAAACTAAGTCCAACGTCATCACATCTTGCAACATAACATTAGTAGCAGAAAGAAAAAGCACAGTGTTTTCAGAGTCTGATTAATTTTCAGTGTCCGAAGAGAAAAACCACAACAGGAATACTGGGCAAGTACAGGTTGGAAGCAGTCCAATAACCATGAGCTCCGAGGGTTTGTGATGTTAGTCTGGGGTGGAAAATCTGTTTTTGTAAACCTTGTCATCAGGTCATAACGTTGTTGGTCAAATAATTTACAGTCTCGAGAAATGTAGTTCGTCCTCAACAACGTGGCATCCCGTGCATAATCTGTCTTCTCTGTCAGTGTTGGTATAACGGCCCCCTCTCAATTGGGGTCATGGGCATTATTCGTAATCTAGTTAGTGCTCGTCTGCAATCTGTGTCAGTGTGTTGCTCCAATAAGCCGCCTGTTTGTATTCGGTTGCAACTGTGGCATAAAATTTGAGCTTGAGTGTGTTTTCGTTCTTTTTTTGTTTTTCCAGAAGTCAACATGAACGTGTCCAGTTTTTCGCATTGATTAGACATTTCAGGCGAGTCACACAAAAATGTACCCTGATTTTCCCAGACGTGCTGTAGCCTATGGGTGACAAGGTTTGTCGTATAAACTTCGTCCGTTTGCTTTCTTCCCCGGTGTCCTGAGAGAGAATTGACTGTATTCTGTTGCTGCAAGTTGTGGGGTTGTGGTGGTGTGTGTGTGTGTGTGTGTGTGTGTGTGGTGTGTGTGTGTGTGTGTATTCATGTAGTTTTTGTGCACAATGTGTATTCGTCCAAATTGGTCCGTGTGTCTGTGAGTGTGTGGGGGTGGGGGTGGGGGGGGGTGGGGGGGGGGGGGGTGGCCTGCTTTGCGTGCATGCGTACTTGTGCGCGTGCTGTCTGTGTTTTTTGTCTGTACGGCTGTGTGTGTGTGTTGTGGGTGTGGTTGTGTGTTGTGTGTTTTGTGTGTGTGTGTGTGTGTGTGTGTTGTGGTTTTGTGTGACGCTTTTCCCGTGAACGCACGTGGCTATGCGCCGTCTCTGGGTGGATCCTGTTTGCATGACATGGAGACAGGGTGTGGCGGGCTGCCCGAAAAGACCTCTTGGGTCGATGGCCCGGGAGATCAGAGGACACCAAAGCCATACTGATGCAATCCCTCCATGCACATGCTGGCATCAGCTCCACCACAGGTACATTCTCATTCACAGAACATAGTCTGCAAGAGGGGCATCGGTTTCCTCACCCCAACCCCCTGTGGGTGGGCAGGGGAGGCAGGGGGGTGGAGGGGGGGTTACGGTTGGGGGGTTTGGTGTCCCGGAATGTCCTAAAAAACGCTTCTGAACGCTATGGAAACGGATGGATGAAAGAGGTGATGGAGGTGGTGAGGGAAAGGGGAAAGCTTTTACCCCATAGCTTATTAATGAGAGAGTAAAGAAATTCTGACCGCCGTGGCTCCCAATCAGAGAATGTGACTCTCTTTGGTACATGGAAAGAACATAAAAAATGCTGAACATGAAAGCAAAGACGTCCCTTTTTTATGTATTTTGACTCGTAAAGACAACGATTATCTTGTTTTAAAGGAAAAAGAAGGGATTTCAAAAGGGGGGGGGGGGGGGGGGGGGGGGGGGGGGGGTGATTTGAGGGGGGTTTTAAGGGGGGGAATAAAAGTGGGGGGGGGTTTTTGGGGGGGGGGGGGGGGG
>CM031602.1:83037826-83047826 GCA_018398815.1 Conus ventricosus | reverse complement strand
TTCTAATTCACAACGCAGACGAACAAATGGCAATTTCCTCTGCCCACTCACGCTCAGTTACCACCACCTTTCTCCCCAAAGCCCTAAAAAAAAGCAAAGAAAGCAAAGGAGGAGAGAGAGAGAGAGAGGGAGGGAGGGGAAGGAGAGGTGGTGGGGGGGGGGGGGGGGGAAGAAACGAAAAGTCAATTTGGGGTCTGTGACGTAGGTCGCAACTACAAATAGACTTAACGGGAAGCTGGTGTCAGCTGGTGTTCCCCCCCCCCCCCCCCCCCCCCCCCCCCCCCCCCCCCCCCCCCCCCCCCCCCCCCTATTCAGCTTGTACCAGTCATTGTCCGAACTTCGCTTGCACATTGACATTTGCTTCTCCCCTAACCTCCAGCTTTCCCCCACCCTCGCCCACACCCAGCCCCAGTCCCACACATACATCTCTCCTCCATTCCCCCCAGTCCCCGATCCTTCCCTGCCCCCCCCCCCCCCCCCTCTCCCTACCCCTCCTTGACACCACATTCCTCTCCGAGTGAATTATGGTCAAATATTGGATGTTCTTCGTTCTTGTTATTATTCTCTTCCAGAGCTCCGTCGCCGCATGGCCTTGCCGGTCAGATAGTCATTTCACCGCGTGTGGTTGGTTGGTTGGTTGGTTGGTTGCTAGCAAGGCATTGCCATGACCAGCGATCAGGTCCAATCAAATTAGCTGGCATGCCTTTGAGCTGTGGATGTTTACCCCGGGAGAGGTGAAGTTCACCAGGCACCGTCGATGGCTCCATGCTCGACGAAGCTCTGTACGTGTGTGTATGTGTGTGTGTGTGTGTGTGTGTGTGTGTGTGTGTGTGTGTGTGTGTGTGTGTGTGTGTGGAGAGGGGGGGAATGAGGGAAGGGGTGGGGTGGGGGGTAAGAGAGAAAAGGGTGGGGGGAGGAGAAAGGCTAATGCAGAAAGGAAATGATATTTCGCACCTTCCTTTCTATATTGTTGACGAAAAATCAAACAAACAAACAAACAAACAAAAACAACAACAACAAAAAAGCAACAACAACAACAACAACAAAAAACCACCACTACCGCTACGTCAATCGAAGTGATGACGTCAATGTGGTCTGCGTGATTTGATTGTGGGTGTGAAGCTGATGGAGGCTGATGCTGAGGATATAATGATGGGCACATGTGGGCGTGTGCTGGTGTGGAGAGAGGGGAGAGGAAGGGGAAACGAAGGGGAGGACGGAGGAGGTCTATGAAGAGGGGTGGGGGGGGGGGGGGGGGGGGGGGGGTGAGGGGTCAGGAGTAAAAGAGGAAGAGAATGGGATGTAATGGGTGTGCAGGAAATCGGTTTGAAGAAAATCCCTCTCTCTGGCTGGCTGGTTGTGTGTGTGTGTGTGTGTGTGTGTGTGTGTGTGTGTGTGTGTGTGTGTGCGTGCGTGCGTGCGTGCGTGCGTGCGTGCGTGCGTGCGTGCGTGCGTGCGTGCGTGCGCGCGCGCGCGCGCGCGGCGCGTGTGTGTGTGTGTGTGTGTGTGTACCACCAAACTTCATGTTGCCTTTCTGGAGTTTAAGAGAGCGTTTGACACGGTTAATCGAAACATTTTACTGAACGTTTGAAGTTAAAGAGACATAAACGTCAAGCTTGTAAGACGCTGTTCGAAGTGATTTTGGCTCAGTGTTTCCATGTAATCTGAATAAGAAAACATACACTGAATTTTTTTTTAAAGTTCCTGCGTGGTATAAAGCAAGGACGCCTTATGAGCCCATTTATGTTCTCTCCTTCTCCTCCGTTGTAATTATTGGCGAGAAAAAAAAAAGCACGGATCACAAAAGTTACACCCAAAACTATTGATTTTCTTCATCGCTGTTTGCAGTTGATTTTTTTTTAATTGAAACTGCTTTTTGCCGATGATGTGTGTTCCAACACAGCCTTGAGTTGAGAAAGTCAGCCAAATGCTATCCATTGAATGAAGAAGCTGACAGAATGCCTTTGACTCTCAGTCTTGATTCACCAGTCGAGGTTCCTTGAAAGAAGATACGAAGACATCTTGGATCACGAACCCAGAGAGATCCCACATGGACATGGAAGGAGAATAGTCGACCCCTCACACAGTGCAGCATCCCTGGCGTTGGCAAAAAAAAAGACTCACAAAGCAGCGCTGAGAAGAAGTCCCACACCATGGAACACATCAACAACTGCTAGCCCCAAGACAGCTGGACCCATGTACATACAGACGGATCTGCTGAACAGGCAGTGAGGAACGGTGGTGCCGGAATCTACATCAAGTATCCAGGAGGGAGAGAAGAAAGGATCTCACTCGCAACCGGCCTTTACTCCACCAACTTCAAGGCCGAGGCAGTTGCCATACAAAAAGGAGTAGCCCATATCGAGCACAGCCCTCACACCTCCAGCAACGTCGTCTTTCTTTCAGACGCTCTGTCTGTCTTGCAGGCTCTACAGACTGCCAGAGACAAAGAACTGAACGACCTATCTACTGCCCTTATCTCCCTATGCAGAGTCGGGACAGTCGTTCTGCAGTGGATCCCTTCCCACTGCAACGTACTTGGCAACGAGGTTGCAGACACTCTGGCTAAAGAGGGAGCAACAAAGAAACAGGAAGGCAGGTCCACAACCCTCAAGGAAGCCAAGACGATCATCAAAGCCAGACAGCAGAGCAAGTGGTTGCAGGAGCATCCACGTTTCAATAGACATGACCCGTACCACCTACTAACAAGATCAGAGCAGGTGGCCATCTTCAGGCCGCGGACAGGCCACAACCGCCTGAACTATCACCTCTTTACCAAGTTCAGGACCGGTCAGTCAGACCAGTGCCCATGCCAGACCGGCAGTATGACAACAGCACATCTACTGCAGGATTGCCCGTTGCATGAAGCTCTGAGACAACAGATATGGACGGAGCAAACATCAGTGGAGAGGAAGCTCTACGGTGCCCTTGGGGACCTACAGCGCACGACAGCATTCGTCAGGGGAGCTGGCGTTCCCATCTAGAGTGTTCGAGAAGAAGAAGAAGTCTTGATAAAACAAACTTGACAGTTTTTTTCCGTAACGCTGGTCACCTGTGTGGACAACAAAGAAAGATGGTTGTATGACGGTACAGTGGTAGTGGCCGTTAGCGCTAACAAACTCTTAAGAACGATATTCACCACAAGATGGCTGAGAATTAAAGCTGACAAGTTCATAGAAGGAATCACGTTGGAAATGAAAACAAGGTTTAACGGAAATTCTCAAGAAAGCTAGTTTCCTTTGACGCGTTTCGTTTGGGAAAGAACAACATTTCACATTGAAAATTGAACAAATGCCCGCATATGCTGCTGAAATTTGGGGTCTTTTCAACAATATGCAGTCAGGAAAAGTACAATGCGTAGCCATAAAGCATTTTCTTGAATATTCTCATCCATGCCTTAAGCAACGTTTTATGTGGTGAGACCGGCAGGTTTGGTTTACTTATGAGAACATATGTTAAAGGTACAGGGTACCGGTTGAAACTTTTGAGGCTTCCTCAAGCCAAGCCTTCCGCCTTGGCTTGCTATGGCTGTGTCAAACCAGTTGACATAGGCTAGAACACCAAGGCTACATCAAAATGTTGTTATGCTTTTCATAGTTATGCCGGGATTGTCTTCACGTGACAAGCTCCTAGCATAACATTAACAGTTTCCAAAATCCCTCGAAGTCGGAGTGTAGCTGCCCAAGTGGCGGTGTAATAAAAAAACGGTCACACTCGTAATGTTCTCATTCCAAGCTGATACATTTGTACTATAGTGTTCAAGTACTTCGGCTGTTCGGATGATCCCTGGAGTCTTTTAGCCAGGGTACGACGACGACGACGACAACAACAACAACAACAACAACAACAACAACAACAACAAACAACAACAACAACAACAACAACAAACCAAGCCTTGTAAACAGGAACGACAGATTGTCGTCGGCAGATGGAGCATGGGAAAGCAAAATGGGCATATCGTGTCTAAACAGTTTCTATCGTGTCCAGACTGATTTTCTCGTGTCCAAACAGTTTTATTAGAAAATACACTTTGGTTTGTACTGCTGTCTTAGGGTGTAGAACACGAACAAAGTTTTATACCAGAATCTGAAGATCAATTGATCGCATGTGGTGTGTCTCTATTTGACGCCGGGAGCGCAGACACAACCAGCCGTGTCTCCCTGATGAGTCCCGATCCAGCGGGCGAAAGGCCTCGGAGCAGGGAATACAAATATATCTGCCTTCAAAAGGGATTGCGATGGTTCCCTTATGCAGCTAGAGAAGAGTTTTCATATCTGTAACTTTTTTTTTTTTAATTTTTTTTAAAATTTTATTTTATTATTATTTTTTTAAATTTCATTTTCCCCAGTTTCTCCATCTTCAAACTCCCCTCTCCCCTCCCCTCAAGTCCAAATCTTTGCCAGACAGTTCAGTTGTTGGCCTGCGCTTGTTTTTCCCCCACTATTAGATTGTTCGTCTATGTATTTGTCTGACTTTATTCAAGTTTAAAAGGCTGTGCCAGTCTTGAATAAAAGTTACTCTGTGTTAGGTTTCCTTATGGGAGCAAAACATACCCCACTTGTTTACTGTTTATCGTTTACTGTTCCCTACCTCATTTCATTTCCGATTCTGATTGGTAGTTAGAGCCGTCGGAATTTTACTGTCTTCCGCGCGCGCGCACACCGTGCGCCATTTTGATTTTGCATGCTAGTTGGGGAGTTCCGGTCATATCATGACCTTGCAATGAACTCTGACCTGCCAAACTGGCAGCTGGGGGGAGGGGGGGGGGGGGGGGGGGGAGGAGAGCGGTGAGGATGCGACGGCCATAGACCTCTTCGTTGTCATGTATCGTTTTTCGCTCCTCTTTCGCAGACTGGAGCCCGGTGTCTGACTCTTTTCCAACATCCTACTGACATTTCCCCCCCCCCCCCCCCCCCCCCCCACCCTCTTAGAAATATTTAGGGAATGCCAACAATGCCCATTTGATTCTCCATACTTTAAAAAACAAATCGTTGTTCGTTTACCATCTTTGTTGTCATTCAAATGGAACGATGGTATGCCTGCCTATACTTGTCCATCATGCATGTAAGCGCTTTGATTTGTGCCATCGCGTGAGATTCAACCAGGCGACAGGTCTCATCAGTCTCATTAACTGATCAATTCAGATGTACACTGTTTATCACTCACATTCATCTAGAACATCTTCTAGTGCTTAGTAAGCCAGGACATCCCACATACCAGTACAGAACACCCTTGGCCACACCCACATGTCAGCATAGAACACTCCTTGGCCCTGTCTACATACCAGCACAGAACACTCCTTGGCCCTGTCCACATACCAGCACAGAACACCCCTTGGCCACACCCACATGTCAGCATAGAACACTCCTTGGCCCTGTCCACATACCAGCACAGAACACCCCTTGGCCACACCCACATGTCAGCATAGAACACTCCTTGGCCCTGTCACATACCAGCACATAACACCCCTTGGCCACACCCACATCTCAGCACAGAACACTCCTTGGCCCTATTCACATGCCAGCACAGAACACCCCTTGGCCACACCACATGTCTGCATAGAACACTCCTTGGCCCTGTCTACATACCAGCACAGAACACTCCTTGGCCCTGTCCACATACAGCACAGAACACCCCTTGGCCCTGTCCACATACCAGCACAGAACACCCCTTGGCCACACCCACATGTCTGCATAGAACACTCCTTGGCCCTGTCCACATACCAGCACAGAACGCCCCTTGGCCACACCCACATGTCAGCATAGAACACTCCTTGGCCCTATTCACATACCAGCACAGAACACCCCTTGGCCACACCCACATGTCAGCACAGAACACTCCTTGGCTCTGTCCACATACCAGCACAGAACACTCCTTGGCCCTGTCCACATGTCAGCACAGAACACTCCTTGGCCCTGTCCACATGTCAGCACAGAACACTCCTTGGCCCTGTCCACATGTCAGCACAGAACACTCCTTGGCCCTGTCCACATGTCAGCACAGAACACTCCTTGGCCCTGTCCACATGTCAGCACAGAACACTCCTTGGCCACACCCACATGTCTGCATAGAACACTCCTTGGCCCTGTCCACATACCAGCACAGAACACTCCTTGGCCCTGTCCACATACCAGCACAGAACACTCCTTGGCCCTGTCCACATACCAGCACAGAACACTCCTTGGCCCTGTCCACATACCAGCACAGGACACTCCAGCACTGAACGCATCCTTGTTGATAATCCAATGCTGCCTGGTGGAGAACACACATCATCATAAGGCGCTGCGAGTTCACCGTCGATGTCAGCACTAGTCTGGAACTGACCAAGGGCACTAAAGCGAGGCGAGGCGAGGCAAGGCAAGGCAAGGCAAGGCAAGGCAAGGCAGGACATCGCCAGGGGAGGAGAGCAAGGCGGAAGCAGGACAGGGCAGAGCATGATAGAGCAAGGCAAGGCAAGGCAAGCAAGGCAAGGCAAGGCAAGGCAAGCTAGGTAACGAGAGACGAGGCATGGGGAAGCAAGGCAAGGCGAGGCAGCATGAGCATATTGCAAGGCATGGTAGGGCATTGCAAGTCAAGGCAAGGCGATGTAAGATATTGCGAGGCGAGGAAAGCTACTGCAAGGCAAGGAAGGTATTGCAAGGCAATGCAAGGCATGACAAGGCAAGGTAAGGCAGTGCAACTCAAGGCAAGGTGATATAAGGCATGGTAAAAATAAGGGAAGGCATTGCAAGGCAAGCAAGACATTGCAAGGCAAGCTAAGACATTGCAAGGCAAGGGAAGGCATTGCAAGGCAAGGGAAGGCATTGCAAGGCAAAGGAGGGCGTTGGGAGGCAAGATACTACATTGCAAGGCAAGGGAAGGTATTGCAAGGCAAGGGAAGGTATTGCAAGGCAAGCTAAGACATTGCAAGGCAAGCTAAGACATTGCAAGGCAAGGGAAGGTATTGCAAGGCAAGGGAAGGCATTGCAAGGTAAGCTAAGGCATTGCAAGGCAAAGGAAGGTATTGCAAGGCAAAGGAGGGCGTTGGGAGGCAAGCTAAGACATTGCTAGGCAAGCTAAGAAATTGCAAGGCAAGCTAAGATATTGCAAGGCAAGCTAAGACATTGCAAGGCAAGGGAAGGCATTGCAAGGCAAAGGAGGGCGTTGGGAGGCAAGCTACGACATTGCAAGGCAAGGGAAGGTATTGCAAGGCAAGGGAAGACATTGCAAGGCAAGCTAAGACATTGCAAGGCAAGGAAGGTATTGCTAGGCAAGGGAAGGCAAGTCTGGGCAGGGAAAGGTGAGGGCACGCGAGGCAAAGCGAGGCAATACAAGGTTAGGCAAGACAAGGCAAGGCAAAGAAATTCAGGGCAAGGCAAATAAGTTGGCGTGCGTGCGTCTATGCGCGCCCACGTATGTTTATTTGTCAGTTCGCGTGCGTGTGTGTGTGTTGGGTAGAAGTTTGTTCTCAAAGGAACACACAGGGCGAATGATTGGTTGTTGCAGCGCGGGTGCGTTAGGGATCATATGCCGACATGTATGTGTGTGTGTGTGTGTGTGTGTGTGTGTGTGTGTGTGTGTGTGTGTGTGTGTGTGTGTGTGTATGTGTGTGTGTGTGAGAGAGAGAGAGAGAGAGAGAGAGAGAGAGAGAGAGAGAGAGAGAGAGAGAGGAGAGAGCTCTAATTTACCCCTCTGAATAAAAGCAAAGAAATTAAAGGGGTGGGGGTGTTTTTGAGTGGGGTGGAAGAATGGAAAGTCACCGATCTTAATCTAAAGCAGCAACTCTTGGAGCGCCCTTACCGTCAACATCCTGTGTCACTGGCCTTTCTACTTAGGGTCAAAGGAGGCTGGGCTATGTCTGCCTCTTTGCCGGCAGGGGTGAAGTAATGTCCTTGAGTGTGGTGTGTGTGTGTGTGTGTGTGTGTGTGTGTGTGTGTGTGTGTGTGTGTGTGTGTGTTGGCGGATCAGCAGACTATTATCAGGTATCTTCACATGGAGTTTTTGCAGACAGACGTGTGCTGAACTTCTCCTGTCATGCATGGGATTCTTACAATCTATCCTAACAGCATTCTCTCGTAAAACATCATACAGTTAAGGTGAAAACGTGGCCCTTGGTTTGATAACACACAAGGGTTTGGCGGTTGGTTTTTCATGACGTTATACAAAACACTGCCAGTACTACCAGGACTGTTCTATGTACTGAATTCCACACACACACACACACACACACACACACACACACACACACACCACACACACACACACACACACACCTTTACAATACGTATTCTAAACATACACCAGAAATGTTGTTAAAAAAATTTTTTCTATAAAAACCTAGGAAGACGTTGATCTCCCTCAGAAATCCAAAGATCACGTCAGGTGGGACATCTCTGAACAAGGTTTTCATGGGGTCTGCTGTAGAATGTTTATGGCTCACATCATGCAAGTCCCAACACTCTAAACGAATATGTTTCACTGTGAGTGGTACATGACATGGAATGCACCATGGAGCTTCTTCACCTTTTAAAAGATAAGAATGGGTGTAAAAAGAGTAACCTGTATGCAAACGGCACAAGACTGTTTCGTCTTTACGGCCGCCTTGGGAAACATGGTTAAAACTGTTTCAGGTTTGGACGGATTTTGAGTAGTTTGGTATCCATCTGCAAGGTCCATTCCTCTTTCCAGAGGTCTTTGACGTAAGCCTGGGCTCTGGGTGTCGATTCACATGAAGTCTTCAAAAGTAGTATGAAAGACCCGAGTGTGTTCAAAGCCTCTTTCACAACCACACAACAACCATACTAATATAAGCTGATTATGCTAATGACATCAAGGAAGGGAAAACTTGTAACGCAGTCCGCATTATCTTTGAGCAAAACGTTTAAGATTCACAGCGAAGTTTGTCGCATTTACGTTAATCTTTCACCCACTGTATTCTTGATTTTTATTTCTGTGTAGTTGTATTTGCAAATAACAACCTATGAGTAAAACGGCGTGAAGGGAAATTAGTTAATGCATCGAAGGCTTAAAACCTTAGCAACATGATTTTTGTGGTTCTGCTTTATTTTGTTTGCTTTCTTGTTTTGGTTACATCAGTCCACAGAATATTGTTCTCTCGTTGTACCCCCATTCTGAGGGGCTATGGCCTAACGCCATAAAGATCTGAATCTCTCTCTCTCTCTCTCTCTCTCTCTCTCTCTCTCTCTCTCTCTATCTGTGTGTGTGTGTGTGTGTGTGTGTGTGTGTGTGTGTGTGTGTGTGTGTGTGTGTGTGTGTGTGTGTGTGAAGTAAACAAAATTGCTCTGATATCTGAAGGAGAGAGAGAGAGAGAGAGAGAGAGAGAGAGAGAGAGAGAGAGAGAAGGAGGGAGAAAGAGACAGACAGACAGACAGACATGCACACACACACACAGAGAGAGAGAGAGAGAGAGGAGAGAGAGAGAGAGAGAGAGAGAGAGACAGACAGACAGACAGACAGACAGACAGAGAATCTGCGAGACCCCAAAGTCCAAGCAAGTCTTGCTTATTAAAACAGTAGAACCCGACCAAGCACAGAGACCCAACATAACGAACCTTAATTTGCAGATTGATAGACGTGACCCCCTTTTTACCCAGCTGGTGTGGCGGAAGAACTAGGATAACGGTGTGAATCAGTGGCAATAAGGCGAGGGTGTTTCGTCTGTCTTCTGGTCTGTTTGCAGAGCCGAATATCATATGACGTTCATGTAACTTAACTGGGTAGATAAATACTGAAATAAATTGATGAACAAAACCTGATCCAGGCTGCTGCCTGCAGCTCACAGAACAGAGCAAAGGTCAATGTAACTGTAAACTATTGTTTTGAAAAAAAAAACATTTTTTTTTCCAAGGCCCAATAAGTTAATTAAGATCAAAGTAAACCGTGTGGTGAGTGATGACAGCTTTCCAGACTCGGCCAGTTCCAGCTGCTCTCTCTCTCTGCCTGTCTGTCTGTCTGTCTTCCCTCGCCTCTCTCTCTCTCTCTCTCTCTCTCTCTCTCTCTC
>CM031602.1:83012826-83032826 GCA_018398815.1 Conus ventricosus | reverse complement strand
AAACCCAGATCACTCAGCACTGGAGGAAAACCGTCATGAATCTTCGCTTTTGCGGGAGGGACATCGATGGCCAAAAAAGCAGGGGACCAAAAAAACTCTTTCGAGCTTTTTTGAAAAAATGGATGAGACTTAAAAGCGTGACAGGAAATCAGTGCTGAAAAAAACCTATTTGGACGGGCCCCCAAATTTCCCCCATTGTTTATAACTGCCCGTGGACGGGGGAGAAAGAACTGTTCCCAGTTCACTTACCTAAAACCCCAAACATTAGAAGTGAGGACTCCAAACCAGTTTTGTCAAAGGCGCAAGGAAATCTAAAAAAACTGTCCGGACTAAAATTTTTATGGCGGACAATAATTCCCGGGAAAACACAGGTCGGGTTTCCCTTTCCCTGTACTTGAAAGGGTTTCCGTTTTTTCCTGTGTGCACGGAGACTGGCCCTCACAGGGAATCTGGACGAAGGACCCCAAAGCCATGGGAATGGGGGTTTTTTCTGCAAGATGCTAGCTGTCGGTTTATTGACCCTTTTCACCAGTAAAACACGTGCGAAAAGGGGCTTTCTTGTGGTGCTTCGGCCCTTTTGGGAAAATTGACGGGATTTTTAAAGGAGGTTTACTTTTTTTAAATATGGCCATTTTTAAAAAGACCAAGGGCCCTTAGTACAACGGGTCTAGGGGGGATGTTGAAGGAGAAGGGCGGGGGGGAAAGGCGGAAAAAGAATGGAATTCCCAAACCCTTGGGGATGGACTGGGAACTAAAATTTGCAAAGGATTGTCCTTTTCAGAGCTTGGGCCCTTGGAGCTCGAGTGAGAACTGGAGAAACCGGGTAAAAATGTTCTTCAGTTTGGACCCCAGTGACCCCAAGGCGGTTTGGGGAAAAAAACTCTCTTCTTCTCTCTCTTTTCTCTCTCTCTCTCTCTCTCTTCTCGCTCTCTCGCTCTCTCTCTTCGTCTCTCTCTCTCTCTTGCCCGCAAAAAACCCCGTCGGGGATTTTTGGTGGTTTTTTTTTTGTGTGAAATGTGTGACTTTTTCCCCCCTCTCATTTAAAAACCCAAAAGATAGAAAACCATTGCTTCTTCGGAGATATGTATGGCACGACATTAGGGGGTTTTATGTGTTTTTTTTTTTGGGTATTTTATGTTGTATGTATGTAGTTTGTTTGTTTGTATGAAATGTATGTATGTTGAAAGTATGTTTGTATGTAGGGTATGAAATTTATTTATATTTTTTATCTGTTTACTTATTTTTTATTCGTTCATTTTTTTATTTTCGTGGTAGTAGCTTTAAAAATTGGGTAGAAAGAAGTAGCTGTGTGTTGTAGTGTAGTTTTTGTAGTAGTGTAGTTGTTGTAGTATTTGTAGTTAGTCGAAATAATGGGGGGTGTGTGTGTGTGTGTGTGTCAGGACGGGGGAAAATTCGTGATGGGTATTGCTTGAGTGCACTAAGTTGTTGTTTTTTAGTCAGGCTTAAACCCCCAAGGGTAGGGTTTGCCTCGACCGAATTTTGCACACTCATGCGCCCCCAAACATTAAACCCCCTCTCGGGGAAAATGGGAGGGCACGCTTTTCGTTTCTCTCCTAAAAACGATTTGAAAAACAAAAATTTTCAATTTCTATGCTCTTATAAAAAATTCTTTGTAAAATAAAAACCCACCACAATGAAATTTTAAAAAACAAAAAAAACCCAAATTTACATCCTAACCCCGGGGTTAAAAAAAAAATTTGGACTTTCCCTGGCCGGGTTTTTCCCACACCAAAAACCACGCTTTAACACCAACCACAGTTCTTGAAAAAAGTCTTTCACGTTTTTCTTCCGCCTGTTGATGGTGTTTGCCCTTGGTTGACTGGCTCCAGGCTTCGGGAAACTGGGGTCTTCGTGGTGGGTCTCGGGGAAAATCTCGCGTCGAACTTTCTTCTTGTTTCTTCACCACCTCGGGGTTTTCCAAATTCAGTTTGTCTGTCTTCACCCCCTCTGGGCTTCATACTTAGTTTCCTTCTTTCCCAAAGCTTGTTTTTAATTTAAAAGACCTTTTGGCTGTCTCTTCAAATTTTCCCAGACCCGTTTCTCTCGCCCCTTTCTCTGCCCTGTAAACCCCTCCTTCTCTCTCCCCTCTGCCTTCCTCCCCTCCCCTGGTGTTGTTCTCCGACAGTTGTTCCCCTTTAGTTTATTAGGGAGGGAAAAAAAGGGGGTTTCCCCCTTGGGCCAGCCTTTGTCCACGCTGTTCTCAAACCCCAGTTCCCCAAGTACCCTAAATTTTTTCCATTTCGCTACATTCCCCCAACATCTTTTTTTCACACCCCCTTCCCTTTTAATTAAATTTGCAAAACCACCTTAGCCCCGATGGACATCGAAAACCCCGCCGACTTGGGTTTGGTCAGTTTAACGTATTATTTTTGGGAGGGAAAATTTAAAACCTCCCACGCATTCAGCCACCCCTGAAAATAGAACCAAAAACGTGACCCTCGGCAAAAACCATTAAAATCAAACCCAAAGGGCCCCCCTGTTTCTTCACTGATTTTTTACAAAAAGAACCCAATCTGCCCTGAGCATTTGCGCTCACTTGGGGGCCCGGGGGTTTTGGGGTTTTAAACCCCTTCCCCCTTTCGCCCCCAAGGAAAAGGTCCGAACTCTTTTCCTTTGGTGTTGTTTGTCATCTGCCCAAATTCGGCCGTGTGCGGGGGGGTTTAGGTCCCCGGGGTTAAATTTGGTCAATTCCCTTTTTTGTTTTTCCACGTACTTTGTCCCTTTTTCTCCAAGCGTTAATCCCTTTTGAGAGGTTTCCCACGCCCCTTGGGAAAAATTTCCCCCCTTTCCGGGAAGAAAATTTGGCCCTGCATTGGTTAAAACTTAACATTCAAGGAGAGGAAAACTCTTTAATTTTCCCATTTAAACCGTGTTAATATCGGCCTTCTTTAACCCTATTTAAACACCAGGGGGAACCCCACGAAAGATTTGTCTTGAAAAAAAAATTATAGAGAAAAATCAAAAATTTTAAAAACTATCAAAAAAAAATTTCAAATAAATCTGAAATCTCCACCAGCTCAAAGTCGTTGTGGCCATTTAAAGAAAAAAGTTATGTTTTAGGGAAAATTTTCTCTCCCCTTCTCTTCTTTTCACAGGGGCTGGGCCTAGCCACTCACGAATACGCGACACTGAAAAAAGGACACCGAAACCCACTACCTGACTTTTTCGACCGGACCATTTTTTTTTGGTTTTTTTTTGGGTTTAAGCCCAGTTTTGATCCCCCTTTCTGTACACACCCCTTTTCCCTTTCCCCGCGGAAATTTTGCTCCCATTGTAAACAAAAAAACGCCTGACATCCCCCAAAGGTCCCGGGGCCAAGTTTTTCTCTTGGTAAACTGCCTTTTGTGGGGGCCTTTTTGCGGGGATGGCCCGGGGCTGACGTCAAAATGTTTTTCTGACAATCACCCCCTTTCTGCGTTTTTTTAGGCAAAAAACGATCTGTCGTTTTGTTTTCCCCGAATCAAAGTGAGTGTTTTTCCCGGTAAAATACCCCACCCTTTTTATCCAAAACCGTTTGCCCCTTCCCTTTAAAACCGTTTTTCTGCCTTGTAGGGGAGCAAAAACAAAAAGCTTTCTGAGCAAAAGTGTTGCCCTTTTTGGGTTCTCCCCCAAAAGTAAAGTGGGTAGGTCTCACGGGGACACTTTTTTCCCTCACGTGATTCTTTCCTCGGGGATTCGACACAGAAGTCAGCGTCGGGGTTTCTCCTTCCCACTTTGTTTCCTGGGATTTTTCCCAAATCACAGATTAGGGGGGCTTTGGAAAAAACCCAAAACGCCTTTTCAACCCCACTATAGAAGGGTGTTCAATGAACCCCGTGCCTTTTTTTAAATTTCTCTATTGTGCCTTCATTTGTCACACCTCTGGGGTTTCCCTGTAAATTGTCCCTTCTAAACCCGGGGGACCCCTTCACCTTACGCCAGTGCCCCCAGGTCTCTAATGATTTTTAACCTCTTTTTTCCCCCTTACTCTCCCTTTGTGAACATCCTTGTTATCGCCTAAACTGTAAAACACACGCACAATCCAGACAAAAAAACATTGTCATCTTGTTCATCCTTTTCTATCTGCCTCTCTCTTCGGGGATCCTCATTGCTGCTGTTCTGTGACTTAAATATAAAACCCCTAGCCAAGTGCCCTGTTTTAATTGCACAGAAAAACAGGCACGCTTTTTCATAGCCACGGGGGGTTATTGGTTTTCACCCTTGTTTGCTCCGTGAGGGGCTGGGGGCCCTAGGGTTTTTGGAAATGCGGGCTCTTTGCGTGTGAGTCATGTGTGGCCTGCTACCCTTCGGGTTTTTGCTTCCAGGTTTCCTCTTGTTCAGGGCAAATCAGCCCCCCGTTTCCCGGGTTTTGTTCAGCGGTTCTCAAGTCCCTTTGGTACTGTGGTTGAAACCTTTTTTTTTTTTTGTGGTTTGGTGGGCCCGTCCACAACCATCAAGTATCTGTTCCTTCATCACCGTGTTTTGGGCCTTCAAAATTTCACTGTTACCCCAAATAAGTTCTACCCATTTGTTGAAATAGTGATCCTTTTAAAAACCCCAAAACTGGGGTTTTGGGGCTACCCTGTTCGATTCTCGTTTCCCGAAAAAATTTAAACGCCAAAAACCTTCTTTCAGTAAAATTACCCCTTTTGAACCCCCCTTTTAAAAACCTTTGTCAAAATTCTTGATCCCCTTTTGGGGGTTGGGGGGGATACTGTGTGAAAAGCACGACCAGTCAACAAGGCGAAGGTTTTTTGCCCAGTCATCTTGGGCCCCCCTTCGTGTCGGAAAAAGATTAAAAACCGACTGATTTGGGCATCGTTAAAATTCAGTTTCTTTTGAACAGTGGGATTTTTGGCTCTAGGGGCGAATTTATTTTCTGGGGGCCTACCGACTCAAAAATTTTGTCGTTTTTCATTCGATTTTAAGATTTTATTTTTTCCAAGGCTAAAATCTCTGTTTCCCGCTTTGCTCTTGCCCTTTGCGCCGCACTCTCTGCATCTGTTTTGCTTGGCGCTGCCTCTCTGCATCTTTTTTTGTTTTGGCAGTGCACTCTCTGCATCTGTTTTTCCCTTTTGAGGGAAAGCAGTTTCAAGTCTAAGTCTTTGGGCCCTGGGCCCTTTCCGAGTTTCTTTTGACAGCGTCGGCTTTTTCCTTTTAAAAAATTCCTTCTTTCACCCCTTTATCTTTTCCCCGTCTTCTGCTGGATTAAAGGGAAATCTAGCTTTCCCTCCCCTTTGATTTTCCCTTTTCTTTCCCCAAATTTACCAGTTTCCGCAATGGGAGTAAAAAATTTTTCACCTTTTTTCTTTTTTATTTTTTTTAGCCCCACTAAAAACGGGTTTATTTATTAAGACCCAAAAAAAAGTCAGTAAAACGTTTTTTTACAAAAAGTGGAGTACCCCAAAAAGGGGTTGTTTTTCCTAACTAAAAAGGACCCTTAATCTTTAAAAAACGCTTCTGTGAGATTTAAAGGGACTGGGAAACCTGTTTTGGGTTCTCTGAACGCCCTTGTTTTAATAAAAAACCACCCTACACAAAAAGTAAAAACTCAACACTCAAAAAACAAAAGGAAATAATTAGAAGGGAGCTAATTTTTAATTGCCTTTAGGGGGACGCTTCGCCCCATTTACAAATTTTTACTCACTTTGTTTCCTCCTGAAATAATTTGGGCCTTGCAACCCGGGCAGGCTCGCCACTTTGCCCAGGGGGGGGGAAATGTGATGGTATTGTTTGGGTTTTGCATAAGTTGATGTATTTTTAGTCAGGCAAAAAACCCCACCAAGGGTATCTTTGAACTCAAAAAAGAAATTTGCACATTTCATGCGCACACCCAAACATTCAACTCTCTTGGGAAGGGGGTTTGTCAGCATTCGTTTTTTCCCCTTAACACGACTAGAACAAGAAATCCCAATTTCTATGCAAATTTTTTAAATTTAAATTTCATTTTAAAAATTCAAATCACCCCCACAATGAAATTTAAAAAACAAAAAGTTTCAATACATCCTAATCCCGGGTTATAAAAAAATTGACTTTTTTTCTGGCCGGTTTTCCCCAACAAACCACGTTTTTCACCCCAAACACCACATTTCTTGAAAAAGCCCTTTTCACGTCTTTTTCCGAAATGCTTGATGGTGATCCCCTTGGGTTTTGACTGGCTCCGGGCTTCGGGGGAAAGGGGTCTTCTTTGGTGTCTCTGGGATTTTGCGTAAAACTCTTCTTCTTGTCTTTTTCCCACCCCCCCTTTGGGGTTTCAAATTCATTTTTGGTCTGTTTTACCCCCCTCTGGGCTTCAAACTTAGTTTTCCTTCTCTTCCAGTTGTTTTTTAACTCTAAGCCCTTGCTGTTTTTCCCCTATCCCCCAGACCACTTTTCCCTTTCGACCCTTTCTCTGTCCGGCCCTTTCACCCCTTTCCCTCTTCTCTCTCCTCTCCCTTCTCTCTCTCTCCCTGGTGTTTTTTCCCCCGATCGTTTTTTCCCCCTTTTGTTTATTTAGGGGGGAAAAAAAAAGGTTTCCCCCTTTGGGGCCCTCCCTTTGCCCAAGCTGTTCAAAAACCCCCCTAGTTCACAAGAAACCCCGAATTCTCCCTCGCTAAATTCCCCCAACATCAGCTTTACACACCCCCTACAATTGTTTAGCAAAACACACTTGGGGGCCCCAGAGGGAAACATCAAAAATTCCCGCCGACTTCGGTGGTCAAGTTAACACGTTTTTTATTTTAAAGGGAGGGCTACTCCCAACTCCCTCGCATTCCAGCCAGGGAAAATAGAACCAACACAGTGACCCCGGCAATTCCCAAATTGAAAAACCCAAAGGGCCCCCCCTGTCTTAAACTGTTTTGTTTAAACAAGAACTCAGCGACTAAAGTTTTTAGCGCTCACTTGGGGGCCCGAGGTCGTAGTGGTTTAAAACCCCTTCCCCCCTTCGCCCCCGGCAGGCCAAACCCCTCTCCTAGGGTTGTTTGTCATTGCCCAAATTTCCCGGCCCGTGTGGGGTTTGGGTAAGGTACCAGGGTTAAATTGGCCCAATTCCCTTTTTGTTTCAAATTTTACAATGCCCCTTTTGTTCCAAGCGTCTAATCCCTTTTGAGGGGTTTTTCGGGCTTTGACAGTGGTGTGTGTGTGTGGGTGTGTGTGTGTGTTTTGTGTTGTGTGTGTGTGTGTGTGTGTGTGTGTGTGTGTTGTAAGTACAACCGTGAGTTAATCTGAAAAAAATTGGTTTCAGTCAGTCGTTTTGGTGTGTTTTGTGTGTGTGTGTTGTGTGTGTGGTGTTGGGGTGTGTGGTGGGGTTGTGTGTGTTTTGCGTGCGTGGGTGCGTTGCGGGCGGGAGTGGTCCCGTGCGTGCTTTTGCGTGGGGTTGCGTCCCCTTTTGCCCCGGGGTGTGTTGTTTTGTGTTGTGTGTGTTTTGTGGGGTTGTGTCCGTTGGTGCGGTGGTTTTGTGTGTGTGTGTGTGTGTGTTTGTGTGTGTGTTGTGTGGGGTGTGTGTGTGTGTGGTGTGTGTGTTGTTTCGGTGCTCCCCTGGCTGTCTCGTCGGGTTTGGGTTGTCGGGGTTGTTGTCCCCTCGCAGGGGGGACCCCCCCCAAGGAAGGCTCTAAGGAGGAAGTGGAGGGGAGGGGGGGAGGAGGGGAGGGGAGGGGGAGGGGGGGGGAGGGGAGGGGGGGGGGGCCTTTAAGGGGCCGTTCGGTTTTGTGAACCCCCAAGGGCATCGAGATCGGGGTTTTTGCGTGCCTTGAATGGTTGCTGTGTATCAAAAATGTGTGTGTGTGTGTGGGGTGTTTTGTGTTTTGTTGCTTTGCGTGCGTGCGTGGGCGTGGGGGCGGGGTTTCGTTTTTTTTTTTTGCGTGCGTGCTTGGGGGTGTGTGTGCGCGTGCGCTTTGCGCGTGTCCTTTTGTGTGTGTGTGTGTGAGTGTGTGGTGTGTGGTTTTGTGGGGTTGTGTGTGTGTGTGTGTGAAGGGAGGAGGGAGAGAGAGGAGAGAGAGAGAGGGGGGGGTAAAAATGTGTGTGTGTTTTGCTCGCCGCACCCCAAGAGCACGGGGAAGAGAGAAGGGGGAGAGGGGTAGAGAGAGGAGGTTGAGAAGAGAGAGCAATGGGGGGGAGAGGAAGAGAGAGACAAGACAAGAAAAGAAAAGGGACAAAATTCTTTTTTTTACGGGATAATGAAAAGGGCACAACGTGCTTTTTTACATCCAGTCCTCGCCCGAGTAGGGACTAAAACTGCAGTGAAATCAATTAAAAAGTAAAGAAATCAAAAAAAGAAGCAAAGCGGGCATGTAATCTTTGAGGAAAATCAAAAGAAAACAGAAGATAAATGAAGAAAAAAAAAAAAAAAATAAAAAAAAAATAAAAACAAAAAAAATAAAAATAATAATAAAAAAAACAAAAAAAACAAAAATTTAAAAAAAAAAATTGGGGAATTTAAAAATAATGAAGGGGGAAGGAGAGAGTGGGGGTAGGGAGTGAGGTGGGGTGGGGGAAAAATTTGTAAGTGTTTACAAAAATAATGATGGAAAGTTTTTGGGAAAAAGGGCAGTTTAAGTGAAATGACAAAATGCGTACATATTTTTTAAAAAACCAAAAAACCGCAAAGTTGCCACGCATAGGGAGAGAGAGAGGGAGAGAAAAGAGAGTGGGGAGAGAGAGGAGGGAGAGAGAGGGGAGGAAAAAGAGAGAGAGGGAGAGAGAAGGAGAGTGAGGGGGAGGAAAAAAGAGAAAGAGAGAAAAGAGGGCAAGGCACAAAATGTATTCATTTTTTTGCAAGGGATGAAAAAACGTAGAAGGTAATTTAAAGGGCAAATGAGATGAAATTTGGGGTGTGTGTGTGTGGTTTTGTGGGGGGGGGGGGGGGGGGGGGGGGGGGGGAAAAAAAAAAGCGAGGGGAGAGAGGGATGGGGAAAGGGGGAGGGGGGGAACAGTTGAGATGTTAAAGATTTGAAAATTTGGGAAAAGTACTAAAAAGTAAAAATTTTTTAGCCTGTATAAAAACAGAAAAATTTTAAAAAAACATGACAAAAAAAAATGTAGGAAATTTTTGGGAAAAATTTACCCAAGCACGCATGCCGGCAGGAGGAGAAATTGAGTGAGAGAGAGAGAGGAGAGAGAGAGAAGGGAGAAGAGAGGGGAGAGAGGAGGCCCGGAGAGGGGACAGGAGAGAATTTGGGAGGGCAAAAAAGAGTGAGTGAGGGAGGAAGGGGAGAGAGAAAATAAATTGCGGGGGAGTGGGGAGAGAGAGAGAAGAGAGAGGGAAAGAGTGAAAAGGGGACAAACATATAATCCCTTTTTTTCGTAAGTTTAAATTTTCCCCAATGTTATTTAACCCAAAACACACATTTCTCACACACACACACACACCCCCTCACACACACAAACAACACACCCGCCACCCACAAAACACACCACACAAAAACCCAAACACAATATATATTTATTTTTATTTATATATATTTTTATATATTTATATATATTTATTTTAAAAATTTTTTATTAAAAATAAAATTTTTTTACATAACCCCCCCTTTTCCTTACATTTCGCACAGTACAATTTTTATACCACTTTTACCATTTCTTTCATTTTTATACATACATTTTCATAAATTTCATTCATTAAAACATACTTACTTTCAAAAATACTACATACATACCACCACTGGTGGGAAAAATTTTTTAAAATTTTTTATTATATATATATATTTTATTTCACACCATATATATATTTTATTTATATATTAAAATATTTATTTTATATATATTTAATATATACACAAAATTATATACATACATTTTTCAATTTTTATAATTTTTTTATATTAAAATATACATATTTTTATATTTATTTATATATAAAATTTTTATATTTAATTTATATATAAAATTCACACACAATATATTTTTTAATTATTTATATATTTTTTATATTATATATTTTTATATATTTTTATTTTTATTAAAATACAAAATTTTTATTTTTATAACACACACACACAAAACATTTTTTATGTGTTTATTTTTATATATCCCCCTCTCTCTCTCTCAAATTTCTTGATAAATGAACAAAAGAAGAAGAAGAAAAAAAAAGAAAAATTTAAATTTTGGGTTAAAAAAACCCTGAAAAAGGGGGATGATTTAAGCTTTTGAGAATTTTCTTGGGATTACTTAAGGTTTTTTTTTAAAAATTTTTTTTTTTATTTTTTTTTACCACAGAGGGGTAAGGTAAGTATTTTTTAAAGTTGTGGGGACAATTTGGAAATTTTTTTGATGTTTTTCGGGGGGGGAGTTCCAAAAAGAGGTTCCCGAGTTTTGTTAGACTTTATTTAAAATTGGGCAATTTTTGGGGATTTGGGAAAAATGGGTTTGTGGGAGTTTCTCGACGGACTTTTGAGAATGTCCATTTTTAAAATTGTTTTTGCATTCCCCGGGCAGAATCCTTTTGAAACCCTTAGCCCCCTTTTTTGTTTTTTTAAATCTCTGGCTGGGTTTGGGAAAATTTTGAAGAAAGTTTATAATCAGAGCTTTTGGGCTAGTTTTTTTCAGAAGGATTAGGGTTTTAGCGTCGTTTAAAGTAGGCTGAAAAAATGGTTTTTTTGTTTTGTTTGCCTTTCGAAATTCCCCTTTAGTCGGTTTTCATAATCAACATGAGACTGAATATGGCATGGAAAAAAAAGTTTTCGGGAAAAGAAGGTCAAAAAATGTTTGATTTTTTTGGGGAGCTGTTAAAACCCTTTTTTGGGAGAAACTTTTTGCCAAAAGTAACGTTATGTGGGGATTCCACTGGAATATTGTCAAATTTTAGTCCTTAATTTTTTATAAAGAGTGACTTGTTCCCCAAGTACATTTTGGGTGTTTAAAGGGGGGAAAATCATTTTGGGGAGTTTTGGGCTTTTTTGCCTAGTTGTTTTGTACATGAGTTTTTTTTTTTTTGAGGGTTTTGGGGACATATGATTTAGTTTTGGTCCAATTTTTTCAAGGTCGTTGGAAAATTTTTTTTGGGAAATTTTTTTTTTGAAAAAACTGGAAAGGGTCTTTTTGGATGGTGGAATTGTGGGGGGGCATCTGTTTTTGAGGGGCGCATTTTAGTTCCACTTTTAGGGGGGGGTTTTTAAAGTTGTTTTAGAAGAGTAGCGGGCCTAAAATGGAGCCTTTTTGGAAAGCCATCTTAAGAGTTGTTTTAAGTGACGCCCTCCCCCTTTAAGGGCGGGATTGTTGTTGTTGGTTTTTTGTATGATTTTTGGGGGTTTTAAAGGGGGTTTTTTAAAAAACCGTAATTTTCTCCGTTTTTGTAAATTTTGGAGATTGTGGTCAAGGGAAACCCCCCCCCCCTTTTTTTTTTAAAATCAACGAATTTTGACACCCAATATCTGTTGTTATTAATTTTTTTTAAACCACACATTTCAAAAGGAGAGGGGAGGGGAGGGAGGGAGGGGGGGGGAGGAGGAGAGGGAGAGGGGGGGGGTTTAGAAAGTGTGTGTGGGCTCCCCAAAGCACGCACGCAAAGCACGCACGCCCCGTGAGAGGAGAGGAGGTGAGAGAGAGAGGGGGAGAGAGAGAGAGGGGAGGGGAGAGTGGGGAGAGAGAGAGAGAGAGAAGGGGAAAAAGAGGAGAAAAAGGTTTAGGGCGTGCATTTGTTTTTTTGTTTGTCTGTCTGTCAGTTTTTACTGCGAGGTAAAAAAAAATTTTTCATTTCTGGGTTTTTTCGTTTTTAAAAACCCCTTTTTTTTTATATTAAACTTTGGGGCGTGATAGAAAAGGGTGGTACAAAGGGTTCAAAAAAGGGGCATTGAAAATTTCATTTTTTTTCCTTTATTTTTATTGCACTGTGTTTTCTTTTTTTTGTATTGCTTTTTTTTGTAAATTTCCCTTGCTTGCGTTGTATCGTATTTTGATGTGTTCATTGCTTTGGGGTTGCGGGTTTCATTGATTGGGATTGCAAATTTCATTGGGTTTCATTGTATTGCATTTTCGTTTGCTTGGGATTTTTTTTGCAATTTTTTCCCTTTTGTTACCCTTGGTTTGAATTGCCCTTTCTTTGATTTTTTTGCATTGCAATTTCCTTGGTTTTTTACATTGTTTTTTTAATTTCATTGCGTTTTTTGTTGCATTGATTTTTTTGCATTTCTTTTCGTTTGGTTGGGATTTTCCTTTTTTTTGCTTCCCTTTCCTTTTGTTACTTTTTATTTTATCGCATTGCGTTGTGTTCTTTTCATTTTATTGCATTGTTTGCCTTGTGTTTTCATTGCATTTTATTGGAAATTGGCCCCTTTTTTTTTCCCTTTTGGGTTTCTTTTTTATTGCATTTTGGGTTTTTTTGTGTTGCATTTTCTTTTCGTTGTGGGATTGCATTTTATTGCTTTTTCGTTGCTTTTGTTGCATTGGGATTTTGGGTTTTATTGCATTTTCATTTTATTGGCCCCTTGAAACCTTTTTATTGTTTTGCTTTTTTTTGAATTTTTTTGTGTTGCATTCTATTGGGGGTTTTCATTGTGTTGCTTGATTTTTTTATACTGCTTCTTTTGTTTTTTTTGTGGGTTTTTTGTTTTTTAAAAGTATTGTATTGCATTTTTTTCTATTGTTTTGTGCTGTTTTGCATTGTGTTGTATTGTTTTAGTTTTTGTTGTTTTGCATTGCGTTTTTATTGTATTCCTTTTTGTTGTTTTGCATTTGCCCTTGTATTGTATTTCCCTTTTATTTTTGTGTTGTTTTGATTGTAATGTGTAGGCTTTTTTGGGTTTTTTCATTTGCCGTTTTTGTGAGGTTGTTTTCTACTGTTTCGTTTTTGTATTGTTCTTTATGGGTGGGGTTTTTTGTAACTGCATTGCATTGCTGGGGTTGCATTGCTGTTTTTTTGGGATTTGTCATTGTATTGGGACTGTGTTGTACTGCAACCTTTCCCCTTTCATTTTCCAAAACTAAAGAAATTTCACGTTTTTAAATTCATTGTTTTGTTGCCTTTGTACTGCACTGCACTGCAATTGGGGTTGGTTGGTTGGGTTTGGTGGGGGTGTTTTGGGGAAAAATTTTTGCTGGGCCCCTTTTTTTTTTGCCTGGGGGTTTTTGTTCTTTTGGGTTGGGGAGGTTTTATGTTTGTGAATTTTGTGCAAATTGGGGCCCCATTGTTTTTCTCCTTTTGCACTTTCTTTGGTTTTGTAGTTTTATTGTTGGGGAATTCTGGGCAAATTGGGCCCCATTTTTTACTGATTTTCAAGGGATTGGTTGTAGTGTTTTAGTGAAATTTTGTTTGCAAGGGGGGGAAAAACCCATTGACTGATTTCACTGCATTGGATTGGGAGTATGTTGTGAAAAACTGTGCAAAAGGAAACCCATTGCACCCGCACTGCAAAAAAATTTCCACTTGGATTGGATTGGTTTTTTGTTGTTGTGAAATCTGTGCTTGGGGCCACATTGCACTGCACTGCCGGGATTTTTTTTTTAGTGATGTAGTGAATCTGGCAATGGACCACCCTTGTCTGTACGGCCCCGGGAATGGGTTGTAGTGAAAGGGATTTAAATTTTGTGCCCCTGGACCACTTTGGGATTTTATACAAATTTTTTCGTGACTGAAAAGGGGTGGATTGTATTGCACTAATTTTTATATTGTTGGGTTCTATTATTTGCATTGTGTTCATAGCAAAAATGTTATTTTGTTTTGTAAAAAATTTAAAATTGCATTCTTTCGCATTTTGTGTTTTGTGTTGTTGGGTTTTTGTTGTTTTCACCCAATGCGTGATATTGCAATGTTTTGCAAATTTCAGGCGTTTATTGGATTTTCCCTCGATTATCTGCATTGCATTGCATTAAAATTTTTGGTTTTCATTTGGGTTTGATTTCGTTGCCTTTTTATTGTTTTGCATTTATTTGCGTTGCATTGGTTGCAGTTCGTTGGGATTTTTATTTTTATTGCTTTTTTTGCGTTGCTTTGGGTTTGCCCTTTTTTGTTGAATTGGATTTTTATTGCATTAAATTTTCGTTGTTTGGTTCGCTTTCGTTGCTTGTATTGTTTTGCATTTAATTTTTCGTTGGGATTTTGGTTTTGCTTTTTGTTGCTTTTCATTCATTTTCATTTAAATTTTCGTTTTTCATTGGTTGCATTTCGTTGAAATTTCATTGCATTGCCCTTTTAAATTTGCGTTTTTCTTTGGGTTGCATTTCGTTGCTTTTCATTGATTAATTTGGTTGCATTGGTTCGCATTTGTTTCTTTGTATTGTTTTTTTTGGGATTCATTTTCTTAGTTTTGTATTTACTGTATTATGGGGGTTGCACTCGCGAGCGAGAAACTCTATCGATTCCAGGGTCCCCCGCCCGGGACCCACCTTCCCCAGGCCCCTGGGGTTTTTGTCCCCGAGTGTCAGGGAAAATAAAAAAAAAGTATTATCAGTGAATATTTACAAAGGCCTCCCCAGGAAAAAACAAATTTCGCCCCAGTAAGTGCCACATATTTTTCCCCCCCCCCCACCCCCCCCCCCCCCCCCCCCACCCAACCTCCATCCTTTGCCTATGTCTTTTTTCTGCTGGCCCATTAAACGGGAAATTTTTCCCAGGGAAAATTTGCCCAGGGGAAAAAAAAAACCCTTGTCGTGGCTTCTATAACGTGCGCTACGTACACGGCTGCGAAAAAGAACCCCGGTTTTTTTTTCGTTCATCTGAAAAAACTAGCATCAGACCCAACTTTTGATTAGTGGAAAGGGAGGGGAAATAGGGGGGGGGGGGGGGGGGTGGGGGGGGACCCGGGTTTTAGGAAATTTAACTAGGACACGAGTTCTCTCGTTTTCAGATGAGTGAGTTGCCCCTTTTGGGCCTCCCCTTTCCCCCAGTGTTTTAGGTGTGTAAAATGGTATAAAAAGACAAACAGACGAAAAAAACCTTTGCCCTTTTGGGAAAAAAAATAATGACGTCAAAGCATTATTCCCACACCCCAAAAACCACACAACAAAACAAACCACACACACAAAAACACACACACACACCCACTCACACCAAAGAGGGGTGAGAGAGGGGGGAGAGAGAGAGAGAGAGAAGGACAGGGCAGACAGCAGACAGACAGGCAGACAGACAGAGACAGAGACAGGGAGACTTTATTCTTTGATCATCAGTTGTGCAGGGAAACCGTCAAGGCGCGCAGGGTTCGCGTCCGGTTTTCGTATTTCGTTTACGTTGGCTCTTTAGTGCCAGAGACACCCGGTGACCCGGCGTACAGTGCCAGAGACACCCGATGACCCGGCCGTACAGTGCCAGAGACACCCGATGACCCGGCGTACAGTGCCAGAGACACCCGGTGACCCGGCGTACAGTGCCAGAGACACCCGGTGACCCGGCGCGTACAGTGCCAGAGACACCCGGTGACCCGGCGTACAGTGCCAGAGACACCCGGTGACCCGGCGTACAGACAGGATTTCCCCGTCTCTGTTTTCTCTAATGAAAAGACAGCGATGCCAGACCCTCGGCAGACGTGTGCAGAATGGACGGGAACCTGTCATTAGGGCTGCTGCTGCCAGACCAATGAGGGAATCGTACGCCATATACCCTCTCCCCCAGGTTTCTTTCTCCGGGTTCTTCAGCCAACAAGCGGGTACAAGACTGTCTTTGTGTTCTCTTGCAGCGTTCCAGACAACGGTCTGATTTACAGTTTGGGGGTGGGGTGGGGGTTGGGGTGGGGGTGGGGGGGGGGGGGGGGGAGTGGCGAAGAAGACCTAGGGGACGGTGCCAGCGAGTATACGGTTGAGAGAAGTGATCATTGTATGCTGGAAAGCGGCGGGAAGGGTGGTATAGTAGTGGGTATTGGATGCTTGCCAGCTGTCGTCAGACCCCTCTGAGAGCTTCCAATTCAAAGCGCGAAGCTCTGTGACTGTCAAATAGAGCGCAGGTGGAAAACCGCGAGTCTGGAATTGTCGAAAAGCGCGAATTTTAGTCGAAAAGAGCGATTGGCAAGTTTTTCAAGTGTGTGTTGACCGCATCTTGAAAACTTTATAAACGACAATGTCGGTAGTTCCGTTAGCTAGTCGCAAACTATAGTAAAGATCTGTACACAATGATACTAACGAATAAATCTCCATTTCAGCTGGTTGGGTTTTAACTATAGGAAAGATCTCTTCACAAAGCTGCTAACGGACACAGTCTCCGTCCGATTCAGCTGGCTGGTTTCAAAAGTAATAAGATCTCTACCAAAGCTACTGACGGATAAAATCTCCATCTTAGCTGGTTGGGATTTTACTATAGTAAAGATCTCTACACTAAGCTATTGACGGACACGGTCTCCAGTTTAGTTGGCTGGTTTCGAACCGTGTTAAAGGTCTCTACACAAAGCTACTGACGGATGAAGTCTCCATCTCAGCTGGTTGGGTTTTTACTATGGTAAAGATCTCTACACAAAGCTACTGGGGACACAGTCTCCACTTCAGTAGGTTGGTTTCGAACTGTAGTAAATGTCTCCACACAAAGCTCCTGACGGATTAAGCCTCCAGTTCAGCTGCTGGTTTCTAACTGTGGAATAGATCATCACACCAAAGCTACTGACGGACAGTCTCCAATTCAGCAGGCTGTTTGTTTATTTTTGTTTTTTTTAACATTTTTTTTAAAGCTGAAATAAAGATCTCAACACAAAGCTACTGACGGACAAAGTCTCCAATACAGTTGGTTTTGACTTCTAACTGTAGTAAATATCTCTACTCAAAACTACCTACGGGTATAAAGTTTCCTGTTCAGATGGCTGGTTTGTAAATGGAAGTAGAGATTTCTACACAACGCTGCTGACGGACAAACTTTTCCATTTCAAATGGCTGGTTTCTAAATGGAGTAAAGATCTCTACACAAAGCTACTGACGGATGAAGTCTCTGTTTCAGCTGGTGGTTTCTAACTGTAGTAAAGATCTCTACACAAAGCTACTGACGGAGATGAAGTCTCCAATTCAGTTGGCTGGTTTCTCACCGCAGTAAAGATTTCTACACAAAGCTACTGACGGATGAAGCCTCATTTCAGCTGGCTGGTCTCCAACCGTGGTAAAGATTCTGCCGCAAAGCCGCTGGCTGTCAAAGGTTTGTGATAATCGCCATGTTTATCCGCCCCAACACACACACACACACACACACACACACACACATGCCATCCAATCTTACCCTTTCTCTCCTGTCTGTCTTCTGTTTGTTGTCTTTAAATGCTTGGAGGTTATGTCCTTCAAAGGGAAAAAAAATTGTCAGAGAAACGGATGGGAAATTCTGTAATGAGTTGGGCAGCCTTTATTTCAATAGAAATTTGCGTTGCCGGCCGGCTCCTATCCAGAATCGACTTAACTGTGCGCTCAGTTGGGAAGGCTGGGACCACACAGTAGAGTTTCATCCACTTAACGGCGTCTCTGAGAGTGTTGCTCAAATGTTCTGACCAACTTTCCGAGTGTCTGTATCTCTCGGGCCTGGTTGACACAGGGATTTATGAACATAAGCTGTAGTGTACAGTCCGGCAATACAGTCTCAGATCAGAATGGATCTCGTAGCATCATCAACATCCTCCTCACCTCTGCTCGCATGGTGACTTCATTTCAGATGCCTGTCCACGTCTGTTCCTTGGGTTTGCTTCTGTCGAGGTCACTGGTCTTGGCGAGTTCCTGGATTACTGTCGTTGGGACGGACGTGGTGGCGCCCTCCGGAGGGAGAAACTCACTCACGCTGGCTCCGCGACTAAGTAGCTATTTATCGTTAGTGATGAGTAGATGGCATCCTGCGTACGCACCACTGCAGTGCCTGCCTATTCTGCAGTGCAGTGTCTCCTCTGGTGGGTTGCCTCATGACGATTTGACATTAGTTGCTCAGTGCAGATTACGGTTCTGTGGCTGTGAAGGGGGGAGGGACGGAATCAGTGGCGTTGGTACAATGCAAATGAGGTGAAACTCTTGCAAACGATTCGTCAGTGTTACGCCGGGAAACCTCCTATTGTAAACCCCTGCAGTCACCAGCCCTACCAAAACAACCCTGAGAAACTGAGTACACATCTTTCCTGCTGTTCCACCCCATCCTGCGAACAGACAGAAAATAAACAAACAGACAGACAGGCAGACAGACAGACAGGCAGACAATTCCACAAACAATGCCTAAAACAATACCCTGCTCCACAACAAGAACAACAAAAAAACAACAACACAACAAATAAGCTACAATTTTATGGCATGTCACATGCAGGAAATCTGAAAGCAAAACAAAACAAACAAAACAAAAAACAACCCAATAGACCGAGTTCGTCTACATTCTGAGACTGAATCGTTAAGAACCTCTCTCTCTCTCTCTCTCTTCTCTCTCTCTCTCTCTCTCTCTCTCTCTTCTCTCTCTCTACTCTCTCTCTGTGTATGTATGTCTGTATCTTTTTTATTACGTCTCTCTCACTTCCTTCTTCTCTGTATGCATTTTTTTTTATTATGCATCTCTCTCTCTCTCTCTCTCTCTCTCTCTCTCTCTCTCTCTCTCTCTCTCTCTCTCTCTCCACACACACACACAACACACACACACACACACACACACACACACATCTATGTATATATCTATATATACATATCTATATCTATCTATCTATCTATCCATCTATATATATATATATATATATATATATATATATATATATATATATATATATATATTATATATATATATTAAAAGACAGGAGAACAAAAGTGGAAACACACGACAGACAGTGAGAATGTCTAGTGACACACGTGACATTACGCAAGTCGCTCCTTCCATCCTTCTCGGAAATTCCAGTCTTGACGGATATGGAGGATGTGGGATGGGGGGGGGGGGGGGGGGGGGGGAGAAAGAGGGAGGGACGGACAGGGAAGTGGTAAGAAAAAAGAATCAATCAGGAACCAGGCAGAGAGTTTATCAGGACAAGACATGCACGGCAAAGTCTTATGCGGTTGTAATTCAGTACATCACAAAAACAATAGCCCCTCCCCTCCCCCCCCCCCCCCCCCCCCCCCCCCCCCCACCCCCCGGCAGAAATCGAGTTAATTTTTCAACGGAGGCACCTCCGTCTGTGTCTCTTCACTGGACATGCACTGACCACATCTGGACAGAAGAGACTCAAACGAGAAGACTGGCGACATGTCATGTTCACGTGACTGGAGACCACAGCTGTTGTTCGTGGTCCATTCATACGATCCATGTGTTATCGAAAATATGAGATGAGGTGAAAAGGGGGGGGGGGGGGGGGGGGGGTAGGGGAGGGCGGGTGGAGGGGGGAGGGTAGTGGGCAGTGGTGAGGGAGACTGTCCCAATTGCTGGAAGGAGAGAAACGATGGTGGGGCGGGGGTGGGGGGAGATGGAGTAGGGGGGGGGGGGGGACAAGGGGGAGGGAAGGCGAGCGCTGCGGTCATTTCCTGCGACCAAAACAAGCCACTAATGATGACGTCAATGCCAATCGATGAGACGTAATAACGGCTGCTGTCGTCGTGTTTCTGCTGATGCGATATTCTCACGTGATTTGGCCAGTTCTTGACCAGGGTTATTATATATTATCACTGTGAGGATGCGAAAAGATATTACTGCGCACGAAACAGATACACACGCACGAACACACTCACGCGCTTAGGTACAATCACCTGCACATACGCAACACGCTCATGGTCACACACACACACAAACGCGCGCGGTCGCACTCATGCACACACACACACACACACACACGCACGCACGCACGCACACGCGCGTACACACACGCATACACACACACATGCACATGCACACAAACACCACACACACAACACAACACACACACACACACACACACCACACACACACACATCACATAATGTTTTGAAAAGACGTAAAATCCAACCACTCCAATGTGTACAGAACTCTGCAGCCGTCTCATTTGCAAATCTCTAGGACCCAACCCTGCAGCCCTCTCCTGAAAAAGTTGCACTGGCTCCCGTTGAAGAAAGAATTAAATACAAATGTTGTTGTCTTTGCTTCATAGATTTTCACTGGCGATGCCCCTGCCTATCTTTCCGATCTCCTTCAAGTATATGTC
>CM031602.1:83007826-83010326 GCA_018398815.1 Conus ventricosus | reverse complement strand
TCTCTCTCTCTCTCTCTCTCTCTCTCTCTCTCTCTCCTCTCCCCTCTGAAGCCAAAGAATTCGCATAAATTAGTGCCCTTTTCTGCACTTTCGTAAACAACTGTGTAATTCGTCCATCCACTTCATCTTTGCATTACTAAGTGTTTATTTTCTATGTGTTTTTTTCCCCATCTAAATATTTGTTTTCAGCATTCAATATTCCTCTGATTGGCTTTATGACGAACAAATAGAATGAATATTGGACTCTCAGCAACTGAACGTTAGGGGTTGGTTGGTTTTAACTACAGGCTCTGAATGGCCTCGTTTCGAAATCTTTTGGGGTCAAGGACGTGAAGGTCACCTGCTTAGCGTAGTTTTGTTCGTTGTCCTGTGACTGTGTGACGTAGGCTCAAGCTGCATCCGGAAATCAGTGGCCGCAGGCTACGGGGCTGTGCTCATTATATGATCGCATGCAGTGTTCATTTCTTCACTCTTTGTTTTCGCTAAACCTACTGCGTTTGTGCGTCACGGGAGAGACCAGTGTAACAGCCCATTCTTACCCCCCCCCCCCCCTCTGGAACTTACCCCGGGGTAAGTCTGGGCTAGCCTGCTTTTACCCTGGGGTCATTCCAGGACTAGCTGGAACTTACCCCCCCCCCCTAGTTGGAACTGACCCCCCCCCCCCCAGTCATCTACAATGTACAAGGTACACAGGCACTCAGGAGACACTAATTAGCTGTAAAAATAGTTAAAATCTCTGATATACATTAAAGTGACCAATGGTCAGTGACACTGACCACTGGTTGTCTGCATTGCACAAGGTACACAAACACCATGAGACACTGATTAACTGTAATATAGTCGAAATATCTGATTTACGTCATAGTGACCAGCGGTCAGTGGCACTGACCACCAGTCGTCTGCATTGTACAAGGCACACAGGTACTCGGGAGACTATAATTTGCTGTGAAATAGTTAAAACCTCCATTTTACGTCATAATGACCAGTAGTCAGTGGCACTGACCACAAGTAATCTACATTGTACAAGGCACACAAGCACTCGGGAAACACTAATTAGCTGTTGAATAGTTAAAATCTCCGATTTACGTCATAGTGACCAGTGGTCAGTGGCACTGACCACTAGTCATCTGCATTATACAAGCTTAGGTACACACAGGTACTCAAGAGACTCTAAACCCCTGGGGCGTAAGTTCCAACTGGGGGGGGGGGGGGGGTAAGTTCTAGCTAGTCCTAGAATGACCCCGGGGTAAAAGCAGCTACCCAGACTTACCCCGGGGTAAGTTCCAGAGGGGGAGGGGGGGGGGGGGGGGAAGAACGGGCTGTTACACCGGCGTTGGGATTCTCTCTCTCTCTCTCTCTCTCTCCCTCTCTCTCTCTCTCTCTCTGTGTGCCTGTATGTCTGTCTGTCTCTCTCCATCTCTCAGTGTGTGTGTGTGTGTGTGTGTGTGTGTGTGTGTGTGTGTGTGTGTGTGTGGAGAGAGGAGAGAGAGAGAGAGAGAGAGAGAGAGAGAGAGAGAGAGAGAGGAGAGACAGACAGACACAGAGAGAGAGAAACGCATCTAAAGAGACTCACGCACACGTAGGCATGCATTCATGCGCTCGCGAGCGCACACACGCACAAACGCACGCACGCACCGACACACACAAGCACGCATGCAAGCGCGAACACACACACACAACACACACACACAACACACACACACACCACACACACACACACACTATATATATATATATATATTTATATATATATATATATATATATATATATATATATATATACAGAGAGAGAGGAAGAGAGAGAGAGAAGAGGAGAGAGAGAGAGATGTAGACATACAATGACAGTTCTTTTATTTTCATCGTATGGTTATGGCTGTTTTATGGCTCTTTCTACGGTTATGGCTGTTTATGGCTCTTTTACTGATGCATGGGTAAACCATTGACTTCCGGGAATAGGCCGGAGGACGTCCGGGAAAGACGGAGGACACTGGGAAAGACCAGAACCAAGGGCTCTGTGGGCTGGCTCCCCACTTTGCCTTAAACATGTGGCTACTAAGAATAAAAGGAAAAGATGCTCCCAGGATTCACCGAAAGGGGGAGAGAATGATGAATCCATCGGTGCTCAAACCAATCACGACTGCAATTCCCAAACGGACTATGAACATGGACCAAATGGAATATCCATGTGTCTGTGGAAAGCGTTTCGCTACCACCCGTGGCATGAAGATCCACAGGACAAAGATGGGATGTGTGAAGACTCATCTGAATGAGCAGCAGCGCACTGCATCAGCAGATAAGAACGTCGGAAGACCAAGGCCAGGATTTAAACCACAGTGCCAAGGACATCCACGCTGTTGGTTCGGATGAGGAATTTGCACAGGCCCTCGATGCCAGGCGCCTGAAACCAACCTGCCACGAGCAAGCGAAACTGAAGATTGGGAGAACTGATGCAAAAATCGTCCAAAGACGATGCTGATAGGAAAGCCCCGGAACACAACTA
>CM031602.1:83005379-83007726 GCA_018398815.1 Conus ventricosus | reverse complement strand
AAGCCGTAGCTAGTCTGACAGGACAGTAAGACGCCAACGGTAATAAAAGGGCATTATTCGTGACCCATAATGAACATGTCTACAAATTTTCAGAAAGATCGGCCAAGTACTTTCTGAGATATTCCATAAAGAAGAAAAACCGTTACAGCCGTTAATAACGACTATAACGAGGTAAACTAAAACATCGGGCATCATCCGTGACCCATAATGAACGTACCTGCTCATTTTTACAACGATCGGCCAAGTACTTTCTGAGATATTCCGTAAAGAAGAAAAACCGTTGCAGGCCGTTACAGCCGTTAGTAACGGCTATAGCGGTAAACTAAACATCGGGCATCATCCGTGGCCCATAATGAACATACCTACAAATTTTCAGAAAGAGCGGCCCAGTAGTTTTGTCTGGAGCGAGTGGAACACATTTTGACCACGGACACAGAGACAGACACACACAAAGACACACAGACAACATTTCTTCATTCCCATTCTAAAGTACTCCCTGTTCTATAAGAACTGGGAGTACAAAAAATGAAGCATTCTGAACCGCCCTGACTTCCACCAATATCGACCAGATCCTAGATCCGCCTTTTAATCCAGATCCTCACCACGGATCCGTACCAAACTCCAACAAATCTGGTTTTGAGTCAGAATCCATGTTGCTACCAAGTTTCGTCAAATTCGGTATAAACAACTCAAAACAACTCTCTTCAAAACATAATTTTTCTGCTCCTTCGCTGGTGTGTGTGTGTGTGCGTGTGTGTGTGTGTTTTGTGTGTGTGTGTGTGTGTGTGTGTGTGTGTGTGTGTGTGTGTGTGTGTGTGTGTGTGTGTGTGTGTGTGTGTGTGTGTGTGTTAGGGCTTATTGCTGTAAGCGCTTAGGGCTTTTGTTTAAGATTAAGCGCACTAAATGTTCCTTATTATTATTATTATTATTATATTAGTTTTTCGCGAAATCTTCCTGAATCCTCCACCAGAGCGTTTGATCCGGATTCGTTACGACGGATCCACACCCAAAATGTTAATGGGTTCGTCCTTGGGCCTGCCTACCATTTTTCCTGACAGGAATCGTTCTAATCAGTTCAGCTTTTTTTTTTTTGGCGTTACGTAGCGAAGAACAGACCAGACACATCAAGCCCCCCCCCCCCCCCCCCTGCTATAGACGAAGGGTTGTTAAAACAGGGCCCCCTCCTTGATGGTTGAAGGTTAAAAATGTCGGTATTGATTTGGGGGGGGGGGGGGGGCTGGCTGTTTTAGCGGAGGATGGCAGCAAAGGAGAACAAAGTGCTCCACAGGGCTGCAAGAGACATTGAGGGGCACGTTGAGAGCCACATTGAGTGCCACATTGAGGGGCACATTGAGGGCCACATTGAGGGGTACATTGAGGGCCACATTGAGGGGCACATTAAGGGCCACATTGATGGCCACATTGACAGCCACATTGAGGACCACGTTGAGAGCCACATTGAGGGCCACATTGAGGGCCACATTGAGGACCACATTGAGGGCCACATTGAGGACCACATTGAGGACCACATTGAGGGGCACATCGAGGGCCACATTGAGGGCCACATTAAGGGCCACATTCAGGGCCACATTCAGGGCCACATTGAGGACCACATTGAGGGCCATGTTGAGGACCACATTGAGGAGCACATTGGGAACCACACTTAGGACCACATTGAGAGCCACATTAAGGGCCACGTTAAAGAGCACATTGAGGGCCACATTGAGAGCCACATTGAGGGACACATTGAGGGACACATTGAGGGACACATTGAGTCCACATTGAGGGCCACATTGATGGCACATTAAGGGCCACACTGAGGGCCACATTTAAGGGTACATTGAGGGCCACATTGAGGGGCACATTAAGGGCCACACTGAGGGCCACATTTAGGGCCACATTGAGGACCACATTGAGAGCTACACTGAGGGGCACATTGAGGGTCACATTGAGAGCCACATTGAGGGCCACATTGACAGCCACATTGAGAGCCACATTGATAGCCACATTGAGGACCACATTGAGGACCACATTAAGGGCCACACTGAGGGCCACATTGAGGGCCACGTTGAGGGGCACATTGAGGAGCACATTGAGGGGCACGTTGAGGGCACATTGAGGGCCACATTGAGTCCACATTGAGGGCCACATTGAGAGCCACATTGAGGGGCACATTGAGAGCCGTATTGAGGGCCGTATTGAGGGCCACATTGAGAGCCACACTGAGAGCCACATTGATGGCCACATTGAGGGCCACGTTGAGGGCCACATTGAGAGCCACGTTGAGGGCCACATTGAGGGCCATATTGAGAGCCACGTTGAGGGCCACGTTGAGGGCCACGTTGAG
>CM031602.1:82997879-83000379 GCA_018398815.1 Conus ventricosus | reverse complement strand
TTTTCAAGGAAGTCGCTTAACTGTGACATTTTTCGTTGTTTCAGGGGGTAGTACACACAGATTACTTAGTAGATCATACAGCGACATTTTTTTTCCCCCCAAACTGCTCCACTCTTGCATTTTTCATGGTGAGTGCATCACTGTGCCAATTTTCGTTATATCAGTGGGTAGTCCATACAGATTATTTTATAGATAATACAGCGGACGTTTTTCGTCCCAATCTGCACAATTACATTTTTCATGGAGATTGCTCCATTGCGACATTTTGCGTCGTATCAGCGCTCGCTTGAGTCGACTTAGAGATTGCTCCATTGCGACATTTTGCGTCGTATCAGCGCTCGCTTGAGTCGACATTAGAGATTGCTCCATTGCGACATTTTGCGTCGTATCAGCGCTCGCTTGAGTCGACATTAGAGATTGCTCCATTGCGACATTTTGCGTCGTATCACGCTCGCTTGAGTCGACATTAGAGATTGCCCATTGCGACATTTTGCATCGTATCAGCGCTCGCTTGAGTCGACATCCTCAGTCCACTTAGCTGTGTATGGGTTAACCTGTTCTTCTTTAGAGGCGGGAGAAGGAAAAGCAGCAGAGAGGGTGGGGAGGATGCATACCTATCCTCCCACCTAGCTCGCTACACCCCACCCCCCCCCCCCCCCCCCCCCCCTCACCTACACAGGCCCCCTGTGAGCAGTGGAAATATTCAACATCTTGTTCCCCCAGCTGCTACCAGATTGGAGTGGGAGGCAGGGTGAGGGCGGGGAGGGGGGGGGGGGAGGATAGCGAAGGCGGAGGGCGAGGGAGGAGGAGAGGAGGAGGGAGTGGAAACGCGTTCTTCTTTTACCAACACAATTGTAATCATTGTTAAAAATGGCACACATCGTCTTTGAGGAAGAAAAGGCGTAATAAAGGTAACGGTATACAAGAAGTGGTGATGACAAACTTAGACTTAGACTTAGATCTAGATGCGCGCGTGCGCGCGCGCGCGCACACACACACACACACACACACACACACACACACACACACACACACACACACACACACACACACCGACGCACGCACGCACGCACGCACGCACGCACGCCGCACGCACGCACACACACACACAACACACACACACACACACACACACACACACACACACACACACACACACACACACACGGGGCCCTGGTGGTACGGATCTATTACATCTGCCTCAAGACAGTTCTCTCTGTTGTCTTTTAAGTCGCACAGTCTTTGTGTGGCGCAGGGATCTGAACACACGATCCACAGGGACATTTCATACACAGTGCTGGGACAAATTCAGCAGGACTTTTCAGTGGCCATCCAGCAATCGACAGTGGCCAGTTCTGAGATGTTAGTTTGCTACTATCTCTAGAAATGATAATAATAATAATAATAATAATAATAATAATAATGAGGACAATTTTCTATAGCGCCCATCCTAACAACGTAGGCTACAGGGAGTTTTACAAGTTTTAATAATTCAACATTTAAAAAATATAAGCGAAACACACACACACACACACACACACACACAAAACACACACACACACACACACACACACACACACACACACTTCTGCGTTCACGAGTCATAAACATACACACACACGCACGCACGCACACAGCACACTCGCGCCGCGGCGCAGCGGGACACACACACACACACACACACACACACACACACACACACACACACACACACACACACACACACACTCACACACACACACACACACACACACACACACACACACACACACACACACACACACACACACTGGAACGGAATGTTGCATACATAAACACTATAATGACCGTGAACAGCTCATTTCTACACGAGCAAAGTGTGCAAGTGACAAGTAGTAATTTAGTAATATTTCAGGTGGTATCCTGCAACTGGCGTTTGAACAGATACGTCTTAAGTGCAGACTTGAAAGTCGGGAAGGAAGGGGCATGACGTAGATGGAAAAGTAGTGAATTCCAGAGTATTGCCGCAGAAAATGAGAATGCTCTAGAACTGTGCTGCTTTCGTGTCTATGAAGGAATTCGAAAACTTCGGTCATCAGAGGAAGAACGGAGGGCCTAGGGGACGTATAGGAAAATGTATTTCGAAGCGATCAGAAAGATAGGTAGGCGCTTCACCTGTTTCCGGTTATGATCATATTAATGATTCCCGCTTGATCATGTTAATGGTTCCTGTTTGATCATAATTACCCTATTGCCCCAGGAACAAGTGCATCAAACCATTAAGCATTAAGACGGGCGCATCTCTCTCTCTCTCTCTCTCTCTCTACTCTCTCTCTCTCTCTCTCATTCAAATTTGTGTAAGTTCGGAGCATTGGGAATCATGGTATTTGTTGTGTAGATTGCCTGTTTTGCATCGCTGTTAGATTCTTCTGATCTGTTCTATCTTCTTTTTCTGTCCTTTAATTTAAACTAAGATTTCTACAAATTTTCCCATTATGATATTCAGCATGTTTCTTCTTTC
>CM031602.1:82990379-82992879 GCA_018398815.1 Conus ventricosus | reverse complement strand
AGAAGCCTTTCACTAGCTGCCTGAGGAACCATCGTAATCCCCTTCAAAGGCACATTTATTTGTATTGCCTGCTCCTAGGCCTTTCGTCACGCTGGATCAGACTCATCAGGAGACAACGGCTGATTGTGTCTGTGCTCTTGGTGTCAAATAGAGACACACCACAGTCCATAATTCTGTGGTGTTCTCACCACCAAGGGTTCAAAAAAGAATCCAACAGCACCCCCAAAGCAGCCAGCGAAGGGTAGTAAAATGGAACAAAACAAAAGTGTGGGAGAAGGAAAAAAGTTGCTGAAAAACTAAAAGCGTTATTCAAACAGTATAAAATGTAGGGGACAATCTTTGAGCCTCTGCTTGAGGATCCATTCAAGGATGCAAGGGAGATGAAAAGATATGGAACAGTGTGAGTGGTCAGCTCTGCTGTTCAATAACCCAAGCATTGTGAGTGGCTAAGAATTGTACAGAACAACCTTTGCTTGGATCTCCTAAGAGATGCAATCTCCCACTGATTGACCAAACAATATCATGCGAACAATTAAGCAGTGGGAGAAAACAAGTGCAGGTTAACAATTCTTCAGTCGTTATAGTAATGACTTGGCAAAGATTTGAACTTATTTAAAAAAAAAAAATGAAGATGAAGAAATTGGGGTGAATATATTATAAATATGAGAAGCTTTCACTAGCTGCCTGAGGGAACCATCGTAATCCCCTTCGAAGGCATATTTATTTGTATTGCCTGCTCCTAGGCACTGACAAAATACACACACATGCTTTCCCACAATAAACGCTCAGATTCATAGTTTATGCACATTTTTGCTCATATACTTAAACGACGCATAGATCTGGTCGCGATGTAAGGGCAGTTAGGCTGGGATTCATGTTGTCGAACCGATAATAGACTAAAAGCCCTGCTACGAAGTTGTGTGGTGTGTGTGTGTGAGTGTGTGTGTGTGTGTGTGTTTTTGGCAACGAACAGGTTCGTATCTCCAAAGAACGCGTCATAGACCTGGCCCCTGGCAGGCTGTTTTGTGGTCACACGACCATGGTCGATTTTCTAAACGAACAACCGTGGTCGATGCACCGCGGTTACCGGGGCGATGTACACTTAAACCCACACTGTGAAACAGGCGGAAATTAAAACAAAAGAAAAAATACTGTTCCGCAGAAGAAAAGAGACAAATTTCAAGACAATAATTTCTCTTTCCTTTATGTGGAATAGTAATTTTTCTTGTAACGATGTTGAAACAGTTGGAACCGCGTAAGTACTAAAACCGTTTGCAACCGTTTGGGCCTGTTCATACTTACTTGCTGGATAGCAGAGTGCCGACACTCCCATGACTGGCCAGATCGACCCGTGAAAGTACGTCTGGAATGCCGTGGAAACGCCAGCACCGGTTTCATTCAGAAGATGGGATGCCAAATGCACACCCTCCTGTTGCGTTGTTTCGTGACGTGGAGTCGTTTCAAAGAGAAGAACGCAGACAAAGCTGCCATGTCCTCACATGCACATGCAAAGTTCACAAAGGCGACTGTAGGCGTTTTTTAGTTTCTTATAAATGGTTTGGTCTGCCCAAATTTGAACAAGACGCAAAGCATCGGGCATCATCCGTGACCCATAATGAACAAAACGTTCAAATGTTCAAAAGATCTGCCCAGCAGTTTTGTCTAGAGCGAGTGGAACACATTTTGACCACGGACAGACAGACAGACAGACAGACACACACACACACACACACACACACACACACACACACACACACACACACACACACACACACACGCACGCACGCACGCACGCACGCACGCACGAACGCACGCACGCAAAGCACGCACGCACGCACGCACGCACGCACGCACACACAAAACAACACACACACACACACACACCACACAGAGCATTTCTTCGTTCCCATTGTAAAGTACTCCCTGTTCTATCAGGGAACTGGGAGTAGCAGGGGTTTTTCTTTGCTCTAGGTAGCAGCCATTACGTCTAGAAGTAGCACGTGACAAATGTACAAATTTGCTAGAAAACCAGTCGATGGCCACAGGAAAGTGAATTCTAGACAAATTTCAGACATGTAGCACTAACTTGTTTTCTTTTCTTTCTTTATTTATTTTCTTCATATATCTGTGATTAACTTGTTCTTGTTCAGCCATTTCTTTGTTAAGGCCTAGATGCTAAACGATGTCTCTAATGTCCATCTCTCTCCTCTCTCTCCTCCCTCTCTCTCTCCTCTCTCTCTCTCTCTTCTCTCTCTCTCTCTCTCTCTTCGTTGTGTGTGTGTGTGTGTGTGTGTGTGTGGTGTGTTGTGTGTGATTGTGTGTGTGTGTGTGTGTGAGTGGAAAAACTCGAATTTGTTAACATCTACAAATCACTGCGTGTTCGTTTTGTTTTCCCAATTGCTTTGACATTTTCATATGACATTGGATTACAACGCCCCCCCCCCCCCCCTCCTCTCTCTCTCTCTCCTCTCTCTCTCTCTCTCTCTCTCTCTCCTCTTCT
>CM031602.1:82975044-82980044 GCA_018398815.1 Conus ventricosus | reverse complement strand
GCAGGAGCAGCAATAGCAGCAGCAGGAGCAGCAATGGCGGGGCTGGCAGCAGCAGCAGCGGCAGAAAGAGTAATAAATGAAGAAACGGTGAGTGCCGGTCCTGGCAGAATTAAGATAAAGAGAGCAAGATTTTAAAAAATGTCGGTACTATTAGAACAGCGAGAAGTAGAGAAGTTGTGTTCTTTTCTCTAGAGATATCTGTGCCTAAAAACAAAAATTGTTTGTCGCAGAAGTCAGTTATTATACCAGTAGCAGCAACAGTAGCTGTCAGTGTTAGTAGCAGCAGTAGCAGTAGTAGCAGCGGTAATTGCTACAGCACTTAGAAGCCGAGCTGCGAAAGAAGCCTGACACCCGCCATCAATCTGGCTGCAAACCAAAAATATAATGTGCCAAGACCTTGCTGAAGAAGTCGAGCATTTACAGACAGGCAGAATTAAATTGCTTTGATTTTCTTTTTTTAATTGTATCTGAATGTTGAACCTCCTTCCTTCCTTTCATGTGTTCATAAATTTTACATGCCAGCTGGTCCCAAGCAGACAGATTAAAATGAAAGGAATGGATATTTGGGGGGGGAAACCCACCTGGCACAAAGACAGGGTCACGGATGAGTGCGAAGGCCTGAAACGTGACGTAAGGTAAGAGGTAGCTCGTGTGTTTCTAGATTATGAATGATGTCATCGGTAAAAATCCCTAAAAGCAAGTGACATCATTGGGGGTGGTGGTGGTGGGATGGGGTAGGGTATTCATTTGATCTGTCATCAATCTAATATCAGTTTCTGGCTTGAAATGCTGACATGAATCACGAAGTGATTTGGGGGCAAAATTCCAATGGGCGTGCGGCCTTTACCGACTCTGCATCTCTACCACTTCTTTCTGGATCTTATCCACTGGCGACTTGGTGGCCATACACCTCTACGTGTATGGCCCCACACCACTAGCTACACCACTTCCTGTGCGTTGGTCGGAATTGTCTGGTCGGTGCTCGTTCTTTATACTGCAGTGCCAGAATGTCTGGCAATGTGTGCCACGCTATACTGACTGCGCAGTCTTTGTCTTTCTCTCTGTGTCACAGTTCTCTCAGCGTGCTGTACCTGCACTGCTGTTTCTCGCCATTCTAGTGAACTGGTCGATAGTGATGTTGTTAGGCTGCTGACGCCGCCTATCCTGGTTCCTCTCTCTCTGTCTCTGTCTCTGCTGTCTGTCTGTCTGTCTGTCTGTCTGTCTCTCTCTCTCTCTCTCTCTCTCTCCTCTCTCTCTCTCTCTCTCTCTCTGTGCGTGTGTGTTTGCGTGCGTGCGTGCGTGCGTGCATGCTGTGTGTGTGTGTGTGTGTGTTGTGTGTGTGTGTGTGTGTGTGTGTGTGTGTGTGTGTTCATGACTTCTAGTCCAACCGCCCACACAAGGTCGTTATATCAGGGTTATTATCAGGGAAAAAACCCTGAAGGGTCGAAGAGTTCTGTAACGGAAAGAAAAATATCATGCTCACGTATTGATATACAGGAAGTCATATAAAAGTAGCTCAACTGTTGACATCATTCTGACACGGGAGACTATGCAATGCTGAGTGTGTTAGTTACCGGTGATCACCCTTTGATTTTTTGTTTTGTTTGTTTGTTTGTTTGTTTTTAAGCAAAAAAAAGTCGACAAAAAAGAAAAATGTTAGTATAAAAATTATAATAAAAAAGGGCCTCTGCTGAAGATATGTGAAAAAAGGATGGCTATTTTTAAAAAATCCCCATAATCTAGCCCAAAAAAATTTGCTATGACGTTTTTTGGCGGGGCTAAAAATCTTTAAAACGGGGGGAAAAAAAAATTTTTTTTTAACCAAAGACGGCAAGGGAAACCCACGGAGGGGAAAATAAGTATGTTCAGACATTGGGGAAAGAAAAAAAAAGTTAAAAGGGTTTAAAATTTAAGTGTGAACTTTTTCCATTTTCAATTGACGGTTAAACAGTGGCTTTTTGGAGATTCGTCGTGTCCTTAATAAAATCATGGAAGGAAAAAGTCCAACCCCTCTTTTTTCCACCGCTTGACCTTCTCAAAACTGAACCAAGTACCCATTTACTGCTTTGGGTGAGCGCGCAGATTTGTGTCGAAGCCCTCCGTAGGAACCCCTTTTGGCCAAACCCGGTTTTAATCGGGTGATGGTGAGACGGGAAAAAAAAAAGGGGGTCAGTACCCAACCCCCTGAAAATGGGGTTTATTTAACCCAATTCATAAATACCCTGACTGTAGAAAAGAGAGAGAGGGGGGCACTGAAAATGGGTGGCTTTGTGAACGTTTTCCTCGGAAAAAGTCTGAAAATGTGGGTTTTCTTTCACTTTCCCAAACCCCTTTTGCTCGCTTTTCCTTTTTTAAAGTACTTTGGGGTGTGAGGGAGAAAGAAAAAGTTATTTTTTTCCTTATAGGAAATAAAAATACGTAACTTTTTCAGGATAAAATTCAAAAGAAAAATCAGTTTATTCGTACTTAATGAAAAGCGTGGCTATTCAGTCACACCGATAAAACCATTCTTTTAAACTAAAATTACCCCCTTTTATGATCCAAATCTGTAAAAACCCCACGCGACCCCAACATTCCATCCCCTCTCTCTCTCTAAATATCTTTTTATAAAAAAGAACACAGTACTTACAACAATGTTTCGTATCACATCCCCGGTCTTTTCCCAAAGTTTATTTCAGTTACCATGTATCAAACAACCATCAGGGAAATCACGCTGATTTGGAGGAAGAAAAGCAGTTTCATACTTGTTTTGAAAAGACCCCACCCGGGGGGGAAAAAAAAAAGGAGAGAGAAGCTTTCCCTGCGCAAGGGGTGTATTGTATTTGCGAGATAAAGAGAGAAGGAAAAAAAAATAAAAGGAAAAAAAGTGAAAAAAGACGAGGGGGGGGGAAAAAGGGGAAAAAAGAAAAGAAATGGGGAAAAGGGAAAGGATTCGGGGGGGAAGGGAGGGAGGGGGGGGGGGGGGGGTGGGGGGGGGGGGGGGGTGGGGGGGGGGGGGGGGGGGGGGGGGGGGGGGGGGGGGGGGGGGGGGGGGGGGGGGGGGGGGAGAGGGGGGGAGAGGGGCGATTTGAAGGCCGCCCAAGAAAAAGTAAACGGCGTTTTTTTCCCTTTTAAAGGGGGGGCATCAGAAGAGGTCTGATGCACACGGTTTTGAATAAAGGGGCGCCAACGCACGTGCGCGGGAAATAAAACGGTTTGGCGGTTTGAAAAACAAAATTAAACAGGCCACGCTGCCTCTTCTTTCTTTCTTTCCCTTTTTTTTCGTCTTTTTTTCGAAATTTTTGCAGACCTCAGCAAACCTATAGCGCTTTAGGGGTGGCGGCGATCAAATCCAAACGACAGAAAAAAAGAGGTTCCCGCCAAACCTTGAAGGGGAAACCGCGGCCCCAAAAGACTATTTCTCGTTTTTTTCTGCCCATTTTCACATGAGAGGGGGTGATTTTTCCCCTCATTAAAAAAGGGGGTGACTAATTTTTAAATCCCGAACACGATAATTAATATTGTGAAAACAGATAACTATTTAAAATGAAAAGAGGGCATTGCCGCGCAAAAAATTTATTTTTTTTTGTTGGGAAAATTTAAATTTTTTTTTCAAAATATTCTTCACTTTAAAAAAAAAAAAAAATTTGGGGTGATAATTCGTTTTTGTCACGTGAAAATTTTTTAAAGTCGAAAGGTTATGTTTGATGAAAATAGTTTTTCTATGACGTAAACATGGGGAAATTTTTTATGGAAATAAAAATGCATTTCGTTCTCACATGCAAAAAGCAGTTATCATTCTTTATATAAATTTTTATTCAACCCGGGGAAAAAGGTTTAAAATGGGGTTTGGGGAAACTAGTATACTTCCACAAACCCTCTCTCTCCCCTTTGCAACCCCCCCCCCCCACCCCCCCCCCCCCCCCCAAAACCCCCCCCCCCCTTCCCCCCTTCTCCCCCCCAATTTTTGACTTTTTGGTTTCCCCCCACCAACGAAATCCTTCCCCCCCCACCCCCCCCCCCTCCTTTCCTTCACCGGGTTTTTCCCCCTTTTCCCCCTTTGACCAAAATTAAATTTTTTTTTTGGTTGGTGGTTTTACCTAATTCCGTTCATTGATAATTTTTTGAAAGTTACTGTATTTTGAAAAGTTTTCTCTCTCTCTCCCCCCTCCCCCCTCTCTCCCCTCTCTCTCTCTCTTCTTGTTCTCTTCCCTGTCCCCTCTCTCTCTCTCTCCCTCCTCTTTCTCTCTCCCCTCTCTCTCTCTCTCCTCTCTTTCTCTGTAGGGAGAGGGGGTGCGCGTTCGAAGATGCTTGCCCCCGCGTGGGCGTGGAGCGCGGTACCTACCATGTGGGTGGGGGGGTGGGGTGGGGGTGTGTTGGGGGGTGTGTGTGGTTTTTGTTTGTGTGTGTCTGTCTGTGTGTCTGTTGTTCCCGTGTGTCTGTCTATTGTGTGTGTGTGTGTGTTGTGTGTTGTGTGTGTGTGGTGTGGTTGTGTGTGTGTGTCTTTTCTGTCTGTTGTGTGTCTGTCTATCCGTGGGGGGTGTGTGTGTGTGTTGTGTGCCAGAGCGTAGGGGGGTGAAATTTTGGAACAGCCCGGCTGGCGGGGGAGTCATCTTTATTAGTGAACCACACAAATTTCGGTTTGGGGCCTGTAGCTGAACTTCAAAACCTTTTAATGGAACTTTTTAACGCGGAATGGGGATTGCCCCCGTTAATCAAAAAGGGTTGCCCCGCCCCAAAAAACCCTTTAAGGGGGCAACAGATTTCTCTGGCGGGGCCAAAAAAAAAAAAAAAAAAAAAAAAAAAAAAAATCCGGGGGCTATGGCTCTTTCCGTGTTGTTAGGGCGTCAACATTAATTTGTACGGCGTAATTCTTATCTAGTGTTGATGGTGTTTTCTCTCTCTCTCTCCTCTCTCTCTCTCTCCTCTCTCTCTCCTCTCTCTCTCTCTCTCTCTCTCTCTCTCTCTCTCTCTTCTCTCTCTCTCTGTGTGTGGTGTGTGTGTGTGTGTGTGTGTGTGTG
>CM031602.1:82950044-82970044 GCA_018398815.1 Conus ventricosus | reverse complement strand
GTCATAACAGATAGATGGCACAGAATAAATTACGCAAGATTTAGGTTGAGAACTTTAGGTTTTAATGCAAACAAAAGATGGTTTGAATGTGAAACATCCACAGAATCTCCTTGTCCTGCATGTAGGCACATTATTGATGACGAAGAACACTTTCTGTTCCACTGTACTGCTTATAACGAAGTGCGGACAAATTGTTCACTTTTCCAGTTAGATATAGCGAAAAGACAAAATGTTGCAGTCGTGTTATCATCAGATGATGAACTTGTAATTAAATCAGTTGCGAAATTCATCGCAGAAGCATTGAAAATTAGACAGATGGAGGATAGGGAAATTTAAAATCTGCATTATAAGAGATATCTGAATGAATATTATCATTCATCGCAAGTGGAAGAGATCAGTAAGATACATTGTCATCATTTGAACGAGTGGATGGTCGAGTTAGTCTTTTTTTTTTTTTTTTTTTTCCTAATCGCATTACTCCTGTGCGTGAGGACATAAGTAAATGTTATGAATATATTTGTTTTTAACCTTTGATTTGGTGCACCTTAGGAATGAATGTGTACTATTTGTTTGCAGGAAAGGAAGAGGGAAATGTTATTGTTCTGTTACCTCTCCCCCCTTGTCAAAAGACCTGTTTGGTAATGACAATAAAATATCAAAGTGTCAAAGTGTCAAAAGTCTCTCTCTCTCTCTCTCTCTCTCTCTCTCTCTCTCTCTCTCTCTCTCTCTCTCTCTCTCTCTCTCTCTTCTTGTGTGTGTGTGTGTGTGTGTGTGTGTGTGTGTGTGTGTGTGTGTGTGTGGTGTGTGTGTGTGTGTGTGTGTGTGTGTGTGTGTGTGTGTGTGTGTGTGTGGTTGGGTGGGGGATGGTATCATTCATTGTCCTGTCGCACATTAAATTCCTAGAAGAGAACTGGGCACCACCCTCATTAAGTTGATCTGAGGGAAGTGAAGATAATGATGCTTCTGGCGCCAGCGAGCATCAGAGCCGTGATTAATCATTTAAAAATGGAATGTGTGTGTGTGTGTGTGTGTGTGTGTGTGTGTGTGTGTGTGTGTGTGTGTGTGTGTGTGTGTGTGTGTGTGTGTAGTGTGTGTGTGTGTGTGTGTGTGTGTGTGTGTGTGTGTGTGCGTGCGCGCGCGCGCCGCGTGTGTGTTGTGGTGTGTGTGTGGTGTGTGTGTGTGTGTGTGTGTGTGAGTTCATTTTAGGCATGACCAAGATAACTTGAACGTCCTGGAAGTAGATACATGGTGGTGCGTCAAGTGGAGCTATATTGGAAAGAACCATTGAGTCCCCTCGGAATTAAACTTAAAGAGGGGGAAAGGGGAGTTATTATTGCTGCGCAAGAGAACCGGTGACAGATATACTGGACATTGGGGACCGGTATATCTCCAGCTTGGTACAGTGGCCGGATTCGTAAAATCTGATGATCACCGGGGTTTGGGTTCGAAGCTCCGCTCGTATTCCAGTACAGGGGGATTTTCCTCTCGCGTAACATTTGGTTCTGACTCCAGTTCCGGAAGAAGTCCCTCGATATGAGACTATAAACCGATATTTCGGTTGTGAACGCGACGCGTACCTTACACACACTCGTAAAACCCCTATACCAACTCCGGAAAAGAAAACTAGTTTCTGATCGTTGGTGTGAAGACACGTAAACAATATCACATGCGCCGAAAGGAATAAGGAAAACGTGAGTGACTGGTATTAGACTGAATGACCCACAGAACGCCGAACTGAATGAGCGCCAGCAGCAGTTTTCTTCAGTTGGCTTCTACCCAGGAAGGCAGCCCATGAAGAAACGGAAAAAAAAAAAAAGCGAGGATTGTACACTCGTCCTACTTGGTCTCTAACCGGAGACATGCTATGAAGTACTACTAAATACGAATAATGTAAAATTCTTAGTTTCAACCTCTAGTGAAACAGCCAATGCGGAAGTCAAATTAACCATTAAGATTGTGGGTATTCCAAGTTTTTGTAGTACTATCCCTCTGTCCCTGGAGGATCTCCTGCTAGAGAGTCTCTCCCTTTATTTCTAACGAGCAGGATTTTGTGGTTCTGATTTGGATGAGAATCCGACGAGTCGTTGGGCTGGATGATGAACATCCAACCCTGAAGATGTCTTAAAAAGCTGGTTGTTAATTTCGATGTCTTTATGCGAGAAAGAGGAACCGATGTGAATTAGGGCACGTGCCGTTTCTCTCATCGCTGGAGAGTGATTCCGCAAGGAAGTACCTGCGGGGGGGGAAAACAAAAAAACAACCCCTAGCCAAAAAATTAAACACCCATATACGTAAATAATTGATCTCTTGGTATACGTTTATTGCCAATATCTTTTGTGCATTTGCAATTTGCATGTAATGCATTACTAGGGCAGTATCATCTCCCTTGAGCATTTTGAAATTTTACACGCAAATAGGCTATTTACGAAAAGTATGTGAACTTTATACATCGTTTCTCAATCGTGACAGGGAAAAAAAGCAAATTCGTGACAACAACATTCCCTGAGAAGTGGGAAAGTATGACGGGCGTATGATATGCATGTGTGTGCGTGAGTGCGAAGATACCATTGGTGTTGTAAAGATTGACATAACTTCAGCAAATTTACTTAAGAAGTACCATCAACAGCTTGCCCCAATCTAGCCAATCCGTGTTGGCAAAATATATCGTTTACCTATCGCTGACAATGATTTGTACAAACCATCATAAGCTGACACCTGCCGCCGCTTCATCTCACCTGTATGAATTATAACACATACTCCTTACACACACACTCACACACACACACACACACTCTCTCTCTCTCTCTCTCTCTCTCTCATCTCTCTCCCTCTCAATATACTGCGCCGCGCAACGCAGCACGCACGCACGCGCGCGCACACACACACACACACTCACACACACACACACACACCACACACCACACACACATTAGATAGATAGATAATGAGATTATCTCAGGCATGCACACACACCCACACACACACACACACACACCACACACACACACACACACATACCACACACACACACACACTGTCAACCTCGGGGTAAGTCAGTGAGGAAGGACTAGCGCACAAGCACCAAACACACTACACACTTGCTTACAATCTCATTCATATATCATCATTCGTCACAACAAAACCACTATAAAGACTATAACTTAACTACCATAATCATGGAAAGAAACATCAATGCATATGATCAAAAACAAAATAAAACATTCTCCCACTTACCTTGACTTTCACAAAACCTTTAACTAAATCATCATTAACTAACCCGGGTATAAATAATTTCAACTTACCTGGCCAGGTGATCTTAAACTATTCACGAATCACTGTCTTTCCTTTTCTTCTTTATTATCTTTTTCTTTTTCACTTGTCACTTTCACAAACAACAGTCCCAACGACACAACTGCTGCACTTTCAGGTTGGACTGCTGGCACTGTCAGGTTGGACTGCTGGCACTGGTCAGGTTAGACGAACCGCAGGCCCGTTGGTCAGGTTGGACAGCTGATGAAAGTGGCCTGCCATGTAACATGTCGACCCCGGTTCGAAATGAACAGTTGACTACCAAACAACGGATCTGTTACTCCCATCTTTCTTCTGCATAAACGCATTGCACTATCTCTCTCTCAACGCTTTGCCTATCTCTCCTCTCTCTCTACTTCTAGTCTGCACAAATCAAATGGACAGGTTGCTTTTTCTTTCCTTTACTTTAATCTTTTTTTTCTTCATCAGTTAGCAACTCACTCTCTCAACATCCACTCCATCGCCTTCCCTTTGTTCCCCTGCAGACTCTATCTAGTGCTACTGCTTCAAACACGTACACATTCACTCCCTCAACTCGCTGCTCTTCACATCGACAGACCTACACCCAGAACCATCTCCGCTCTGTCTGTTTTTCGGTCTCTGGTTCTTTTCACCCCTCTCGTTCCCTTCTCCTCACATTTTTTTTATTCTCATCCTATGTGTCTGTCCACACTCGACCCTGAGGTCTGCCCTGACAGTATCGGACCTAGTGGGAGTGAAGGGAGAGACTGACCTCACACGCTCCGCAAGAGACCACACACTAAAGAACGATACAACACCCCATTTATAACACACCAGCAAAATAAACCAATCCAACACACCGCACCATCACGATACAATAAGCACTCCAACGCACACAACATGCACAATCACGAACAAGCACTCCAACGCACACAACATCACAATCACGATCAAGCACTCCAAACGCACAAAACATGCCCAATCACAATTCAAGCACTCCCGCACCCACAACATGCACGATTATAAAATAAGTATTTCGCCATACGAACGCACATGATCACACTTACACATTCCACACATTTGACAAATACACAAATATAAGAAAGATTCCAGCATTGACCCTTCTTAACACCATGAGTGCGTGCCAACACCCCTAACCCCCTGTCGAGACTCTGGGAGCACCGCTGTCGCACTAGGTGCTCCGAGCGGGTTGGTTCTCGCAGGGAGTCGCTCAAGCCGACAACACCCTCGTAACAATTTCTACCAGCGGGCGGTGAAGAGCGTGTCCGGTGGGGGGGTGACGTAGCTGATCCTGGAGGTCCTGGACGGGGGTCCAGGCCGGCCAGACAAGACGGCGGCGTCACTACCAGCCCTCGTCTCGACTCAAGGCGTGGCCTCGATCAGACGTGTGGCACCAACCCGTCGTGTCTCAACCAAACGAGGGCCTCGACCATTCGTGGCACCATCCAGATCGTGCTCCAGGTGAAGCCCCCCGGGAGGGGGGGGGAGGACGTAGCTGGGAGGAGAGTCCGAAGAGGAGGAAAAGAAGAAAGAAGGAGGAAGGAAGAAGAAGAAGGGAACTGGAACCCTGCCGTCAGTACCGTCTGACCCTTGCTGTCAAGTCTTAGCCACTCGCATGATGGGCGAGGGGAATTGTATTCAAAGCACACAGTAAATCCATTGAATTAAGTCTTCTCCCACGATGCAGGTAAAAGACTTCATTAAATCAACAGTTATAAAACAAAAATGAATTATCTTCACCCTACTCTCACTCACGCATAACGTTTTCCTTCCTTCGGAAACAAATCAACACAGCGACCATCGCTTAATAACTGCCACCACAATTGCAAACAAAAATTCAATGGCACAAACTGTCACATTTTATAAACACATATCAAATAAACACAAATTTCCAACCACGCATCCGAACGACAAATCATGCGTACCACGCTCGTGAACATAAAACTCGATCTCCTTGCACAACACAAACAGACTTCTGGCCGAAGGATAAAAGTCCGGCGAAATGTGACAGGGCGGACGAGGCGAGACCAGCAAGATCCAACCCTAATCACCAAGGTTCTCTCCCTTCCCCACCGCTACCGCATCACCAGACACATAACAGAGAAAGAATTTGAAATAATTTAGAATGGCCAGGTTAAAGATGGAATTAACCAGAGAAAAGGTCTCACAACAATATTTCTCATTACAATTTCGAAAACAAAAGAAAATAGTGCAAAAGGCGAAACTAAGCCGGCTAACAACAACAAACCAAAACAAACAGAACCACGAAACTGATGCTTACCAGCTACCCGTGGGTGACCCCGAAGAGAGCTGGTCAAAGACTCTCTCTAAACACTCTAACCCTCTGTCCAGTCGAGAGGACAGAGGCGAAGATGCGGAGACAGAAGAAAAGATGTCCCTCTCCCTACAGGCCGACTGCAGGAATTGAAAGTACTGACTGTACTCTCGACGAAAAGGTAAAGAACAGGACTGGAGGCAGGCGCCCCCAGAGACATCATCCGCTCGAGTGAAGAGCTAACCTCCTTCATACAATGCGACCAACAGCCCATGCTGCTCACAGAGTGAGCATACATCAAAACTAAAAGAAACGACACGTGCGACCAGGTAAAAAGAACAGGGCGAAGCCGATGGAACAGAAATTTCGAGAGAAATGTACCGGCCACCCGTGAACTTGCAGGATGCATAGCACGGGCGGTGGAATTAGAGAGAGAGTAGAGAAAGAAAGCAAACCGAAGTGAGCTGAACAATACCAAGGTGCAACCGCACCACATCCACACTAGGAACGGGTACACGACGACAGCAACACAATAAACAAATAAAGTAATTCCGCCACCCTAGGTGGGTCGAACGTCGGTAGGCCTCGTGACAAACTCGTGACAAACCCCCTTCTAAAAGCATCTGTTTCTCATGAGATACAGTGCCCTTTGAACCTTGTCCGCATTTGCAACCTCCACAACAATGGGACCGAACCCAACACTCAGTATCGACAGAGTACGATGAATCCAATAACAACATTCCAATATAGAATCACACGTGGAAATACATAATACTACATTATCAAACAATTAAGCCAAAACCTTCCAACCATGAAAGTAACAATCCGAACCATTGGTGAAGCACTTACGGTTAACCACACTAATGGACAACTGTTACACTACACCTGATACAGAACCAAAAATGATATAACCCGTGGTAAGGGGTAGTGTCACCTCTGACTGATTTTCCAATATGCTAACTACGGAGCTCGCTCAGATAGTCACATCCGGTATTACAGGAACCCTTGATATGACGGAAAGGTGAACGCATGACACAGCAGCTCAACTGCCTAACTCATGAGTCGAATGACTGACTGGCCGATCCGTCCCAGGTAACTGGAGAGGATGATAAGATCGCTCTCCATACAAACTCGGCGAACTTCTTCTTGGGCACGCCAGTGCGCGCCCAAATCTGCCTGAGAGATTTAGCAACAGTAGGGGCATGATAGTCCTAAGCGGGACAGCCCTCTGGGTATCGACTCGCAGAATTCTAACCACTACCGAAGTGTAGCGGTGACCACGATCGATGGAGGATTAATGGTCCACCAGGTCAACCCCAACAATTGCTGAATGCCTCCCAACCAGTGGCCTGAACCCAAGGGGAAACACGCTCAAAGCGACCCTTAGGCGTTTGTCCGCTGGCAGACATCGCAACTGCGGCAGTACTGCCCTAACCTGTAGTATCATCCCTGGCCAAAATAAATTCTTGTCCTTACTCGCTCGATAGTTCCGCATGAGCCCATATGAACCAGCCAAGGGGAATCGTGGCCTGCCGAGAACAGACCTCTCAGGCTTTGGGAACCACAAGCTTGCTTGGCCATAAAAACCTATCTGCCTGGGTGAAAACTCCTAAAAAGGATCCCCTGTGAGCTTGAAGCTCACCTTGGCGAGTCGGGGCCGACTGAGCGGACGATCCACAAGTTGTCGTAGGGCGTTGGGACCATCCAAGTCCCCTGGCCTGAAGACGGATAATGCTAGCATGATCGGCCCTTGCCAAACCTCGTCAGAGATCGCTGAAGAACGGACCGCCAATTCCTGTTCCTGCTTCTAAGCTTTGGCGCGTGTGGTGCACCCACACATGGGCCCTGAACGGGCAAATCCGTAGACACGGGCAGACTGCGTCCATCTGCGAATGTGATATTATTCCCAATATAAGGGAATACGAGGTCGCTCCAACCGCTATGGCCCATACATTTCGCCACAGAAGTAGGGGGTGGAGATAAAACGTACTGAAGGGACGGGTGGAGTAAAAACCCAGCCTCCAACCCGCACACATCATAACTAGTGCCCCGCCGGCCTCAGGGGAAACCAAATCCTATCACAAAGAACGTTGATGCTCCCCGAATCCCTGATGGTGTCGACCAAGGAGGAAACCAACAACAGAGAAGAACACTGGGCACACTGAATCCACCAAACTGTGATGGAACCGCACGTTAGCCGAGGCACGAGATGCTGGAAAGGACTAGAGCCCCATGACTACCACGCCTTTAGGACAATCTTATCCTAATGAGCCAGGACGACCCCTCAAGAAAACACAGTCGGGGGCGCTGAAAATCCCCGAAGAACTGCCTGTCCTTGTTCACTTCCCACTATCAGTTTGTGCACTTAATTGCTACAATCCAGTGGATGCTTCCTCCTCCGTATCTGGGCGAATCCCCATAAGCCCTGCGAAGCTCGCAAACACCTAAGCTGTGTGAATCGCAGCCGCGAAAATCCTGAGGTGCTGTCTCGCCTATCCGAATCCTCAACTCTGGGGACACAGTGTAGGTGAGCTGTTCAATGAGGATCAGATCCCTCCACTTCCAACTACTTAGGCTAACTGACGCGCAGTACCACCTAGCGTTTTTTGCCAGCCTATCACAAACTGCAGAAGTCTCGTCATTATTCTTCTTCATGGACCTAAACTTCCTCCTCTAAGTCTCTGGGGTAAGGTGGAAACGCTTACGCAGAGCCAACTGCAGTCTGCTTAAGACGCACCTTCATTTAGAGTGGCACACACTCCCTTGCAGCACCAGATAATCCAGAAAAAATGCATAAGGCCTTTAGTTCCTCAACAATAGATATGAAAAAAGCAACTTTGTCAAAATGCTCTAGGATCAAATCAAATGTCCACACTATCTGAACTCTGGAACTTTAAACTTTGTGCCTTCTAACCCTATCAACCTCCTGGTGATTACCCCCCTTGATTACATAAGCGGGAGACCTGCAAAGAAACAGTTCCATCTCTTCCCTACGCAAGCCTCCATCCTGTCAAGTTCTACCCACGGAAGGGCTTCCTGCCTGGCAGCCTCTTCCCTACGCCGATCCTCCTGACAGGCAGCCTCCTTTCCCTGCGCTGAGCACCTCTTCCCTATCAAAATAGCCTCCTCCTACGCAGAATCTCCTTGTCTGACAGACTGCCATCTCTGCGCAGAGCCTCTATCCAATCCAACTCCTCCCTACGCAGAGTTTTCCTGCCAGGGGAGCATCCTCATCCCTAACGCTGCCTTGCCTCTTCCTACGTCTTTCCCTACTAAGGGCTTCCTGCCATCAGCCTCTTCCCTACGTAAGCTTCCTCCTACAGCCTCTTCACTACGCTGCCGCACCAGAAACCATAAGGAACAGAGGTGATATCCAGAGCGGGGTCACCACTCCCGACACGGGAGGATGACCCGTCCTGACCCGTCCCTTGGGTCTCGACATTCCCATAAGGAAAGTCCTCTGGGTCATGCCCATACGAGGGGAGCTGGAGAGGATAATGTTTCGTCTCTGCGACTCAACAGAAGCCCACATTTCTTCGCTAGCTCTGGCGCCTCCGAGCGAGCGAAGTGCCAGTCGTGGTCCAACAGGGAACCCCCCAGCGAAGAGGTAGAAAAAGTAACCACTGGACACCTCTACAGCACTGGAATAGGTAAAAGTTACCGTAGCGAGGTACAGGTACTAAAAGTAGGGACTACAGTAACATTTTGAATACCCTTCTTCTTTCGACGCACGCGTCGCCATACCACCAGCGCCGGACGTCGCATGACAACAAAATCCTACAGTTTTCCAAATACAGGGAAAAACAATTCCACTAGAGAAATAAACACAAATATTTTATGGGGCGTGTGTATAGTGTGAGTATTGTGTGTGTGCAGTGTTAGGACCAAGCCGCAGCTCCCACTCAGGCAACACCGCGCCTCTACAGTACGAGCAACAGTGCGTTGGGGCTCACCGAAAAAAAAACAAATCAAAAACTACGTCCTGCTGCCCCCACTTCTGGCAACACCGCGCTCTACAGCACGAGCAACAGTGCGGTGGGGCTGGCCGAAAAAAAAAAAACAAAAAAAAAACTAGCAGACGAATCCGGAGAGAGAAAACACACACTAGCGCCGATACAACCCCCCTGTACTCAACAACCCTGTATAGAAAAACAAAAAAAAAAACAAGAACTATGGCTAAATACAAAACGGAATGGAAGACAGAACGGCACCAGAAGGGCAAGACCTTACGCCGTACCTGCCGGAGTACCCGGCGGAAGAGGCCTGGCGCGTCGACACCCTTGTCACACTCGACTCCTCGATCACAAACCGATGTTCCCTCAGGCCACAAAAAGACCCCTTCACACTAGAGTCAACCAGCCAACCACCCACGAACAAACACACAAACTGACTAAAATTTTAAATTTAGGGTAATAAACAATACAAAACAGACAAAACAAACAGTACTCTGCGAAACGAGAAAGACAGCCAAGAGCCCTTCACATCCCGGACGAGCCCCCACAATTGTCACGACCGAACCCCTGGAGGTCAGCCCTGACAGTATCGGTCAAGTGGGAGTGAAGGGAGTGAATGACCTCACACGCTCCGCAAAGAGACCACACAATAAAGATTACGATACAACACCCCAATTATTCCACCAGCAAAATAAACATTCCAACACACGCACCATGCACGATCACAATAAAGCACTCCAACGCACACAAACATGCACAATCTCGATCAAGCACTCCCCCCCCAACCCCCGCCCAACACCAAAAACCCCCCCAAGCCCCAAAACAAACACGATCAAGCACCCAACGCACACAACATGCACAATCACAATCAAGCACTCCCACCCACAACATGACACGAGTAAAAATAATATTTCGCCATACGAGACCACAGATCACACTACAGCATTCCAGCACATATGACAAATACACAATAATAAGGAAATATTTCCAGCATTGTCCCTTCTTAACACCATGAGTGCGTGCACACCCTACCCCTGTCGAGTCCTGCTGGAGCACCCTGTCGCACTTGTGCTCCCGACCGGTGGTTCTCGCGGGAGTCGCTCAAGCCGACAACCTCGACTTCCAACGCGGTGAAGAGCGTTCCCGGTGGGGGGGGGGGGACGTAGCATCGAGTTTACTGGAGTCCTGGGGTCCAGCCGGCCATCAAGACGGCGGGCGTACTCAACCAGCCCTTCGTCCCTCGACCAAGGCGTGGCCTCGAATCACGTGTGGCACCACCCGTCCGTGGTCACAACCAGAACGAGGCCTCGACCAAACGTGGCACCACATAATCGTGCTCCAGGTGAAGCCCCCGGAGGGGGGGGGGGAGGACGTAGCGGGAGGAGGTCGAAGAGGGGGGAAAAGAAGAAGGAAGGGAAGGGAAGAAGGAAAAGGGGACGGAACCCCCGTCTACCGTCTGACCTTTTGCTGTCAAGTCTTAGCCCACCCCATGAGGGGCGGGGGGAAGTGTATTAACGCCACATAAATCCTTTGAATTAAGTCTTCTAAAAACGACAGGAAAAAAGACTCTTAAATCAAGGTTATAAAACAAATTGAATTTTCTTCCCCTTCTCCACTCACGCTAACTTTTTCCTTTCCCTTTAAAAAAACAAATAAAACACAGCGACACGCTTAATAACTCCCACCAAAAATTGCAAACAAAAATTCAATGGCAAAATTTCCATTTTATAACACTTTAAAAAATAACAAAAAATTCCCAACCCGATCCGAACGACAAATTAAAAGCGTACGCACGCTGTGAACATAAAACCCGTTCTCCCTTGCACACAAAAACGACGGTGCCGAAGGATAAAATCCGGCGAATGTGACAGGGGGGGCGAGCGAGACCAAAATTCCAAACCCCTGAACACCGGGTTCCTCCCTCCCCACCAAACCCCCGCACCCCCAACACAAAACGGGAGAAAAAAAATTTTTTAAAATAATTTAGAATGGCCAGGTTAAAGATGGAAATTAAAACCAGAAAAAGGTCTCCACAAATTTTCTTACAATTTCGAAACAAAAGAAAATGTGCAAAAGGCAAGACTAAGCCCTAACAAAAAAAAACCAAAACAAACAGACCAAAACGATCTTCCCAGCTACCCGGGGTGCCCCCCGAAGAGGGGGGTCAAAGGATTTTCTCTCCCCCTCTTCCAGCGAGAGACGGGGCAAGATGGGGAACAGAAGAAATGATTTCCCTCTCCTACGGGCCCCTGCGGGAATTGAAATACTGGACTCCCGACAAAAGGTAAAGAACCAGCGGGAGCGGGGCCCCCCGAGACATTTTCCGCTCGAGTGAAAGGGCAAAACCTCCTCACAATGGCGACCAACATGCCAGCTGCGCAAGAGTGAAAAAACTTCAAACTAAAAGAAACAAAAGCACGTGCGACGGGTAAAAAACACAAGGCCGGGGACGAAAGTTCGAGAAAAGGTACCGGCCCCCCTGAACTTGCGGGAGAATAGCAGGGGGCGGGGAAATTTTAAGGGAGGAGAGAAAAGAAAAACCGAAGTTGAGTAAACTATACCAAGGTGCAAACCGACCCAAGCCACACAAGGGGACGGGTACACACGACAGAAACAAAAAAAAAAAATAAAAATTCCCCCCCCCTAGGTGGGTCGAACGTTGTAGGCCCGTAAAAAAAACTCGGACGTGCAAAGGGTGAGTCCTTTGGTCAGTTTTTTCCCCCGTATACTGATCGCCTCCCCTCCTTCCAGGGACGTAAAAAGTCAAAGCACTTACGGGCCTTTGATCTGTGGGGTCAAGGGGGCTTTTTAAATTTAAATTTAGCTTGTTTTACCCCACCCCAATCCCTTCCCCTTCCTCTTAAAAACCGGCGAGCTGGTTTTAAAAACTTCCACGGGCTCGAATTTTGGCTGTCTTATCTGACCCGGGCCCAAACCCCCCGCGGCCAGACCTTCGGACGTTGGTCAGCCTCTAGTCTGTCGGCCGTCTCCGCAAGAACTAAAAAAGCCTTTAATTGGCTGGGCGACGCAGAAGTCGTCTACCTGGCCCCAGGATGTTTGAGTTCGGGTTTTAAGCCCCGACTAAGGGGCGGGCGACTAAACCCGAATTGGGTTTTTCTATTTTTTTTTGTCCTGACAATTTCCCCCTTGCAAAAGACAAATCTCAGCATTGTTCAAAACAAGGGTGCAAAAAAAAACAACCGAATTTTTGCAACACAGCTACACTAAAGGTTTTTGAAAAATTTTTTTCACAAGGGTTTACAAGTTATCGATGTATCACTCGAAATACCCCCCAATGGGTTATATTGACGTGCCTTTTCTTTTTTTTTTTCAACCCCTTTTCGATAACCTCTGTGCGACCTTGCCCCCCCCCCTGCCTCGGTTTTGCCACATCTTCTCTTCACAAAATTTTTAAAAAAAGCACAACTCATATACCACGATCCAGACACCTCACTGGGGATCTCCCACCTCATTACGCGAACATTCTTTTCCCACACAACGACTGAACTCCAACCATAACTAATTACAGAAAAAAGTCCCCCCAAAAAATATAACCATAGCCAAAAGGGGAATAAAACCCATACCCAAAACAACAAAACTGTAAACAACCATATTTTTAACAAAAGCAGCACCCCAAAATGACTGCTTCCTCTGATTGCAGCTTGCAACTACAGGGCTTACATAGTCGCTCCTACATTCGTCACCTGGAATGATGAACTCGATACCTGTGGGGCTGCAGTGCCTTGCCCAGCGCGACCCTACTTTTTTTCAGCTGTGCCTTGTGCTATCCACCTGAATATATTGCGGGAAAAAATTCGAGAAAATTTTTTGGTTTCCCCCATTCACATCAATTCGGTAATCCCGATCTACCTTTTCAGTGATGGTGAATGGCCCTTTTCCCAAATGCAAAGCAGCTTGTTGGATCCGGGGAACAGTAACGGGACTTGACTCCCACCTTGGGGGTTTGCGCCTCACCTTCCGTCTATTCCCTTTCTTCTGCACGACCCTACCCTCCTGCAAAATTTCCTTTCAACCTTCATTCCATACCTGTCCCCCCTTTTGGAACAGGGCGAGATTTGGCCAATCAATAAACCAGCCACTCTCCTAGGGTTTCAATTAAAGGGGTTTTTTTAAAGAGCGCCTTCCTTTTCACCCCTCGGGCTGCCTTTTGACAAAACGTCACAGACATGCAGAACCGCTTTATGCTGCCATTCCCCCCGGGCCAAAAAAAATCATAAAAGTTTTCGGTCAGCTGTCTTCTGGGCCGGTGACCCCCCCCATGAGATCGTGACCCACTGACGACAGTGTCACGAAACGTGCTGGCCCCTCTAAGAGTTTCACCTTACCTGTTTTCCCCTTGGTAAAACACTCGAAAAACAACCCCCCTTTTCCCAAAATTCTGTCTCACCCCTCTAACACCGTTTCTCTCCCACCCTTGCTAATCCCAAAGACTCACGGCAAAGGGGGTGCCCCCGGCGGGGCCCTAAACCATCAGGCGACATATCTATGCCTGACCCCTTGCGGAACGAAAAAAGGGTTTACAACCTTTTCCTCCTTCTCTCCGGTTTAAACTGCTGCCCCGTAGCATCAAAAACCGGTCCCCTGGATCCCCCTGCACCGGGAAAATATTTCCAATGATCAAATCAAAAGGGGGTTTCTCCTCACCAGCGCAGACAACCGCCGAAAAAGGGGGTCTACTTATCTTAGCAACTGGAACTCCCCACAGGCCCATCGTTAGAGTACGGGTCGGATTTGCCCTTCAAACCCCCTTCCCGACCAGCGTTTTCTTACACACCACATGAAAAACCAGTGTCCCGTAAAACTTTCACCCTTTTTGGGCCAATCCCCCTTCTTCCACGGGAAATAAACCCACTCACCCTAGGCCCTCCACCCGACACTGACTGCTGTCCATCTAGCCGTGGGCCGCACTCTACCCCTTCAATTTGGGTCCCTTTTGGTTCCACTGCATCGTTTCCCCCCGGCGACCCTTACAACCCTTTTCAACTGCTGCCCTTTTGGGAAACCCCAGCACAATTTCCCTCCCACATGTCCCTTCTTTTGACAAATGAAACACCATTGTCCCTTTTTCCTCCTTTTGCCCCCCCCGGGTTGCAACTTTCTGCAGAAAACCCCCTAGTCTCCTTGCCCTTCACCTGTGTTGGGACCTTTTTTCTCCTGCACCCTTTGTGCCCAAACGTGCCTCCTAACCCCTTTCAACTTCAGAACCCCCTCGTTCTGGCTGCTCTTTTAATTTTGTTAACTCTGGGCGCAACCTGACAAAACTGTTTTCCCTTTTTGACCCTCTTTCAATTCAGGAACTCCTTCTTCAACCACCAACTCTAACCACTTTTCCAAAATATGTCTAAACGGCACCAAACTGGTGTACTTTTTCACCTGCTTGTAATTAGCGATCGAAATTTTTCTGAACCCTTCCTCGTGGGTCAATCCCTTTACAACACTCCTTCACAGCACCAAAAACAATTGTTTCTGCTGGAAACCATGAAAAAACTGTAAAGCCTTACCCCAAAAGCGTGACAAAAAGACTGCCCCCTCTTTTGAAGGCCAACCCGACGGGAGCAAACGTTTTTAAAACGACGAGACGCTCAATCGAATCTGACCCAGAGAATTTTGGCAACTTGGGGCGGGGGGGAAAACGCGCACAGGGTCACGGAAACGAACAAACCCCATCGGTTGCTCCCTTTTTATTTCACTTCTCTAACTTAATTTTAATCCTTACTCTTTCGTTTCCCCGCTCTTCATTTCTCCTGCGACAAAAGGCGTCTTTTTCCGCTCGCCCTCCCTTCCATCTTTTCTTGGGTTTAACAAGCCGCAACTCTTCTCCCAGTAGCCTAAATCACAGCGACCTCACAAGTGTTTAATGGGGGTTTTTTTTTTTGCCGCCAATTTTACCCTTTTTTTTTTAACAAGGTTTTTTCTAAAACGACAGCCAAAAAGGTGGTTACCGACATGATACGCAATAGCACAAACCTATGAAGATAATCTTGGGTTGGGACAACGAAATTTGTTTTTTAAGACGACTACGCCTGACCCCCAAATAGAGACGAAATTATAGCAATCTGTGCGAAATAAGTTTTCTCTGGGGCGAAATCCCCCTATGTTAACTATCTTGGAAGCATGCCAAGCCTAGATTAAACTACTTTGGGAAAAATAAAAAAGACATACCTTGTCTTGGAATTTCAATACATGAATTTTCCCCCCCAGCTTCCCCCCTGAGAATTAACAATTTAATAAATGGGGCCCGTATCCCGGGAGGGTGCCAAAAAAATTTTCAACCGGGGTAAGCAGGGGAAAGGGCTAGCGCACAGCCCCAAAAACACCACAGCTTGCTTACAATTTATTCAAACATGCATTCTCACATCCCCAAACCAAGTAAAGTCAAACTTTACTACCTAATCATGGAAAAAAACATCAATGCATATGGATCAAACAAAAATAAAAATTCTCCCTTTTCCTTAAAATTTTAAAAAAACCATTTATCAAACCTCATTACAAAAACCCCGGGGAAAAAATTTCTCTTTACCGGCCAGTGATCTAAACTATTCACAATCACTGTCTTTCCTTTCTTCTTTTTTTTCTTTTCTTTTTACTGCCTTTCACAAAACCAGTCACGACACAACTCGGCACTGGTCAGGGTTGGACTGCTGGCACTGGGCGGTTGGACTGCTGGGGACTGGCAGGTAGACCGCTGGCGTTGGTCAGGTTGGCTGCGAGAAAGTGGCGCTGCCAGGGCAGGGAACCCCGGTTCGGATTTAACATGACACCAACATCGATCTGTTCCCCTTCTTTTTTCCTGCATTAACACATTGCACTATCCTTCCTCTCTTCTAGTCTGCCTATCAAATGAATGTTTCTTTTCTTTCCTTTTCTTTTTCTTTTTTTTTTTTCATCAGTTAGCAACTCTCTCTCTCAAAATCTCTCCTTCGTCCTTCCCCCCCAGACTCTATCTAGTGCTAATACTTAAATCGGTTCTCTTCATCCCCCCATCTCCTGCCTTTTTTCTCTCAGACCCCAAAACCCCAAAAACCCCTTTTCCCCTCTGCGTTTTTTTGTTTTCTGGTTTTCCCCCCTCGTTCCCCCTTTCTCCTCACTTTTTTTTTCCTCCTATGTGCAAAGGGTGGTACCCCGGGCAGTTTTTTTTCCCCCTTATACTAGGTCGCCTCCCTCTCATTTTCCCTTGGGCGTTCAAATCGTCAAATCCATCACTGGCCCTTTATCTTGGGGGGGTCAATATCATTTAATTTAAATTTGCTTTATTTTACCCCCCCACACAAAACCTCCCCCTTTTCCACTTTAAAAAGGGGACGTCTGGTTTAACTGTCTGCCTGGTCTCGTAAATTGGTGTCTTGTCTGCCCCGGCGCCGAGACCCTCTGGCCAGACCTATCGAACGTTGGTCGCCTCTCAGTCTTCTCCGTTTTCCGCAAGAACAAAAATAGCCTTTTAATTTGGTGAGGGGACGCATGAATGCTACCTGGCGCCAATTTTGAGTCCGGGGGGTTAAGTCCGATAAGCGGGGCGATGACCACGAATTCGGTTTTTCTATTTTTTTTTTTCCGTGACACACCACACACCACAACCCCACACTCACCACCACCTCAGCCGGGTGTTTTCAAGACCAACTTCTGACGATAGTAACTTTCCCCATTCATGCTGTTTCCTGAATCATCTCTCTCTCTCTCTCTCTTCTCCCCCCTCTCCTTTCTCTCTCTTTTCCCTCTCTCCTCTCCTCTCTCTTTTTTGTGTTGTGTGTGTGTGTGTGTTTTGTTGGTGTGTTAAATGCTGTTTTTTTTTTCTTTTTGTGTAACCCCTGCTAAAGGCGATTTTTTAATGTAAAAAAGCCAGCTTTTAAAAAAAAAAACATAACATGAAATCAAGAAAACCGTCTTGTTTTGACGGCATGCTGCACATATGGTTTTACTAGTGTGTGTTATGTTTTGTGTGTGTTGTGTGTGGTTTGGTGTGTGGTGTGGGTGTGTGTGTGTGTGTGACGGCGTTTTCCCCACCGTGTTCCGAATTTCTCTGCTCCCAACCCCAAAACACACACAGACACACAGACAACGACACCCACCACACACACACCCCACACCCACAACACACCACACAACACACAACACGGGTTTGCTCAGTGAAAAATTCAATAACAAGTCATTAAAAAAAAAGTATCGTTTACCCCTTTAACGACAAAAATGCGCAAGCTGTTTTAAAAAGAAAGCGAGGTGATGGAAACAAATGCAAGGACGAAAAAAAAAAAAAAACAAGCACCATAGAAAACAAGCGACTTCTGCGTTATGTTTTAGGGTTTCACACAGTATACCCCCAAATGATCAGCGCGTTTTTCAAACCAAGGGAAAATTTTTGCAACACATCGCACAAACCCCAAAACACATAATACTCACCCCACACACAAATCAGTTCCATCCCACACCTCCCCCCCACCCCACCAGCCCCCTCTCCACCACCCCTCCCTCCATCGCTTTTTGCTACAACACCACCACCCCTCCCCTACCCCCCCCAACCTCCTCCCCCATTTCCCCTTCGCTCGTTCTCTCTCTCTCTCTCCCCCTTTCCCCTCCTTTTTTTTTCCCCCACTCTCCCCTTTAATTCCTTTTCACAATTTTACCACCCCTTTTAGTGTTTCTTTTTTTTGAAGGTGGGTTTGTCCTTGCGTTTTCAAAAAAAAAAAAAAAGAACATTTGACGCACGTGTGCTGCGCATGCACTTTCCACACCTCTCTCTCTCTCTCCTCTCTCTCTCTGCTTTCAGTTCCTCCTTCGCCTCCCATCCCTCCCTCCCTCCCCCTTCCCCAACCTCCGACCCCTTCCTCTTCTTTCCTATTCTGACCTCCCACTGTCCCGCTTCCCTCCCCTTTCCTTTGCCCTCCTACCCTTCCGTGTCTCCCCTCTCTCTCTCTCTCTCTCTCTCCAATCTCGACGCGTGCGCGAGCAGACGACGACACCTCCATTGTCTGCCACGAGGCGAAGCGGTTGGTTATGTTAATGAGAGCCCGTCCCGCTCGCTGATTGGTCCGTCGTTGAACTTTTCCCACATTCTTGACGGGGCACGGGCCTCTCATTGGTCGAGCGCTGGTGCAGAAAATTTTCCTCGGTGGGAATTTTCCGCTGTTTTTGTCGACACTGCGTCACACCGTCTCACAGCCTGGTGCAAGCCCGCCGTCTGCCCGCCCGCTGAGCTGTGCGAGCAAACAAGAAGAGCGAGGCAGACAGTCCCACCCACCCCCGCCTCCTCCCTAACTTACCCCCCCCCCCCTCGCCACCCCCACCACCCCCCACCTGCTCTCTCTCTCTCTCTCTCTTTCTCTCTCTCTCCTGGTATATATGCAAAAAGCACGTAGTCTTTCACGCTGAAAACAATAACTGAATTGCACCACACACGCACACACACACACCAACACACACACATACGCGCACGCGAGCCCTGGCGGATGTCCGTCATCGGAACCGGAGGTGCCCTTCTTTGCGCTTCTTTGTATTCATTGTCGCTTTCCTTTATTTTATTTTATTTTATTTTTTAAGGCAGTTACTTTAATATGATAACTTAAGGTGTTGGTAGGCGTATCATTAGGTGACAGAGAACAAAGTCTGAACGTAAAAATGTCCAAATTCAGGCACATCTAAACCAGAAAATATATAATGGTAATGTTTTGATCGAAGTTATATTTCGTTTCAGTTCACGTATTCTTCATCTCATTTTGATACTAACCAAACACAGTGAAAAGAAACCACAGAGCAAGCAATGGGGAGCAGAGAGGAAAAGGTCAAACAGAACAGAAATAAAAACAGCTCTAAGAACATCCAGACCCACGGGAAACAAGCCTTTAATTAAAACAAAGTTTGTACATTAACGTTTGTTTTCATCTCTCTCCTCTCCTCTCTACCCTCTCTCTCTCTCTCTCTCACTCTCTCTCTCTCTCTCCTGGTAACAGATTGTATGTATGTATCTTTTGGGCTATAGAAACTTACAAGTGTAGCCTATGTGCTAGCGTTACTCTCCCCCCTCTCTCTCTCACTCTCTGTCTCTCTCTCTCTGTCTGTCTGTCTGTCTCTCTCTCTCTCTCTCTCTCTCTCTCTCTCTCTCTCTCTCTCTCTCTCTCTCTCTCTCTCTGTCCAGAGATCCAGGCAACTGATCAGCCATCTTGTCCCATATTATGGAGCCGAATGGGCAGTTGTTTTCAGGTTTAAATTAATGTAAACTAGTTTTATATAGTATTCGTGTTCAAGTGTAGACTAGTATTATACAATGAGGTGTTCACGAGTTAATTAGTGTTATACAGTACAGTGTACAGGTTCATGAGTAAACTAGTATTATAAAGTACATTGCTCAGCTCAAGAGTAATTTAGTGTTGTACAAGCGCAGGCCAACAACTGAACTGTCTTCATAGTAATGACTTGGCAAAGATTTGGATTTAAGGAGGGGAGGTGGGGGGAAGTTTGAAGATAGAGAA
>CM031602.1:82935044-82937544 GCA_018398815.1 Conus ventricosus | reverse complement strand
TCCGACCCCCAATTTGTAGATATAATCCTTTAGCTTTAATCTAAATTGAAGTCATGTGAATTTCACATATTTGATTTCAACGGATTTGTAAGAATACTTCGACATCATGAAACCCGCGTTTCTAATTTGTCTGACCATTTTCAGATGAATCTGAGTTTGGGGTTAAAAATCTCTCTCAGGAGCCGTTTTCCCATCTTTCATCACCACTACCCCTCCCAACACCCCCCTCCTCCCCCAACCCCTCCTCCGAACCAAACTCCTTCTCTAAATCCCTCACCCTACACCTCTCGCCTTCGACACAGACATACGAATCACCACAGACAACAGGAGTTAGATTACAGAGTCAATGTCTATTATCTTTTCATCATACCTCTCAAGATACATAGTCCCGCGCAACGCACTGTATGAGTTTAGCCGTTGAAATATCGATCTGAATACGCTTTGTGAAAGTGGTGTGTCGGGGAGGGGGTGGGGGGTGGGGGGTAGAGGGGGGGGGGGGGCAGTCTGAAAATGAAAAAAAAAAAAAGATTGTTCTGAAAGGGAAAAAAAATTGACTGTCAGATTTTTTTTTTTAACTTGAGAAAACAGACTAGTCTGCAATTAGCAAACCATTTAAAAGCAACTTCCGGCACTGAGAATAAATTATGATGATAATTATGATGATAATTTTTCTTTAACAATTTGGTTGTAATTTCCGCCTGCAGTCCCCTCAAGTTGAAACACAGAAAATGAAGTCACAGCGATGAAAAGTCTACTTCCAGAGGGTATACCGAATAAGGAATGCACTTGCTGTGTGTGTGTGTGTGTGTGTGTGTGTGTGTGTGTGTGTGTGTGTGTGTGTGTGTGTGTGTATGTGTGTGTGTGTGTGTGTGTGTGTGTGTTGTGTGTTTGTGTGTGTGTGTGTGTGTGTGGTGTGTGTGTGTGTGTGTGTGTGTGTGTGTGTGTGTGTGTGTGAACATTAAGCCATCTATAAAAAGAAGACCAGCCATCCAAAAAAATTATAAAAGAAAAATAAATACATAAAAAAAAGCAGAACCATGGAAAAAAAGCGAGAACGAGAACGAGAAAGAGGTTATAGACAATAAAAAAAAAATATTCACAAAAGGAAATAGCTATGCGCGTGCCTATTTCGCTAATAGTGCGCGCTGCATGTGCACATACGTGTGTGGGGGTGGGGTGGGGGGGGGGGGGGGGGGCGTACGTTCATGCGTGCGTGCGTGCGCGCGCGTGTGTGTGTGTGTGTGTGTGTGTGTGTGTGTGTGTGTGTGTGTGTGTGTGTGTGTGTGCATGTGTGTGCTGCGTAGGCATGATATAAATAGCCCTGTCCACGTTTAGCGACTGCCTTTGTCCTCTTCACCATCTCCCTCCTCACCTCCCCCCCCCCCCCCCCCCATTCTCCATTCCTCTCCCTTCTCCTCTCCTCCCTTCTCTACGGATTTGACAATCAAACCAAATATAGAAACGTTATTTCAGGTACCGATTCTCTCTCTGGACTGAAGCAGTGACGTTACAGATTGGAATCGATAATCTAAGCACAGGTTCTGTTTCGACTGGATGTGTTTGGAACGGAAAACAAACATTTTGAATATTTGGGGTTGTTTTTCTCTTTTCGTGTGCTTGTGTGTGTGTGTGTGTGTGTGTGTGTGTGTGTGTGTGTGTGTGTGTGTGTGTGTGTGTGTGTGTGTGTGTGTGCGTCCATGCGTGCGTACTGTGTGTGTGTGTGTGTGTGTGTGTGTGTGTGTGTGTGTGTGTGTGTTGTGAGAGAGAGAGAGAGAGAGAGAGAGAGAGAGAGAGAGAGAGAGAGAACGAGGGAAAGAGAGACACGCACCCACGCACGCACACGCACGCACGCACGCACGCACACGACATTACTTGTATTGGTGGTACACGGAAAAAGAATGAGAGCGGAACGCAGAAAGGAACCGAAATCTTCAGAAATCAGAGTAGAGCGAACACCACCACGCACTGGTCCGATCTCCCAGGATGAAATTCATTCAAATCAATGCTGATATTTGACTGGGCTGAGGTCTTCTCATAAGAGGTAGAATATAGCTAGAGGTACGTACATCCGTACAAACTGATGCTACATCTGATGCGTTCATTTTCATACAGGGCACTAAGCCTGTGATGATGACTCAAAGAGACTGTTAGCGAAAGGGGACATTATACAGATGATTAGTGGTGGAAATAGTTGTGAAGGGGGAAGAAAACCGCGGCGGGATATCCGCCCGTTTTTTTTTTTTTTTTGGGGGGGGGGGGGGGGGGGGGGGGGGGGGGGGGGTTTCGGGTTTTTTTTTAAAGGACTGTGCGGACAATCGTAGAGAGCAATGCTCATCTTATTTTGGACTTCATTCACGATCATACACACACGCGCGCGCGCACGCACGCATGCACGCACGCACGAACACACACACACACACACACGCGCCGCGCGCGCGCACAGACGCACACACACACGCACAGAGCGAGAGAGAGAGAGAGAGAGAGAGAGAGAGAGAGA
>CM031602.1:82922544-82930044 GCA_018398815.1 Conus ventricosus | reverse complement strand
CAGAATGAAGTTCAAGCCAAAGAAATCACGGAGTCTCTCACTGAGGAAAGGAAAAGTGGCCGAATCTGTGGTCTTCAGTGTTGCCAACCAGGCCATTCCAACAGTCACATAAGAGCCAGTCAAGAGCCTTGGAAGATGGTATGATGATACGCTGAAAGACACACAAAGAGCAAAAGAAACCAAGCAGATGGCGGAAGAAGGCTTGGAGACCATTGACCAGTGTTGGCTCCCTGGCAAATACAAGGTCTGGTGTCTGCAGTTCATGCTGATACCAAAGCTCCTATGGCCTCTGATGATATACGACATCTGCACCAGCACAGTGGAGGCAATGGAAGCCAAACTCAACAAGTTCACAAGGCTTGGTGTCCCACCCTGTCTGACTGACATCGCGCTGTACTGTCGCCAAGCAAAGCTCAAACTACCACTGAAATCCATCCTGGAGGAATACAAAGCAGGGAAGATCAGACTTCAAAGCATGCTGGAGGACTCAGGAGACAAGGTGGTAGAAGTAATCAAGCCCCAGCTGAAAACAGGCAGAAAATGGAAAGTTCAAGAGGCGATGGATTCTGCAAAAGAAGTCTCAAGATCAGAGAAATAACAGGACACACACAGACCAACAGACAAGGACTGGGGGTGACCAAAACTGAATGGTGGTCAAAGGCCAAAGGAAAAGCCAAAAGAGACATGCTGATTCAGGAGATGAGAAAAGAAGAAGACCAAAAAAGACTCCAAAAAGCAGTCCAGCAGAGCCAGCAAGGGCAATGGACAACGTGGGAGAATGCACTCCAAAGAAGTCTAACTTGGAATGACATTTGGCACATGGCCCCTCTCAGGATCAGCTTCATTCTCAGATCTGCATATGACCTTCTGCCCTCAAATGCAAACCTGGTGAAGTGGGGGAAAACCAGACGATCCTGCATGCCCCCTCTGCCATGAAAAAACAAACAGTGGAGCATGTTCTAAGCTCATGTAAAGTAGCCCTGGCTCAAGGAAGGTACACATGGAGGCACAACCAAGTGCTCAAAGAAATTGTACAAGTAGTCTGGGCTAGTACCAACACCACAAAAGGGAGAATCAGGACTCCAAAAGCACCCGCAACATTCTTCACGGCAGGAGGCAGCAAATCATGGCCAAGAACAACAGTGCCACTCGAAACATGCAGGCAGAGTCTGCTGGATGGGGCAGATGACTGGGAGTGCACTGCAGACCTCCCAGAATGGAAGAGTCACCCAGAGATCATCAGCAAGAGTGGCATGAGACCAGACATAGTAGTCCACTCTAAGTCAACCAAGCAGCTGATCATGATCGAGCTCACGGTGCCATATGAGAACAGAATGGAGGCAGCTCAATCTACAAGACTGAAAAGTATGCTGATCTGGCAAACAGCCTGAGGAGAGAAGGCTATCAGGTCAAAGTCCTCACTGCAGAAATTGGAGCTAGGGGATTTGTAGGAACGTCTGCATACAGCCTCATGAAACAGCTCTCAGTTGCAGGGAAGGAAAAAACCAGAGCCCTGAAAGCAATGGCAGAAGCGGCAGAGAGGTGTTCAAGCTGGATCTGGTCAAGGAGGAACAAAAGTGAACTTCATAAGGCTTAATTTCCCTACAAATATCAGGTGTCCCTGTGGCTCAGTGGTTAAAGCGCGAGTCATTAAGTAGAAAATGAGCATGTCCAGAGGGTCATGGGTTCGAATCCCAGCCATGGCTCGTCCCAAGATGGGGAAAAAAAAGGGGCAGCAGAGGGACATCCGGAGTCATGAACCGGGTGTGGCCCAACCCCCCTAGAGTGTCAGGAGATAAGGGCCGAAACACTTGCTTGAAGGGGGCTTCTCTTCTGAGGACTCTCTGCTGCCACGCTCTCCACGAGTTTCTTTCTACTAGAGCTCAGCACACACTAAAATGTCGGTTTTACAATCCATCTTTCAGCGTTATCTGTGTGGTTGTAAGGAAGACATGCCAATAATTTTATGTTGAAGTAATCAGAAGCGGAGAGAAAACAAATGCAGGCGAAGAATTTTCCGTCATTACAACAATGACTTGGCTTAGAAAAAAAGAAAAAGAGGGGATGGATTTGTAAGAGAAAGAAAACAGGAATAAAAGGTTAGGGCGTTAGATTTATGACCTTGTTGTCAGTCCATCCTGAAAACAGAACCCTTCATATCACCTGCTCAAAGGCCTTTCGTCTGCTGCCTCGGACTCATCAGTGAGGCACGGCTGATTGTGTCGGTGCTTCCTTGGCATTAAATGGAGACACACCACTGTCGATAATCCTGAGCTATTCTCAACACCAAAGATTCACGAAACAGAATCCAACGGCACCCCAAAGCAGCCAGCGAAGAAGGCCCCTTTCACCATTCTCCTGGGACAAGTCACCCCAATTTGCTGTATCATCATAGACAGGACCTTAATAAACCTGAATGAAACAAACTAGATCCATAGTTTATCATTCCGTCAAGTTGCGTTAAAATGGACTCGGTGGTTTTTTTTAATTTTTTTTATTTTTTTTATTTTTTTTTTTTTGGGGGGGGGGGGGGGGGGTAATCTTACTGACAGACACACAAACAAACGGGCGTGGGTGAAAACAGAATCGTCCTGGAGAAGGTTAGAATAATGCGCGGTTCTTGTTTTTGTTCTAAGTGCACCATGAATGACAAGTACATATTAATTGGTGGCGGCCCAATGTATAATGCTGTCATTTAACTTCGTGCTCTTATCTAGCCTAGTTAAAATATCAGCTTGCTAAAATACCTCAGCCTGAACTGCGTCGCGCTTATTCATGAGCCGCGCCTATGTTCAGTCGAAGTCAGTCAACTGCAGACGAAAAACAAGTACTTGAGAGGCTGACGCCATTCTCTCGGACGAGACTATACATGAATCGAGATCCCGCGCTAGTGTGCAAAAAAGAGACGACATAAACCGAAGTCCCGTGTGCAAAAAGAGACGACATAAACCGAAGTCCCGTGTGCAAAATGAGACGACATAAACCGAAGTCCCGTGTGCAAAATGAGACGACATAAACGGAAGTCCCGTGTGCAAAATGAGACGACATAAACGGAAGTCCCGTGTGCAAAATGAGACTATAAATCCAAGCCCCGTGTGTAGGATGAGACTATATAAACCGAAGTCTCGTGTGTTAAATGAGACCGTAAAACCAAAAGTAATGTGTGCAAAGCCGAGGTCCCGGATGCAAAGTGAGATTTTGAACCGAGATCCCTGGTGTTAAAAAACAGAAAAACAAAAAACAACAACAACAACAACAAAACTATAAACCGAGGTCCCGTACACACGCCCATGTGCCGTTTGCAAAGAGACTATAAAAACGAAGTTTTGTGTGCAAAATGAGAATAGAAACCGAGGTCCTGTGTGCAAAATGAGAATATAAACTGAGGTCTCGTGTGCAAAATGAGAATATAAACCGAGGTGCCGTGTGCAAAATGAGAATGTAAACCGAGGTCTCGTGTGCAAAATGAGAATATAAACCGAGGTCCCGTGTGCAAAATGAGAATATAAACCGAGGTCTCGTGTGCAAAATGAGAATATAAACCGAGGCCCCGTGTGCAAAATGAGAATATAAACCGAAGTCTCGTGTGGTAAATATCAAATTAAGCGAACGTTTTCAGTTCTGGAAGTCCCAGATCACTCTTCAGATATTTTTTTTATGCGCAGTTTGTCTGTTTGTTTCGTCTGGGTTCTTATTCCATACAACTTTGTTGCACTAGCTTTGCAAAGCGTGAAAGAAAATGTCTGATGGATTAGGTAGTAAGAGCCACATGTGAATTAGATTTTTATGTAACGATGTATTTAAGAATAGCGACCCTGCCTCAGTGAATTAGTTATCTTCTCCCCAGAGGCTGAATAAATGTTTCATATCCGCTAGTGTGGTGAAGAATTTATCAGCTCTCCGTAAAGGGAGAGCGGCTCGAATTTCACTCTAAGAAATCGGTTGTGACGGTGAATGGATCAGTTCTCTCTCAAAGGACACCGACTCGAACTTCATATTGAGAAATCTGTTGTATCGAAGAATTCATACGGGGGCCGGAATAGCTCAGTTGGTAGAGCGCCGGACTCGTGATCCTGGGGTTGGAGGTTCGAATTTCGATACAGGGGGATTTTTCCCTCGGAGTTCACATTGGTTCTGACTCCATTCCCCATACAGTCCCTCGAATGAGACTATAAACCGAGGTTCCGTGTGTGAACGCACGCACAACATCTTGCACACATGTAAAATCCCATCACCAACTTTCGGAAGAGAAGGCCATTTTGGCCGTTGGTATGGATGACACGTTACACATAGCATGCACCTTCCCGAAGATGGAGTATGGGTGCCTTAATGGCGGGATAAAAAACGGTCATACACACAAAACTCCACTGCCTGTCTATACAGGCAGTGTCCGCAGGAGTATCAGCCTGCATACGCAGAAAGAAAGAAAGAAAGAAAAGAAGAATTCATACAGCACAATACAGACATGAAATATGGTTTTCTGAATATAGGCTGGAAATATCGCTGCCTTCTCAGCAGATTATGTGTCTGTGTTCACGAGTAAAAGCATCGACATAAACGTGCAGACTCCCTGCTGCTTTCCTATCATACAATATATTCTAATACTATATAAACTTACATATTCATATCACTTCGATAATCTTCTCCTTGAAAACCCATTTTTGCTTGCCTTTGGCATTTTAAATCCACCTGTGTGTGTGTGTGTGTGTGTGTGTGTGTGTGTGTGTGTGTGTGTGTGTGTGTGTGTGTGTGTGTGTGTGTGTGTGTGTGTGTGTGTGTGTGGTGTTGTGGTGGTTGTGGGTGTGCGTGCGTGCGTGTGGTGTGTGTGTGTGTGTGTGGTGTGTGGGGTGACTACAGGAGAGAGAGGAGGAGACTGGGATGAGAGGAGAAAGTGGTGGGGATGGAACAGGGAAGAGAAGAAAGGGGGAGGGGGAGGGGGGTAAAGAGAGAAAGTAAGTGCCAAGTCATAGCCATCCAAACATGTAATCAGATCAACAAATCAGGACCATTTAATGAGGAAGGTAATTAAGACAGTCACGCAAAGTGCGACTCTGACTGTCTGAGGATAGAACGGCACCAAAATCGATAGCGAGCGAGTAAGGAGAGCGAGACCTAACGGCATGGGGGGAAAAAACCCACAACCTCTCGCTCAGTCAAGGGCCGAAGCGAAGGGGAAACTTTGCAACATTGCACATAAATACCGACCGTTGTTTCTACCAATCGCGCGGAAGCTTACGGAATTTGGTGAATCCCGAAGCCTCTTGACACTTTTTTAAAATTTACAAATAAAAAAAGAGAGAGAGATGACTCATACAAATACGAAGTTGAACAGTTTCGTTTCTCTTTCAGTTGTTTTTTTTCCCCCGTTCTCTATTTCATTTTCCGTGTTTTATTTTCTATGTTATCTTCGATACAAACGGATGAATGTTGTTTTAAAGAGCCAGAGGTAAAAAAGATAGTATTTTCAGTCAAAAACGATGGCATTTTCAAATGATCTTCAGCCATTTTTACCCCATAACATCCCCCACCCCCGAGCTAAATTTAGTAACGTCTTGTGATTGGTAGGGAGGATCGTAGGAAGGTTTTGCTCCCAGAGGCAGGGCCGATGCTAATTTTGGATGGCTCTGACATCACAGCGCGCAAGGTTTTCAGCCGGCATCGTTTCAGCCGTGGTGTTATGTTCTGCATGAAAGTCATAAACACAGTGCCAGTGCCATTGACCTTGCAGCACCGGAAGCAGAGGAGGAGGGTTGGAAAGGAGGATGGGTGCTGCTGACTGAGTTATTAGATCGACAGGACTTACCCAGGTCCTGTGTGTGTGTGTGTGTGTGTGTGTGTGTGTGTGTGTGTGTGTGTGTGTGTGTGTGTGTGTGTGTTGTGTTGTGTTGTGTTGTGTTGTGTTGTGCTGTGTTTGTGCTGTGTGTATGTGTGTGTGTTCCTCAGTTTAACGTCTTTTCACAAAGAGTGATATCAGACGATGTGGTAATGGTGTGTGTGGTATGTGGATGCGTGGTTATGAAAAGAACGGTGGAGGGATTGGGGGGAAAGTGTGTAGAACTTTGAATACTACTCCGTGTTAAAAAAAAAAAAAAAAAAAAAAACCCAAAACAAACAAAAAAATACCCAGATAAAACCAATTAAAGATTAGTGCCAACTGGACTCTGTAAGAAACTGTGTGTGTGTTGTGTGTGTGTGTGTTGTGTTGTGTTGTGTTGTGTTGTGTTGTGTTGTGTTGTGTTGTGTTGTGTTGTGTTGTGTTGTGTTTGTGTTGTGTTTGTGCTGTGTGTATGTGTGTGTGTGTGGTGTTGCGTTGTGTGTTGTGTTGTGTTGTGTTGCGTTGTGTGTGTGTGTGTGGTGTGTGTGTGTGTGTGTGTGTGTGTGTGTGTGTGTGTGTGTGTGTGTGAGAGAGAGAGAGAGAGAGGAGAGAGAGAGAGAGAGACAGAGAGAGAGAGAGAGAGAGAGAGAGAGAGAAGAGAGAGGAGAGAGAGAGAGAGAGAGAGGGGAGAGCGTGTAGGGGAAGGATGAGGAGGTGAGGAGATGGAAAGAGGTGTGGGTATTTTTCGTTGGCTGCACACTTTCAAAATTTAGGGATGTATTAGATTGATAACATTATCATTTGTCGGTTTGAGAGGGGGTAGAAAGGGGGAGGGCGGAAGGGTATGTTAAAACGCAGCAAATGAATTTTGGCATTTTCTAACAATTACAAGAGAGTTCACAGAATTCGACAAATCACGCAGCCCGATATCTATATCTATATTTATCTATCTATCCAAATTTTAAATGTTAGTAATAGCGCACCGCGAAAAAAAAAAGTAGATAAAAAACCGAATCACAAGACAAAACACGACGCGTTGCGACCTCTTAGGTCTTCTTCAGGCAAAATACAAAAGTTATCTTCATCCACTGAAGCGCAAACTTGGCGCTGAGTCAACGCCCATTTTGCGCTGAAGTGCATGAAGGTAAGTGATTGCTCATTCACTTCCGTTTTCCTGAGTGTGTTGTATCTTGCCTGAAGAAGACCTAAGAGGTCGAAACGCGTCGTGTTTTGTTTTGTGATTCGTTTGTCTTCGTCTTTTTTTTTTTTTTTTTTTTTTTTGGTGGGTGGGTGGGTGGGCGTGGGCGTGGCGGTGCGCTGTTACTAACATGTAAATTTGGTTAGATTTTCGCCTGTAGTCGCCTCATGTTGCAGCTCTCTCTCTCTCTCTCTCCTCTCTCTCTCTCTCTCTCTCTCCTCTCTGTATATATATATATATTATATATATATATATATATATATATATATATATATATATATATATATATATATATATACATACAAATGAACAAATAAAAAGTAACACATACATAAAGAAAGACGGGTTTAAGGAAGCAGGAAGATAAGGAGTAAATACAGAAAGCTCTCAGCCCTTTAACAAGTATACAAATAACAAAACACACACACACACACACACACACACACACACACACACACACACACACCACACACACACACACACACAC
>CM031602.1:82902544-82917544 GCA_018398815.1 Conus ventricosus | reverse complement strand
AACATCATCTCGTGCTAAAACAGCGTGCAGCAGTGGGTTTGAGGCGGTTCCCGTCTGACTTTTACTTGTGAAAGGACTCTGGGACTGTCTTCTTGTTTGCTCTGTGTGCTGTACTCTCTGTATTGTCGCTTCTACCTGGCCATTTAGTGCCATAGGCAGCATTCCCTTTGAAGTTATGGGCGTGTCTTTCTTTCATCACGGAAGCAAGTTACCCTGCTTGTTTATTTACAGGGGGCCGGAATAGCTCAGTTGGTAGAGCGCCGGACTCGTGATCCTGGGTTGACGGGTTCGAATTTCGGTACAGGGGGATTTTTCCCTCGGCGTTAACATTGGTTCTGACTCCATTCCCCATACAGTCCTTCGAATGAGACTATAAACGAGGTTCTGTGTGTGAACGCACGCACAACATCTTGTACACACGTAAAATCCCATCACCAACTTTCGGACGAGAAGGCGAGTGTGGCCGTTGGTATGGATGACAAGTTACACATAGCATGCACCTTCCCAGAAGATGGAGTATGGGTGCCTCAATGGCGGGATAAAAAACGGTCATACACACGAAACTTCACTGCCTGTCTATACAGGCAGTGTCCGCAGGAGTATCAGCCTGCATACGCAGAAAGTAAGAAAGAAAAGTTTGTTATTTACTGTTTACTGTTCCCTGCCTCGTTTGCAATTTCCTTTTTTTTTTTTGTCAGAGAAGCAGTTATTGGAACTCTTTCACGTGTGACTTCATTTTACCACGTGTTCAAGATACATTTCTTGTGTTCCGCATCATGAGTTTAAAGAACGGCGCTACTGGTAGCCACTCCACTCTGCGTCACTTGACCATCAAATCACGACTAGAACTGTCGGGCAGGTTTGCCTCAGACTGTCAACAGGATGAACGCTGTGTCATGTCGGCTTATACCATTGACACTTCACCTGTGAAGCGCAATATTTCCAACTGACAGGCACGGGACCCACCCCCCCCCCCCCCCCAAAAAAAAAAAAAAAAAAAAAAAAAAACAACCAAAAAAAACAAGCAGCAGGTGTCAGTAATGACTGAATTTGTGCACTAGTTGAGCAATCGCTGGTGCTGTGCAAGCACACACACACACACACACACACACACACACACACACACGCACACGCACCAGCACGCACGCACGCACGCACACGCCACAGCACACACACACGCACACACACACACACACACACACCACACACACACACACACACACACACACACACACACACACACACACACACACACACACATACACGCACACACACACACACACCACACTCTACTCTCCACTACATCCTCTCTACTCCACCCCCTCCCTCTCTCTTACTTACTAACCGCCTGCGCACGCTCGACACACCTCCCTACCCTCACCCGCCGCGCTCACACACACACACACACGCGCGCGCGCACACACACACACACACCACCACTACCAACACACATACACAAGTACGCGCATACACAACACACACACACTTGTGGTTCACAGACAGACAGACAGACGGACAGACAGACAACGAAGCATGAGATGGCAGAAGTGGTCATACACAGTTATCTGTGGAACTTTCACAATGCTTATTCAAGCACTTACAGCAAAGGTACAGGGCAACCTAGAGTCAGCTAGCTAGCATGGGACAAGTGAATCATAGACAGGAATCTGGGTGGGCTAGGTGGTCACTAGACCCTTGCAAAGTCTGGGCAGTGTCATATCGGTTTTTATTTATACATTACCACTTCACCCATGAGGCGTAATGTCTATAGCTGAAAGGCAACAGGTGCCCAAACCAACCAGGCAGGTATCAGCAAGGATTCATTTAGTGCACTAGTCGAGCAATCGCCGGTGCAGTGCAACGGCTTTATAACGTGTTGCATTGGGCTAAAGGGTAGTTCAGTGTGTAGCATGCTATGGAAGAAACTTAGAATAACTTTGTTCTCTATTGTATGGATCTTTCTGGAATGGGTATCTTACTTACTTACTTAGGCCCATAGTCAAGGGTGACCATAGGCCATCGACAACACTCCGCCATCGCACTCGGTTCTGGGCTGCTCGCTGAATGCCTGTCCAGTTGGTCCCTGCCTTTCATCTCTGTCTCAGTGTCTCGCCTCCAGCTGCTGCGAGGTCGGCTTCTCTTCCTTTTCCCTGCGGGTTCATGTCAGGGCTTGGCGTTTGTGGTGCTGGATGCTGGCTTCCTGAGAGTGTGTCCAATCCAGCCCCACTTCCTCCGCAGAATCTGCTTGGCCACTGGTTCCTGTCCTGCTTGCTTCTATAGATGGGTATCATTCGGTTTAAAAACAAATGTCTCACATGAATGAGCGGCTTGTGGCTCTAGTCCTCAGACGTCAGCCCACAGTCCCCACTCCTGTCCGTCCCACCTTTGACATCCTACGGCAGGAAACGTGTCCCAGTACAGTGGACCTGAGGGGCAAGGTGTGGGGACCTGAGGGACAAGCTGTGGGGACCTGAGGGACAAGCTGTGGGGACCTGAGGGACAAGCTGTGGGGACCTGAGGGACAAGCTGTGGGGACCTGAGGGACAAGCTGTGGGGATCGTCTACGTCGCTGAGGCAGATGGGGAGAACTTCTTTCCCCAGAACACCGGACAACCAGCACAGCATGGCCGTGAAGTAAGAAGAAGAAGAAGAATAGAAGAAGAAGTGGAAGAAAAAGAAGGCGAACAAGAAGAAGGAGGGGAGGGAGGGAAGAAGAAGGCGACGACGACGACGACGACGACGACGACGACGAAGAAGAAGAAGAAGAAGAAGAAGAAGAAGAAAGAAGAAGAAGAAGAAGAAGAAGAAGATGAAGATGAAGATGGTGAAGATGAAGAAGAAGATGAAGATGAAGAAGAAGACGAAGAAGGAGAAGAAGAAGAAGAAGATGAAGAAGAAGAAGAAGAAAAAGAAGATGAAGAAAGGAAGAAGAAGAAGAAGGTTGAAGAGGAAGAAGAAGTTGAAAAAGAAGAAGAAGATGACGATGAAGAGAAGATGAGGATGAGGATGATGATGAAGAGAAGAACAAGAACGAGAACGAGAGGTCTCAGAGCATGAATGATGCTCACCACCAAAATGTCAGGGCTAGGAATCATGAGCTAAATTCCGTGACTGTCTTTTGGTCTTTTCCACCCCACCCCCCACAGGGCTCCCCCGTACCTTTCCTGTCCCTCGAATCCCACCCCCTCACTTCTAAACCCATGCCTCTCTTCAACCCCCCCCCCCCCCCCCATCACTTCCCGTATCATCCAGTTCCATTCCCCTATCCCATTTTCCCCACACCCTCCCCCACATTCCCCTACCCCCAATACCATCTCCCTTACCCTTCCATCATTTTCCCCACCCCTCACCCAAACACTATACCCCATTACCATCTTCCTCTTACCATTCCACTCTATCATTTTCCCACCCTCTCCCCCCACACTTACCCCATACATCTCTCCTCTACCATTCCCTTCCATCATTTTCCCACCCTCCCCCACACTTACCCCCAATCCATCTCTCCTCTTACCATTCCCCTTCCCATCATTTTCCCCACCCCTCCCCAACACTAACCCCAATACCATCTCCTTTCTTACCATTCCCCTTCCATCATTTTCTCCCCCCTTCCCCCACACTTACCCCCAATACCGTCTCCTTCTTACCATTCCCCTTCCATCATTTTCCCCACCCTCCCCCCACACTTACCCCAATACCATCTCTCCTCTTACCATTCCCCTTCCATCATTTTCCCCACCCCTCCCCCACACTTACCCCAATACCATCTCTCCTTCCCCTTCATCATTTTTCCCACCCCTCTCCCCCACACTTACCCCAATACTATCTCTCTTACTCCCACCATCACTCTCCACCCTTCTTCCTGTCCAACCTGACCCCTCAAACCCCCTCCTCCCCTGTCCCCCCCCTTTCTTTTTCTCTTCTTCTTCCCTTCATTCTCTCCTCTCACTCTCTCTCTCTCTCTCTCTCTCTCTCTCTCTCTCTCTCTCTCTCTCTCCTTCCCTCTCTGTCTCTCTTCTCTCTCTCTCTCTCTTCTCCCCACCCCCTTGACCTTCAACACTCAATAAGACAAAGGGAGAAGACATACTGACTTTCTTTTATCGCGGGCAGAAGGTCATGTATTGCCACACACCACACACACACAACACACACACACACACTCACACTCACAACACACACACACACCGGCTACCAGAAAAAGTCCTGTTGGGACATGTGCAGCTATTTTGGGTGTGAATGACCTATCTATCTGTCTATCTGTCTTGTCTGTGTGTCTGTCTTTATGTCTATCTATCTATCTATCTAATTATCTTTCTCTCCCCCCTCTCTCTCTCTCTCTCGCTTTCTCTCTGTCCGTCTGTCTATCTGTCTATCTATCTACTTATCTATCTATCTATCTATCTATCTATCTATCTATCTTATCTATCTATCATCTATCTATTGTCTATCTATCTATCTATCTTCTATCTTCTATCTATCTTCTATCTATCTATCTATCTTCTATCTATCTATCTTCTATCTGTCTATCTACATCTATCTATCTATCTATCTATCTATCTATCTATCTATCTGTCTATCTATCTATCTATCTATCTATCTATCTATCTGTTATCTATCTATCTATTCTATCTGTCTATCTATCTATTCTATCTATCTGTCTATCTATTATCTATCTTCTATCTATCTATCTATCTATCTATCTATCTATCTATCTGTCTATCTATCTATCTATCTGTCTATCTATCTATCTATCTATCTGTCTATCTGTCTATCTACTTCTATCTATCTATCTATCTATCTATCTATCTATCTATCTGTCTATCTTCTATTCTTCTGTCTTCTATATCTATCTACTATCTATCTATCTATCTATCTATCTATCTATCGTATCTATCTGTCTATCTATCTGTCTATCTTATCTATCTATCTCTATCTATCTATCTATCTATCTCGTCTATCTGTCTATCTGTCTATCTATCTATCTATCTATCTATCTATTCTATCTATCTATCTATCTATCTATCTATCTATCTATCTGTCTATCTATCTATCTATCTATCTATTATCTTTATCTATCTATCTTCTATCTTCTATCTATCTATCTATCTATCTATCTATCTTCTATTTCTATTTCTATCTATCTATATCTATCTGTCTATCTATCTATCTATCTATCTATCTATCTATCTTTATCTATCTATCTTCTATCTATCTATCTATCTATCTATCTATCTATCTATCTATCTATCTTCTATCTATCTATCTATCTATCTGTCTATCTATCTATCTATCTATCTGCACTATCATATCTATCTATCTATCTATCTGTCTCTGTCTCTCTCTCTCTGTATCTATATATAAAGATACACACACTCAAGCAAGCACACACACACGCACAACACACGCGCACACACACACACACACACACACACACACACACACACACACACACACACACACACACACACACACACACACACAAAACACACACACACAAACGCACACATACGCACACATACGCATTCACACACACGCGTTGTCTCTCTCTCTCTCTCTCTCTCTCTGTCTCTCTCTCTCTCTCTTTCTCTCTCTCACTCACTCACATATACACACACGCGCTGCGCACGCACTCACGCACGTACGCACGCACGTACGTACGCACACATACACACACACGTACAAGCATACACAGACACACACATTTTAATTATTTTTACAGAGAGAGAGAGACAGAGACAGAGAAACAGACAGACAGACAGACGAAGACAGAGACAGATACAGAGAGAAGTGGTTCATGGATAGTGTATTTCTGTGGGTACTTTCACAAATGCCACTTCAGTTTTGCTGCTACGGAGCCAGATGAATCATTCATAGATGCTGAAGCGATATACTGGGATATTACATCCATCTACTTACATTACCATTAACATATTCACAAACAAAACGGAAGACAGACAGACAGACCGACCGACAGACAGACAGACAGGCAGACAGAGACAGATCCAGACAGAAACAGAGACAGGGATTTCACAAACAATACTGTATGTTTGTTGTTGTGAAGCCAAATCAAACGTGTACAGATGAAGAAACTATATACTTGGCTGGTACACCCATCTTATATCTTTATTCACACACACACACACACGCACGCTCGCACGCACGCACGCACGCACACGCGCGCTCGCACGCACACACGCACGCACACACGCACGCTCGCGCAATGAGACAGACAGACAGAAAGAGAGAGAGACAGAGACAGAAACTGGAACGTGTGTGTGTGTGTGTGTGTGTGTGTGTGTGTGTGTGTGTGTGTGTGTGTGTGTGTGTGTGTGTGTGGTGTGTGTGTGTGTGTGTGTGTGCTTACAATCGTGCGTGCGTGTATGTTTGTGTGTGTGTTTGTGTGTGCGCGCGCGCAAGCCTGTATATCTATGTGTGTATATGAGAGAGAGAGAGAGAGAGAGAGAGAGAGAGAGAGAGAGAGAGAGAAGAGAGAGAGCGTGTTTGTGTGTGTGAGCGCGCTGGCGCGCGTGTGCGCACAGTGTGTATGTCTATGTGTATCTGAAAATGTGTGCGTGCGTATGTTATCCCGGGTGCTGGCGTGCGAACGCGTACGCGCGCGCGCGCGCTCGTGTGTGTGTGTGTGTGTGTGTCTGTGTGTGTCTCTGTCTGTGTTTGTGTGTGTGTCTGTTAATGTGTACAGCGTGCGCGTGTGCTCCCGTGCACATATGTGTGTTCGTGTGTGTGTGCGTGCATGTATGCATACGTGCGTGTGTGTGTGTGTTGTGTGTGTGTGTGTGTGTGTGTGTGTGTGTGTGTGTGTGTGTGTGTGTGTGTGTGTGTGTGTGTACATGCGTGCATGCATGCGTGCGCCCGTCCGTGCGCGTTGTGTGTACCGTATTCGTAAACAGCACAGATCTAGTCTGCCATGCCCATCATGTTTGTCGCTTGGCATTCTAACTCCTTCCTATACATGACGTCACCACAGTTTTTGCCTTCTCGTGACTCGTCTCGATACCAGCCCCAAGTCTGTCGACCGTCCATAAATCTAAATGTCGCCGTTGCGTTACCTTTAAAAAGAACAAGGTTGATTTGCTGTTCTTTCTCAAGCGTCGTTGCCTTGTATATCTTTCAAACCACGAGACCGTTAGCAAGATCACCGGCAGGAAGCCCAGAACTGCAGTGAAACATAAACATCAAGTTTTTGAAATACACGTTTTAGGTTTGAGTTGAAAATGATAGTCCGAGTGCAGAAAAAAAAAATGCAGGAGAAATACACTCAAAATGTGTTGGAATGCAACACGCAGAATGGTTTAACAGGTGAATCCGAACAAGTTCAAGAATCATTCCCAGGTTACAATCTTCTACGACACTTCCTATCATGCCGTGTCTTAGATGTAGTGAACCTCTGACAGTTCACTGCTTCTATACCCGATGGGCTACGGGAACCTTGTTTTTGTTTTAAAGGTTCGGAGATACGAACCTTTGATATATCGTATGGCACACACGAAAGCATTTGCATGCATGCGTACATACATGCGTACATACATACATACATGCATACAAACATACATTCATGCAAATATACATACATACATACATACATACATACATACATACATCATACATACATACACACACACACACATGCATACATACATACAACATACAACATACAACATACATACATACATACATACATACATACATACATACATAAATACAAACATACATACATACATATAATTATACATACATACGTACAAACGTACATACAAATGTCCATACATACATACATGCATGTATACATACATGTACAGTAATGAAACCCTTCTTGGCTGCTTTTCTGTGCTTTATTTTTTATGTTGTTTTCTTTTCTTTTCTTTATGTTTTTGGTTTATCACAAGACACGAAACGCATTAAAAATCGCAAAATATAGGTACACGCGTGCATCAACAAAACAATCTGTGGAAAAGAACTCCACCTTTTTTTTTCAGACTTCTTTTCTTCTTTTGATTTGTCATTTACAAGGTATTAGAAAGTATGCTCAATAGTAAATGTCTAACTGAACATCAAGATTCACAAAGCTTATGTACGGTATAATATCCTTCTGTTTTCCAGTTTCCAGTTTGTCGGACATTAAAACGGCATTTAAAATTAGAAATGTATAGCTTAACATCTTGATTCACAAATCGTATGTAAGGTAAGAAAACTCTCCTCTCTTCCACCCCCCCCCCCCCCTCCTCCCCCTCCCCCCTCCCACTCCAGGATTTGTTTTAATGTGTCAGTCAGGAGATTTTCACGGAAAAATAGAATCATCTGTTCAAGCCCTTTTTTTCGAAATTTCTCAGACATAGGACTTTAAACGGCATTGAAAATTTGTTAAGGCACATCTGAACATTTGTATTCACAAAATGTATGTAAATAAATGAAACCCTGCTCTTTTTCCTGTTTTGTTTGTTTGTTTGTTTGTTTGTTTTTTTTTATTAGTCTGTCTTCCTTTTCTGTCAATTTCCTTCTTTCATCTTCTTCTTTTCAATTCTGTTATCTGTCTATTTCCTTCTTTATCTTCTTCTTTTCAATTCTATTTCATTGACTTCATTTCAGTTCATTGTCACTGACAAGACATTGCTTTTTTTCTTGTTTTATTTTCTTCTTCTTCTCTCCTCTTTTGTCAGTGACAAAGCAATCACCATGTCTCTTAACTCTGTATATGGCTCAGTCTGTGATGTGCGAAATGGAACCTTTGAAGCCACAGTGATCACAGTTCTGTCCCCTGATGTAATCGCTGACCACGAAGACAGTCGTCCTCAACGGGCAGCTATACAGTCATCCTCAAACGGGGCGGCTGTACTTTCATTCTCAATGGGACGTCGTTACAGTCATCCTCAATGGGGCAGCTTTACAGTCATCCTCAACGGGGCAACTTTACAGTCATCCTCAAACGGGGCAGCTTTACAGTCATTCTCAATGGGGGCAGCTTTACAGTCATCCTCAACGGGCACTTTACAGCATCCTCAAACGGGCAGCTTTACAGTCATTCTCAATGGGCAGCTTTACAGTCATCTCAACGGGGCAGCTTACATCATCTCAACAAGCTTTACAGTCATTCTCAATGGGGCAGCTTTACAGTCATTCTCAATGGGGGCAGCTTTACAGTCATCCTCAAACGGGGAAGCTTTACAGTCATTCTCAATGGGGTCAGCTTTACACTCATTCTCAATGGGGCAGCTTTACAGTCATCCTCAAAGGGCAGCTTTAAAGTCATTCTCAATGGGGGCAGCTTTACAGTCATCCTCAAACGGGGCAGCTTTACAGTCATCCTCAAAGGGGCCAGCTTTACAGTCATCCTCAAAGGGGGGGGGGAGCTTACAGTCACTCAAGGAGGCGCTTTACAGTCATCCTCAAGGGGGGGGGGGGAGCTGTACAGTCATCCTCGGGAAGGGGGGCAGCTTTACAGTCATCCTCAAAGGAAGGGCAGCTTTACAGTCAATCTCAAAGGGAGGGGCAGCTTTACAGTCAACCTCAAAAAAAAAGGGGGTGGAGCTTTACAGTCATCGTCAAAGGGGCAGCTTTACAGTCATCCTCAACGGTACAGCTTTACAGTCACCTCAAACGGGGCAGCTTTACAGTCACCCCAACGGTACAGCTTTACAGTCATCCTCAAGGGACAGTTTACAGTCATCCTCAACGGGCAGCTTTACAGTCATCATCAAACGGGGCAGCTTTACAGTCATCCTCAATGGGGGCAGCTTTACAGTCACCCTCAACAGGGCAGCTTTACAGTCATCCTCAACGGAGCAGCTTTACAGTCACCCTCAACGGGGCAGCTTTACAGTCATCCTCAACGGGGCAGCTTTACAGTCACCCTCAACGGGGCAGCTTTACAGTCATTCTCAATGGGGGGCAGCTAGCTTTACAGTCATTCTCAATGGGGGGCAGCTTTACAGTCATTCTCAATGGGGGCAGCTTTACAGTCATCCTCAAACGGCAGCTTTACAGTCACCTCAAACGGGCAGCTTACAGTCATCCTCACGGGCAGCTTTACAGTCATCCTCAACAGAGCGATTTTCAGCCACCCAGACGATCAGGCATCTCCGCTGTCTTCACGTCAATGTTCCTTACCGCAGCGTGACATGCCCCGTACTCCTTCCCTTCCCTAAATGGACAGGTTTGTTCGCAGACTCTCAGCTCTCTTCTATGTCCTCCGCTAAGAACAAGGTCAATCTGAAAAGGCTGCAACCTATATTCAATTTTCGTATTTGCGAACAAACAAATCAAGCAATAAAACAAAACAAACCAAAAACAAACCCAAAAGGCCATCGTCAACATTGACAAAACCGACAACCCCAAATAAAGTAAAGAAAGGCTGTGTTCAATACCAACACAAGGTGAAGTTCAATCCATTGCATTGGGATTGACTTTCTGTCTGCCTTCGTCCATTAGATGTTGAACACGTTATTGTTAGTTTGAATGAGCCTCTCTCTCTCTCTCTCTCTCTCTCTCTCTCTCTCTCTCTCTGTATACTTATACGTGTGGATGTGCGCGTGCACTCCCAGTCACGTGTGATGGCGAAACTAAGAGACAGCAAGGAAACTATATATAGTGGTTTTGATGACCTTAACCACGGTTACTGACAAATAAACAAAAAACAACAACAACAAAGAAGAAGAAGAAGAAGAAGAAGAAGAAGAAGAAGAAGAAGAAGAGGAGGAGGAGTTGGAGGAGAAGAAGAAGGAGAAGGAAAAGAAGAAGAAGAAGGAGGAGGAGTTGGAGGAGGAGGAGGAGGAGAAGAAGAAAGAGGAGGAGGAGGAGGAGTTGGAGGAGGAGAAGAAGAAGGAGAAGAAGAAGAAGAAGGAGGAGGAGGAGGAGAAGAAGAAGAAAAGAAGAAGAAAGAAGACGAAGGAGGAGGAGGAGTTGGAGGAGAAGAAGAAGGAGGAGGAGGAGGAGTTGGAGGAGAGAAGATGGAGGAAGAAGAAGAAGGGGAGGAGGAGGAGGAGGAGGAGGAGGAGGAGGAGGAGGAGGAGGAGGAGGAGGAGGAGAAGAAGAAGAAGAAGAAGAAGAAGAAGAGGAGAGAGAGGAGGAGGAGAGGAGTTGGAGGAGAAGAAGAAGAAAGGAGGAGGGAGTTGGAGGAGAAGAAGAAGAAGAAGAAGAAGAAGAAGAAGAAGAAGAAGAAGAAGAAGAGAAGGAGGAGGAGAGTTGGAGGAGAAGAAGAGAAGAAGGAGGAGGAGGAGGAGGAGGAGTTGGAGAGGAAGAAGAAGAAGAAGAAGAAGAAGAAGAAGAAGAAGAAGAAGAAGAAAAAAAAAGAAGACGAAAGAAACCAGGAAAACAAAAAAGGATTATTCTTGAAACCTCCAAAAAAACCGCTTTTTTTTTCTTCTTCCTGATTTGGACCTACCATTAGCTGTCTGTAAATCATGTATGGAAGGTGGGTGGGGTTTTGTCAGACGATTTTGTATTCTGCCCTGTTTGCCTAAATATATTAAACCCTCCATCCCCCTCCACCCACCCCCACACCCCCACCACACCCACTCCTCCCTTACTACAGCCTCTCTCCGCCTCCGCCCTCCAAACCCTCCACCCCACCACCACCCCAACCTCCCCCCCCCCCCTCCACACACCCACACACACAAACACACTCCCAAAATGCTTTCGTTTCGTCTGTTTCCTGTGGAAGGAGGGCGGGAAGGTTGGTGGGGTGGGTGTAAGGGGAGATAATAAGATGGCATGTATATGTAGCAGTAGAGTGGGTGGGGGGGGGTGGGGGGGGGGGGGGGGGAATACGGGGGGAGGGGGGGGGGGGGTAGGGGAGGGGAGATTTTTTGTGATTTTTTTTCTTCTCCAATCTGAAAATAGCTTCTGATGTTCGACTTCTGTTTCACAGTCAAAGCTCAGGATGGGCTGTGGCGTGTTCATCTGTAATGTATAATGTGTCAGTGTATGCCAACATTATAATTATGTTTCTGTGGGAAACTAATGAGACACGAAGGCTTGATTTACTACCACAGCATTTGGTTGTCTGCTCTTGTGATACCATGAAGGTTAATACCTTACTCCCTACCCCTACCTTCCACCCGCGAGAGCTTTTTTCCCTTGCTTTTCTTTTCTTTTTTTTCTTTTTTTTCTTTTTGTTGTTGTTGTTGTTGTTGTTTGTTTGTATGTTTGTTTCATTACTTCTACCATGGTCAGCTTTCTTGGATGTTTTTTAAAAAAACTTTTCTATGTGAATTCTTCCAACACAGAAAGATGTACGTCTCCCCGTCGTTCGTGAGTCATGTTGCTTGTGTGTGTGTGTGTGTGTTTTGTGTGTGTGTGTGTGTGTGTGTGTGTGTGTGTGTGTGGTGTGTGTGTATGGGGGGCGAGCGTGCGTGCGTGGTGCTGTTGCGTGCCGCGCCGCGTGCGCCGCGTGTGTGGTGTGCTGCGCGAGCGCGCGCGCGCACGCGTGTGCGTGCGCGAGCGCGCGCGCGCGCGCGCGCGCGTGTGTGTTGTGTGTGTTGTGTGTGTGTGTGGTGAAGACAATGACATATTTCATCATCTGGGGTGTTGGGCCCAAACCGCGGATGTCAGAGATTGCATAATCACCGTATCGAGTGTCGCTGTAATGCTCAGTTTCAGCGCTGTTGCACAATCAACATCCTGAATGTCGCTTCTCTGACAATCGTTGACCCAAACACGTTCACACAGCAGCACGGGAAGGGAGATCATCAATCTTTGCAGCACGCAGAACATGCTGCTAATACCACCATCACCTCCCACCTCTCCACCCACCCCCACTCCCCCCCTCCCCCCGTGGCCCCGCACTGCCATGTCGCCCCCCTCCTTCACCCCCCCCCCCCCCCCCCCCTCCCCGTTTCCCCACCGCCTTTCTTTCCCGGTCAAACATTTTCAGCTAGATTTTGGGAGAAGGAAAATAAATAGAAATAATTTTTGCGTTCCTAAACCCCCCCGTTTTCTTTGGAACTCCCCATCAGCGCGACTTTTAGACCAGCTGCAGACCTAAGACTAAGAACTGAAAAGCGCCCCCCCCCCCCCCTCCTCCCCCCACCCTCCCACCCACCCATCCCTCCTCCACATCCTCCTCCTCCCTCCCCCCCCTCTCTTTTAGATGCAGATAATCCGCCCCTGGCAGGCCAGCCGTCACCACTGTAGGTCTCTCATAATTATATGATGACACATTCCTCGATGACTCAAAACCTTGAACGAGGTCCCGACATAGCTGATGAAGAACGCTCTCCATGGCTTGACTGTCATTTCCTGTCACAGCCCACCCCCCACACCCACCCCACCCTGCAACCTCCCTCTCTTTCACCCCCACCCCCACCCTGCTGCCATCACCCTTGCGACTCGATGCGCGGAATCGAAGCGCGGAGCCAAATGTCAACATTAATTAATTCTTATTTCTGGTTCCGTCCCAAGGACGTCAAGTGCAGTTCAAGATGCCGTCGCCGAGCTCTGAGCTCCGAGTCTCTCTCTCTCTCTCTCTCTTCTCTCTCTCTTCTCTCTCTTCTCTCTCTCTCTCTCTCTCTCTCTCTCTCTCTCTCTCTCTCTCTCTCTCTCTCCCCTCTTCGTGAGCTCCTAAGACCGCCAGGCAGTTCCTATTTCTGTCCTAGTTTTCTGTCACCTTTATTTCTGCCCGCAGTGACGACGGCGCCGGCAGTGACAGTGACAGAGAAGATAAAAATTTGAGAAAGAAAAAAAAAAGACAAAACCCGAAGACCGGGGGGGGGGGGGGGGGGGGGGGGGGGGGGGGGGGGGTAAAAGAGAAGAGGAGGGGGGGAAAAATGCAGGCCGGAGGCAGGGGGAAAGGGAAAAGGGGTGGGGGGTGTATTAAGATGCACTGGGATCAATGATGTGCGCATGCATGGCCGTGTGGCTCTAGGATGAATTTTGCTGGTAGTGTGTTGCTCTGATATTAGTGATGTGTTGTGTGTGTGCTGTGTGGTGTGTGTGTGTGTGTGTGTGTGTGTGTGTGTGTGGTGTGTGTGTGGTGTTGTGTTGTTGTGTGTGTGGGTGTGTGTGTGTGTGTGTGTGCGTGCGTCGTGTGTGTGTGGCGCGTCGCGCTGCGCTGTGTGTGTGTGTGTGTGTGTGTGTGTGTGTGTGTGTGTGTGGTGTTGTGTGTGTGTGTGTGTGTTGTGTGTGTGTGTGTGTGTGTGTGTGTTGTCTGTTGTGCGTCTGTCTGTGCTGTCTGCCGGCTGCTGCCTTTCTCGTCTGTGTAAAATTGTTTTGTGATGATTGTTGTGTGTGTGTGTGTTGTGTGTGTGTGTGTGTGTGTGTGTGTGTGTGTGTGTGTGTGTGTGTGTGTGTACGTGCGTGCGTGCGTGCGTGCGTGCGCGTGCGTGGTGCGTGCGTGCGTGGTGTGTGTGTGTGTGTTGTGTGTGTTGTGTGTGTGTGTGTGTGTGTGTGTGTGTGTGTGTGTGGTGTGTGGTGTGGTGTGTGTGGCGGGGGGGGGGGGGGGGGGGGGGGGGGGGTGCGCGGGCGCGTATATGGATGACATCTCTCTCTCTCTCTCTCTCTCTCTCTCTCTCTCTCTCTCTCTCTCTCCTTTAGTAAATTTTGAGGAGTAAACGTTTAACAACAGCTGGCAGGCTGGGGGCGAGTGTGTGCACACTAACTCAATTCTATATGGCGTCTGTCCACCCCACCCACCCCCCCACCCCCTCCTCCTCCATTTTAGTTTGACACACACGAATAATATTTATTGTTATGCACAGTAAGTGGAATGCAAAAATTGAATGTGGAGAAGAAGAAGAGATAGACGACCACCCAACACCCAAGAAACATATTCTGTATAAGCCAACGATACCAACGCAGGGATGCATACCAACAGCAAAAGCTGTGATCAACTCCTGTTGAATGGTGGGCGCTTCAAGTAAGAGCCCGGATTTTTCTGGTTTTTTTTTTTTTTTTTTTTTTTTTTTACGCTTGCTGGTCATCAATTTGCTGAGGACGAATTTTTCCCTTCTACTCGGGAAAGATTTTGTGAAGGGCCTACTCGTTGTGTGTGTG
>CM031602.1:82895044-82897544 GCA_018398815.1 Conus ventricosus | reverse complement strand
GCTCCTGTATGTAGACCTGCTAGGTCGGTTGGTTGGAATGAGCGAGCGTAAGGAGGACCATGGTTGGAAATGAGCGGCATAAGCGAGGCCCAGAGAGGGGGGTATGTAGGATAAGACAGCAACCAATCAATCAATCAATCAATTAGTAAATGAATCAATGGATAAATCTTTTTTTTTAATCAATAAATACATACATAAATGAAGAGGAACAAGATTACAGTGTCTCTTGGTCTATCTTTGTTTCCCGAAGATGGGGTATGGCTGCCTTAATGGCGGGATAAAAAAACGGTCATGCACACAAAATCCACTCCCTTTGTAGGGTAGATGGGATTAATACTTGCCTGTCCATTGCATTGGATACATCTCTAAGGCTTCGTCCATGAACCTTGACCCTAACCTTTTACTTCTGTCTATTCATGTTGTTACGTGCATTTATTCCTTTAATGTTATATTGCACGCTCCTTAGTTTCATAAGTCAGCGCACATAAACTGCAAGGAATCGAAACTGTATTTTAATAGAAACTGTATTTTAATAGAAATCAATCCGCTGAGTTGATGTGAAGTATCTTGTGTTGGGATAATGATGTATTAGTCATCATTTGCAGAGTTGGGATCATGATTTTGTATTGGTCGTTGTTTGTTGTTAGGATCATGCTGTTGTTTTGGTCGTCGTTTGTTGTTGGGATCATTTTGTTGTTTTAGTCGTCGGTTTGTGTTAGGATCATGCTGTTACTTTGGTCATCGTTTATTGTTAGGATCATGTTGCTGTTTTGGTCGTCGTTTGTTGTCAGGATCATGTTGTTGATTTGGTCATCGTTTGTTGTTAGGATCATGTTGTTGTTCTGATCGTCATTTGTTGTTAGGATCATGTTGTTGATTTGGTCGTCGTTGTTGTTAGGATCATCTTGTTGATTTGAGCATCGTGTGTTATTAGGATCATGTAGTTTTACTCGTCGTTTGTTGTTAGGATCATGTTGTTGCTTTACTCGTCGTTTGTTGTTAGGATCATGTTGTTTTACTCGTCGTTTGTTGTTAGGATCATGTTGTTTTACTCGTCGTTTGTTGTTAGGATCATGTTGCTTTGAGCGTCATTTGTTGTTAGGATCATGTTGCTTTGAGCGTCGTTTGTTGTTAGGATCATGTTGCTTTGAGCGTCGTTTGTTGTTAGGATCATGTTGCTTTGAGCGTCGTTTGTTGTTAGGATCATGTTGTTTTGAGCGTCGTTTGTTGTCAGGATCATGTCGTTTTACTCGTCGTTTGTTGTTAGGATCATGTCGTTTTACTCGTCGTTTGTTGTTAGGATCATGTTGTTGTTCTAGTCGTTGTGTTTTGTGAGGATCATGTTGGTTTTTTAGCTGTCGTTTGTCGTTAGGATCGTGTTGCTTTGGTCGTCGTTTGTCGCTAGGATCATGTTGTTCTGATCTCGTTTGTTGTTAGGATCATGTTGTTGATTTGGTCGTCGTTGTTGTCAGGATCATGTTGTTGTTTGGTCGTCGTTTGTTGATAGGATCATGTTGTTGATTTGGTCGTCGTTGTTGTTAGGATCATGTTGTTGATTTGGTCGTCGTTGTTGTTAGGATCATGTTGTTGATTTGGTCGTCGTTGTTGTCAGGATCATGTTGTTGTTTTGGTCGTCGTTTGTTCATAGGATCATGTTGTTGATTGGTCGTCGTTGTTGTCAGGATCATGTTGTTGTTTTGGTCGTCGTTGTTGTTGGGATCATGTTTTGGGGTCGTCGTTTGTTGTTATGATCATGCTGTTGTTTTAGTCGTCGTTTGTTGTTATGATCATGTTGTTGTTTTAGTCATCGTTTGTTGTTAGGATCATGTTGTGTTGCGAGATGAATGTTGATGCAATATAGATCGATAAATCCGAGCCCTGATGCCTTCAGTTTGCAAAAAGAGAATAAAGGAAAGATGAATATAGATAGATAAATAAATAAAATAATCAAATAAACAAATGAATAGATAATAGACAGATAAATGAATAAATAATTGAAATAGAGAAATACATAAACAAAACTGGTATGAATCTAACACCAATGACAGACCTGAGAGTAAGGAGGTGGTAGAAAGGTTCCTTTCTCTTTTTTTTTAGCGGAGCTCTGTCAATGCATTGTTCTTCCAAAGGAGAGGTCAGCATGAACGGGTATTTCACCACGTGATGATCGTTATTGTTTTTCATTTTCAGTTTTGCATTCTACACAAAGCAGTTCTCTTCATAGAAGTCCATTCATTACTTCTGTTCTTTGTTTCTTCGACCATTACCTATCAGGTGGACTTTAAAACAGCTGTATTTGTTGCATTGCTGAGCCATGGAGGTCGCCTCATCGGACTTAACATCTGTCCCTCAATGGATGTCATGTCTATCATAAAAACAACAACAACATATGCACCTATAATTTAATGAAGACAAACAGAAATGCCGTTATACCATTCCGCTCCGAACAGACACGTGCCAGACTTATTATTAAACTGGTAAATAACAAGAAAGAGAGAGA
>CM031602.1:82882544-82892544 GCA_018398815.1 Conus ventricosus | reverse complement strand
GGTCAGCTGCCTCCAGACCACGACGCAGCGAAGCAGCAGCCCCCGATGCACGACAGACGACACGGCCATTGGCGGCACCGGCCACGAGAGCGAATCCAGGGGAGGGAACGCCTGCTTATCCTGGTTATGATGGTAGCGGTTATGCCCCTTTCCGTGGTGGAGCTCGCCCTTTCCAGGATATGAGGGAGCATATCCGGGAGAACCAGGTCATGATCCCTTCGTCCACGTGCCTTTCCGAGGTGGATACGGTCCTTTCCGGGGAGGGTATCCACCTTTCCATGGATACGGAAAACGGCTATCACAGCGGCCGTGGTTACTTTCAGGGTGGACCCGAAAGCCGCTACATTTTCCGGGAGTTCGACTTTCTGTGAAGGAGGCGGACTGTGTGTGTGGGCAGTCCAACTGAGCTGACCAGCGAGAGACTGTATCAGCATAGCGACAGTAGACAGGGTTTTTAATTTGGATGCTTGATTGGCTCAGTTGGTCAGGGCGCTAGACTCGCCGCCAAATGTTGGGAGATCAAATCATGCTGTTACCATATTGTTGCCTCATATGAAGGGCCGTGGTTTTCGCTACCCATCAATAATGTCATTCTGGCAGTTCAGTGTATAGTGGTGTAAGAAACCCCCCCCCCCCCCCCCCCCCCCCCCCCGTCCCCCTTCCCCTCTTTCCTGAGATAGTTATCACCTTTGTGCCATATCGCCCCTTTCCCGGATGGGTGTGGACATTTTAAACCTATGGTTAACTTGGGGAATTTGGTTTTTAGGCCAACAGAATTACCACAAACCCAAAAACCAAAAAAACCCCCCAAGAAAACACACACACACACACACGCACACAACACACACACACACACACACACACACACACCACACACCACCACACACCACACACACACACACACAACACACAACACAAAACACACAAAAAACACAACACACCACAACACACACACACACACACACCAAAAAACCACCAAAACAAATGCAGAAACCACCCACACAAAAAACAAAACCACCCCTCACCACAAAAAAACTAAACAAATATAAACACATCACACACATTTGAATAGTTTTCCGTTAGGGGTAATTAATGGCAATGACTTTGGCATTGGGGAAATAAACCCGGGAGTCTTGTTGTGGAGAGGGATTTTGGGGGAAAGGGGGGGGGGGGGGGGGGGGGGGGCGGGGGGCGTTGGGGGGGGGAGGGGGGGGGGGGAGGGTTGAAACGGGGGGGGGGGGGGGGGGGGGGGTTATAGAGGCAAGAAAAGGGTTTTTTCCATGAAGATTAGAACCAGTTTACTATGTATTCGTAGCTTCAATACATGGCTGTGCCTTCACATTTGTTGCTTTGTGTTCCTGGCCATATTGTGAAAGAAACATTTTTCAAATTTTATTCTTTCTTCTTGTTTTTACTTTTTCTTCTTCTTTTTTTTTTCTTTGCTTTTCGCTTCAAAGAATATACTTAATAATATTTTTTTGCAATTCACAAAGTATTCCAGATTATGAATTAAAGGGTTAGACCCTCTGTTTAAGCTGATGCTTCTTGTATATGAAAATGATCTTTTTATGATGATTTTGATAGGCTTGATTGCAGTATACTGTATATAAATAGTAAACAAGTGGGGTTGTTTTGCTCCCATAAGGAAAACCCTACAAAAGAGTAACTTTTATTCAAGACTAGGAGCGCAGACACAAACAGCCGTGTCTCCCTGATGAGTCCCGACCCAGCGGGGCGAAAGGCCTCGGAGCAGGCAATACAAATATATCTGCCTTAAAAAGGGAATTGCGATGGTTCCCTTTATTGCAGCTAGAGAAGAGTTTTTATATCTGTAACTTTTTTTTTTTTTTTTTTAAATTTCATTTTCCCGTTTCCCCCATCTTCAAACTCCCCTCTCCCTCCCCTCCCCTCAAGCCCAAATCTTTGCCAGACAGTTCAGTTGTTGGCCTGCGCTTGTTTTTCCCCACTATTAGATTGTTTCGTCTATGTATTTGTCTGACTTTATTCAAGTTTAAAAAGGCTGTGCCAGTCTTGAATAAAAAGTTACTCTGTGTTAGGTTTCCTTAGGGGAGCAAAACATACCCCACTTGTTTACTGTTTATCGTTTACTGTTCCCCTACCTCATTTTCATTTCTGATTTTTGTTTTATAAATAGTTTGACTGTATGATAAAAATTGATATATGTTTTAAAAATGAAAAGGAAATGAAAGAGTGAAAATGTGTACGGTGCTTTAAAAAAAGAAATTTGTCGGGAAAGGAGAAAATAGTTGGAATGTTATGATGAAATTGATGTGATATGTTTTAAATGAAAATGGAAATGAAAAAGTGAAAATGTATGCGGTCTATGGTACATTAACAAAAGCATTTGTTAGTCGGAGAAAACACCAGATCCATATTATGCAAGTGTTGAAGGCCTGAATGATTGTCCGAATGACATTATTGGCATAGAACATTCATGTATCTTTTTCATGGTTTTTCAGCTTTTTAAGATTTCTGTGCGCGATTGTATATACCTTGCTATTGTCTGCACAAATAAAAACAACTTCATAGAAGAGTCCATTCTGATCCTTGGCGAAAATCCATGATGTGTTTGTATTTGTCTGTAATGTTGTCTCGGTCGATGTATTGGCAGTCTACATGTGCATGTCTGTAATTATGCACGCGCTCACACACACACACACACATATATATACACACACACACACGCACACACACACACACACGCGCGCTCGCGCAGCACGAACGCAGCCACACCACACATAAAACACACAAAACATAACACATACACACACACATGGAACGCACATACACAGACACGCACACATGCGCGCGCGCGCAAAACATACAAAACACACACACACACACACACGCGCCCGCGCGCGCCACACACACACATGGAATACAAATACACTCAGACGCACACATGCACGCACACCACACACACAAACACGCGCGCGTGCGCGCGCATGCACGCCGCACGACGCACGTGCACATGCATACTGAGTTAACATCCAACAAGTGTTATTTTTCCAGATTCACCTTTTTTTCACCTCTGTTATCACTTTTGGAAGGGAAAAACACAGAACGAAGGACAACAACGACGTGTTGATATACCAAGGCTAAAAATGCTTGCCCCTGTATAAACGCTTACAAACTCACGTGCAGGCGCGCGCGGACGCACGCACGCACGCACGCACGCACACACACACACACACACACACAACACACGCCGGACGCTCGCATGCATGCATCCACGCACTTTGACATAAAATCGCATTTCACTCACGTGCGCGCGCGCGCGCACCACACAAACACACACGCGCGCGTGCGCACACGCACGCACGCACGCACCACACACACACACACACACACCCAACACACACACAACACACACACACACACACCCCCCTACCCTCGTACTCAACAGTCACGCCACGTCAGTGTATTATAATCCACCAGCTAGTTCTACAGTTGTTCACAACCTGCCAATTGCAGCCACACCCTTCCCCCTGTGCACTGTAAAATTACGGGCAAACATCAGACCAAGCCAACATCATCTATAATCTGGAACGCCCCCCAGCCTAGTGATACCCTACTACGCCCCCTACAGTTGTCACTCTGGTCTGCGATGTCATAATTTGGACGGTACCAGCAATGATCTATGACAGTCATTAAGGTTAATTAATGAATGATGAGGGCGTCTAACGTCGCGTGACCGTCGCCGCTGCAATGAATCGTGCGACAGTGTGGTGGGATATGGATACAAGAGAGACAGAGACAGAAGGGGCGTACGTTAAGTGCCAAAAAAACGGCCGAATGTTCTCAAACGCTCGCGCAGACATGTATGTGGGCGCGCGCGTGTTCATCTATAATTTCAAAAACGCTTATACAGAGACGAGCTGGGCGCGTGCATGCGTGTGCAAACACACATGCGCACAGAAGAGGTGAGAGAGAGAGAGAGAGAGGAGAGAGAGGATGAGAGAGGTGAGAGAGAGAGAAAAACACACCACACACACACAAAACACACCACACACACACACACACAAAATCTACAAAGCTAAGTATGGGGCTTAGTTGTGGTTCACACTCGCACACATGGGCTCTCAACGCTTTTTTTTTTTTTTTTTTTTTTTTTTTTTTCAAAAATGTGGATTGTGGAAACAGTTTCCCCGCACATCAGCATTGTTGCACCCCGACATTTCCGTGCAACACCCACCGCTTGGGAGCAGCCATGGGAGACAGAATGTAACATTGTTCCAGAGCGTAATCTTCAACATCACAGTCACAGACAGAGACGGGTTAACTTCAGAGACAGAGACGGTAACTTGCGGGTTTTTTTTTTCTGCGATCTGTTATACGCTTATACTTTATGGTTATATTCAAGTTGGGTCAGTTTTGGCTTGTGCTGTTTTGTACTGCGGTTGGTTGCAGCGTTATAAGTGTTTTTCTTTTTCTCTCTTTTTTTTTTTAATTTTCTTTTTTCTTCTTTTTTTTCCGTCTTTTTTTTTCTTTCTTTTTTTTTTTCTGTCTTTTTTTTTTTCTTCTTCTTCTTTTTTTTGTAAAGCGCTATGTGACCTACATACACCCCCTCGAAACTTAAATTTGTTTCGAAATTTTCCCTTTTCGTTACCATGCATGGTTTTTTCATAGCTTTGAATATATGCTGTGTCGTAAGTTCGTGTTCATGTTATTTGATAATCACTTTGATTTAACAGTCACTAAACAAATACTGATAATTTTCAAACTTTTTGGATATGTTCACATGCATCATTGCTGTTATATGCTTCTCCTTTCTCTTTCTCTCCTCCTTCTCCCCCTTCTTCTCTTTCGCCTACACCTTCATCTTCTCCTCCCTCATTCTTCTTCTTCTCCCTTTTTTAAATTTTTACAGGCACAATTTGTTATTCTCCTTCTACCCTCCAATTTTTCCCTCTTCCCCCGTCTCCCCCTTCTCCCCCTTTCTCCCCCCCCCCCCCCCCCCCCCCCCCCCCCCCAATTCTTCCTCCTCCATTTCTTCTTTCCCGCTCTTCCTTTTCTCTCCCCTTCCTCCTCCTTATCCTCCTTTGTCCGCCTTGGCTTAAGGCTGTTTTCAGCCAACTGACACAGGCTTTGAACACCAAGGCTACATTCAAAATGTTGTTATTGCTCTGCCAAGTTATGCGGGGATTGCCTTCACTTGTGACAAGCTCCTAGCACAACATTATCAGTCTCCGAAAACCCCCGAAGTCGGAGTGTGGCTGCCCACGTAGCGGGTAATCAAAAACGGTCACACACGTCAAAGTTCTCATCCCCAGCTGATGAAATTTTTACCATTTGTGTTCAAGTACTTCGGCTGTTCGGATGATCCCTGGAGTCTTTTAGCCAGGGTACGACAACAACAACAACAACAACAACAACAAAATCGTTATGGCCCCCCCCCTTTTTTTTTCTTTTCTTTTTAGTTAACCTCTTCTTCTTCTTCTTCTTTTTTTCTTTTTGTATTCCTTCTTCCTCCGTTCTTCTCCTTTTTCTCTTCTTTCTCTCTTTTTTTTTTCTCCCACCGCCCCTTTTCGGTCGGCTGGGCTATAAGAAAATTATCTTATCTTACTCCCACCGCTTCTTCCTTCTCCTCTTTTATCCCCCCTTGTCCTTCTTCTTCTCTTTATGTCCCTCCCGTTCCCTCCTTCTTCTTCTTCTTCCTTCTCTTCCCCCACCCCCGGGCAGCCCCGATATGGCCTCTCGCGGTCGGCTGGGCTAGTCACAATATGAACCCAATCCTCCAACTCTCTTCCTCCTTTTCTCCTTCCCGTTTCTTCATGTTATATGTCCCCCATTCTCTTCTTATTTTTCCTTCTCGCCCCCCCCCCCCCCCCCCCTCCCCCCCCCCCCCCCCCCCCCCCCCCCCCCCCCTCACCCTTTCCCCGTCTTCTGGTTTTCCCTGTGTTATCCTTTACCTTTTTTTTTCTTCTTTTCCTTGTCAATCTGCTTTTTCGTTTTTTCGTTTTTTTTTTGTTTTTTTTGTTTGTTTCGTTTCCTTTTTTTTTTCTCCTCATGTCTCTCCACTTTCTCCTCCATTTCCTTCTCCTCCTCCACTTCATGTGTCTTACCTTGTTCTTGTTCTCCACATTTGTTTTTTTTTTTCTTCTTGTTTTTGTTGTCGGTATAATTCCTCCTTATAAGTCCTCCTCCTCCTCCTCCTGCTCCTCTTTTTCTTCTTCTTCTTCTTCTTCTTCTTCTTCTTCTTCTTCTTCTTCTTTCTTCTTCTTCTTCTTCCTTCTCTCTCTCCTTCCTCCCTCCTCCTCCTCCTCCTCCTCCTCTCCTCCTCCTCCTCCTCCTCCTCCTCCTCCTTCTCCTCCTCCTCTTCATCTTCTTCTTCCTCCCCTCCTCATCCTCACCTTCTTCTCTTTTCTCCTCCTTTTTTTTTTCTTCTTTTTATCCTTAATCCCTCTTCTTCAATTTTTTCCCTCATCATTTTACCTACTTTACCACCCTTTCCTCATTCTCCTCTTTCCCTTGTTCTTCTGCGATTTTTTTTTTTTTTTTTTTTTGTCTCTCGATGTTTTTCTTGTTCTTCTTGTTCTTGTTCTTCTCTTCCTCTACATTTTTGTTTCTCACTAACCAGCAGATCAACAGGACAGACAAGAACCACACAGTTCGGTGAGGCTGGGGTGACTGGAGGAGGAGAACAGACAGCTGTGGTAAACACACAAGTCACCATGCCGAGCGGGGACACGCGCAAAGACTTCGTCCTCGCAGCCGCGGCCAATTACTTTGGCTTCGGGCATGAAGAGTCGGCCATCACTGACCTGCTCAACGACCCCGCGCTCAAACGCCTTCCTGGACGATGGCAAACATCACCATGCTGGCGGGAAGGGTGGAGGACATGGGAGGCAAACGCATCGACCTGCAGAACAAGGTAGGGGTGAAAACACAGTGAAACAGCGAAACCGCTTGCATGCCTGCTTGATTTGCTTGAGAGATTCCGCGAAACGTGGAGGTTGGAGGAGGGAAGTGTGTGTGTGTGTGTGTGGGGGGGGGGGGGGGGGGGGAGCGGAGAAGGAGGAGGAGGGTAGACAGGAGTAGGAGGAAGTGGGGGAGGGGAGGGGGGGGCGTTGACTTTCATTTAAGGTAGTGGAAGGGGAATAGTGGGTTGGAGGAGTTAGAGACGGATTGATTGATACGGGCGGGGGGAGGGAGGGGGGGGGGGGGGGGGGGGGGGGGCAAGTGACTTGAAAAGATGAAGGGACAGGAGGAGGAGAGGGGAGGATAACCCTGGGGAATAGACGGTAAAGGAAGGCAGGAAGGACGGTAAATGAGAGAAACAAGGGAAGTAAACGCACCAATTGTTTTTTTTGTTTTTTTTTTAGAACAAGGTCAGAAACGATTGATTGGTCAGTTATTGACAAAAAAAGACATTCTCTCTCTCTCTCTCTCTCTCTCTCTCTCTCTCTCTCTCTCTCTCTCTCTCTCTCTCTCTCTCTCTGTGTGTGTGTGTGTGTGTGTGTGTGTGTGTGTGTGCCTTTTGTCTCTTCTCTCTCTCTCTCTCTCTCTCTCTCTCTCTCTCTGTGTGTGTGTGTTGTGTGTGTGTGTTTGTGTTGTGTTGTTGTGTCTCTCTCTCTGTCTCTCTCTCTCTCTCTCTCTCTCTCTCTCTCTCTCTTCTGTGTGTGTGTGTGTGTGTGTGTGTGTCTCTCTCTCTCTCTCTCTCTCTCTCTCTCTCTCTCTCTCTCTCTCTCTCTCTCTCTCTCTCTCTCTCCGTTCCAGGTCCTGCGGGGGACAACAAAGACAGAGTGATCGTGTTCGTCAAGAACAAACCTGACGTCATCACGCCGGACAACGCCCAGACCAGCATCATCGTGTCCTCGTGGTTGACTCCCCTCTCAACACGCTCTACCATGCCGTGCAAAAAGTCAGTGCCAGAGAGAGGGAGAGAGAGAGGCGGGGGGGGGGGGGGGGGGGGGGGGGAGGGAGGGGGGAGGGGACGCTTAGAAAGACAGAAGGAGGAAGGAGGGACGTTGGGAAAGACAGAAGGGAGGAAAGGGGAAGAGGTAAACGGGGGGGGGGGGGGGGGGGTTGAAAGTGGGGAGCGGGAGAGGAGGATGGGAGTGGGGAAGGTAAAGAGGGGGAGGTGGAGAGGGGAGGGAGGAAAGGGAAGCAGATAATTTTTTTTTTTTTACTGTATCTTTATTCCCTCAACCCCCCCCCCCCCCCCCTCTACCTCAGTGTCAGTTGTTCCTTTGCCGTTCATTCTGGCCAAACGATACATAGCCATATTTCAACATTAACCAGAGGCTCCGTCAGGGGCCAAACGATACATAGCCATATTTCAACATTGACCAGAGGCTCCGTCAGGGGCCAAACGATACATAGCCATATTTCAACATTGACCAGAGGCTCCGTCAGGGGCCAAACGATACATAGCCATATTTCAACATTGACCAGAGGCTCCGTCAGGGGCCAAACGATACATAGCCATATTTCAACATTGACCAGAGGCTCCGTCAGGGGCCAAACGATATATTTCAACATTGACCAGAGGCTCCGTCAGGGCGCCCCAAACGATACATAGCCATATTTCAACATTGACCAGAGGCTCCGTCAGGGGCCAAACGACATAGCCATATTTCAACATTGACCAGAGGCTCCGTCAGGGGCCAAACGATACATAGCCATATTTCAACATTGACAGAGGCTCCGTCAGGGGCCAAACGATACATAGCCATATTTCAACATTGACAGAGGCTCCGTCAGGGGCCAACAACATAGCTATTTCAACATTGACCAGAGGCTCCGTCAGGGGCCCAAACGATACATAGCCATATTTTCAACATTGACCAGAGGCTCGTCAGGGGCCAAACGATACATAGCCATATTTCAACATTGACCAGAGGCTCCGTCAGGGCCAAACGATATAGCTATTTCAACATTGACCAGAGGCTCCGTCAGGGGCCAAACGATACATAGCCATATTTCAACATTGACCAGAGGCTCCGTCAGGGGCCAAACGATACATAGCCATATTTCAACATTGACCAGAGGCTCCGTCAGGGGCCAAACGATATATTTCAACATTGAACCAGAGGCTCCGTCAGGGGCCAAACGATACATAGTCATATTTCAACATTGACCAGAGGCTCCGTCAGGGGCCAAAACGATACATAGCCATATTTCAACATTGACCAGAGGCTCCGTCAGGGGCCAAACGATACATAGCATATTTCAACATTGACCAGAGGCTCCGTCAGGGGCCAAACGATACATAGCCATATTTCAACATTGACCAGAGGCTCCGTCAGGGGCCAAACGATACATAGCCATATTTCAACATTGACCAGAGGCTCCGTCAGGGGCCAAACGATACTAGCCTATTTCAACATTGACCAGAGGCTCCGTCAGGGGCCAAACGATACATAGCCATATTTCAACATTGACCAGAGGCTCCGTCAGGGGCCAAACGATACATAGCCATATTTCAACATGACCAGAGGCTCCGTCAGGGGCCAAACGATATATTTCAACATTGACCAGAGGCTCCGTCAGGGGCCAAACGATACATAGCCATATTTCAACATTGACCAGAGGCTCCGTCAGGGGCCAAACGATACATAGCCATATTTCAACATTGACCAGAGGCTCCGTCAGGGGCCAAACGATACATAGCCATATTTCAACATTGACCAGAGGCTCCGTCAGGGGCCAAACGATACATAGCCATATTTCAACATTGACCAGAGGCTCCGTCAGGGGCCAAACGATACATGATATTTCAACATTACCAGAGGCTCCGTCAGGGGCCAAACGATACATAGCCATATTTCAACATTGACCAGAGGCTCCGTCAGGGGCCAAACGATACATAGCCATATTTCAACATTGACCAGAGGCTCCGTCAGGGGCCAAACGATACATAGCCATATTTCAACATTGACCAGAGGCTCCGTCAGGGGCCAAACGATACATAGCCATATTTCAACATTGACCAGAGGCTCCGTCAGGGGCCAAACGATACATAGCCATATTTCAA
>CM031602.1:82845044-82867544 GCA_018398815.1 Conus ventricosus | reverse complement strand
TGTATTCCAACGCAGCCTGGAAACCAACGGACGGCTGATGGACCTGAACCACAAACGAACGAAGTCAACTGATGAAGGTCACATACTCCACAAGCGAGCGCAACTGCGAATTCACCACTCCTCCGAGATTGGCTATCAAGGCAGAGCTGGGCGTCTGGGGTTCAGCATCCGAGAAGATCCAGACGGTCGCCAACATGCCAGAAATCTACGCACGGCGTATCTGAAACAGTGTAGACTCATAACTCTGCGCCTTGAATGACACACATAACGCATGAAAATAGTTTTAAAGTCCTGCACATCGGGTGGATGGGTGGAATGGTAGGGGGGTTGAAGGTGGGGGAGGGGGGGGGGGACAAAATCATCTGGCTTGACGCCGTTGTGGCTCGGGACGGTTTGCGGAACCTCCGATCTGCTGTGTTAACCGATGAGGTTCGTAGACTGCTGTGCTGTCGTCACGGCGCTCTGGCGTCGGGGTGATGAAAGTGATGGTGATGACTCTGCTGTCTCCTTGCCCTGTCTCATCCAGTCCATCCCTGTGCTGTATCCCTTCAGTCGTTTGTCAGTCTGTCTTACTTAGAACGTAGAACATTCTCTCTCTCTCTTATCTCTCTGTCTCTCTCTGTCTCTGTCTCTGTCTCTCTCTCTCTCTCTCTCTCTCTTCTTCTTGTGTCTCTGTGTCTCTGTCTCTCTTCTGTATGTGTGTGTGTGTGTGTGTGTGTGTGTGTGTGTGTGTGTGTGTGTGTGGTGTGTGTTGTGTGTGTGTGTGTGTGTGTGTGTGTGAGAGAGAGAGATGAGGGAGAGAGGGGAGGAGAGAGAGATGTGTGTGTGGTGTGGTGTGTGTGTGTGTGTGTTTGTGTGTGTGTGTGTGTGTGTGTGGTGTGTGTGTGTGTGTGTGTGTGTGTGTGTGTGTGTGTGTGTGTGTGTGTGGGCGCGCGCCTGTGTGTGTGTGTGTGTGTGGTGTGTGTGTGTGTGTGTGTGTGTGTGAGTGTGTGTGTGTGTGTGTGTGTGTGTGTGTGTGTGTGTGGTGTGTGTGAATCCTCAGCACATGCTGTGTTTGGTGCCGTTCCCCAGGTGGCCCATTTCTACAACACCATCGACCAGCAGATGATTCCCTGCCAGCAGGCCATGATGCTGGAATCGGCCATGGCCTTTGAGAGGCTGGTCAAAAACCCAAAGACAGGTACAATTCTGCGTCACTTTATTGGCGGCATTGGGTTATGGTATTTAATGTATTCATTCTTTATTTATTTCGTTACGTGTTAAGGGTTGTATTGATTCCCGCAAGACCGCTTGAAATCATCGTTCAACTTAAACTGTTATGTTATTTAATGTATTCATTCTTTCTTTATTTCGTTACGTGTCAAGGGTTGTATTGATTCCCGCAAGACAGCTTGAAATCATCGTTCAAATTAAACTATATATGAACAGTGATATATCCGTCCTGTTTTGAAGCTGTTTCGTTCAGACTTTAAATGGCAGACAACAAGAATGTTTCTATTTTGCGTAACCGCAGGCAGTTTCCTCGTGATCCTTGGAACGGTTACCGAGAAACTAAGTCATATTGTGATTTGCTGTTTTCTTTTCAAGAACAGACGATATTGCATGTGTGCGTCAGTTTAAGTTTAATGACTGCTATTTCATGGACCATTATGTAGGCTTTGTTTTTGTGGGTTTTTTTTACCTCTGAGGTCTGTAATGAGTCATGAAGGACACCGTACTTCACACATAGATCCTCGGACAGAAAACACCGCGGTGCTTCAACACTGATTACAAAGCGGGGTAACAAACACCACAGTCGTTTGTTTTGTTCCGTTGTCAGGACAGCTCGGTGAAAGGAACCCTCAACCGGCCTCAGTGTGATTTCCTTTCACAACATTCAACCCGAGGTTACCTGTGTTTGTTACTGTTCGTCCCTGTGTTTGTTTGACAATGTTCAAGGTCTGAAAGGCCGTGCCATTCAATTAGTGTTTGTTCAACATTCCAGTTGTTGCTATATACATATGTGTGTCAGGGTAAATATGCAAGCCTGGAACACCCTTTTGTTCGTGTGCGCTCTGTGTGGGCATTTCTGAGTGGCAATTTGGTGTCGTAAGCAGCATACGTCTGGAGTTATGGCCGTGCAATTATTTCATCATTTGAGCAGGATTTTCCCTACGTATTCGTCATTTACGGCATTTACAGTGTCAAGGTGCCCCAACGTAACGCACTGGCATTGTGACCTTGCTGCCTGTTAAGTTTCTTTCCTTTGGTGTCTGTGTCTCTCTTCATCTCTGTTTAACCTCCCTCCTCCTCCTCACACACAGAGACAAAAATACATGCATACTCGTCTCCCCTCTCCTCTCTGTCTCTCTTCTCCGTTTCTGTTCTTCCCACCCTCCCTCCCTCCCTCGCTGTCTGTGCCCGTCTGTCTCTCACTTGTCCCTCTCTCTCTCTCAGTGTCTGTCTCCTCTCTCTCTCTCTCTCTTGTCCGTCTGTCTGTCTCCCCTCTCTCTCTCTCAGTGTGCCCGTCTGTCTCTCTCCTGTCTCTCTCTCTCTCTCTCTCTCTCAGTGCCCGTCTGTCTGTCTCCTCTCTCTCTCTCTCTCTCTCTCTCTCTCTCTCTCTCTCTCTCTGTCTCTGTCTCTCTCTCTCTCGGGTGCCCGTCTGTCTGTCTCCTCTCTCTGTCTGTCTGTCTGTGTCTGTGTGTCTGAGTGTACGCGTGTTACACTTGGACAGCTGTTCACTGTGGGCGCTGTGTGTGTCCGGCAGGCACCAAAGCCAAGGGGGACGAGGTGCAGGTCACCTGGGACAACCCGGAGCAGCTGGAGGCCTACATCAAGAAGCTGCAGGCCGCCGCTGACCGCCTGACCACAGAGAACAGGAAGCTGCGCAAGTCCCACAACGTGGTGTCTGAGAAGGTGATGTGTGTGTGTGTGTGTGTGTGTGTGTGTGTGTGTGTGTGTGTGCGTGCGTGCGTGCGTGCGTGCGTGCGTGTGTGCGTGGTGCGTGGTGTGTGTGTGTGTGTGTGTGTGTGTGTGTGTGTGTGTGTGGAGAGAGAGAGCGAGAGAGAGAGAGAGAAAGAAAGCGAGAGAGAAAGAAAAAGAGAGATAGAGAAAGAGCAAATGTGTGTGTGTGTGTTTGTGTGTGTGCGTGCGTGCGTGCGTGCGTGCGTGCGTGCGTGCGTGCGTGGTGTGTGTGTGTGTGTGTGTGTGTGTGTGTGTGTGAGAGAGAGAGAGAGAGAGGAGGAGAGAGAGAGAGAGAGAGAGAGAGAGAGAGATGAGAGAGAGAGAGAGAGCAAGTTACGTTGGGCTTGCCTTCATCAAGGTAGGGTTTTTTTTTAAGGGTTAGTATTTACAGGCGACTCGATTGTTGTGATCTCCAGGAGCAAAAGAGACGAACAGGCGAGAAACAAAACAAAAAAAGAGAAAAGGGCTCAACAGTGAAGTCACCACAATATGAAGGTGTGCATTGACCCATAGCATGCATCTGCGGTCGGTTACGAGGTCGAGACACCTTATCTAACAGAAGTAAGCGCGCAGGAATGGCGAACAGGCCTTCAAGACTGGACCTTACCACGCTCCCCTACCCTGTATACAGACCCCCAACCTCTCCGGCTTCCACCCCAAACTCCCCCTTCCACCCTTCTTCCCCACACAGTACGTCATCTCGAAGGCACTTGCCCTGCATTGACGAACGTAGAGGCCAACAGGTCCGCATGATCCAATTACGCTGTCGAATCGCAATGACTCAGAGGTGCATAGAGTATGGGTCCCTTTGACGATGTTTTCGGCAGCCTTGAGTGTAGGAATTTCCATCTTTCGAAACTCACTTATCTTAAAACGCGCTTTCTTTTACCAACATCTTCGATTTGTTAAATAGTAAAGTGAATTTCATTAAATGATTTAATAAACGTGAAGTCATCACGAAATTGAAACGATCTTTTAAAAAAAAAAAAGGGGGGGGGGGGCTTTCTTGTGTGTTTCATGTACAGCCCCCCCCCCCCCCCCCCTCCATACACACACCATGACTGTCCCGTATTATTCTGTTGGAATGAAATGTGTGTGACCCGTTGATTTTCCTTGCCCAAACAACAGACTGTTTCATTGTCTGGTATCTATCCTGTATCCTTGTGTGTGAGTAGGTTTACGCATGCGTGTTAGAACACATGCTTGCTTCTACGCTTTCTGTTACGCGCATTGCCTATATTACTATTTCGTAACATGAATCACACCTAGCATAAAATGAACTGACTCTGAAGTGGATGTCAATGAATACAGGTGCAGCAGTTGATGGGTATTGACCTTCTCCGTCAACAACAACGCTGGAAGGACGGACTGATGGACATCCGACACCTGATGGCCAACCTGGCCACTCAGGTAAACCAACACACTAGTATTTGTACTGCTTGTCTGTATAAAGACTTGCCCACTTTCAAGTCAGTGGTGTGTGTGTGTGTGTGTGTGTGTGTGTGTGTGTGTGTGTGTGTGTGTGTGTGTGTGTGTGTGTGTGTACTGTGAGTATGCGTAGTGTGTGAGTGTGTGTGTGTGTGTGAGTATGTTTATGCGCGTGCGTGTTGTGTGTGTGTGTGTGTGGTGTGTGTGTGTGTGTGTGTGTGTGTGTGTGTGTGTTGTGTGTGTGTGTATGCGACCCTAAGAGAGAGAGAGAGGGTGGGAGATTATTACTATGGTTCATGCATTCATCAGACTTCTCTCTCTCTATCTGTCTGTCTGTCTGTCTGTCTGTCTCTCTCTCTCTCTCTCTCTCTCTCTCTCTCTCTCTTCTCTCTCTCTCTCTCTCTCTCTCTCTCTCACGTATCTCCTCTCTTTTGTCAGCTCCAAGTACAATTTTACGCTTACGAGTAAAATGATTCAAGACCCCAATCTCCTAACCACACCCTTACCCCAAGCAGTGCAATGCACAGTCCAGCCTAACCAGTAAATCCACGTTTGATCCCTAGGGTTTCGCCAGTGAGAACATGAAGCCGTGGAAGGCGCACTGGGACCACCAGCTGTACAAGGCTCTGGAGTTCCAGTACCAGATGGGCCTGGAGGCCCTCAACGAGAACCTGCCCGAGATCAGGGCGGAGCTCACCTACAGGTCGGTTAGATTATGTCAGGTTCAGGTTCAATGTCCACAGGTGGTACCGACAGATAGGATAACCATTGTGGATGGTCAAGTGTGCTGTTGCTAGAATTCTCCAGACAGATGTTTCTTTTCAACTCAAAACAGTGTTGATATTGGTCTTACTGTTGGTTCATACAGTTTCATATAACACTCCGGGAATTGGCGGTGGGGAAGGAGGGAAGGGGGAGCAGAACTTGTCCATTTCTCTCTCATTTTCTCTTCTTCGTTCATCGAAAAGGCAATAGAGAAACAATCGACTTCGAAGATACGTCTACCTGCTCTGTCTCTGCATATACATGTAGGCTACATGTAGAAATGTACAAGAATCATTGTCCAAATCCGCGCATCCGAGATAGTTTGCATAATGGCACGAACTGTTTCCTTTAAAGGTCATATTCCTACCCGAGAAATGCACGAGAAATGCTACCTGATTCTGCTCTACGAGTATCCAAGCAATCACTTAATCATACAACATGTATTTCATGTACCTGGCTGGAGAAGATGAGTCGAAAGAGACGCCAGCTCGTGGTCTTAAAACAAATACAACTTTTGAGTATCAGGTAAATAATTAACAGCATTTTCTTCATGAAATACCTTTAAAAACATGTCAGACACAACACTACACAATACTACACACACACACACAACACACACACACACACACACAGCATTAACATGTTTATCGCCCCTTTTCAAAACACTTTTCTTGAGTAGATTTTTTTTTCAAAATATCCACTCATCAGCCATTTCCTTTTCATCGCCATCCACTCACCGTTTCAAACAGGCAACAAAAGCTGCAGTTCCGACCTGCTTTCGAGGAGATCAAGGCCAAGTATTTCCGAGAGATGAAGAAGTTCATCAGCATCCCCAACCACTTCAAGGGGGTGAGTGAGGGGGTGGAGAAGCCCATCTTCTCCGCCATCATCGGCGGCAACGCCGACTGTTCATCGCCTGCTACCAGAAGGCCGCCGTCCTCTTCAAACGGCTGGCGGCGGTCCTGGACAAGTTCAGCGTGAGGACTCTGCCCTCTTGGGGATTTCGCCGTCTGTCTGTCTGTCTATCTGTTCTGTCTGTCTGTCTGTCTGTTCTGCTCTCTCTCTCTCTCTCTCTGTCTCTCTCTCTCTCTCTCTCTCTCTCGTCTCTCTCTCTCGCTCTCTCTCTCTGTCTCTCTCTCTCTCTCTCACTCTCTTCTCTCTCCTGTCCCCTCTCTCTCTCGTCTCTCCCTTCTCTCCTTCTTCTCTGTCCTCTCTCTTCTCTCCTCTCCTCTCCTCCCATCCTTTCTCTCTCTCTCACTCTCTCTCTTCGTCTCTCCTCTCTCGCTCTCTCTCTCTCTCTCTCTCCCACTTTTCCCGTTTGTTTGCTCGTCGTACGGCAGTCACGAGTTGTTTAACTGATTGGGAAGGCACCAGGCATTGCCAAGTTCTTTGAGTGATTCATCAAGCAGATGTTGGTGCAGGACTGAATCACTCTTTGACTGGTTCATTGATTCATCCTGATGCATCATTGGATTGATTAAGTAGTTGTCGACCCAGGACAGATGGCCCTTTTATCCATCGATTGATTAATGATTGGCTGATTCATCGATTGCTCAGACTGAGTGTAGCCCCAGGCTGAATTATGCTTTGACTGATTACCTGATTGTTGGACCAGGACTGGGTGATTCTGGGAACGTTGGATCTGGACCAGTTCGTTCTGGACAACCTGACCACCATGGCGGACTGGGAACGTAACTTCCGGGCCCTCAAGATGCGCGGCAGGCAGGCGGAAAAACTGCCCAGGTGAGTCACGGCAAAAAGCCTTGCTGATTCTCCTTCCCCCCCCCTCCTGTCCGTCTGTCTGTTAGCTTACTTCTGTCTTTTCGCTCCGTGTTCATACGAAATACAACAATCTGCTTGCATATCTGCTAACCTGTATTACTGGCCTTGTGCTTTGTTTGTTTTGTTTTTGCTTAAGTCTTAGTCGGGTTTTGGATCATTTGACTAGACTTCATTTCGTTCTCTCTGTCTCTCTGTCTCTGTTTTCTCTCTCTCTCTCTCTCTCTCTCTCTCTCTCTCTCTCTCTCTCTCTCTCTCTCTCTCTCTCTCTCTCTCTTTCTTCTTTCTTCCCCCTCTCCCTGTTAGATATTGAGTCAGATCTGGTCGTGGCACACCTTGTAGTCGCTACCAACTTATACCTGGGCGTGGACAGACCTTGTAGCAGCTGTAGAGTCCAGTCTGTGAATAACAGACCTTACAGTGACTGCATCTGAAGAGGGAGAAGTGGGGGGGGGGGGCGGGGGGGGGTCAGACTACCGTGTCTTTTTTTTTTGCGACTGCAGATGTGAGCCAGTTTCGAAGAAAGGCAACTTAAGGTCATATACCCTCTAGATGCAGCTGCTGAAGCACCTGTTCTCTTACTTAAATTTGAGGTCTCACCTCTCCTTCCTTCAGACCACCATTGGGCTCAAATCTGCAGTTCGCGCAGTCATCTGCTGTCCCCTCCAACTGATCAAGGTTTACGTCAAACGCTGTCTATCATGTCACGCTTCAATACATATTTGTGTCGCGGAGGTAGGGACGACCAACTGATCGTTTGAAGATTCACTGAACAGAATGTCCTTCATTCCACAATACGATATTGTCCACACTTTTCCACCCTTACAGCCAGGCCAAGGTGGACTGCATCGCCGTGAACCTGATGCCGATCAAGTCCGTCATCGACGACCACATCCAGCGTCTCTTCGACGCCCTGCTGAACTCGCTGCGCAAGGCCATCACGGCGGAGGTCAGCCAGATCGACGTGTTCGTCGCCACCGCCATGGAGACCCTCTCCCAGAGGCCGCAGACCGTGGAGGAGGTGGGGGAGGCCAACGCCAAGCACGCCGAGTTCTCCGAGAAGAAGCAGGAGGTGCGTGAGGGTGCAGGGACAGGTGGAGAGGCTGGAAGGGGAGAAGGGTGAGGAGAATTGGGAGGAGGCTTTTTTTTTTTTTTTGAAAACGGAAATGCTGAGTCCAGTGCCGAATACGATGAGTTGTCGGCGAACAAGCAGGGTGTGTGTGGCTTGACTGTTGGTGGTTTGTGGAAGGGGTGGAGGTTGGGGGAAGAGGGGGGGGGGGGGTGAGTGAGGGAATGGTGAAAACCTGAGAGAAAGGGAGCGAGGGGAAGGAGACTAGCTTGAGAGCAGAGTTGATGGATTTGCAGGGGGGGGGGGGGGGGGGCACTGGATGTCAGAGACAATGTCAAGGTCAAAGCCACACCAAATGAGTTCTTTGAAAAAGCTCCACTTGGTGTGCGTGCGTGGTGTGTGTGTGTGTGTGTGTGTGTGTGTGTGTGTGTGTGTGTGTGTGGTGTGTGTGTGTGTGCACGCGGCGCGACTTTGCCTGTATGTGCGTGTGCGTATGTGCCGAGGTATACTATATCGTGTGTGTGCACGCCTGTGTGTTCCTCTGTCCACGATGCAGCCCCTGTTCGAAGTAGCGGAGTCGAAGAACAAACTGCGAGGTTTGTTGTCGGGCCGGACGTGGACATCCGTCAATCCATTGCAGGCCTGGACAAGTTCGAACTGATGATGGAGAGCCACCAGCTGACTGCGCAAGAAAGGTAAGCTTATAACAACAATAAAAAGATAATGAAAACTTCTTTAAACAGAAAGGAGAAAACAACAGTCAAGCCCATTATTCTGTTTGCAATCCTGAGTCAGGTTGAGAACCATTGATGCGAGGTCGAAACTTAACAACTTACGGTTAGAGAACCATAAATAAGTGTAGAGAACAAAAATGAACATAATAAGATCCTGAAAACTTCAATTCTGAGGCCTCACTCATCTTCAGATTTGGAGCGTTTGTAGTGTGATCATACCAGCAGTAGATGTTTTGCACTTTTTCGGATGCTTTTAATTAGATGAAAAGTAGTATGGGTCGCTAGTTGTATTCGAGTACTGAAAGCCACGTGAAAAATGATAAAGCATGTGTCATGCGAAAGTCACGAAAAATGTGTCGTGCCGAAACAGTTATCAGCTCGGTTTTTCTTGTTTTGTTGTTGTTGTTGTTGTTTTGCGTCAGACATTCTTTCGTTCAGTTCTGAGCCATTTGAAGGTGTTCTCATTTGTCCTCTGAACGTCATCTTTTGGCTGAAATGTGACATCCCCCGTTCCATGCAGATAGAACTGGACACGTTCCTTTAATACCTTTTACACGGTGAAAGCACTGTTGGTGTTGATCTGTTCAAGCTGGGATGAAACATAGAAGTCTGGAAAAAAGGAAATATGAACGTAATCAGGCAGATGGACTCACTGAAGAATCATTTTGTATACGTGCATCAGTCAGATGTGGAAGGCATCTCGCTCGAGTGTATGGTAATTATGCCTGACTATACCTTGCAGCGAAACAAAACAGCTGAAGAAGAACCACTGCTCAGTGCTGTGCCTTTGGAATAGCGCCTTTCAGGAGAAAACAGTATCTCGTGATGTAGTTCTGTCTCCAGTACGAAAAGGGGAATGACCAAAAGGAACAGAAAATAAACAGATTTTTTTTAAACGGTAATAGCAGCACCACCAAGACAGCTTTCAACTTACAATGGAGTGAGGGTGCAGCTAACGGGCACAGAGCAGATGGAATTTGAATGCTGAGGTTGTGATTTTGAAAGGCATGGGTGAGGGGAGAAAACTGAGGTAAGGAGACTGGTACATCACAATCAGCATGCATTTTCTTCTTTCAGTTTTCATTAGTATGTACCTGGTGAAAACTGTGCAGCGCACAGGCTTGGCTTTCTGCTCTGTGTATGTGCACAGTATCTTTTGAGACATTTCTAAGCAAACTAGTACCCTTGCGACCTCATCCTCTCTATTATTAATACGAATGTAAATCAGGATGATTTAAAGGGCTTGCAAACGCCGTTTTCTGTATTTTTCGGCAGTTGGTGACCATTAATTTTATATGGTATCACAGCTTTGTGAACACTCATGCAGACCACTTTCCTAATTCAGGACTCCAGGGACTGGTGCTAACAAGTGGTCTTCCTCTCAAATGCCCTAGACCAGACCTGGAAAAAATGACAAGCCCCCCACCTGATACAAACAGATCCAGAAGAGCAGTTCCACCGTGGATGGCAGCCCACTGTGCACTGTCAGGAAAGGAGAGGGTAAGGACCTGGCAAAAACAGATCCAGAAGAGCAGTTCCACCGTGGATGGCAGCCCACTGTGCACTGTCAGGAAAGGAGAGGGTAGAGGACCTGGCAAAAACAGATCCAGAAGAGCAGTTCCACCGTGGATGGCAGCCCACTGTGCACTGTCAGGAAAGGAGAGGGCAGAGGACCTGGCAAAAACAGATCCAGAAGAGCAGTTCCCCCGTGGATGGCAGCCCACTGTGCACTGTCAGGAAAGGAGAGGGCAGAGGACCTGGCAAAAACAGATCCAGAAGAGCAGTTCCCCGTGGATGGCAGCCCACTGTGCACTGTCAGGAAAGGAGAGGGCAGAGGACCTGGCAAAAACAGATCCAGAAGAGCAGTTCCCCCGTGGATGGCAGCCCACTGTGCACTGCCAGGAAAGGAGAGGGCAGAGGACCTGGCAAAAGCAGGAGCCAGGGAAGACCAGTCAGACAACGGCGTCAGCAACTATGAGAAGACGAGAATCTAAAGGTCACTTCTGAATCTAACGGCAGAAAAGGAGAGTCACTTCTACCTGTCCAAAGAGCAGCAGGTGATCCTGATGAGGCCCCTAACTGGCAGTAACTGGCTGAACGCTCACATGAGCAAGAAGTTCAGGGTTATGCCTATAGCTGCATTCCTTTGCGGTCACAGAGTCCAGACAGCTGACCATGTTGTATAGAAGTGCCCTCTTCACCTAGACGAATAGCAGATAGTATGATCAGATGTAACTCCATTGACCACCAACCTCGACGGCAGCCAGTTGGACCTGGAAAAGGCAGCTTTGTTTGTCATCAGATGCGGACTGTCTGACTGACAACGAAGAAGGACAAGAACAAGAAGAACAAGAACAATAAGAAAAAGACACCTTTCTAAAGATACAGTAAACAAAAGATGACAACGAAGAAGCAGAAGAAGACCTTTGTTAAGACGCTGTAATCAACAGATTCCTTCGCTTTCTTCCACAGGTAGAGGTGATGAAGAGCAACGTGCAGTCACGGGTGGCTGCCTTCACCCAGGACGTGGAGAAGTTTGCCGCCAGGTGGCACCATCTGAAACCAGGCGACGAAGCACTGGACGGGGACAAGGAGAGCTGCATGAAAGCCGTGGCCATCATCAAGGAGAAACGACAAGAGTTTGCCGAACTGGAGCAATCCAAGGACAGGCTGATGTAAGCGAACATGATTGTGTTTGGGTTAATTGTTGCTAAGAAAAAAAGGAGAGCTTGCAAAGACTGGTGGTATGTTGGGGAGCGATGGGAAGATGATAATCGTAATCGTTATGGGGACCGGTTTACCTTGTGGTGGATATACATCGTTCTCTTGCTCCAAGGATCTTAAGTTCAACTGCCGCATGAGACACCAGCTTAGATGATATTTTCTCTTTCGGGGTCATTCCTATGGAGGTAACAGAGCAGGCCACTACGTGCAGTCATTCCTATGGAGGTAACAGAGCAGGCCACTACGTGCAGTCATTCCTATGGAGGTAACAGAGCAGGCCACTACGTGCAGTCATTCCTATGGAGGTAACAGAGCAGGCCACTACGTGCAGTCATTCCTATGGAGGTAACAGAGCAGGCCACTACGTGCAGTCATTCCTATGGAGGTAACAGAGCAGGCCACTACGTGCAGTCATTCCTATGGAGGTAACAGAGCAGGCCACTACGTGCAGTCATTCCTATGGAGGTAACAGAGCAGGCCACTACGTGCAGTCAGAACAGGTTATTAAAAACAAACAAAATCGAAAAAAAAACCCCACAGATTTGGTGTCGTTTTGGAAATCAGTCTTGAAGATAGAATGCAGCTACCTCGGTTCTGAGAGTCAAAGTGGTCGCATACGCAAAACAAAACAAACCTTAATCTCACTGATGATAAAATCTGAAGTTCTAGCTGAGGATCAAAGACAAGTAGATATAATCATACTGGTGTGAGATCAGTGAAGTTGCTAGGGGACAATCATATCTACCGCAAGAAAAAAAAATTACCCACACATTAAATAAAACAAAAGAGAATAAATTTCTGTAACCTACCCTATTGTAGCAATGGCCAAGTGCTGGAGCAATATAGTAGAATCAGAATGGTTATATGGAGTGATATGGGGATGATTACCTTACTGGTTAGTGATGAGACCCAACGAAGCTGTACGGAGACAATGGCTTTCAACCAAGAGAAAAATATATGTAGAACTAAACCAGTCCAAGAATAAGCTGTTGTGATGATACGGCTGCCAGGGACATTGCAATACCAAGAGAGTAATAGTTCAAAGCAGGAGGTGTCAGAAGTAGGGTGCTTATGCTTGCAACCATACTGATGATAGTGTTCACACCGACGAAAGTGGTCAGAGACGGTAGCGTTCATCCAAGAAATAAAGAAGCTAGGAACTGACTGAGTCAAATGGGCCAAAAATAAGTTGAGTGTGTTGTTTCAAAGTTTGCCAAATCGTACCTGAATTCAAAGCTCAATTCTCTTTTTTCAAGCAAGCAAAACAATCCATTCTATTACATGTTTGTACACGCATAATACGCAGTATAGTGTTCTTCGCTATTTCATGTGTCATATACATGCACACTCCACGTGTGTTCTTTGGAAATGATTCTGAAGATGAATTTCGCATGAATGTGTCATGATTAGTTTATCAGTAGAAATGCGCTGAGCTCTGAAGTGCTAGTGTCTAATGTTAGTAGTACTAGTACCAGAACTAGTATGTTACTAGTACTAGTAGCAGAAGCAGCAACTGCAATAGCAGCACTAGCAATAGCAGTAGGAGTAGTTTAAAATATCATGAATATAACTAATGGTTGAGCTGGCTGAATCAGAGCACTAAACTGGGAACGATGCACATACATACGGCAAATCTATTGATGGCTCGGAAAAACCTGCATTAAAACACAGACGCTCACCCAAGACACACAACAGCAATTGTCCAAATATGAACATGCTAAGACCAAGATGATGAAAACGATCAGTCTGGATTGACTGGTGAATCCGAGAATTAGCTGATCGAAGTAGGATTGGGGTAAGAATGCGTTCAGCAACTAATGTTTGTTCAGAAAATAGAATGAGTAAAAGCTGAGGAGAAAGGCGCATTGTCCTGCACTTTGTCTGTGTCCTTGGCGATAACTAACCCCTTCTCTTTCTAAATTTTGCATGTCTGTGTGTAATTACTGGCGCCGCCTCTCAGTACCTCCATGAACTATTTTAGCATTTGCGTTCCATTGAGACTTCTCTGGTCTTTCACTGATGACTGCTGTTGAGAAAAAAAATATCTCCAAGATGCTAGTGGGATCCAGAGAAGTACTGTGGTGCCGGAAAGCTTTACAGAAATATCTCCTTGGCAGGATCATATCAATTCGATGTTATTATCTTATTTTGAGGGGGCTTCTAACTACAGCACGTCATGCACTTTCCACGTGTTTCAGTTCTGACTGCCAGCACTTTGAGATGCCGGAGCCAGACTTTGTGTTCGTGGAGGAGTTGAAGATGGACCTGGAACACTTCCAAAGCATGTGGTCGTTGTTCGAGGATTTCCACACCGCCCTGCTCACGCTGGGCAAGGAGGACTGGATCACCTTCAGGTGAGTCTGGACATCCGGTGTTGATGTGTTGTATATCGGTGGTTTAGAGAGAGGCGTGACGTATGTCGTGAGCCTGTGGATGCTAGCTGAGATATGCAGGAAGGGTTGATAAACAAAAGGAGTTATGTTGTATTGAGTTGTCTGGTTTTGCATTATATTGGCTCGCATTGTTTTATATTTTCTTGCACTGAGAAACTGAAGTAATGTTCAGCAAAGCCAGATCACATACCTTAAAAATGAAGTTTAGAAAATGCTACCTTCGAACGACGAAACAGCTTTTGAACTCAACGCAAATAATGGCAGCGTCCTTAGTTGAAAGGAGTAAATGGGGGCCAAGAGGAAGAGAGAGAGAGAGAGAGAGAGAGAGAGAGAGAGAGAGAGAAGAGAGAGAGAGAGAGAGAGAGATTGTTTCGTGACATACATGTGTATACAATGTCTTGTCTCGTTTGTCTGTTTTGCATGCCGCTTTCTCTGTTCAGAGCCAACACCTACGCCTTTGAAGAGTTCCTGGGTACGTGGTATGAGAAACTGAAAGAAATGGACCCCACCAGTATGACCATCAAGCTGATGAAGGATCTCGACATGTACAAGGTCGGTCTATGACATAAAAATGGCGTCTAGTATGTGACCCAATGACCAATACACAGCAAAAAGAAAAAAAAATAACACACACGGATATAGATACATAACGACACATACAAACACACATACTTGCACACATTTACAACGTCTATATACACAGACGCAGACGCACACACAGGTACTGAGGTATACATCTAAGTAAGCACAAATATACGTACACGTATACATATAGATGCAAACACCATTCAGCTGTCTATTCATCATTTACACTTGCATCTACTCACTGGTTGACTTGGTCTTACATTTTTAATCAATCAACGAGTGGCCATGTGTATGAGAAAAGATTGCGATCAAAGTCAGTATTTTGTACCCAACTGCTTTAATCTGCGAATTTAGAGAAAATCATTCCTGTCAGATTTCAGTGACAAGTCTTGTAGAAAAGTGGCATTCAAGTGTTCAAAGAGATCTATTCACAGAAAAAAACTTTCTGTTGACTTTGCCAAAGCTTATGACGTTGCTGACCACAATCATCAACTTGTATTTTCTTCATCGAACAACAGAAGACAATCAGTGAGAAAGCTTCTGAAACATCCTCTTTCTTGCCAGTGAAGTACGGTATTCCTCAAGGATCAGTCATAGATCCCATTTCCTATTCCCTCTAAATTAATTATGTTCCTACACTCCTTCCTTCTCTGCACTTTTCACTGACGGTACGACTCCTCACAATAAAGGTAAAAATGCTAATTCAGTGTGTAATGAGTTGCAAAAAGACATATTAATAAATGTGTTTCTGTGTATAAATGCATAAAGAACGTCGCTCCTTATCTAAGTCCCAAATTTAATTTCCAGGGAACACTTTTTGTATTAAACATACGACATGCATTCGTCATCCTAGAGCTGATATTTTTATGTGTCTTCCCTAACATATTTGGGTGGTAAACTCTGGAACGAAATTGGTGATAACTCGGAAATCAAAAGTAGTTTATCCTCTGCCAAAGCTTTTTGACACAAAAAGGTTTAATTGAAAAGTTGTGGATAACGTTTTGTTCTAATTTGCCATGTAGCATTCTGACCACAACTTAATACTATGATTGTTATTCTACTGTCTGACTATTCTCTGTCTGTGTCTGTCTGGTCTGTCTGTCTGTCTGTCTGTCTCTCTCTCTCTCTCTCTCTCTCTCTCTCTCTCTCTCTCTCCTCTCTCTCTCTCTCACTCGTTCTCTAAATATTTGTCTCAAGAACTGCATGTAAAATTTGTGAGTCCTTATACATATTTTTCTTTGTTCATTTGTTTTCCTTTACTATGACTGCTTTTGTCTCTGTTTTTTTTTTTTTTTGTTAAGGGGACGGGGATGGGAAGGCGGGAGGTGAAAGGGAGAGGAATTTCTCATAATCGTTTATTTCTCTGTATCTTTTTTTTTATGACGGCAAAGTGTAAAGAAGCTGTAGCTTATCCATTTTAACCTCAATTAAGCATTGTATTACAGATGGATCCCCTGGAGCTTAATTCATCTATGTACACCACGCAGCCTAGCAGTCTCTTATAGGTCACATGCTCTTGCAGTCCTCGTCTCGTCTCACGGCGTCAACAGTTGTTTGTGCTCTGTGACCACAGACGGTGCTGCCTTCACTGAAGTACGTGCGAGGTGAGCCTCTCACCCAGGACCACTGGGCGGAGCTGTTCCGCATGCTGAAGATGCCCAAAGGCACCACCTTGGAGAAGCTCACCTTCGCCACCGTTCTGGAAGCCAGCGGGGAGATCATCAAGAACGCTGCTGGACTCAAGGTACGCACGAGCCGACTCAGCTCTGTGGAGTTGCAAGCTTGGTTTGTCTGTTTGTCGGTCAGTCAGCCAGTTAACTGTGTTTCACTTTATCGAGTAGATGTGTGTGTGTGTGTGTGTGTGTGTGTGTGTGTGTGTGGTGTGTGTGTGTGTGTGTGTGTGTGTGCGCGCGCGGTATGCATGTGTTTGTGTGTGTGTGTGTGTGGGTTGTGTGTTGTGTGTGTGTGTGTGTGTGTGTGTGGTGTGTGTGTGTACGTGCGCGTGCGCGTGCGCGTTCAAGGATCACTTTCATTTGCTTCCAATAGAGGAAACACAGTTGAAGGGAATCTTATATCTGGTCCATCTTTTCACGGGTGCTATACATAATTTGTATATACATTATAATCTCCCCAACCCCTTCCTCTCGTTCTTTTAGATCTCCTTAGTGGTCTCTTTGCTTCATTAATAGTACAGTCCAGTAATTAGTCATCAAAAGATAAAAGCATATTTGAAACAAGAAACTTAGGAGTTTAACAACTGAACCGTCTTCATAGAAAATACATAAAAATATGAAATATAAATACATAAAAGATATACATACATATATACATAGGAGTATTAAAAATCATCTACAATATTGTTTCGAGCGTGGCTCTCTTCAGGATGATTTTAATACTCCTTTTAATATTTGATTTTAACAAATGTTGCTCCCCAAGGGGTCGAGCACTTTTAAAATCATATTAGGCTTTTTAGCAATATTCATTCCACATATATATATATATATATATATATATATAATATATATATATATATATATATATATATATGTGTGTGTGTGTGTGTGTGTGTGTGTGTGTGTGTAAATATATAATTGATCTTACCAATAAATTTGTATTGTACTGTGTTAACCCAGTGGCTTTTTTCGTTTTGTGGGTTTTACATCTTCTCCCTCATTTGCGTTATGGTCTGTTTCTAGAACTCGCATACCCCATGTCATTAAACTTCATGTCTTTTTCCCCCTCCTCTCTGTCTGTGTCTGTCTGTCTGCTGTCTGTCTGTTTCTCTCTCTCTGTCGCCTTGTCTCAGCCATACGCACACACGCGCGTGCGCTCACACACACACACACACACACGCTCACACACACATACAAATACTCTTCCTCTCTCACTCGCTCTCTCTTTTCCTCCATCTGAAATTGTTCTGCTTGATTATCTATTCATTATTCGTATTATTTTCACCAGGAACTGAACCAGAGAGCTCAAGGGGAGGTCACCATCCGTGAAGCCATCCGGGAACTGGAGCTGTGGGGAGCAGGCGCCGTGTTCGCCACCTCGGAATACGAGGACAGCAAGAAACAGGTCATCCACCTCATCAAGGAGTGGAAAGAACTGGTCAACCAGGTAAGTCAGTCATAAAATAAAAATGAAATAATGCTTAAGAAAAACAAAACAAAACAAAAACAGAACGGTGACTTCGTTATGGACTTGAAAGATGTGGTCTCCAGGTAAAAAAAACAAAACACAAAAGGAGCAAAATGTATGAACGTGAAATACAAGGATAAGAAGACTGTAACCCTTATCAATGGCAGGACTTAATGGTTAAACTAGTTAAAAAAGTGTTAAAATGTAAAAGAAATATTGTGAAAGAAAATTTACAAAAAGACATTGTTCTTATTTACGTGACAAAAGAGAAAAAGACCGTTAACCTTATCAAGGATCAGAGACAAAATAGTAAAACATAAAAACAGTGATGAAATAAAAATGAAATAATGTGAAAGAAAATTAAAAAAAAAAAACAAAAAAAACAGGCCATTAATGTCATCAAGAAAGGGAAAGAACTAGTGAACTAGGCAAAATATGTAAAGAAATTGAATGATGTGAAAGAAACTTAAGAACGGATCATTAATTTCATCAATGTTTGGAAAGAACTAGTCAAGGAGCCAAAACATACATCAAATACAATGAAAGAACCGGCTAGCCAGAAAAAACAAAATAAATGAAATAATGGGAAAGTAAAAAAAAAAAAAAAAAAAAAAAGAAAGAAAGAAAGAAAAACAGATCGTGCATTTCGTATAAAACGGAAAAAAAGGCTCAGCCAGGGTAAAACAGTAATGGAATAAAATTAAGTTTAAAAAAAAAACACAGAAAAAAGGAACAAAACAAAATACACCCCCCCCCCCCCCCCACAAAAAAAAACAAAACAAAAAAAAAACGGGCATCAGCGTCAAGAACTGGCAAGAACTTTTCAAACAGGTAAACCAAAATAAAATGAACTCGGGGGAAAAAATGAAATAACATAAGGTAAAGCAAAACCATGATCTTCAATGACTGGGGAAAAAACGGCCAGCCAGGTATAACGATAAAACACAGTAAATGGGACGGTCAGAGCACAATGTGGGGCGGTTACTTTCCAACAGTAAATGATACACCGACGTCTCTAAGCCAGGGACACACGTTTCAACCTGATAATGATTGATCCATATCAGCACGTACTCAAGTTAAGAAAATGAATTTTGAAACAATACCAGCCGCCGTGGCGAAGTGGTTAGCGTCGCGGACTTCCGGCTGGGAGGTCGTGGGTTCGAATCCCATCAGAGTCATGTGGGTTTTTATGCCCCGACCGGCTCCTACCCAGAGTTGAGTTTGCTGCGGACTCAGTTGGGAAGACTGGGACCACACAGTCGAGTTTCATCCACTTAATGGGTGCGTTTCTGAGAGTGTTGCTCAAATTTCCTGACCAACACTGCAGGTGCCTGTATCTCACGGGCCTGGTTGACGCCGGGATATATTATGAAAGGAAACGTAGAGTACAGTCCTGTCATGTAGTCTCAGACCGAAATGGAAATCCGTAGCATCATCTTAATCATCCTCATTCTCATCGATCAGCATTAAATAAAAGTGTCTCAGATTCTGTGGCCCTTCATGCCCTGGTCTCATGGTGACCTCAATTTCGATGTCCTCTCCACGTCTGTGGCCTTGGTTTGGTTCATCGGGGTCACCGGTATCGGCGAGTCCATGGGGGCTGTCGTTGGACGGACGTGGTGGCGCCCTCCGGGGGAGAGCTCACTCACGCCGGCTCCGCAACTAAGCAATTGTGTCGTCAGTAGGGGCTTAGTAGGTGGTGTCCTGCGTATGTTAGATCAGAACAGGCGCCACTGAACACCACCGAAGTGACTCGGCAGCAGTTCAGTGTCTCCTCCGGTGGGTTGCCTCTTGACGACTTGACATTGACTGCTCCCTGTGGATTGCCGGTGCCGGGGCTGCGGCGGGACCGACCGGGCTGTGGCTGTGGACGGGGTGTCGGAATGAGCGGCGTGGGTGCACTGCCTCGGAGTTGGCGCAGAGGTTGGACAGCAAAAAAAAAAAAAAAAAAGAAATTTTGAAACAATGTATTTTGTTTCCCCGCACCCCCTCCCACCCCCTTTCCAAATCTTACGCGAAATAGGAACGAAACCCCGATTTCTCTCTAAAGTATCTGTCTATCTCCATCTGTCTGTCTATCTCTCCATCCATCCATCCATCTATCTAACGAATTATCTGTCTATTATTTACTATCTTCTATCTATCTATCTATCACTTTCTATTATCTGATCTATCTAACCATCCTTCCATCCATCCATCCATCTTTTCTATATACCTCTCCATCCATCCATTATCTATCTTCTATATACTCTCTCATCATCTATCTATCTTCTATCTATCTATCTATCTATCTACCTGTTATGTCCAACCGTCACCACTTCGATTTCTTGCAGATTAACCGCATCTCAGTCCTGGAATCTTGATATGTTCCAGGTCATTAACATGTTTTTCGCTGTGTTTTATTCCCCTCACCACGGCAGGTGTCCGACAATCAGAGCCTGCTGCAATCCCTGAAGGACTCGCCCTACTACAAGAGCTTTGAGGACAAGGCCTCCGTGTGGGAGGTGCGTCTGGCTGACCTGGACGAGATTCTGGGCAACCTGAACCAGATCCAGAGGAAATGGGTCTACCTGGAGCCCATCTTTGGACGTGGGGCTTTGCCCAAGGAGCAGGCTCGCTTCAAGCGTGTAGACGAGGACTTCAGGTAGACGGGCTTTTTTCCGCTTTTTCTTGGGCCTGTGTGTTAGGACTGCTAGTGCTTGAGTGTGTGTGGGAAAGGTGGGGGGGGGGGGGGGGGGGGGGTGGTGTGTGTGTGTGTGTGTGTGCGTGTGTGTGCGTGTGTGTGGGGTGCGTGGTGCGTGGGGTGGTGTGTGTGGTGTGTGTGGTGTGTGTGTGTGTGTGTGTGTGTGTGTGTGTGTGGTGTGTGTGCGTGCGGCGGCGGTGTGTGTGTGTGTGTGTGTGTGTGTGTTGTGGTGGTGTGTGTGCGGCCTCGTGTGTGTGTGTGTGTGTGTGGTGTGTGTGTGTGCGTGTGTGCGTGCGTGCGTGTGTGTGTGTGTGTGTGTGTGTGTGGTGGTGGTGTGTGTGTGTGTGTGTGTGAGTGAGTGAGAAAAGAGAGAGAGAGAGAGACTCGGACTCAGACTTTGACTTTAATTGTCACGAGAACCCTTAGAGGTCCATAGATACAAACATGAGTGTGGTACAAGATTCAAGGCAGATACTGTTTCATGCTTGAATCATGATTTTAATTGACCCATTATGGTGCAAGTTATCGAATCATGATTTTAATTGACCTATTATGGTGTCAGTTATTGTCTATTCATATTTTATGCGATCGTGTGCCATTATTACTATTGAGGTAGAAGTAGTTGTTACTTGGTTGATTGACTGACCGATTGATTGATTGACAGGGGCGTAATGAATGACGTACAACGCGACAACCGCATACTGACCATGGTCAGTAAGACAGGCTTGAAGAGTCTGTTGGTCACTTCGCTGGATCAGCTGGGGCGGTGCCAGAAATCCCTCACCGAGTTTCTGGAGGTGACAGAGAGAGAGAGAGAGAGAGAGAGAGAGAGAGAGAGAGAGAGAGAGAGAGAGAGAGAGGGGGGGGGAGTAGGAGAGGGGAAGAGAGATGGAGGGTGGATTAGAAGAAGGTATAAGATGAAGGAGAGACAGATAGAGGGATGAGGGTTAGAAAAAAGAGAGAGGGTGAGACGGATGAGAGAGAGAGAGAGAGAGAGAGAGAGAGAGAGAGAGAGAGAGAGAGAGAGAGAGAGAATGAGGGCGAAAGGGGAAGAAGCAAGGATGGAAGGAGATGGGAGTGGCGGGAGGGGGGAGGAAGAAAGAGAGACGGAGTGGCCATTTCCTGGGAGACTGGCACGCGTTTTACTGAAATGGGAGGGAGGATGTCTGAGATGGTTCAGACAGACAGGAAGAGGGAGGGCTAGGGGAAGAAATAGCGGGAAAGAACGGAAACAAAGGAGAACGAAACAGACAATCTCACATGCACGCACGCAAAGAGACGCAGCCTAGACAGAACAGCAAACCTTTTCTTTAGCTGTTGCTCGTGTCCTTACGAAACAGGAAAAGCGAGCCCAGTTCCCGCGCTTCTACTTCATCGGCGACGACGACCTGCTGGAGATCCTGGGGCAGTCCACCAACCCCACCGTCATTCAGACCCACCTGAAGAAGCTCTTCTCCGGCATCCACAGCGTGGACTTTGACGAGGACGACAAGTACATCGTGTCCATGAAGTCCCTGGACGGCGAGGTGGTGCCGCTGAAGAACAAGGTGCAGATCGTGGAGCTCGTGGAGGTTAGTATGAGGGAGAATAGGGTTGGGTGGGTGGGGAGAACCGTACTAATTTCAAACAAGATGCAATGCATATAAACATACTCCCAGTTTATCTTGAATACGACGTCGCAATCAAACATGCGTCATAATGTATTTCGTCACTTGAGCTTATGACGCAAAGAAGCTTTGACGTCATTTTGTTTGCGTTATCATTTTCTAGATATTCCATAAAGAGAAAAAACCGTTGTGGGCCGTTATAGCCGTTAGTAATGGCTATTCTGGTAAAATAGAACATCGGGCATCATCCGTGACCCATAATGAACATACGTACAAATTTTCAGAAAGATCGGCCCAAAAGTTTTGTCTCGAGCGAGTGGAACATGTTTTGACCACGGACAGACACGGACTGACAGACAGCATGTCTTCGTTCCCCCATTGTAAAGTACTCCCTGTTCTATAAGAACTAGGAGTACAAAAAGTAAGACGGTGGGAGAAGAAGTCGCAGCACAAATATCGGTTTTGTAACGGTTACACACTTACAGACTAACCGGAGTAGAATTACATACACTCATTTTGTTTACACATATGAAAAAAAATGGTGGACGTCATGTTATAGCAAAGAACAGGCAAATTTCATACAAATGTCGGCACGAATTTCGCACACAGAACTGTTGAGACTCGAAAGGCGTACTGGCCACCGGCACCT
>CM031602.1:82835044-82840044 GCA_018398815.1 Conus ventricosus | reverse complement strand
ATTGTCAGTGCCCCCCCCCCCCCCCCCCCCCTGTGAATTGTCAGTGCCCCCCTGTGGATTGTCAATGCCCCTGTGGATTGTCAGTTCCCCACTGTGAATTGTCAGTGCCCCCATATTGATTGTCAGTGCCCCCCTGTGGATTGTCAATGCCCCCTGTGGATTGTCAGTTCCCCACTGTGAATTGTCAGTGCCCCCATATTGATTGTCAGTGCCCCAGTGTGGATTGTCAGTGCTCGCCCCCACTGTGGATTGTCAGTGCCGCCCTGTGAATTGTCGCCCCCCTGTGGATTGTCAGTTCCCCCCTGTGGATTGTCACCCCCCTGTGGATTGTCAGTGCTCCCCCTGTGGATTGTCTGCCCCCCTGTGGATTGTCAGTGTCCCCCTGTGGATTGTCAGTGCCCCCCCCCCCTGTGGATTGTCAGTGCCCCTGTGGATTGTCAGTGCCCCCCTGTGGATTGTCAGTGCTCCCCCTGTGGATTGTCAGTGCCCCCCCTGTGGATTGTCAGTGCTCCCTCTGTGGATTGTCAGTGCCCCCCCCCCCCCCTGTGGATTGTCAGTGCCACCCCTGTGAATTGTCAGTGCCCCCCTGTGGATTGTCAGTGCCCCCCCCCCTGTGGATTGTCAGTGCCCCCCTGTGGATTGTCAGTGCCCCCCCCCCCCCTGTGGATTGTCAGTGCCACCCCTGTGGATTGTCAGTGCCCCCCTGTGGATTGTCAGTGCCCCCCCTGTGGATTGTCAGTCCCCCCCTGTGGATTGTCAGTGCCCCCTGTGGATTGTCAGTGCTCCCCCTGTGGATTGTCAGTGCCCCCTGTGGATTGTCAGTGCCCCCCTGTGGATTGTCAGTGCTCCCTCTGTAGATTGTCAGTGCCCCCCCTGTGGATTGTCAGTGCCACCCCTGTGAATTGTCAGTGCCCCCCTGTGGATTGTCAGTGCCCCCCCCCCCTGCGGATTGTCAGTGCCCCCTGTGGATTGTCAGTGCCCCTCCCTGTGGATTGTCAGTGCCACCCCTGTGGATTGTCAGTGCCCCCTGTAGATTGTCAGTGCCCCCCCTGTGGATTGTCAGTGCCCCCTTTTGGATTGTCAGTGCCCCCCTTGTGGATTGTCAGTGCCCCGGATTGTAGTGCCCCCCTGTGGATTGTCAGTGCCCCCCTGTGGATTGTCAGTGCCCCCTGTGGATTGTCAGTGCCCCCCTGTGGATTGTCAGTGGCCCCCCCCCCCCCCCTGTGGATTGTCAGTGCCCCTCCTGTGGATTGTCCCGTGCCGGTGCTGTGGTGGGACGGGCCAAACTGTGGCTATGGACGGGGGCTCGAAATGAGTGGTTTGAGTGCAGTGGCACGGAGGATGAAATAGAAGGAAAAAATGCTAAGGGTGAGGATGGAGTAGGAGGAATGAACGGAGAAATGGTCGGCTGCTTTTTAATCAATCAAGGAATGAATGAGTGGGATAGTAAGTGGTAGATGATGTGGATTTTGTGGCTTCTTGTGATGTCGGCTTCACTGCACTTTGTTGGGTCTCAGGTACTACCTGATGGAGACCGGGATCTGCCATATGCGCATGGTGGACGCAGAGTTCGAGTACACGTACGAGTATCAGGGCAACGCCGCCAAGCTGGTGCACACACCCCTCACAGACAAATGCTACCTCACCCTCACTCAGGGTGTGTGTTCTTGGACTGATTGTGATGATGGTGGTGCTTCTGATGTGGATGAATAGATGGAGATGAAGAAAAGGGTAGTGAAGATGACTTTCAAGGCTGAAATGTTATGATAGAAAAAGACATCATAGTTGTTTTTGATGATGATATGATGATGATGATGATGATGACTGTGATTGCAATGGTGATGGTGCTAAAGAAAGCAAACATGAATACGATTATAGTAACAACGTGTACGATTTTGAAGTAATAACTGTGATGACAAGGATAAATATTCTTACGATGAACCAATGACGATGATGAGTAATATCATATTCTCGAGATAGGAAGTTTGGACGATTAGAGTAACAACGTGTACGATTTTGAAGTAATAACTGTGATGACAAGGATAAATATTCTTACGATGAACATGATGACGATGATGAGTAATGTCATATTCTCAGATAGGAAGTTTGGACGATAGTCTTTTAAATAGGATTACTTCCCCTGAAGAGGGAAAAGAAAAAAAAACCCGTTGAGATCCAAAAATTAAAACAAAACAAACACTATCTTGTCATTAAATGAAACAAATCAGCATATCGTAACTAATGTATGACAGGATAAGGAAAACACGAGTAAAGTTCCCATGGAGTCTGATTGTTCTATTGAATTCACCCGCGAGTTTACGCTCTGCAAAGATCAAACGCACCTGGTATGTACCCATGCAGGCATGCACATGGGCTTTGGAGGCAACCCTTACGGACCCGCCGGGACGGGCAAAACAGAGTCCGTGAAGGCTCTGGGAGGCCTCTTTGGGCGCCAGGTGCTCGTCTTCAACTGCGACGAGGGCATCGACGTGAAGTCCATGGGTCGGATCTTCGTGGGCCTGGTGAAGTGCGGGGCCTGGGGCTGCTTCGACGAGTTCAACCGGCTGGAGGAGGCCGTGCTGTCGGCTGTCTCCACGGAGATCCAGACCATCCAGGACTCCATCAAGGCCAAGGCTCCCACCGTGGAGCTGATGGGAAAGACGGTACTATGGGGGCAGTTAGAGAGAGGGGTGGAAAGTTCGTGGACGGGTTGTTTGGGGGGAGGGAGGGATGGGGGGTAATGAATCGGGAGGGGGCTAGGGGAGTGGGAGGGAAGAAGGGGGGAGGAGGGACAAATTGAGAGAATTGAGAAGAGGAGATAGGAGTCAGACTGTGTGTGTGTGTGTGTGTGTGTGTGTGTGTGTGTGTGTGTGTGTGTGTGTGTGTGTGGGTGTGTTTAAAGAGACCAGGTGAGAATGACAGACGAGAAGTGAAAGTGGTTGGGGGAAACACAGGGAAAAAAAGAGAGGGTCCCCAAGACTGGAGTTTACGGGACGCCAATTCAAAACCCTGTCTGATAACTTCCCTTTGAATGAGAGTTTCTTCTTGTCGAACATTAAGGCTAAGTTATTTTAAATGTGCCAACATCTGTGTTTATTTGGCATCTGCAAACGGTTTAGGGCGTTTTCTAATTCACTTCCCTTTTAGTTTTTACGGAGAGAAAACATGATGGGAAAAAGTCATGTTTAAAGACGAGTAATGCTGATAATAATTCTGAATAGATCGCGACCGCAAGCATATACACCATCAGTGTTGAGGAACAGGCTGGACTTCGCAGAGGCAAAGTTTACCTTCGAGCAGACCTTAAACCCACGTACACTTAGCCTTCGCGCAAAACACCTTGTGCACCAGAGAAAGTTGCAGCTCGTGTTCATAGGCTTCAAGAAAACGTTCGACAGAGTCTGACAGTAGGCAAGCTGGGCCACAACGAACAAAAATTAACATCAGGCAGAATCTTATCAACATCACCCAGCCTTGTACTCCAAAGCGACTAGTGCAGTGCTCATACATTGTGCTGCTGGAAAGTGTTTCAATACGTCAGTTGGAGTTCCTCAAGGCTGCATTCTATCTCCCTCACTTTTCAATATATTCTAGGAACGCATCATGACCGATGACTCGAAGATCATGTCGTCACAAGAATCCGAGGAAGAACCACCCAAAGCCTTCGGTTTGCAGATGACGTCGATGTCCTGTTAGGCACTGAACCAGAACTCGACAAGCTTTTTGAATGACTGGATGAAAAATCAACAAGACAAAGAATGATAATCAGCGAAGAGAAGACCAAGTTGATTGCCAAATATACCACCACCATCAATGCTGATATGACTGTCCACGTTGAGAAGCTAGAATCTGTTCAATGGTTCACTCTCTTGGAATCTCTCAATAGCAGATCCTGAGACATGGACCCTTACAGCGATCCTGGAAAGAAGAATTCAAGCCGTGGAAATGAGGTGTGACCGCAAAATGCTGAATATCAGATATACTGATTACATCACCAAATCAACAGGTGTCAAACCGTCAGGCAGCACACAGGACCATACGAAGATCAACTGATATCAGTCAAGAATATAAAAAAACAACGTGGGTATGGCCATGCAACAAGATCCAATGGCCTTGCTGAAAAAAAAATCGGCGCGGGGAACTTTTGTTGAATAAAACGGAGGGAAAGACATAACAATTCGATGGACTGAAAACATAGCAAAGTGAACAGGAGAAACACTTGCAAATACACAAGCTTTGGCACACACCCGAATGAATTAGAGGAACGTGGTGAACTATTCTTCAGTACAGTGCCCGAACGGTTCCCCGTGGTGTGTAGAGAGAAGAAGAAGATGAAGAGGTCAAGAGCAGGGAACCCACAAACTCCAGTTTTGCCAGTAGTCTGCGTCGTTTGACAACGTTTCAAGTTGAACAGTTTCAGAAAAATGGTGTCGATGAGGTAATTGCGTATTGGCTCTTAATTATACACGGTCGAGTTTGAGTTCTCTAAACTACTGTCGAAATTCCGGAGGGGACAACGTTCGCAACAAGTAAAACGCTTGTGATACCACAATAGTGCAGAATGAAAGCGGATTCGCAGCACACGATAATCAGATCATCGAATACTGGTGGTTCTCAGCGGTTAAAGTAGCACACTCTTCGTCTGTAAGTTCTTTCAGAGAATGTTAAATCACCTCAGTTTTCACATGTACTGTATTCACGACCTGTTCTGTGCCCCGGTCTCCGTTGAAGATTTCTTTGTGGTCCCAGATTGACATCGACCACAACTCGGGAATCTTCATCACCCTGAATCCCGCGGGCAAAGGGTACGGAGGCCGATCCAAGCTGCCGGACAACCTGAAGCAGCTGTTCAGACCTGTGGCCATGGCCCGCCCCGACAACGACCTCATCGCCGAGGTCATCCTGTTCTCTGAGGGCTTCAAGGCCGCCAAGAGTCTGGGTCGTAAACTGGTGGCCGTCTTCAACCTGTGCAAGTGCGTGTGATTAATGATTTCGGGGTT
>CM031602.1:82827544-82832544 GCA_018398815.1 Conus ventricosus | reverse complement strand
TCAATATGCATTTTCTACCTATAAGTCATTCTCGAACCAGAAACGTAAGCGGCATGTTTTGCTGACGTCACCAGATCAAGAAGGCCCTGGAGCTGTATGAACAGCTGCGGCAGAGGATGGGGGTGGTGGTGGTTGGTCCAAGCGGCTCAGGGAAGACCACTCTGTGGAGACTGCTGAAGAAGGCCATGATGAAGGGCGGCAGGCAGGTGAAGGAGTACATCATGAACCCCAAAGCCATGCCCAGGCAACAGGTGAGAGAGAGAGACAGAGAGAGAGAGATCCCTGATCGGATAATTTACACATAAGAGATAATTACCCATGTTGAAAGGTTATGTTAACTGAATGTCAAGCAAGCAACCTTGAATAAACACTAGCACGCACGCGTGCGCGCGTACACACGCACACACACACACACACACACACACACACACACACACACACACACACACACACACACACACACTAAGAAGATATCATAGAATATTAAGATTGATGTACATTAGTATGAGATTTCAGTATTTTTGAAGCAAACATTGTTTATGTTCTTCATGTTCACTAATTTAAGCTTTATTTTTAATTATGTTTTCATTTGTTAATAATATCAGTGTCATATTGATGTATATCATTTACAAATATCACAATCGTCTAAAAACACACCATGTGAAAAGACGTAAAACGTAAGCACACACACACACACACACACACACACACCCCACACCACACCCCACACACACACACACACACACACACACATGCGAGCAATAAAACTACAAATTATGTATGTATTTCCAAAATGTCACTAGTCTTCAAACAAATTTCTACACACTGGACACAGCACGCACACGCGCCACACACACACACAAAACACACACACACCCCACACACACACACACACACACACACACACACACACTCGAGAGCAATAGGAAGCGAAACTCAAATTATGTATGTATATCCAACATGTATTAGTTTTACATTTAAAAAGTGATATTGAACACACTTAGCCCCACCACGCCCACCCACACCACACAAAAAAAACGCACAACAGACTACAGGCAAGCACGCCACACACGCGCTGGTGAGATGAGTACAACGTAGGGAGGAAAGCAAAAATATTCTTTCATCATCCACCTGAGATTATTTTCTGCATTTTCAGCAAACAGTGGGCATAGACAAAACTTACCCACAGCCCCCACATCACACAAGCAAAAAAAGGAGAAAGAGAGGTTCTGAAGTCGGATGAAGACAATGGTGTGCGGGTTGGGGTGGGGCGAGGGGGGTATGCACGGGGATGGGCGGTGTGTGTGTGTGACAACGGTGGATGGCTTGAAAAATACTATTCATCAATTTTATTTGTCTTTTAACGTTCCCTACTCCTGTGAGCATCAATCGATCATGGACACACGTAATAGGCTGCGGCAGTCCACACGACAGCGAAGAAGGCATAAAGGGACGGAGTAACGGAACTGTCGGATAAGACAATGGTGCATCAGGAGCCATTGGTAAGGGCATGCCGTAGGGAGGGTGGGTAGATGAAAAACCCATTGTAATTTCATTGTCTACTAGACCCTTTGGCTCATCGAACCTTTGGAAGCACTGATGGACTGACTGCTCTGACCCAGTAAGCCGCCAGACAGGTCAACAAGGAACCCATTGGTAAGGGCACTGTCCACTAGACAAGGGTCATGAAGGAACCATTGGTAAGGGCACTGTCCACTAGACACTGGGTCATGAAGGAACCCATTGGTAAGGGCACTGTCCACTAGACACTGGTCATCAAGGAACCCATTGGTAAGGGCACTGTCCACTAGACACTGGTCATAAAGGAACCCATTGGTAAGGGCACTGTCCACTAGACACTGGGTCAACAAGGAACCCATTGGTAAGGGCACTGTACACTAGACAACTGGGTCATGAAGGAACCCATTGGTAAGGACACTGTCCACTGGACACTGGTCATCAAGGAACCCATTGGTAAGGGCACTGTCCACTAGACACTGGTCATCAAGGAACCCATTGGTAAGGACACTGTCCACTAGACACTGGTCATCAAGGAACCCATTGGTAAGGGCACTGTCTACTAGACACTGGGTCAAAAGGAACCCATTGTAAGGGCACTGTCCACTAGACACTGGGTCATGAAGGAACCCATATGTAAGGGCACTGTCCACTAGACAGCCAACAAGGACCCATTGGTAAGGGCACTGTCCACTAGACAAGGTCATCAAGGAACCCATTGGTAAGGGCACTGTCCACTAGACACTGGTCATCAAGGAACCCATTGGTAAGGGCACTGTTCACTAGACACTGGTCATCAAGGAACCCATTGTAAGGGCACTGTCCACTAGACACTGGTCATCAAGGAACCCATATGGTAAGGCACTGTCCACTAGACGGCATGAAGGAACCCATTGGTAAGGCACTGTTCACTAGACAGGTCATCAAGGAACCCATTGGTAAGGGCACTGTCCACTAGACACTGGTCAGCAAGGAACACATTGGTAAGACACTGTCCACTAGACGCTGGTCATGAAGGAACCATTGGTAAGGGCACTGTTCACTAGACACTGGTCATCAAGGAACCCATTGGAAAGGGGCACTGTCCACTAGACACTGGTCAGCAAGGAACACATTGGTAAGGACACTGTCACTAGACACTGGTCATGAAGGAACCCATTGGTAAGGGCACTGTCACTAGACACTGGGTCAGCAAGGAACCCATTGGTAAGGGCACTATCCACTAGACACTGGGTCATGAAGGATTCCATTGGTAAGGGGCACTGTCCACTAGACACTGCTTATCAAGGAACCCATTGATAAGGGCACTGTCCACTAGACAAGGTCATCAAGGAACCCATTGGTAAGGGCACTGTCCACTAGACACTGGGTCATGAAGGATCCCATTGGTAAGGGCACTGTCCACTAGACAAGGTCAACAAGGAACCCATTGGTAAGGGCACTGTCCACTAGACAAGGTCAACAAGGAACCCATTGGTAAGGGCACTGTCCACTAGACATGGTCATCAAGGAACCCATTGGTAAGGGCACTGTCCACTAGACACTGGTCAGCAAGGAACCCATTGGTAAGGGCACTGTCCACTAGACACTGGTCAGCAAGGAACCCATTGGTAAGGGCACTGTCCACTAGAAACTGGTCAGCAAGGAACTCATTGGTAAGGCACTGTCCACTAGACGCTGGTCATGAAGGAACCCATTGGTAAGGGCACTGTCCACTAGACACTGGTCAGCAAGAAACCCATTGGTAAGGGCACTGTCCACTAGACACTGGTCAGCAAGAAACCCATATGTAAGGGCACTGTCCACTAGACAAGGTCATGAAGGAACGCATTGGTAAGGGCACTGTCCACTGCTATGAAGACACTACTGTTACCAAAAAGCAAACAAGTAAGCTTCTGGACTTACAAAAATATGTATGAAATATTCAGTATGCGAGTAGAGATGAATCCATTGAAAAACATTCTTTTCATTTACATAGACAAGCGATTCTCTCTCTCTCTTTCTGTCTCTGAACCAATCACAAATGACAGGGGTTGTCTTTCTTGACTTCAAAAAGGCGTTTGATCTTGTTGATCATTCCATTCTTCTAAAGAAACTATCTGTCTACTTGAACCATACCCCGACAATTTTCATTATTCCAATCATATTTGAACGATAGGACTCAGTATGTGGCGCTTAATGGGAAAACCTCCACTTCAGACTTTGTCAGACATGGCGTCCCACAGGGCTCTGTACTAGGCCCCCTACTATTCTGCATCTTCATCAATGATTTACCATTGTCCGTATCAGATGAAAAGGTCACGACAGATTTATTTGCTGATGACTCGTCGCTCCAAACGAATGGTAGTGATCTACAGACAATAGAAACTTCTCTCCAGGAAAGTCTAAACGACGTGTCAGACTGGTGTCATTCAAACTCAGTGGTCATACACCCAGCCAAAACCAAATCTATGATTATAGCTACCCGCCAAAAACACCAGTTGACTCTCTTTGCCTAAAACTTCAGTTGAATGGCACTTCTATCGAGCAGGTAGATGAGCATCGTGTTTTAGGGTTAACGATAGATAAAGAATTGAAATGGCAATCTCATCTAAATAACGTATGCAAGGTAGTCTCAAAACACCTTTTCCTGTTATCTCAATTAAAGCGCTACGTCAACAGTAATGTGCTTAAACTTTTCTTCAATGCACACATAATGTCACGTATAAATTACGCCTCAACAGTGTGGGACGGCAGTAGTGACGTCCACAAAAAAAGGCTGAATTCTCTCCATAGACGTGCAGCAAAGCTACTCCATCCAGCTGTATCTCTAACAACAGACGAAAAACTAAAAGCGCTGAACATACTTCCTCTGAATAGGCAATTGGAAATTTAACAAGGCATCATTTATGTTTACAATCTTGACAGATACTATGCCATGTTATATCAATGCCCTTTTTACAAGATCGAACAGCTTTTCTGGCTCGACGAAATTCCTTCTTCCTACCCACGCATTGATCTATACAAAACAAGCCTAGCTTACTCTGGACCATATGTCTGGAACTCACTTCCACCGAATCTACAAAACATGAATACTTTAAAACCTTTCAAGGAACATTTGCATAAACATTTTATGTCTCAGTAGTTAAATTATTCGATTACAATGATTAGCGTCCATTCGCTAAGTCTTCTGTGAACCATACTTTGGATAAATCGTCTCAACATAAAACCTACTCCGTTTAAAATCGCTCATCCACACTCCCACTCTGTCTACCATCCCTTTTCTCCTCCCCCTACCTACCATTCTCTCTTCCCCACCCTCCTCTGACCTCTCTCTCTCTCTGTAGTTTTTGTTTGTTTGTTTGCTTGTAAGTTCCTTTTGTTTTACCATCCCCCATCTCATTAGTGCTTTTATGAGCAGTTTGCTTATCATTGTAGAATTAGATTATCATGTTGCTATGTTGAATTGTCTGTATGAATGATATGTGCTGAAATAATGTATG